>CM057452.1:1312350000-1313550000 GCA_016271365.2 Neoceratodus forsteri | reverse complement strand
AGTTCTGATGCCAGTTCCCTGAGCACCCTGGGGCGTATACCATCCAGCTCTGGAACCTTATCCATTCGTAGAGCTGCAAGCCCTTTTCTGACCCTTTCTCCCTCAATTGTCCCATCCCATTTTTGAGATCCCCCTCACAGCTGCCTTTATGCCACTTTCTGGCAAATGCCAGCTATTCCTCCATTGTGAATACTGAACTGAAGTAGTCATCCAGCATGGCTGCCTCCGCCCCCATTAGCCATACAATTTCCTCTTTTGTCTTTTCTTAGAGAACCAGAATAGCCTCTTGTGCTTGTTACTCTTTGTAACCATTCTCAACCATGATTTAGTTGCCTCGAGAATGATCCCTTCAGTTACTCCACACCTTTCCTCTACCACTGATTTTGTCTATACCAGCCTACTCCTATGCACCAAATGCAGGGGACAATAATAAAAGACATTAGGCAGAGTTTTGTAAAGGCAACTGATGGGTGGACTGACTAGTATCATGATTTTAGCACAGCTGGTCCAAACCATCTAAAACATGGTCTAACGTTTTGTCACAAATGCCATACATTGCACATAAAATGATTTATACATCATTTTTTACTGTAAAGCAGGTAAACTGTCGCAAATGTTTCTAAATGTTTAAAAATAGCAATCAAACATTATGGTGCATTTCTGCTGATGCAGGCACAACCCAAAATTGGGACTTAGGAGGGAACATCTGGGCAAACAGATACTCATTAATAATGTATGCAAATCACTGTACAAGGTGCTATAGTGCAGAACTGTCATCATTATCTATATTATCACTTACGCCTCCTTCACCACCCTCAACAGTGCAATACCACTGCAGTCACTGCTACCACAACAACTATCATCACCCTCAACAGTGTAATATCACTGCAATTTCACTGTCGTCACTGCAACCGCAACAATTACTACCACCCTCAGCAATGCAATATCACAGTGGTCACTGCAACCGCAACAACTATCATCACCCTCACTAGTGCAATATCACTGCAGTCACTGCAACTATATCAACTACTTCCACCCTCACCAGTGCAGTACCACTGCAATCACTGCAAAGCAACAAATATCATTACCCTCAGCAGTGTAGTATCACTGTGGTCACTGCAAATACAAGGACTATCATCACCCTCACCAGTGCAATATCACTGCAGTCACTGCAACAACTATCATCACTCTCTCCAATGCAGTATCACTGGGGTCACTGCAACCACAACAACTATAATCACACTCTCCAATATAATATCACTGCAGTCACTGTAACCACAGCAAATATCATAACCCTCACCAGTGCAGTACCACTGCAGTCACTGCAACCGCAACACCTATCATCACCCTCTCCAATGCAGTAACACTGGGGTCACTGCAACCACAACAACTATAATCACACTCTCCAATATAATATCACTGAGTCACTGTAACCACAACAACTATGATAACCCTCACCAGTGCAATACCACTGCTGTCACTGCAAACTTAACAACTATTGTCTCCCTCACCTGTGCAATATCACTACAGTCACTGCAACCACAACTATCATCACCCTCACCAGTGCAATTTCACTACGGTCACTGCAAACACAACTCTCATCATCCTCCCCAATGCAATATCACTGATGTCACTGCAACTGCAACAACTATCATCACCCTCAGCAGTACAATATCACTATGGTCACTGCAAATGCAACAATTATTATCACCCTCACCAGTGCAATGTCATCGCAGTCACTGCAACTGCAGCAACTATCATTACCCTCACCAGTGCAATATCACTGCGGTCACTGCAACTGCAACAACTATTATTACCCTCACCCATGCAATATCACTGTTATCACCCCAACTGTAGCAACTATCATTACCTTCATCAGTGCATTATCACTGCAGACACTGTGGTTTCTGCATCCACAACTATCATCACCCTCACCAGCGCGTTCACTGCAACCACAACATCTATCGTTGCCTTCATCAGTGTAATATCACTGCAGTCACTGCAACCACAACTATCATCACTTTCACCAGTGCAATATCACTACAATATCACTTTGGTCACTGCAACCGCAACAACTATCATCACCTCACCAAAGCAATATCACTGTAATCACTTCAACTGCAACAACTATCATTACCCTCACCAGTGCAATATCACTGCAGTCACTATAACTGAAACAACTATCTCAGGGACACTGGTGTACCGTGCTTGATAAAGGGCAAATTCTGTTTTACAGATGGTAAAAAAAAGTATTATCGCTGGTGTCTGCAACACCAAAATCAGTTTTTACTGGTGTTCTGTCATTGTACCCTTTTTGGTATGTGTATAAATATTCAGAATAAAAGCAACCTAAGTGTACATCAGATTAAATGAAGCAAAATGAAACCAGTACAGGAAAGAATTTATTGAAAAACACAATTTCTGAAGATTCACTAATCTGGTGAAAAGTGGCAAATTCTATAAAATGCTTTGTTTTTACCAGTGTAAAGAAAGGCCAAATTCTGAAATTTTACCAGATTTTCCAGTAAAAAAAAACAAAAATCAGTGTCCTTGATCATCACCCTCACCAGTGCAGTAGCACTGCAATCACTGTAACTGCAATGACTATCATCACCCTCAGCATTGCAGTAGCACTGCAATCACTGTAACTGCAAGGACTATCATCACCCTCACCAGTGCAGTAGCACTACAATCACTGTAACTGCAATGACTATCACCATCCTCACCAGTGCAATATCACTGCAATCACTGTAACTGCAATGACTATCATCATCCTCACCAGTGCAATATCACTGCAATCACTGTAACTGCAATGACTATCATCAACCTCACCAGTGCAATATCACTGCAATCACTGTAACTGCAATGATTATCATCATCCTCACCAGTGCAATATCACTGCAATCATTGTAACTAAAATCATCACCCTCACCAGTCCAATATCACTTCAGTCAGTGCAACCGCAACACCCACCATCAGACTCACCAGTTCCCTCAGTGTCATTACTCCACACTCTCCTCAATGCCTGCAATTCAGAGGGAAAACTGAACACATAATTGACATTCAAAATGGTGGGGCATTAATTGGGGGTGAGTATATTTCAGTTTCAGCAGCACAATCTACATTAAGAAAATGTCTAAAGTGGTAGTTTTTCACAGTTGCACTTCTTGATTTTGTAGCTTCTTCTGCTGATGAATGGGCACGTTCCAGCCTAAACAATAATCTTGCAATTTCACGTCTGCAGTTCTGTATACACATACTAAAACAATATATTCCATTCACACAGCGGTCTGAATGTATACAGTACTTAAACCTCTGATGATTTCGTCTATCTTCACTATGTGAAACTTGTTCACTTGGAAAGATATTCTATCATTCAAGCAATTCGAGCCTTTAATTGGCCCCTGATGTCTCAACATGTAGGCACGGCAGCTTGCATTTTACTCTTTAACAGGAAACATTCACTGTCTTTTTATTTTCACTATTTTCACTGGTTCCATATTAGCACGAAAATAAAAAGACAGTGCATATTAGATGAATCCCTACACAATAGCAGCACCAGTGTTCCACCAGTGAAAATAAAATTACATGAACATGTCAGGGTGTGCTTGGCGCACTAAATATAATGGGTGTGAATTTAAACTCCTATACAGAATATAGTTACATATTTTCTGTGTGCAGTTTTCACTTTTTACGGCTACACAGTGTAGCTATGCAAGTCTGCATAGCTATCAGTAGGAGTAGAGAAAGTCAAACTGTAAGTGTAACATACTACTTTTGGTTTCTGTGAGTTCACTTGCATTAGCAAAGTAATGCAGTAGACTACTGCACTGGCTCCCCCACCCTGTATAGTGCTGATTTATCCTTGATGTGTGAAAGGCAACAGCGAAGGAGGGTGTGCAGCGTGTTTATCTATTAAGGCACCTCTCCCCTCTCTCTGTGTCTCCAGACTTCCTCCACCCTGCAGCAGCAACAGCGCTAACAGACTACAGAAAGATGGCGGCCAGCACCAGGGAGCGCAAAAACTTGGAACTAGGACAGGGTGAGGGAAGGGGTGCCAATGGATGCTACAGATTACTTTGGAAGTGGGACAGGGTGAGGGAGGGAGTGCCAATGGATGGCACAAATTAGCTTGGAACTCAGACAGGGAGAGGGAGGGGTGACAGTGGATGCTATAGATTACCTTGGAACTGGGATAGGGTGAGGGAGGAAGTGCCAATAGATGCCACAGATTACCTTGGAACTGGGACAGGGAGAGGGAGGGGTGCCAATGGATGCTATAGATTACCTTGGAACTGGGACAGGGAGAGGGAGGGGTGCCAATGGATGCCATAGATTACCTTGGAACTTGGACAGGGAGAGGGAGGGGTGCCAATGGATGCCAAAGATTACCTTGGAACTGGGACAGGGTGAGGGACGGGGTGCCAGTGGATGCCATTGATTAGTTAGGAACTGGGACAGGGTGAGGGAGGGGTGCCAATGGATGCCACGGATTACCTTGGAACTGGGACAGGGAGAGGGAAGGGTGCCAATGGATGCTATAGATTACCTTGGAACTGGGACAGGGAGAGGGAGGGGTGCCAATGGATGCCATAGATTACCTTGGAATTGGGACAGGGAGAGGGAGAGGTGCCAGTGGATGCCAAAGATTACCTTGGAACTGGGACAGGGTGAGGGAGGGGGTGCCAATGGATGCCATTGATTAGCTAGGAACTGGGACAGGGTGAGGGAGGGGTGCCAATGGATGCCAAAGATTACCTTGGAACTGGGACAGGGAGAGGGAAGGGTGCCAATGGATGCCAAAGATTACCTTGGAACTGGGACAGGGTGAGGGAAGGGAGCCAGTGGATGCCATAGATTACCTTGGAACAGGGACAGGGTGAGGAAGGGGTGCCAATGGATGCTATAGATTAGTTTGGAACTGGGACAGGGTGAGGGAGGTGTGCCAATGGATGCTATAGATTAGCTTGGATCTGGGAAAGGGTGAGGGAAGGGGCGCCAATGGATGCCATAGATTACCTTGGAACTGGGACAGGGTGAAGGAGGGGTTCCGATGGATGCCATAGATTACCTTGAAACTAGGACAGGTGAGGGAGGGGTGCCAGTGGATGCCACAGATTACCTTGGAACTGGGACAGGATGAGGGAGGGGTGCCAATGGATGCTAAAGATTAGCCTGGAAATGGGACAGGTTGAGGGAAGGGGTGCCAATGGATGCCATAGATTACCTTGGAACTAGGACAGGGTGAGAGAGGGGGTGCCACTGAATGCCATAGATTAGCTTGGAACTGGGACAGGGTAAGGTAGGGGCGCCAGAGAATGCCACAGATTACCTTGGAACTGGGACAGTGTGAGGGAGGAGTGCCAGTAGATGCTATAGATTACCTTGGAACTGGGACAGGGTGAGGGAGGGGGTGCCAGTGGATGCTATAGATTAGTCTGGAAGTGGGACAGGGTGAGGTACAGGGTGCCAGTGGATGCCATAGATGAGCTTGGACCTGGGAAAGGGTGAGGGACGGGGAGGGGAGCCAGTGGATGCTATAGATTAGCTTGGAACTAGGACAAGGTGAGGGAAGGGGTGCCAGTGGATGCCATAGATTACCTTGGAACTGGGACAGCGTGAGGGAGGAGTGTCAGTGGATGCCACAGATTACCTTGGAACTGGGACAGGGTGAGGGAAGGGTGTCAATGGATGCCATAGATTACCTTGGAACTGGGACAGGGTGAGGGAAGGGTGACAATGGATGCCACAGATTACCTTGGAACTGGGACAGGGTGAGGGAGAGGCTGCCATTGGATGCTACAGATAACCTTGGAACTGCGACAGGGTGAGGGAGGCGGGTGCCAATGGATGCCATAGATTACCTTGGAACTGGAACAGGGTGAGGGAGGGGTGCCAATGGATGGCATAGATTAGCTTGGAAGTGGGACAGGGTGAGGGTGGGGTTCCAGTGGATGCCATAGATTAGCTTGGAACTGGGACAGGGTGAGGAAGAGGTGCCAGAGAATGCCATAAATTACCTTGGAACTGGGACAGGGTGAGGGAGGGGTACCAGTGGATGCCATAGATTAGCCTAGAACTGGGACAGGGTGAGGGAGGGGTGCCAGTGGATGCCATAGATTAGCTTGGAACTGGAACAGTGTGAGGGAGGGGTGCCAGAGAATGCCACAGATTACCTTGGAACTGGCACAGGGTGAGGGAAGGGTACTAGTGGATGCCATAGATTAGCTTGAAACTGGGACAGGGTGAGGGAGGGGTGCCAATTGATGCCATAGATTACCTTGGAACTGGGACAGGGTGAGGGAAGGGGTGCCAAAGGTTGCTACAGATTAGCCTGGAACTGGGACAGGGTAAGGGAGGGGGTGCCAGTGGATGCCATAAATGAGTTTGGAACTGGGACAGGGTGAGGGAGGGGGAAGGGTGCCAGTGGATGCTATAGATTACCTTGGAACTAGGACAGGGTGAGGGAGGAGGTACCAGTGGATGCCATAGATTACCATGGAACTGGGACAGGGTGAGGGAGGGGTTCTGATGGAAGCCATAGATTACCTTGGAACTAGGACAGAGTGAGGGAGGGGTGCCAGTGGATGTCATAGATTACTTTGGAACTGGGACAGGTTGAGAGAGGGGTGCCAATGGATGCTATAGATTAGCCTGGAAATGGGACAGGGTAAGGGGGGGTGCCAATGGATGCCATAGATTACCTTGGAACTGGGACAGGGTGAGGGAGGGATTCCGATGGATGTCATAGATTACCTTGGAACTGGGACTGGGTGAGGGAAGGGTGCCAATGGATGCTATAGATTCGCTTGGAACTGGGACAGGGTGAGGGAGGTTGACAATGGATGCTATAGATTAGCTTGGAACTGGGACAGGGTGAGGGAGGGGTGCCAATGGATGCCACAGATTACCTCAGAACTGGGACAGGGTGAGGGAGAGGATGCCAGTGGATGCCACAGATTACCTTGGAACTGGGACAGCATGAGGGAGGGGTGCCACTGGATGCTATAAATTAGCTTGGAACTGGGACAGTGTGAGGAGGGGGTGCCAGTGGATGCCACAAAGTAGCTTGGAACTGGGACAGGGAGAAAAAGAGTGCAACTGAACAGCAGGGATGGTTTGTAACTGGAGCAGGATGACATGGGTGCCAGTAGATGACTGGGATTTCTTGGCATTGGGGTAGGCTAAGGAACTGGGGTTCCACTGGATGTCAGGAATTACTTGGAACAGGTGCAGATTGTGGGAGTGGGTGCCACTGGACACCAAGGAGTGAAAATAACTGGTCCAGGTTTAGGGAGTGGGGTGCCACTGGACATTAGGGAACACTTGGATGTGTCAGAGTGGGGGAAGGATACCACTGGATGCCTGAGATTTGTTGGTGCTGGTATCAGTGTTACTGGGGAGGTTGCCACTGGACATCAGGGAATGACTGGACTGGGTCAGGGTCAGGGAGTGGATGCCACTGGGTGCCACAGAGTCAAGACCACTTGAACAGGGGCATGGAGAGGGTGCTGCTGAACACCAGTGACTGCTTAACACAAGCTAGGATGATAGCAGGGACTAACGCTGGACAACAGGGACCGTGTGCAGGCCTCTGTAGCGGGATGTGCACATGTCTGTTTGTTGTGTGTGTCTATGTGTATTTTGGTGTGAACACACATCTGGGTATCCAGTAATAGGGGTGAGTCAAATTGAGCGACTGAATAGGAGGAACTCAATTTGACCACCTGGAATAAGTGCAAGTAAGAAAGGATAGTGAGGGGGTGAACTGCGACGGTCATGGACAAGCACCACAAAGGGAAATAAGGTGACTGTGGGAGGGAGGAATAGGGGAAAAGCATATGGGAGGAAGTCTGGATGAGCAGTTCCCAGCTGGCCATTTGGCATAGTGGTAGGGGTGTGTGCCTCTGGTGTGAGAGGCTGCAGGTTCAGATCTAGCTGTGTGCACTAAACATTTTTATGCTACTGGTTGGGACTTAGTATTTTTGTCTCTGTGTGTCCCATTGATCCGAACTGCCCCCTCTCGAAGATTCCCCTGTACCCCAGGGTCAGGCCCACCTCGGAGTTCAGAATCTTAATTATTGGGTGTGCAGGGGGCATAGACCCTCATAAAAAAAAAGGTAACTTTTCGCTCGTTGTGAATATGGTGCTGATGCGTGCTGTTACTGTTGTTGGTGTACTGCACATCGCCGTTTGCATTTTTGGTGATGTGCACTCGCTGATATAGCGATCGCTATTTTGCTTTCACTCATTTCTCATGGAACCCACATCTGTGTCTGAGTAGTGGGGTGGAGAGCGCCTGTGTCTGCACACAAGTGTGTGACTGTGAGTGTCTGTGCATGTATATATTGCTGCTTCTGCATTAGCTTTATGTGCAAAGTTTTATTTTTTTGTTCTGTAATTGTGATATAAGTGAGGGAATGGGATTATTACAGTACATTCCAGTAATATAACAAGTACATTGCAATCCATGCTGCACATTAATTCTATAGCCCTTATCGAGTTAATGCATGAGCAGTCATTGTCGCTCTGACTGGAATTTGTTCTTTTTAATCATAATCTTTTCCACAGCAACATATTGTGATGTCACAAAAAACCACAGCAGATAATTTCTAAGGAAGAGTAATCCTGTTTTCATGGTAATGTCCATAGTTACAAAGACAAAGCTGAAACTAAATAGAGCGTGTCAGATCAAAACAGAATTTGTCTAAAACAGTGTTTTTTTCAAACCCCACCTCCCTGATATGGTAGTGTCAAGAGCGCTTTGTGGCCTAATGAGCTAGCTTTATCATTTTAATCAACCACAAAAAAAGTTATTAAGTAAACACTAACAGGAATTACTTGGAACAGGTGCAGACTGAGGGAGTGGGTGCCACAGGACACCAAAGAGTGAAAAAACTAGTATTTTCTTCCTAGTTATGTAATCATAAAAGGCTTAATTACCTTCAAATATATTATTAAAAGACATTCCGCTTTGTGAATAAAAATGTGTTCACTGCTTCTATATAAATGATTCTAACAGGAAGTCACATTCTCACAGAGTCCTGAAAATAATGAGCCTATAGTATCCCTGTATTATGACAGATGCCACAGTAGCCCTTTATAAGACTGAATGTAATTCTTAGAGTAATGAGGATATCCGGTGTGTCACCACTATTTTGAGCCATTGCAGATGCTCTACAGGAACCAGTGCATCCTATCCCTTGCAATGGGCTTCCTGCACACTTAGTCCTTTCACCAATAATCCATGGGAAACAAGAATCTGTGAATACTGCATTCAAAACTACTAAAAAACACCAAAAGAACAAAAT
This sequence comes from Neoceratodus forsteri, assembly GCA_016271365.2. NCBI lineage: Eukaryota > Metazoa > Chordata > Ceratodontiformes > Ceratodontidae > Neoceratodus > Neoceratodus forsteri. The sequence goes on along the minus strand of CM057452.1, from coordinate 1,313,540,689 downwards.
AAACAGAAAGTGCATTAGCAAACATCCCTTAACAAACTTACATTTTTTATGCACAACCAGTCTGAAATTAGCAAAGTCCCTAAATTTTGAGATTTCAAGCGATCTACTTTTATTTTATATTTTGTTGACCGTGTAATCTTACTGGAACAAGTTGCTGTTACATGTGTGACCCGGACTAAGAAATTAGCACAGGTAACAAATGACAGCAAGCAATTGAGACATAAGGTATTAGCAATGCGAGATACACAGAATAGGAAGGTTCACATCAATGACAAGTGCAGTTAGCAGAGGTCAGCAGAGGATTCTTGAGTACCATACGGAATGAGTAAGGGAAGACAGGGCTCAAAACAATGGAGATAAACTATTCCACAGGGAAGACCACCTGATGCCCAGACAAACACTGGTCCATTCCAGCTTTCATAAGTGGGATCTTTAACAGTTCTCCAGGAGAAGAATGTCAATTAAAATTACTGATGTATTAATGGAGGTTCTGTTCAAGATTTTATATATAAAACAGGCCACACTGCACGTGATCTTTACATCCAGAGGTAGCCAATGTAGTTTTGCAAGGACCACACAATGGTGAGGATCCATGCTGGACAATGTTCTTGATGCAGCATTTGTCACCAAGGCCCTGTAGTCAAGAATAGGAAAGCGGTTGTGTTGTACAATTCTGGAAGCAAACAGTTTTGGATTCTATATAGGCATTGTAGTGCCGGGTATAGTTTAGAGGATATACATTTAAGGTGCAAATCTCCAAAATAAACTTTTTAAAAAGGAATGTTTTCCTTATGGCTCCAGAAGTACAGTTAGCCTGCCCCCTCACCCCCACTCCCACATCCAAGCAAGGGCTCTCAGGTTTGTAAAATCCCCCTGGATAAGAAGAGGTTGCAAAGTGTTATGCATAGTGTTGGGGGGGGGTCCCAGCATGGAATATTGTCTGAACAGTGCCAATATTTGGCATTCAGGCCAGAGGGCTGAATCTACTCTTACCTGATGTACTTGGCCACTAATCTTGATGCACATTTCTAATGCAATATACCAATTCCGTACATCCAAATTTGTGAAAGCATACATGTGAACCTATTGATGGATGTGCCACTCAATCCTCTTCAAAGTATCACTGCATAAACATTCTAATGTCATGACACTATCACAAGGAAGGCTATGACAGACACTTTTATGATGGCACAATGTACACAGTGTATGGGTTCAGATCCAGGGGACTGACAATGCAATGTAGAAGAGATGGAGTAGCACCCAAGTTTTGTTCTGCAAGTGACTCACAGAATCTTACTCTATCGACAGCCAAAAAAATCTCAAAATGAACTCAATATCATCAGCATTATAGAGGATTGTGTATGGGTGACCATATACAAAAAGCCTGTGTCTGAATCAAGAGGTATGCATGGCAACGAAGAACCTTAAGAGCGATGCAAAGGCCTGTACTGCAGCGAAACAACATTTTTATATCACTGCTACAGCACAACAATGCTGTTCTAGGCATGGATTTCCATGCAGAACAGCTTTCCACCGTATACCATAAAGATATTTGCAAAGCAGAGGCTCAAAGAATATGACAGGATGAGCCTACAAGCAAAGAAAGGTTTGGATCCAGAGCCACAGCCCCTTATCTTGTAGACTGCGCAACTCTCCGTGTTGCATAAGTGACTTTGGGGAGGAAAAGGAGCAATTAACAATCACCTCCAAAGGACTATTTTAGGCATTAACTTAATCCCTCAGAGGCAGGCAGTTTGTATCTAGGTAACAAAATGAAATGTTCAGACTACAGCTTGGAAAAAAAGTATTGTCTGTCTGCACCCTGGAGGGTAAAGAAGAGTGGCCGGGACTAATGTGGACTGCACCTTGGAGGGCACTGAAGAGCAGCCAACTGAGACTGTACTGCACCACCTCTTTTGTTGCTAGTCCCATTTCTCCTCCTTTAGCATTTACTGCCCTAAATAAAGCTACTATTACTTTTGTTTGAAATCATTTGTCTTGAGATTTATTTATGTTACAGTATCGGGTGCATGCTTCATGGAATGTGTCACTGCAGTATGTTGGTTCATGGGTGGGGCGAATTAGTGAGGACGAGCGCAACTGCTGCTTCCCACAGGGTTGAACAATACTTACACCAGGCCCACTTTAAACTTTCTCTTGGTGAAGGCACCATGCAATTTTCTAACTGAACCTTGGATATGAACTCCCCAGCAGCAAAGGAAATCTAGACCCAACCAGCTCGCTCAACTCTGTAGAGCCCACAAGGCAGGAGTAGCCACGAAAACATCTATAGTGATCTGGTAGTTATTTATGGCCCCTCGGGAGACCTGCCCCCCTAAACTTCTATAATTTAGCTGTGTTGTCTGGAACTACTCGTTCACGTGTTGACTTTTCTGCTTCCCTGGGACCCCCATGAACACTAGATACTGCATCTTACAGAGCTATCCTCGTGGGTAACAATATCAATAACTAAATCATAAAGTGGATGAGATGGGTGTGAAAAATTCCTGCCCCAGAACAACTAGTTTAGGAGCCCTGTCACAGACATTAGGGCTGCAGTTCCGCAGAAAACAAGGAACCCCGGTTACCATTCATTAACTTGTTCACAGCTTAAATTAGGCCCTGTACACAATAATGAACTTCAAATGGTTTAACTGCCTTAAACCATTTTAAGCCCTTCAAACATGGTTTTCATCCACACTGTAGCATGGTAAAAATGTGCTACAACCGTGTTCTAAAACCATGCTAAAATCCTGCCAGGGAGGTAATCTTTAACACGGTTTTAGACAAACATGGTTGCCTTAACTCGTGTTAACAGCCATGTGGATGAGATGCATGCTGTTAACATGGGTTAAGGTAACCTGATGAAAAGTAGGACTCTTCTTTGTGGGGATTAAAAAAAAAGGAAAATACAGGAGGCATATACCTGGCTCACAATGAACTCACAGTTCTGAATGTGTGTTTTTTGCTGTAATCGGCACTTACACCTGATCCCGAGTATCCCATTGTGCACTGCAACACCCACAATGCTTTGCACTGGTGTGCAATCTTGCCTGGGAACTCGCTAGGGCAAGCAAGGTTGTTGGAACGCAGAGTGGACACTCTGACAACCTCACTAGGGACTGGTTCATGAAATGTTTTTAAAAACGTTTTAAAATCACTGACTAGTGTCTACAGGGCCTTAGAGAATCTCAGATGGAAAACTGCTGTTCCTCAGTCTAGAATACTTCAAATTGTGGATGTGTGTAATGCATACAGAATCAGCTACCAGACAATTCAGAGTGCCATCTGGTAGTGAAAGATGAGGCTGCAACATGCAAAGGACAAGAATCAGTCTAACAATCTGGCTAATTGGACGTTCCCCTTTAGCTGACTGGTCAGAGCTGCTGCCTCTGAGATCACGGATGCAAAGATCAAGCCTTAGGACCAGCACTTACTCTTTCAGACCTCTAATCAGTTTACAAAAGATGTCCCCCTAATAGCTTGAGAGTGGACATCCTATTCTAGAACTTGCTGTTCATAAAGTTCTTTTGGTTCAGAGGTCAGATTAGAAGAACTCAGATGAACAGCTACATTTTCCAGTCCAGCACACCTCAAGTCTTAAGTCACGGTTAATGAAATACTGTATACAGGAAATATTCACTGCCTTTTTATTTTCACCATTCTCGTTGGTTTTCATATCAGCATGAACATAAAAGGATAGTGAATGTTAGGTGAATCACTATACAATAGCAGTACTCGTGTTCCACCAGTGAAAATAAGATGACATGAACATGTTGAGTGCGCTCCGAGCGTTAAATATAACAGGCATGAATTTTAGTTGTTATACAGTATATTCAAAGAGTTACAATTCATAAGATACTTTAAATATTAGAGGTCAGATTACAGAAATTCAGAAGGATAAAGCCACTGCTACTCTAGCACACATCAGATGTTCATACTTTGACAAAAGAATGAGACTTCTTGAAACAAACAATTTATGTTTTTACTTCAGCTCCTATAAGGTAGAGCTATGAAACTTCGGAAGGCTAACCTCCGGTCCCTTAGAAGGCTGGTCTAGATGGTCTGTGCCAGAACTCTAGAGGGAGGACCCAACTGGCTGCAGTTGAAGAGCAGCAGCTAGCCGCATTCAGTCTGGAGGGAGGTGTTTGCCAGGCATGTAGTGCCTGCTTCCGCTTGCTGAACCTCTGATCCAGTGAGTGTAGTCCAGACCAACCTCAGGACATCGTAGCAGCTGCCGCTGCTTGAGAGCCCCAATGGAGGGACTCTCCCTCCCACAATGAAGGAGAGACCAGAGAGGGACTGCTGTTACAAGGAAATAAGCAGAGAATGGGATACTGACTATCATTTCAGAGGTGAATTGCATTTCTTCCTATACAAGTGTCTGATTTAGACATCTAGCAGTGCAATTCCTCGCTGTACTATGCAGGCAAGGGGCAAAGTATGACCCAGTGAAGTAATTCAGCCAGGGACCCTCTGCACAGTGGCCAGTTCTTTAGCGAGGGTGGGAGGCAACACCTGTGACAGCCTTGGACCCTCAAAAGGTGTCAGCCTCTCCTAGCCCTTCTGAAGTGGGTGGAAATCCATACAGATCACCAGAAGCAGGGACCTAGCCAAGAAGTGTGATTAATTTAGCCTTGGATTCTCTGCCTCTTGGGACCAGTTCTTGGGAGACAGTGGAAGGTAGCACCAGCGGTAACCTCAGACCCCGGGGGTGCCTGCCTCCCCCTGTCATGTAAACTGTAGGGTCTCCCCCTCTGGTTTCAGCTCTTTGTGTCTATTTAAGATGACTAGTGGAGCAACTGTAGATCTAAGGGCCTGTAGCCTGCTGCCCTAAGTCCCCATGGGGCAGGTAGTGTGGCAACTGTGTATTGGGCAGCTTTAAGGAGCCAAATGCCCCTTGCTGCTCTTTAAAGCCTGTTAGAATGGAAGTATGAGCCAAAAGGTGTCACTAAAATGTACTTTTGTGTTTAGACCCTCTTTATGTTTGGATGAATATCCCAGCAGTCAAGGAAGGGTCACCCTGACATGTATCAGTCACAGAATCTCATCTAGATAATGAATAGTCTGGTTGGGGATGAAGCAAACTGTAATTCTTCACTGTGTCAAAAGACAGCGATATTAGAGTTGTACCCCACTGGGTTGTTTGCAGCCTCAACACCAATTCCAGACTGCAATATAATATAAATGGGATTAGATGCAAATGGACTCCAAAAGTGAACCTCCCCAATGGAACTAGTAAATCCATCACAGATTTGGACTTGTACATTCTAAATGAAAAACATGCTTACTGAATTTCATATGCTTGTGAGCTGGAGGAATAAAAAGGATCCTGGTTAGACTTTGTTCATGTTCTGGACATTCAGTTATTAAATTTGAGGACTGTTGTGTTACTAGTCCCTTGTTTTGCAGCCCACAGCAGCCCGAGAGCATCCAAGTGTCTGACAGGTCACCTCACTCCCGGAAGGTCAAGCAAGTCAAAGTGCTGTTTGTACAGGCCCCTCCCTTTCTATTCCATCTAGATACCCCTAGACATGGGGAAGAAGCTACATTACTACATATACTTACAAAAATATATACCAGCTTACCACCTCACAAATTATACAGTCTAGCCTACATTACTACTATATTTTCTGCCATTAGTTGGCAGCAGAAATTAACAGATAACATATAAAATAACAGCTTCTTTGGCACAGAGTTCTAGTGTTGATAGAACACTGGAAGAAGCAGCCTATTGAGTTCTAGATTATTGAGATTGTTGTTGCATTTTGATGGTAAAGTAAGATAAGAATTTATATATATTTGAATTTTATAGTTATTTTATAGTTATGAATAACTGGAGGCTAGGAGAAGATTGGCGGGGAGGATGCGGGAGGAATGGGTACATGTATGGGAAGCAGGAGAATGGTAATCTGCAATAGCTGTGGGGCAGCAGTCTTTCTGGGGGTGATGTAGAATAAAGGGGGATGTCCTGCATGTAAGAGCCTGGAGCAGCTAAGGGCTAAAATAAGGTTGCTCAGATGGGAGCTGGGAAGGATGGTGTGGGAATTCCAAGGAGTAGAGCAGTGGAGGGAAAGGAAAAGGGGTGATGCCCAGGGGAGTGATGCCATCAGGCAGGGGACGGGAGTGGGGAGGAGTACCCAGTATTCAGGAGTATCTCTTCCTCAGAGGATTAGGGAACCCAAGGTGGAGGAGGGGCAAGTAGTAAGGGGAAGGGGTGGGAATGTGAGAGCAGCATCAGGGGGTGGGAATTTCTAAAGGGGTGCCTTTATTGAACAGATTTGCACCACTGTCTGGAAGGAGGAAGCGGTCAGCAGGAGGTGAGGTAGGACATCAGGTTGATACAGAGTTACGTGCAGAAGTATGGGGGGGGAGGGAACTAATCAGGCTGGGCAGGGAAGAATATGCAGGCAAATTGGAGTGGGGGATGGGAGGAGAGAAAAGGAATGGAAGAGGGAGGGAGGAAAACTGAAAGCAGATATAGATAGTCATAAGGGGAAGGGCAAATTGGGAGATGAAAAAACATTTATGGGGATAAACTGTGGATGTGTAGATAAGTTTGCCAGGGTGCAGAGGGAGCAGTTAGGTGGGGAAGCAGCTAGTACTGAAGGTAAGAAAGGAAGGATGGGGAACACAGATGCAGGGGATGGAAGGGTGGCAATCATAGGGGACTCCATAATTAGGGGTATTCACTGGGGAAGGAAAAGGGACTCAAATGCAAGCAGGAGGGTGGTTTGTATGCCGGGGATGACAGCGGGGAAGCTGGGCCCAAGAATAAGGGAAACAGTAAGGGAGGTTGGAGGAAAACCTAATTTAGTTAAACATTTGGGAACCAACGACCTAGCTGGGGAGGAGGTTGAGATAGTGCAAAGTAGGTTCAGAGAGTTAGGGAATATCTGCAGGGAAGAAGGAAGTTCACTGACCTTCTCAGAGGTGATACCAGTACCAAGGGCCAGCACAGCTAGGAAAAGATGAATAAGGATTTTAATGACTGGCTGAGGAAATGGTGCAGGGAGGAGAGGTTCATCTGTATTGGGGACTGGGAGAAGACCTGGTCAAACAAAGCACTCTTTTCACCAGACAGACTAACCTTGGTAGGGAGGGTTGTAGTGTACTCAGGGACAAGCTGGGGGAATACATAACCACTACACTTAATTTAAACTACTGGGGGGGGGCAGTGGGTGAGCAGGCCCACAGACTCCGAGAGGAGGTGGTCAGTAAACCTCCCCCCCACAGTGATGAAAGAGGTCTGGAGGGAGGAGGTGGAAGGGGCAAATACACAGTTAGCAAAGGGTGGAGGGTGTGAGGAACACATAACAAGGATATGTGGAGGGTTGCACACAGGGGATAAATGTGCATAGAAAAAAACATGGAAGAGAAGGAAGGTCAGATTCTAGGTGGAAGGTGGAAGATGGTGTCTCTGAATGTGCGGAGTCTTGGAAACAAGATGGATGACCTGCAGACACTACTAGGGTGGACACAGCTGCAGTAACCAAGACTTGGGCAACATCACACCATGACTGGGACATTACTATCCATGGATATAAACTATACAGGAGGGACAGAGTAGTCAGGAAGGGGGGAAGGGTGGCATTTTATATCAGGGAGGGAAAACTTGCATGATGGAAGAGTCAGAGGAAGGGGAAGTGGAAGTGGAGGCATTATGGGTTCAGTTAAGGTCTACTAGAGGAGAAAGGCGAGGTTGGGGGTGGTTTACAGACCACTCAGTCAAGATGAGGAGAGAGACAGGGAACTGATCTCACAAATATTGGAAGCTGCAGGAAAAGGAAAGGTGGTAATTGTGGGGGACGTCAACCTGCCCAAGGTGGACTGGAGTATGACATCCACAACATGTGCTAAGAGTCAGATGATCCTGGAAGGACTGCAGAGTGGGTTCCCGACTCAGGGCATCACTGAACCAACAAGAGCTGAGGCAATTCTTGATCTGGTGCTCACAAATGGGGAGCATGTACAGGAAATAATGGTCAGGGAGCCACTGTGGGGAAGTGACCATTGCACAGTGTGGTTCCAGTTGGATATGGGCAGGGAAAGCATCCTGACTAAGACCAAAATCTTGGATTTTAGGAGGGCGGACTTCAGGAAAATGGGTGAGGTTCTAAGGAGCCATCTGGTGGGCATCAGAGCAGATATGGGGGTGGACCTAAAGTGGTCCATCATTAAGGAAGGAATACTGGTTGCCACAGATGAGTGTGTTAGGCTCAGGGGGAAGAACACAAGGGCCAAAGTGCCCAGCTGGTTCAGTTCTGGGGTTGCCAAGGCAGTAAGGGAAAAGAGATTGGCCTATAGAAAATTCAGGAAGACCAAGAGAGAGGTGGATAGGGAAAATTACCTAAGGTTGGCTAGTAAGGCAAGTAAGGAATCCTGGCGAGTGAAGGCAAGGAAGGAGCTTCAACTAGCTGAAGAAATTAAGGGGGAGAAGGCTTTATTTCACTATATAAGTGAGAAAAGGGACAAGAAGGAAGGGATTGTTAGGCTTAAGAAAGGTTTGGAGTGGGTGGAGGTTAATGGGGGAAAAGTAGAGATACTAAATCTCAGCAGGTAGCACACTCGCCTCTGAGGCCGGGAGATCAGAAGGCTGTGGGTTCTAGCCCCACACCAGGCACTTGGGTTAATATCCCAATACTGACACTGCAGTGTAGCATGAGGGGGGTGCTGCACTCCTGAGGTGCTGTCTTTCAGATGAGACATTAAACCAAGGTCCCATCTGCTTGTTCTGGTGGTAGTTCAGGTGGATGTTAAAGATCCCATGGCACTTCTCGAAAACAGTAGGGGAATTTCCTGGTGCTCTGGCCAAATTTCCCCCCATTCACTGAAAAATACCACCAACAGCTTAATCTGGTTCAAAATAAGTTGGCATTCATCTGTATCCCTCTACCCCGGGTCGTGCCTGAAAATAGGCAGAATTTGTCTACAGCACTTTCCCGGTCAACAAAAACTAAAATAAAAAAAAAAAAAAATTATTAAATGAATACTTCTGTTCTATCTTCACCATAGAGAAGGATGGACCAGTGCCTTCAGGAAGGAAAAGAGAAGCGGGGGGAAGGGAACACAGACATAGTGACAAAGGAGGATAGAGTGAGGGAGGGTCTGCTGGCATTGAAAGTGGACAAATCACCAGGCCCAGAAAGAGTACATCCAAGGGTACTAAAGGAACTGGCTGAAGAGCTGGCAGGGCCACTAGCAGACCTATTTAATAGTTCACTAGAGTCAGGCATGGTACCACAGGACTGGAGAACAGCAAATGCAGTGCCTCTTTACAAAAGCGGTCCCAAGTATGATACAGGGAATTACAGACCAGTCAGTCTGGCCTCCATTGTGGGCAAACTCATGGAGACCATACTAAAGGAAAGGTTGGTGGAATATCTAGAGGAACATGGTCTCCAGGATGAGAGGCAGCATGGGTTTAGGGGGGAGATCATGTCAAACAAATCTGATTGACTTCTTTGACTGTGTCACTCAGACAGTAGACAGGGGCCACGCGGTAGACATCCTCTATCTTGATTTCAGCAAGGCCTTTGACTCTGTGCCCCACAAAAGGTTGATCAGGAAGTTGGTGGATCTTGGAGTTGGGGAAAAGATGGTCAGATGGGTGGAAAACCGGCCGAGTGATAGAACCCAGAGGGTGGTGGTGGGGGGAGAGTTATCTGGCACCAGAGAGGTAACCAGTGGGGTCCCACAGGGCTCTGTGCTGGGGCTGGTGTTGTTCAATGTCTTCATCAATGACACTGGGGATGGCATTAAAGGCAAAATGTGCCTATTCGCAGATGACACCAAGCTCTGTGGGAGAGTGGATACATCTGAAGGGATATGGGACCTACAGGAAGAACTGGGAAAGCTGGGGAGGCGGTCCAGGATCTGGCAGCTTGGCTTCAATGCCAAGATATGCAAAGTTATGCATATTGGAGCCAAGAATCCCAGGACGGAGTATTACCTGGGTGGAGTCTGAGTATCTGCATCAGAGGAGGAGAAGGACCTGGGAGTGATGATCACTAGTGACCTGAAGCACTCCACGCAGTGCAAGAAAGCAGCAGCAAAGGCAAACAAGATGTTGGGATGCATAGCTAGGGGGATCAGTGGTACGAGAGAGGAGGTTATACTGCCCTTGTACAGGTCACTGGTAAGGCCGCATCTAGTGTATGGAGTTCAGTACTGGTGCCCACACCTTAAAAAGGACATTAACCTGCTGGAGAAAGTACAGAGGAGGGCTACAAAGATGATAGCCGGTCAGCAGGGCAAGGCATACAAGGAGAGGTTGAGGGCACTGAACATGTACTCCCTGGAAGACAGGAGAGAAAGAGGGACATGACTGGGACATTCAAGTACTTGAAAGGGATAAATAAGGTTGATAAGGAGAGTCACTTTAAGCTGAGTGGCAACCATATCACAAGGGGCACGGTCTTAAGCTGCTGAGGGTGGGAGGCTTAGGGAGGGAGGTCAGGAAGCACTTCTTCACAGAGAGGGTGGTGGACACTTGGAATGTGCTGCCGGAAGAGGTCATCTCATTGAAGACAGTGAGCAGCTTTAAGAGAGGGTGGGATAGGCATAGTGGGAAGGTAAGAATCATGGGTAGGGAGGATAGGAGGAGTGGGGAGGGAGGGCAGGGATATTAGCTCAAGCTGTGGACCCTGCAATACGAGCAGACTTAATAGACCAAATGGCCTTCTTCCTCTGGCTTCTTCGTATGTTCGTAGATATCGAGTGCACATGAAGTTGGCTTCTGTTTGCAGGATGGCCACGGCCATCCCTGGCTATCGGAAGTCACGGCAGCATTCCTTGTAATGGATTTTACGAAGGAACAGGTAGCTAAAAAATTTCATTTATGACTAAAGCCATAATCGGCGATTTATACAGTACTAGCCATGATAATGGCCAAGTGTGACATTTAGCTTTGAAGTGATTTTCCAATATCAATGAAACCATTTCAAAACATAATGTTTAGACATGCTATTGCATATATTTTTTAAATGTTCTGTATTTATTGCCCCTTATTTTTTACCACTGAGGAAATATTAATGGAATCTTAGTATCTCAGACTTCATCTCATTCTCCCACTTTTCTCTCATAATGCTGCTTGTGACATCACAATCTGTTGCTATGGAGATGGTTATGATGTCACAGAGCATTGTGAGGGAAAAGCAGGAAGATGAGAAGGAATCTGGGGGGGCTCGGATCCTGTCTTCATTTAAATGTCCTTAGTAATAATAAAAAGTTTGGGACATAAATTCCCACAATTAATGAAATACAGTATAAATAGTATTGCTCCTTAAAGCGCCACCGAGGCCTTGAGAAGAACTTTTAAAAACATAAGATTTGGACACAAAGCAGCTTATATTTAAGCAATAAGGCATGACCAGGGTTAGATTAACAGTTCATTAATCACCCCTAGGGTGTAATGTGGCACCCAGGCGTAGCTTTGAAAGCATATTGCCCCTAGGGGTGGAATTGACTGTTAATCTAACCCCTGGGAGTGCCTATTATTGCTATTATAAAAATGTTCCAAAAGAAGAGGGTTAAAAGAATACTTTTGAATGTTTTCCTCATTTAGAGGAGATTTTAATAAAATAGTTCTTCCACCAACAGTTTAAGAATGCTGGTTCAAAATCAGAATGCATCATTCCAGTCATTTAGCAGTGCTAGAGGATGGAATGCTGACAGGAAGAATCCATGAGCCATTGTGATCAGGCTGTACATGACAGTATAACATGGATTAATGTAAGGCAGTTGGAATCCTAACAGCCAATCAGATTGCAGCATTTCTGAGAACCTTTTTATAATTTCTATTAGCTGTGTGGCTCTTATCCCCATTATTGTTCCCTGAGAGTTCACCAACTCCTATTGCTTCTTTCCAACTCGATGTCACAAACCGTGTTGTCACAACAGAGTATTATCACATCAAGCTGGGAATAAGCTATAAAGGCAGCAGGACTCTAAGGGCTAATGATCTTCTTTTTGTGGGAATTTCTTTAGTAATAAATACTGGAGATGAGAAATCTATACAAGATGGACAAAATACAAGCTGAACTGTGCTTAAATACTATATTTTCTGATATTTTTCCAAAGGTGTCAGCTGCTCTTTAACATTATACTTTGAAAAGTTTTCCAAGGTTTTTGAAAATCGCTTTAAATGCAACAGTCTGCCAGTGGCAGCATCTATGCTACTGAACTTGACTAGATTCATGTGTGTTCTATGAAGACACAACCACTATACTATATAACTTCCTCATGCTCTGGAAGCATGTGTCTTTTTCCAGCCCAAGGGAAGGTTATTATTGGCCCACTGATTTGTGATGCCCAGCACAAGGCAGCAGAGTCTCATCCCATGTCAAATAATGGCAGAGGCTCTGTTACTGTGCTGCTTTACACTCTAGTATTACTTTGACTCAATGGAGCCACTACAAGAAACACTAACTACGGGACCTTTTTTTTTAAGTTGTTTAACCAGGAGGGACCTTTTGGTGCTTGCCTTAAAAACTGGCAACCAAGAATGTGCGCAGTTTTATTTTCAGTTTTAGGCAATACTTGCGACAAAATACTCCTTTAAATACTATGAAAGCTAAAACAGGCGTCTGTCTTTCCTCATTTTTCTCATCACTGCCCCTCGAGTTATCAGGGAAACACATTTCAAGGCAAATGGGATGTTGCTTTATTAGAGACTACATGGTTTTCCTCCAGCTAACAAGAGGCATGTGACATCTGTTGGTATAAGGAAACTTTGTTTTGTCACCACAAAGTTTATACAACTTTTTTTTTGTTAGGGTTCCTGTCCAGGAAAGGCATACTGAGCTAAAGCTCACTCCTAGGTACACTAGGAGGTTAAATGACTTGGCCATGGTCACACAGTATGCACATGGTAGTTGTGGGTTTCACACTATGGTCTGTTGAGTCTCCAAGTTCATACCTTGGTGCTTTAAACCCCCCAGAAAAGATCCAGTAAACATAACATGAGACCAATGACTAAAATGACATAGTCTGAAAGCAGTGAGTCCGAGACTTCAGGAAAGGGACAACAGGGAGAAAGTACAAAGGTATAAGTATCGACAACATGTTTTTTTTTTAACTTGCACTTTATGCTCCTGCACTGGCCGGCTGTCTGGCCCCCTCTCCAGACCATGCTGATGCCCCAGCCTCATCACCCCGCCTTCTCCCAGGTTACTTACTGCCTCCTCCTCCCATATGTACTAAGGCCCCCCCATGGCAGGGTCTTTGGAATGGGACCAGGCCTCTCTGGAAACTACAGTACCTTTTAGCTTTCTTGGAGGATAGTCTGGGTTGACAGATGTGAGACCTGCAAACGTTTTTCCATCTGTTTCCTCACTGCCCCTGAAGGACACCACATGCAAGCACGCCATGATGCAAACGTGTTCATCATCGCCGGCAGCTTCCTCCCAGAATGGTCCCAAATGCACCTTCCCCTCTGGTCAACCAGGTGGCAATATCACAGTAGAGCTCATTGCCCACCCTCTCCAGAGAAGGAAGCGTCCTCTAGAATGTTCAACCTTCCTCTCTCCAGTCAGCCCGACAACTCATGGTCACACCCAGATCTGAGTCACTGGTGTCTCAGGTGGTAGCGCTACTGCTGCGCTGACGGGCTGTCAACTATGCTCTTTTTACATTTATTACAACTGCATGTCACCAGTACAAATCAAGCAACATATATTGATGATGTCGGTAGGGCCAGCCCCATGTAGAATCATATTTTCATGGAGATCATGATTTCTGTGAAAATCCACAAATCTGTAATTTCCCAAGGAATCCTTCTAACCCCATAAATTTGCCATGAAAATGTGTCCAGCCTGCATTTTTATACAGCTTTTTGTTGGTATTAGCAGTTCTTGGGGGTTCAAAACTCCATCCTACAGTGAACAACAAACTGCCTCCCAGAGGTTGTTAGTTAAAAAAAACTGTACTTTTTAAATAAAAGATGCCCATTCAGAATGACCTGCAATGTAGTTTCCTGTAAGTTTTATGTTCCTTTACGAAACCTGTGAAGTTTGTCATTCTTACTACGGTCATCTTGTCAAATTTTTCATGGCTATCTATTATTATCTCCCTTTTATTTTTAGCATGAGAAGGAAGTTATCATGAAAATGTTTCATGAGCCTGGTGACAAGAACACAAGAAAATACGACAGGAAGTGACTGAAAACAGATGTTGCTATAACGAGTTTAAATATCTGATTACATTAAAGATCAGGATTTTGGCTGAAAAAGGAACATCTGGTATGATTTCCAGTGCTGTCCCCAAGACTCAGCTTAACTGTCACTGCCTTTGTTTATAAAGGCCCGTAAAAAGTTTTGTTAAATGTTTGTGAACTGCCTGGTTTACTGGGCTAGATATTCATAGATCCCTGTTTGCACACACAGAAAGTTTGCTCCAGGCACATATTATTGCCTAGCGTAATCTTCTGGTACTCTGGAACATGCCTGAAGCACATAATGTGCACGAATGCATGTTTCAGTATACCATATCATTCGAGTCAGGCACTATTGTGATTGCTCATGCAAACCACAACCCCCTACTGGCCACAATGGGGATGAGCAGTTAGGGCATGCAAATGGCGATTGCTCATGTGGTGCAATCTGCCATATTCGTACATCCTTAATATGGAAATGGCCGCAAAGCACTAACAAGGCACTACAGGTTATTTGCATCCCATTAAGGCCTGATTACAGGCCTGGAGAAAACATGGTCTGCCCCCCCCCCCATGTCCTTCTCGGCTGCCAGTCTACTGTCCCTGGCTATAGCGCCCCCCATCCCTGAACACCTGCCTGGCAAGTTATTTATAAGTTCCCTGGTGCCCTGTGCTCCCCCACCTCCCCAGTCACCTGCCCAGTAGAAAAGTGATAATATCCCTGACTCTAGTGGTCCCCCATCCCCCGATCACCTGTCCAGTATAATATTTATTAGTTTTCTTCCAGTGTTCCCTCCCTGTTGTTCAGACAGCAGCTGTCTGAGGCAGAGAGCGGAAGGGCTGTGCTGGTTGCCATTGCAGGGGGTGATGGACAGACAGGGTAAGTTGGGGCCACTGAGGGAGGGAACTGAATGGGTGAGATGGGAGGCGGATCTGCTGTTCGACTGAGAGGTGAGGGAGTCACTGGATTTTAACTTTTTATTTGTGAGAAGTTTCAAGCAGAATATAAACACTCACAACAAACAAACAACAAACATGGCTGCCATCAAGAGGTTACACTAAAAAAAAAAAGATTAAAAAAAAAAAGGTGGCCAGCAAATCAATCATAAAAATATAACAAAAGAAAATAGACATTTTGTTCCTGGACATATTTTTATTTTATTTATTTAACTTTCAGAAACAACCTTTGAGCTAGAAGCTTATTTATAAAGGTTCCACGTCAAATTACATATAACATCAACTAACAAAAACTCAGCAGTGTTTGACACGAAAACAAGCAGTGGAAACATCAGCTGGGGAACATTATATACATCCATTACACATTACGTAGTCAGCATATTGTTACACGACAGCAGTGCTCATAATGTAGATAAGTGCTCAGTTATTCACAAGCACCCTGGACATTAGGAATTTTCATCAGTGATTAGCTTAATAGTATGGTAAGCAAGGTGGAGTACAGGTGAGGGGAAGTGGGCAGAACTGGCAGGTGGGTGGAGCAAGTCCAGTGCAGAGAGGACAAGTAAGATTAGGAGAGGGAGAAGGACAATTGTTTTTGTTTCTTCACGTCAGTGTGGTGGAGGGGGTTTAATAGGCTAGAGCAGGGGTTTTCAAATGGTGAGGCCAGCCTCCCTTGGGAGGCCCCAACCTGTTCCAAGGGAGGCTCAAGCAAGTCTTGAAAAAATATTTTATTTCAATTTTGAACTTTATAGATTTTGTGTGAAGGGATAAGGCAAACTGAAAGAGGATAATGGTAGGTGAATTTATGTATTTAGTCACAAGTCTGTGACCAGGGAAGGTACTATACACCGAGCAATGGCTTATTTCAGGTGTAACCAGGGAAGGGTAGTGAGAGAATACAATTCAAAATGTAAATGCAAAACACTCAAGAAAATACAAAATGAATAAAAGCACAAACAAATTAAGAACAATAAACTAACAATGCGAGGAACAATTGATCAATTAGACTGGCAGCAGAACTGTCTAAATACAAGAGTTAACCATACAAGTACTAGGAATAAGAGCAGGAGGGAGCAAAATGATCCCTGAGAAGTTGCTTGAGAGCAGGGTGAGAGTGGGAGAGGCAGAGGTCGGCAGGAAGGTTATTCCAGTTAGAGGGGAAACAAAAAAAGCAGTCTGATCCATGAAGGTATGGCAGTAGGGGGTAACAATGGTTCGAGAGTCAAAATATTGGAGCAAGTAAGTTGTCCTGTTGGGGGGGTTACAATAAGCTTAATAACATGAGAGCCAGCTATGCAAAGAGGTTTCAATTTATTCCTGATGTACTGTGAAAAGTAGGCTATTTTTGTATAGGCAGGCCCAAAAATATTTCAGTAATTTGGGGGAGGCTCAAGATCTTTTCTATGGCTTAGGGGAGGCTCACTATGACAAAGTTTGAGAACTGTTGGGCTAGAGTCCATGAATAAATGGATACATAACATAGTCTAGGGTTTAAGAGCTCTGATAGGTGTATTCCATAGCAGGAACCGCGTGACAGGTACAGAACCAAAACACTGTCCTTGGGGTTTAAATATTAAAAGGGAACACATGTTCCACATCCTACAACTCCATGTCACAATTATGGTTGCACACCTGCGAAGTATACCCCCCCCCCCCATCATCAGATATTCCGATGCCTGCTCCTTTCAGGGGACAAATGCCTGTCCTGTCTATGTTGCATAATGTACAGCACTCATCTTCTCCACAGGATCTCACATTTTACCAGGTGATGGTTTAAGTGTGCTGAAAGCTTCTTTATTTTATATATCCCTATGATGAAATCCTGCCAAAGAGAAATCACAGGAGTATTACAGGTAAGCCAGTTGTTCATGATGGGTTCATGATGGATTCTGTGGCTAGGAGACAAATACGGAGTAATTTTCTGGTGGGGGGTTGACTGCAATGGACTGCCATAGTGAGAAAATAAAAAGAAATCCACTGTCAATTGAATTTGGGTTCCAAGGATTCTGGATAATGCACCACTCAGAGTGGTAAAAAAAAGATGTTAATAACTGGCATTCCCAGAAAATATGCCCATGTGTGACTGGGGAGTGGCCACAACCCCTCCAACATGCTGCACTCTTCCAAGGATATATTTGCATTGTATAGCTGGGACTCAAAAGTACTGGACTATCACCTTCCAAGAATATTCCTTCCATCTACATGATGCTGTACCAGAATGGAGGAATTTGAGGTGTCTTTCCCATTCCACTCCATTGGAGGGGGTACAGCGTAGGGCAACAAAAATTATCCTGGGATTGGGGAATAAACCTTATGAGGAGAGACTGGGGGAGCTCCATATGTATACCCTGGAGGACAGAAGAGAGACAGGGGATATGATTGAGACCTTCAAGTACCTGAAGGGCATGAACAGAGTAGGCACCGGAAGTTTGTTCAGTCTAAAAGGTGGAAGGAAAGCCAGAGGACATTCTCTGAAGTTGAAAGGGGGCAGGTTCAGGAGGGAACCAAGGAGACACAATTTCACAGAAAAGGTGGATACAGGGTGGAACGAGCTGTCAGAGGAAGTCGTATCGTTATGGACAGTGGGGAGCTTCAAGAGGGGGTGGGGCAGTTTCAAAGAGAGGGTGCAAACCGTGAGGGGACAGGGGGTGGGTGTGAAGGAAAAAGTGGGGCAGCTGCAGTCTAATAGACTGAAGTGCTACACACTCGAGCAGACTAGATAGACCATAAGGCCTGTATCTGCTGGCAATCTCATATGTTCATATGTTCGCATTCCTGAGCATCAATGGGACAATGATAAGTCTATCTTACAGGCCTGTTTAAGGGTGTCCGTTGAATCGGCCCATAACTGATGTAAAGCACTGTAAATATAAGAAATCACGTGAGAGAGAGCAGTAGTGCCTTCCAAGGCTGACTGTAATAGCGTTACCACTGCAGGGACAGAAGTTTTGTCCAAATTTGAGGGTAATGATTTTTTTATAAAGTTTGTCGCCTGGAGGTAATGAAACATGTCTTGAGGGCACAAGGGGTATCTCCGCTGAGCCTCCAGGTATGGCATGACCGATCTGTCTTTAATAAAATGTGTTATCAAGTGCAGTTCCACCCTTTCCCAATTCATAAATCCATGGTCCAAACATGCTGGAAGAAACATTGATAGATACGGAAGTGAGTATAACAGGTATCTGGATAGTTTCAAAGAGGATACTTCTAGTAATATTCTCCAGCATTGAAGCATGTTAGTTGCATACAGGTTGTGTGTTATGTCGGCTAAAGGGGGAGATAAGAAAGCGGAGTTTGATTTAAATGGTGCTGGTCCTCTTCCTCCAGTTCCAGGCTTTTCTCATAAGCTTGATTGTTGGTGTTAAGACAAAACAATAAGGTACGTAATTAGGCCGCCAAATGGTATTTAGCCAGGTCTGGTAACACAAGGCCTCCCAAGCATTTAGGGAGTTGCAATAAAAAGAACCTAATGCGTAGTTGTTGTGCTTCCCAGATATATTTGGAGATTTTTTAGTTGAGTTCTTGAAAGAAACTGGGAGGGAGAAGTAATTGGGAGGGATTGTGCAAGGTATAAGAACCTGGGAAGCAAAGTCATATGGACAGCATCAATCCTTTGAATCAAAGGAAGAGAAATGTTCTTCCATTTTTCCATATTCCCAGTGAGCTGCTAGAGTAAAGGGTCATAATTACGAGAGACTAAAAGAGTTGGATCTCCCACAAGTTGCACACCTAAGTATTTTAAGGATGGAAGGTCCCATCGAAAAGGATAGGTTTTCTGTATGTCAAGTGAGGGAGAATAATGGAGGGGGCCACTGGATGTCATGGAAATATCAATTACATACTGGGCAGCAATCACGGAGGTGGGGCAGTGGAATTTCTGGACGCCAGGTAACTTCAAAATAATATACCAGGCAGATGATCGAGGATGGTGGGAACCACTGGATGCCAGAGAACTTCAAAACTGTATACATGGCTGGGCAATCAGGGCGGGGGACACTGGATGCCAGGGAACTTATAAATAATATATTGGGCTGGTGACTGGGGGGAACCACTAGGGTCAGAGAACTTCTAAATACGGTAATATACCAGGCAGGTGATCGGGGGAACTACTAGAGCTAGAAATCTTGTCAGTTACATACCCAGTGGGTGATGGGGGTTAGGGGAGGTGCACTGGCCATAAGACGTGGTTTGGAAAGGCTGTAAATAGTGAGGCATTAACGGCTATTTTCTGCCTCTCCGAACTTTCGAATATGCCAGAGCACCTCTATGCAAATGCAGTCAGCTGCTTTGCATAGGTGCACTGGCATATGTTACTGCCTCTCGTAAACGGGTTAGTGCCTCGCTAACTGTGCCTTCCAATACAGTACATTTCACTAATCCCCTTCACATGAAGCAGTGCTAGTAAGGCACTAATCTGTTTAGTACACAACACCAGGGTTCAAATCTCCCTGCATCTAAAATCAGTAGCTCTGGGCTTACTTTCTGCCTTGTAAAAACAGAGAAACTGACAGCAGATAAGGGCCATCTTGTCCACCCAGTCTGCCCATTTACGTTGCGACTGCTTTTGCTGCAGAACCTCCTTGGTCTACAGCACTGTCTCTTCCACCCCCTTTCTTTTCCTTATGATTCCCCTGTGCCCATCCCAGGTTTTTTTGAATCCCATCACTGTTTCTGCCCCCACCACCTCCACTGGAAGACTGTTCCAAGCATCCACCACACTTTCTTTGAAGAAGTATTTCCTCGCATCTCTCCTGAACTTACCACCCTCCAGCTTCATATCATGATCCTTTCTTCTAGAGCACCCTTTCCTCAGAAAAATACCTCCCACCTGTACCTTATTCATCTCTGTGAGGTATTTAAAGATCTCCATCATATCCCCCTCCTTCCTCTCCTCCAGGGTGTACATGTTTAGTTCCTTCAGCCTCTCCTTGCAGGGCTTTTGGTGCAGACCCTGTACCATCTTGGTAGCCCTCCTCTGTACTGCCTCTACTCTGTCTGTCTTTCCTGAGATGTGAGCTCCAAAACTGGACACAGTACTCCAGGTGGACTATTACCGATAGCCTACATAGGGGCAACACCACTTCCCTCTTCCTGCTGGTGATATTTCTACACAGACACCCCAGCATCCCACTAACTCTCCTGATTGCTCTGTCATATTGCCCAACTACCTTCATGTCATCCAATATGATCACTCCCAGGTACCTTTCCTGCTTGGTCACTGCAAGTATCTCCCCTCCATTTTGTGCTACACTCCCAGGTTTCTGTGACCTAAATGCATTATTTTGCACTTTCTTGCATTAAACCTTAGCTGACAAACTTCTGACCACTCCTCCAGCTGTTTTATAAATCTCTTACCATCCTTTGCACCCCCCCCCCCCGGAGTGTTCACTCTGTTGCAGATCTTGGAGTCATTCACAAAGAGGCAGACCTTCACTTCCAGTTCCTCCACCTTGTCATTAATGAAGACATTATAGAAGACTGGCCCAAGTACTGATCCCTGAGGTACCCCACTGGTCAC
Source organism: Neoceratodus forsteri (assembly GCA_016271365.2). NCBI lineage: Eukaryota > Metazoa > Chordata > Ceratodontiformes > Ceratodontidae > Neoceratodus > Neoceratodus forsteri. Next base: position 1,313,520,062 of record CM057452.1, on the reverse strand, counting down.
TCTCCCCTCCTTAGAGTGAACTCTATTTACCACCACCCTCTGCCTCCTATCTCCTAACCAGTTTCTTATCCAAGTACCACATTATTGCCCACCTCCATACTACCCAACTTGTTTACCAGTCTCCTATGTGGAATGGTGTAGAAGGCCTTGCTGAAGTTTAGGTAGGCCACGTCCCCAGCCCCTTCCTGATCCAACTCCTTGGTTACCCAGTCAAAAAAATCTTTTAGATTTGCCTGGCACGACCTTCCCTCTGTGAAACCATACTGCCTCGGGTCCTGCAGTCCATTGGATTCCAGATATTCTACGATCCTTTCGTTTAATAGTGTTTTCATTAATTTCCCTACCACCAAATCATGCTGACAGGCCTATAATTGTCTGCCTCTTCCTTGCTACCACTTCTGTGAAGTGGGACTACGTCCGCTCTTCTCCAATCCTCCGGGACCACACCGGTCTCCAGTGAACTGCTAAACAAGTTGGCTAGGGGTGCAGCTAGTACCCGAATTCCTTTAACATTCTTGGTTGCACCCCATCGGGCCCCATGGCTTTGTCCACCCTTAGATTAGTGAGTGCTTTCCTGACCATCTTCTTAGAAAAGGGACTAGTGTTCACTTCCCTCCACTCAAAGCTCTTGGTGTTTATTTGTGTTTCCTCCCCTTCTGCTGTGACACTGAGCAGAAGTATTTGTTTAAGATGTTTGGCTTTTCGTGGCCCTCCTTCATACAGCCCCCCCCCCCCAACACACACACATATACACACACAATACAATCCCTCTCTTTGTCTTCCTTTTCTCACTAACACACCTGAAAAATGTCTCGTCCCCTTTGATACTACCTGGGCTATTCTTTTTTTAAATCACTTTTACCCCCCATCCTGCAGACCTGACCTCCGGGACCAACAAAGTCATCCTCCTGCCTCACTCGCCCTACCCAGACTTACCTCTCTGTCCCCATGTAGCTGTGGCTCCCCTCCCAAGCGGGGCCAAGGTGGGGCAGGCAAGCACCCCAATACTTATATTTAGTTGGACCAGAGGTAGTCGGGTAAGTGAGGGCACATTGGAGGCACGCTCCGGGCGCTCCTTCTTCCCGGGATCTGCAGGCGTTTTTCTGTGTGGGAGAGTGGCACGCACCCTACGCCAAGGCATCACTGCCAGTATCGCCACTCCCCCATTCCTCTACATCTGCTCTGCACTTGCCATGCCACTGGCCTCTGCCAGAGGCCAGTCAAGCGTCAAGCGCGGACCCCCCTCCCAGGAGAGGCGAGCTGTCCTCTGGATGCTCAATCCTCTCCCTCCCCTGCTGATCCCCGATGGTCCAGGCTCGCTCCCATGCCTGGGCTATTCTATCCTCAGTTTGCACCTTTGCGCACCTTACTGTTTTCTCTGCCTCACTCCATTTTCCCAGATACAATTCCCTATCCTCCTTTCTCTGGATCTCCTTATACATTCTAAATGCCATTCTTTTTGCATTTACCTTTTCTGCCACCTCTCCTGAGAACCATAACAGTATCCCTTTTTTTCTGCTTTTGTTTACTTGCTTGACCTACAGGTTTACTGCCTTTATTGTGCCCTCTTCTAATCTGACCCATTGCCCTCCACCCACCCAGGACCCCCCAGGTCCTTTCAGGGCAATCCCCCATCTTTGTAGTCAGTCCTTCTGAAATCCAGGAACCTCACCCTTGTGTGGTTGGAATCCACTACTGTTCTTTTATTAAACCACACTGCAGGATTATCACTATTCCCCAGATGGCTTCCCACCCTTATGTCTGCAACACTGCCCCTGTTAGTAAGCACCAGGTCCAGTAGTGCCCCACCCCAAGTGGGTTCACTGACTAGCTGCCTGAGAAATGCCCCCTGCAGGGAGTCAAGGATATGTCTACTTCTAGCTGATGCTGCAGCAGGGAGGCTCAAATCTACATCTGGCAGATTAAAGTCCCCCACCAACACCACCTCCCCCTTCTTAGGCATATTGCCAATATCTTGCACCATTTCTTTATCCAAGTTCTCCCCCTGTATTGGAGGCCTGTAGACCACTCTTATCCAAATAACGGCTCTGTTTCCCGACTCAAGGATGACCCACAACATCACACCCCCCACCAAATCCCTGTACCTCCATTGCTTTTATGTTTTCCTTAACATAAAGCACCATTCCCCCTCCCTTCCTGCCTACCCTGTCTCTTCTAAACATTGTGTAGCCAGGAATGACCATTTCCCAGACATGGTTGTCAGTGCACTGGGATCTGGTAATGGACATAATATCGTCCTGGTCTGGGATCTTATTTCACAGACTTCTAGCTTTGGCATACATGGTTGTTCAGCTTTTGTTAGCCATTTTCTTGTCCCTTCCCTCTTTTTCCTAGCTGTTCCCCCTTCCTCACCTTTATATTTTGCCTACTCCACACCTCCCCCCCTTTGCTAATCCCTTGCTACCTTGATTGTCTTGCTTCCTGGTGGGAATCTCTCCCCTTAGGATTTATCTATCCTCTGTCCAAGCCTGTGGGGAGGGGGCAGTTGCTACCTCCCTTTTGCCTTCTGCCACCCCCCCCCCCAGCTAGTTTAAATGTCCATTGAAGTAACAGTTAAACCATCCACTGATGTTCCCTTCCTGGATGAATGCAGGCCACCCCCCAGTACAGGCTCTGATCCCTCCAGGTGGAACCCCAGTCTCCTATGTAGCCATACCCCTCCTCCCTGCACCATTCCTTCAACCATGAGTTGAAGGCCTTAGAACATAACTCCTTCTCCTTCCCCCTGTTGTAGACGGGCAGCACTTCTGTAAAGGCAACTGTGCATGCTGCATGCCTGAGACCCTTCCCCAGTTCCCTAAACTGTTCCTGCACTACCCCCATCCTATCCAAGGCTAGGTCATTCATCACCAGGTGGACAATGACATCTAGCTCCCCCTTCCTTCCTATTGCCCTTACAATCCCTTGGATACACTTCCCATCCCTTCAAACTGTTATACCAGGTGGGCACTTTACCTCCATCTCAACCCTCTTCCCTTCCCTCGACTCTATCCCCCTGACACTGGAGTCCCCCACCAAAAGTTGCTTCCTACTTCTTTGGAGTCCTCCATCCTCTCTCCGGGGACTCCACTGAGGTGGACCCCAACATAGTTACTGTCCACCACCTCACGTGCCCCTTCTTGACAGTCCCACTCCACTAGAACAGTGTAGGAATTTCTTAGTGGCACTGGTTGAGGAATGTACCTGTGATCTGCTCCTCCCAGCCTTCCAGATCCCACACTCCTGCCTCCTTGAGCCCACTGTAGTCCAACTGCCTCTCCCTTCTGGCATGCTTTGAGGTAACAATATCTGGCTAGGTGATCCCTGGGCGAAATAAAAGGTGCCCCAACTCCTTGACAATGCAACTTTGAGTCTAGTGTCGTTCTCTTGACTCTCAGCCAGCACCACCTGGAGACATGTTCTCTCCACCCAGAGAGGCACAAGCAGATGGGGCAGCGCTGCAGTCTCCAGAAGGTCTCCCTGTAGACTGCTGCCCCACAACCACTGTATTATTAGTAATGCTTTGATTTAAGAGCTGGTTTATGTTTTCTGTTTCAGCCCTAGATCATCTACAAGAAATTCATCCACAGAAATACCAGGAAGCTCATAAATTCTAAAAGCCAATCGATAGCAGAGAGATACTCCAATGGTGCTTTGAAAGATTTTGATATGCAGTCGGACACGTGCTGCATACTTATTATTAGCCTTTAGTTTTCCATGATAAGGGTGCCCCAAGGAATTAAATGAAAAGTGAAAAATGAGAAAAGGGTTTTCAGCAGTTATTAAGGTAACTTCTTCATATACAATAAAATGTTGTAGGTGCCGTATTGGTCCTTTTAAAAACAGAGCCAGAAACTTTTAGCCACGATGGATGTAACCTCCCTCTACACTAATATTCCACACATAGATGGCATTTCAGCCTGCCTCAAATATCTGCATGACAAAGAATTGGACCCCAACATTGACCCTGGAGTTGTGGGTAAACTCACTGAATTCATTCTGACACTAACAACTTCAGCTTAATGGTAAACATTATGTTCAAACTATAGGAACTGCAATGGGAACCAGGATGGCTCCACAGTATGCTAATCTTTTTATGGCGAATTTGGAGGAGGATTTTCTAAGGCACTGTACACATAAACCACTGCTTATTTCCGTTACATTGATGATTTGTTTATAATTTGGACAGAGGGCACTGACACACTTAAAGATTTTCACCAAGAACTTAATAACCTCCACCCAACTATAAAGCTTTCCTAGAATATTCTTACAAGTGTACATTTTCTGGATACCACTGTCACTATTAAGGATGGTACCCTACATACCTGTCTTTACAGGAAACCAACAGACAGACAGAGATACTTGCACAAGAAAAGTAATCACCCGAGCCACACAAAGAAATATATTATATATATAGTCAAGCACTTGGTATCACCGCCTCTGTTCAAATGAGGAAGACAGAGACACACATCTGGCGATGTTAAAAACACCTTTATTGACAGGGACACTCATCCAGGAAATTGACAGAGCAGTGGAGCATGCAACACAGGTCCCAAGAGAACAGCTACTGCAATATAAGGAACGGATGACTACCAGCAGAATACCCTTAGTAGTCACATACCATCCTGACCTTGAACTCCTCAGTAAGATTACTAAGGATCTCCATCCAATAATTAGTGAGGATGAAACCCTTAACTGTATTTTCAAGAACTACTACTACTATCTTTTAAACAACCACCTAATTTAGCCAACCTGATTATTAGGAGTCAACTTGAACTGAAACAGAATACCATGACATCATATGGTACGCGACTCCTGTCATCAACGCATATGACATGTAACCTCATTTCCACTTCAGACTGTGTGGTTACATCACAAAACAGACTATTCAGGATAGGGAATTATACATGTACATCAAGTAATGTGGTCTACTTTATCAATGCAAGAAATGTCCTCACGCACAGGTTATGTGGGAGACAAGCCAACAACTCCGCACTAGAATGAATTCACACAGACATTCTATTAATCACAAGATGATTGAGAAACCAGTAGCCAGCACTTCTCCCAGGATGACCACTCAATCTCAGATATGTCTGTGATGGTCTTAAAGGACATTTCAACAGTACACAACAGAGACGGGCTTCTGAAATTAGACTTATTTTACTTCTCAATATGGTGGCAGATGGATTGAACATTGATGTTGGGTACATGACACATTATTCCACTAAACTTACACAGACCTTTACTTTAAAAGATGGACATGAACAGTTTAGTTCTTCAACGGGCCTTTGATTTTGTAAGTTTATGGTTATCTACATTGTTGACTTTTCACCTTAACACTGTGATGAGTGCGTTTGAGTGTGTGTGTGTGTATACTGATGTATGTATGTATGTATGTATGTGTGTGTTTTGTGTGTGTTTGGTGTGTGTTTTTTGTGTGTTGTGGGTATGGTGTGTATGTGTGTTGTTTGTTGTGCGTGGTGTGATGTGGTGTGTGTGGAATGTGTTTGCTATATTTGTTGTGTGGGGTGTGCATGTGTGTGTGTGGGGGTGTGGTGTGGTGTATGTACACACATATGTGTGGGTGGAGCGTGGCATGGGGCAGTTGTTATGTGGCTAGAACACTTAATTTTCACATATAGTGTGCATTTATTTCCTTCTATTAGTTGTCAGTGGGTGGATTTCACACTGTCACATCTTTAACTGCTCATATTAAGATGCATATCTCATTTACTTAGGGTTCATTAAAGGTGTAATTCCTTTGGGTTTTCATTTAGATTGCTTAGACTGATTCTGTGCATTTTGTTATACACAGACTCTGTGTTGAAATCTGCATTTATCAGGCTTATGGTCTCGCTTTTCTTGGGGGTCATTGACACGTTTTTTTGTTTTTTTTTTTTGCACTTACACTTACAAGTGATACTTTCATGCATCATGTTTATATGTAGGTTAATTTGAGGCTTGATTTCAACTTGCAGTTATACCTAATTTCAGGATTTTGTCTCTCATTATCTGTCCTTTAATATACCAGGACAATTGGAATGTAAGTTGTAAGCTCATCTTACATGTATTAGAGAGAATGCCACTCCAAGGTTTTTATCACTAGAAAGCTTTCTTGGCATACTGAGACATTTTAAAATTTATGTGACAAGAACTCTTTGGCTGTAGAAATTCTTGATAACCTTTGCCCTTCTGAGGCTCCTCGGATAAAGGCATACTGGTGTTAATTAGCTTCTCTGACGTAATCTTCTATTATGTTTTAAATGTATATGTTAAACCAATGAGAATTATTTCTGCTTTTTCTATATAACCTGGTGTTAATAGTATGGGATATTTGAAAAAACTGCCACAAAGCTTCTGAAGAAGGACCTGGTTGGTTCGGAAGCTAAAGCACTTTGTTCTTTTCTGTAACATCCATGTTGGTCCAATAAAAGGTATCAAATCATTTGTTTCTGGCTCTCATATACAATAAGTAATGTAAACATGCCAACTGCCAATCCCCTTTAGGCCTTGAAATACCTTTTTCTAATCTGCCTTGCAATCAGAATCCGTGGGGACCACAGAATACTTTAATTTTGTTTCCTTTATGATTCATCATTGTAACAGGAACATCTTAATTACAAAGTGTGGTTGCTGTTACTAAGACCATGAGTGATTCTGAACTTTTGATCTTTCACCAGATCCTCAGATATTAAAGTGATAAGCCCGTTTAAAATATATTTATTGGCAATGAAATGCGCGTTCTTTTTCAAATATAAATTCTCTGTTCAGCAGAAACTCCCCTCCAGAGAGCAATAAAGAAGAGTCTTTTCTAACCTTCTAGGGTGTAAGAGCCACAGTGCAGCTTCCTTTGTTTTAATCAAAGACAGCCGTAACTATTTTTATAAGTCATGACACATAGTGGCATACCTGTTGTTTGCCTAAGTGCTTCCTTTGCTGTGCCATATGTTTTCTTCATTTTCCTAAAGAGCAACTGACACCTCTTGGCAAAGACTGAACATTACTTCCTCCTGCTACTAAAGGCATATTTTTTGCAGTGTAAGTATCCAGCACAGTCCAGCTGAGATGCAACATCTCATTTCCAGTGGGGTTCACTTTTCACCTACTTCTGCAGTTGGATGCAGTGGAGCACTGGGAGGTTAAGAGACCTGCGCAAGGTCACACAGTAAGTATTCAGCTCCAGCGGGATTTGATCCTGCAATCTCCTGGTTCGGGGAGTTGATACCCATCTCCAGCCAGGGGTGATGGTCAGATGTCTCCCAGGTACATCAGCATGGAGAGACACTGTGCACTTACTAAAGTGTTCACAAAGCAGGAGAAAACATTGATGTCCTAGTACACATAGGGACTAATGATCTGCAACCGGTCAGTTGTAGAGACCAAGGAACACCTGACTAGGCTGGGTGACAAACATCATCTATTAGTCGGCATCTCCTTCTCTGAGATCCTGCCAGTCTGGGAGAAGGGAGCAGATGGAGCGGAAGGTCAGAAGAGGAGATAGGGAGCTAAACCGTGGCTCAAGGACTGGTGCCAGAGAAAAAGGACACAGATTTGTGCAGGGAACTGGCAACAGTTCTGGAGCGAAAGTTCTTTAAATTTGATGGACTGCATCTGACTAAGAGGAGTCAGTGCATTGGGCAGAAGTTTGGCGTCTTTGCAGAATATTTAAACTAGCAAATGGGGAGAGGTTGCAGCACCCCATACGTCGAATGGGAAGAACACCTCCCCTCAGCTAATGGTCAAACAGAATTCAGTGTGTTTGCCGTTCATTTGCATCACCAGGTAAGAAAAAGGTTTGTCTCCCCATACGATGCACAGGGTAATGCCAAACTTCACCCAACAACTAACACACCAAAATCTGCCAATGGAAAATCATGTACACAAATGCTCACAGCCTGGAAATAAGATCCCAGACCTGCAGGCAATAATGTCAGAGGCTAAACTGGACATAGTAGCAATTAGTGAGGCGTGGTTTACCAGTAACCACGCGGGAGACTTCAGTACCTGGCTATGTATTGTTCGAAGAGACGAAGGTGGTGCAAAAGGGGGAGGGTGGCCCTGTATGTTAATGAAAAATCAAAGCTACAGAAATTCAGAATACACATAAGGAGCCAGAAGAACTGTGGTCACCCTGGAAACAGGAAATGGGACAGCCATAAGAACTGGGGTTGTCTACAGGCCCCCAGACCAGAGGGAGGACATAGACACATTACTGTTAGAAGATATACAAAACATGACAGCTAAAGGGAGGTTCTGATAATGGGAGACTTCAACATGCCAGATACAGATTGGTCAATACCAGCAGGAACATCTGCCAGAACTAGACTCATAGTGGATTCCCTGCAGGGGAGGGCCTCAAACAACTGGTACAGCAACCCACAAGAGACAGGGCTATCCTAGATCTAGTACTGACTAACAAAGAAGGGATCTGAGATCTCCAGGTAGAAAGGTCACCTGGGGGGCCAGTGACCATCACATGGTATGGTTCAATTTGGCTACTACATCTAAATCATCCCATTCCAAAGCAAAAATATGGGACTTCAGAGGAGCTGACTTTGATAAGATGGCCAACAGAGTTAAGCTAGCCCTGGCAAAAGAAACACAGGTGAGGAGGTACAGGCAAAGTGGGCAAGCATTAAGGATACAATACTTGAAGCAACATCCATTGTGTTAGACAGAAAGGAAGTGCAAAGAAGAAGAAACCACTTTGGTTCTCAAATACAGTAGCAGAGAAAGGTCAGAGCCAAAAGGCTGGCCTTCAGAAAATATAAGGAACACAGCGGGATGAAGATGGGAGGCATACCAAACTGCCTAAGGGAAGCAGGTAAGGCAGTAAGGCAGGCAAAGTCCCAAACTGAGAAACACTAGCACAAACAGTAAAGAAGGTGACAAGACTTTCTATAGATACATTAGTGAAAGGAGAAAGTCCAGAGAAGGATTGCTAAGCTTAATGGAGAAAAGGGAGCATGTGAGGAGGAGGACCCTGTAAAGGCATCTATCCTAAATAGATACTTTTGCTCAGTATTTACTGAAGAGAAGGTAGGGCAGGGCCCACAGCTCAGCATCATGGACACAGGGGGGAGGGAGGTGAGCACTACTCCCTTCACAAAAGAAAGGGTCCTACAAGAGCTTGCTAAGCTCAGGGTGGATAAGGCAATGGGACCTGATGGCATACATCCCAGGGTACTTAAGGAGCTAAAGGAGGAACTAGCAGAGCCGTTAGCAGAATTGTTTAGTGAGTCTCTGAGCACAGGAGAGGTCCCAGAAGACTGGAGAAGGGCTCATGTGATCCCACTCCACAAGAGTGGTAGCAGGAGGAGGCGGGGAACTACAGACCCGGTCAGTCTTACCTCAGTAGTGGGCAAGATTATGGAGGCACTCCTTAAGGAAAGGATAGTGCAACACCTGGAATCCATGGGGCTAGGATCCAAGACAGCATGGGTTTACAAAAGGAAGGTCCTGTCAAACTAATCTCATAGATTTCTTTGACTGGGTAACCAGAGTGGTGGACCAAGGGGAGCAGTTGATGTCGCCTACCTTGACTTCAGCAAAGCTTTTGACACTGTTCACATAGAAGATTGATAAATAAGCTAGGTAGGCTCGGGGTGGGTCAGAAGTTGGTCAACTGGGTGGCAAACTGGTTGACTGGCAGAAAACAGAGTGGTGGTAAATGGTATACAGTCAGAAGAGATGCAAGTCACAAAGTGGGGTACCTCAGGGATCAGTCCTGGGGCCAGTCCTATTCAACATCTTCATTAGTGACCTGCAGATGGACTAGAGGGTAAAGGCTTGTCTGTTTGCAGATGACACCAAGATCTGCAACAGAGTAGATGATCCAGATGGGGTGGGCAGAATGAGAAGAGATCTGGATAAACTAGCAGAATGGTCAGAGAGTGGCAACTGGGATTTAATGCAAAGAAGTGCAAAATCATGCACATAGGGAAGAGAAACCCTGAAGCCACTTATAGGCTGGGAGGGAGTTGCTAGCAGTCACAAAGGAAAAGAGACTTGGGCATCATCATCACTGATGACCTAAATCATCAAACAGACCTCTAAAGCAGTAGGTAAGGCTAGGGGGGTGTTAGGGTGTATTAGTAGGGAGTATCACAAGTCGTAAGAGGAGGTAATAATCCCTCTGTACAAGACATTAGTTAGGCCCCATCTGGAGTACTGCGTGCAGTATTGGAGCCACACCTTCCACAAGGACATTAACCAAATTGAGGCAGTCCAGAGAAGGGCAGCAAAATGGTGCAGGGACTGCATCAGAGAAGACATATGAGGACAGATTAGCAGACTCCAATGTATACCCTTGAGCAAAGGAGGAGAGAGGTGATATGATCGAGACATTTAAACCTTAAGGGCATAAACAAGGTGAAAGGTCTAACATGTTTAAATATAAGAAAAATAGCAGGACAAGAGGACACAGCATGAGATTAGAGGAGGCCGATTAAGGGAATGTGAGGAAATTCTTTTTCACAGAAAGGGTGGTAGATGCATGGAATGGCTTACCACAAGAAGTGGTGGCTATGAATACAGTGCAGGCTTCAAACAGGCATGGGATAGGCATAAGGGAGCAATACAAATGACTATGAATAGATAGGTCACTGACAGAGCAAAGGCCGATGGCACATTTATAAGGTATAAAAAGAAATGGGCAGACTGGATGGGCCTTGGTCCTTATCTGCCGTCAACTTCTATGTTTCTATGTTTCTATGGTTTCTAAGTCGCTGCTACAACCACTAGACCACACTGCAGTATTTATGTGCAATATGCATTTCATATTTGTTTTTAAACAGGCCTTTCCCCCTTAGACCTCGCTTTGTTTCTTCAGCCCCCATCCCCCAGCCTTCTCCAGGCAACCTTTCAGCTCTGAAACCTCCTACTGTATATCTGCTGCTAGCCTCAACAGCTTGCCCCTATCGAGGAACCTTCAGGGCAAGCCCCACTCAGTCCTCATCAGGTGCAGCTAAGTCATGGCCTGAGAGTGTCAAAGCTATCACTTACAGACACACTGTTTCCGTTTTTAATTTTTTTTTATTGTTACCCTTGGGGCACTGACAGCAAGGGTTCCACATGCATCCATGCAATGCCATGTCAGCACAGAGCAGGTCAGTGTCTCCGTCTACCACATGACATGCCGCAAATGCTGTCTCACCTCTAAGCCATGGTGGAGCTGGTCAAACTTCACAGTCTTCACAGGAGGCTGACTGAATCTGGCCAGGCGATACTGTACCTCGCCATACTTCTGAAACCTCCGCGCCACGATTAAACCACTCCAATGCCTCACTTTATATGGCAATAAGACACGCATCGCTATGTGAGTGTTATACATGAAAGAAGGGGAACAGTCAGCACTGAGCCTCACTCCCAAGTGTGGGGTTGGTCCCAATTTGCACTTTATATGCAAAAACATCTTTTTTACTTACTGTTTACTGCAGTAAAGCAGATTGTATCAATCCCAGAATCCCCTGCAGCTGTCATCAGAGCACGGCTGCAGCACGGGGAGATTCAACAGGATGCAGTGTTAGAGCTTTTATAAGCAGTGTTACAGTTTTTAGAAGCCCCAATCAGACGTTTGCCGGTCCCACTGTTCTCCCGGGCCTCTGTGACTGCACTTAGCCCCAGGAGGACAGCGGGACCAGCAAACAAAAGGTAAGAGCTTATAAAAACTCTAACATGCACTGCAGGCTACTGAGGCTCTCACTGTTGCAGCCCTGCTCTTATGTCAGCTGCAGGGGCGCCTCCTATTTCTGGTTACAGCAAATGAGAGCTTGGGATTCAGCAGAAAGTGCCTGATACAGTATACTACAGTAAACTGTAAGTATGTGAAAAAAAAAAAGTTTCTGCACACAAAGTACAAAGTGGGACTAGACCCACATTTGGGAGTGGGGCTCTTAGCCCTGACTGTCCCCTTTAAATTATTTAATTTTCATTTTCTGTATCTTTTTCTTCCTATTTGGGGTCTAATATTTTTTCAACCTTGGAATCATCTAATCTTGATGACACTGTCTAATGAAGCCATAAAAAGAAATGAAAGCAATTCACTAGCAACATGGCTATTAATTCCCTAGGCTCTATAATACTTGCAGATTTATCTGTTGGGATTTCTGTGTCAAAGGTACTGTAATCAGGTATTTAATCATAATCAGTTCCTGGTTGTCTATAAAGGGAACCTTTCCCTTTGAAGAAAGCCTTTATATAAACCTGTATCATCACAGCAAGCACGACCCTGCAGCAGGCTGACTCTGGCACATCCACCCTCAGCATCTAACTTCCACCAGCATATTCGGTCAATCAGTGCCCTGCAGCACAGTGTAATTGCTTTTTTTTTTTTCTCCTTTTTTTTAATTTTATGTTTATTGCTTTGCAGGAAACAACATACAGTTTATATTTGCAAGAGTAGGGCATCACAGTAATCATATTAAAACATTGAGGGCACCACTCTTCTTAATAATCTCAATTTATACATCCTATTCTTATTGATACAACTTTGGGGAGTTACATCATTAACTCATACTCTGAAGTAAATCCAACTATGCTGGTAAAACAAGCCCATGAGCTGCATGGTTCAATTGCTTAAAGTGTCATTAGTAATTGTCGCAATATTTACCCACCTACTGTGTAGGTGAATGTTACACCGTGCTATCTCACAGATACGCACCAAAGGTGCAGACAGTTGTTAATCGCTACTCAGACTATTTAACACTGCAGCATTTAAGGGAGACATTTATATAGCATGTTAAACTAAACATTAGGGAAATCCCCTTTAAACAGTCCCTATACCAGAATGGAATATTTATTCCTTAACTTTGTTTAAAAAAGGAAAAAAAAAAACATTTTCACAGTTTGTGCACTCTGAACCTGGCAACTTGATTCAAATCTTTTGAACAAGAAAAAAACAACAATCACTAGTAAACAAAAGTCCGAGGCATCACGACTAAAAACAACTGTAGTCTCTTGAGGTAGGCTCTTCATCATACCGGGCAGAAAGAGTAACGTAAGGCCAACTGAAGTGATTATTTTGCAGGCCCACCCAGTAAAAGAACAATCACCCACCGATGAATAAAGGTATGTGGAGTGGAAAATAACCCATCAGATGTCTTCTTCCCCCCCAGAGGAATCCTCTTCTCACTCAGCTCTTCTGGTGTCTGATTCAGCATGCTTCTGACTCCACTTTAATGCTTCTGCAGGGTCAGAGAAGATGTAGATCTTGCCTCGTGAATGATCCTTAGTCGCACTGGAAAAATCACACCATGCGGAATCCGGGCCTCCAGTGGTGCAGCACTTACTCCATCAAATTTCTTTCTTTTTTGCCATGTGGCATAGCTAACATCAAGGTATATACGGAGTTGTTGCCCATCGTAGAGGAGTGTTCCCTTTTGTCTTGCAAGTGCCAACAAGTAGTCCTGGGTGCCCATTCCATCTGTAACCAGAATTATAATGAATGGGGCATCGGGGTCCACCTGGTGACCTCAAGGTGTAATTCTGTACATTTTCTGTGACGCTCGGACTTTATGGGAACCTCTTCCCCTAGCTGTTGAATAAGCCAGTCCTGTACAAACAAAAGTAAGTATTCACCGTCAGCCCTTTCAGGCATTCCCAACAAACAAAGGTTTGCTGCTCGTATTTGGTTTTTGAGCATCTCAAACCTAGATTTAAAATGGTTGGTCTCACGAATCACTGATGAGACAGCCCCCATAGCTGCATCAGTCCATTTGGTGGTTTCCACTGCTGTCATTTGTACATTTTCCACTGTGGTCTCCAAAGTAACCACTCGATTTGTCAGACCATCAAATTTGTCTGCAAGTCCAGCTACTGTACTTATTAATCTGTTGATTTTTACTCCAATTGTCTGAAGAGTCTCTTCCCTGGGTTCGGCTGGTAGTTCGTCCCCACAGCTTTGTGCCGACCATGTTGTAGGAGCCAACAGAGCATTTTTTGATTTCGCTCCAGATCCCTGGGTTTGTTCTTTCCGAGGATTTCCCGTCTCCAGCCGAAGAACTTCCAATAGCTTACTATTTATTTTATAGTTAGTTTGCTTCTAATAAAATTATAGATTTCAATGTTGTCAGTATCTTTGCAGAGCACTATCACCGAGCAGCCACTTTGCTCAGGCTCCATAGCACCCCCTAATTGTTGTTTTTTCCTCACCAACAATGGAGCAGTCTGGTGAGGATGTGAGTTGATGCACTGCCCCTTGAAAACAGGATGCCCAGGGGTCTGTCATAGGTACAAATCAGTGACCAGGGTGATTGATGGGCACTGCAGAGACTGGAAAGCAGTGTCAGACCACTTAGTGACTAATGTATTTCACGTGTGGCTAAAAAAAATTGGGTAAACTGCACCCACGGTGGCAAAGACTCTTTAGACTCTAGCTCTCACCCAAGTGACTTCATCATCTGCTGTACTGGAAACAAATATGATATCACAAGCAGACAGAGAATTACAATTTCAGGTGGGGCATACAAGTACAGTGCAACAGTGGCAAATTCAAATGCCCTGGACAACAAAAAATGGGGGAGGGAACTGCAAAAAATATGGAAATATAAACGTAATTGTTAAAATATTTTGGTTTTCAAAGTTACCCTCATGACATAGGTTATTTTTTAATCCTGCACCTGTGCAACACCCACTAAGGTATTTTTAAGCCAGGTGGGTGCTGCATGGCCGTTGTGACATCTGAATGGCACTGCCCTGATGGTTACATTGCATGGACTACAGTAAATGGGAATCTCTGTCAGTAAACAGAGGGAGTGTGGGAAAGACACTGATGAAATAAACAAAAAGCAACCATTTTTTTTCATTGAGAAAAAAGATAATTTAAAACATTTCAAAACCCTGAACTGGCAGAGGGATGGAAAAATTCTTTAAATAAATGAAACCGGAAAGTGTTTGAAAACATTTACATAAAAAAAGAGATGGGTCAGATTTTGGTCACACTTTATTTTAAGTGTCAGTTTCAATGTAACTGTGAGGTAGGCAATCATTAATTTCATGCAGTAGGGTTAATTACAATGTAGTTACACGTTTGTTGCTTGTCACTACATTGCCACTGCAATGCGGTTACAATGTAGTTAAGGAAACGTAAAAGTGTTACCCAGATTTTTCCCCACATGCAAATTACTGCTGATTTAACATGTTGTTCTTTTGATTTCAGGATCATCTTGTTTCAGAAATGTGGAACTGAAAAGGGATTTTTTTTTTTTTTGCAATTAATCATCTTTGCTGAAGCACGTCTGTTCAAAAAACAGCACAGAACATATACAAACATTTCAGCTCATATTAAACGCATTACAGAACTAAAAATGGATTTTTATATTCTTCCTATTTTTCTTTTGTACTCTTCCTACTTTCAGGGCCAGGCTCTCCTTTCACTCATCCAGAGGCCCTTCTTCCCACATCAGCTGAAGTGGTTGCCAGTGGTCCCCAAGATAACTCTTTCATGTCCCCTTGTATACTGTCTTGGACTGCTCAGCTAAGTGGTTCTGCCCAGACCAGGAGTAGAGATGGCAGGGACTCTGCTACCCATGGGCATGGAGGCCCAGAGGTCCGGGTGCCACAGCTGGGTGGGGTGGCATTATACTAACATACTAATTGCCAGCAGATTAGGCCTTACGGTCTCTCGAGTCTGCTCGAACCTCAGAACCCTAGTTGGGTGCCGAGGCCCCCCCCTTGTGTTCCAGAAACCCCTATCATCCATCCCCACCCCCCTGGGACAGGCTATCATCTGATACATCCACTTTCTGTGTCTGCCCCACCCTCCCTTGAAGCCCTCCACTGTGGATCTCTGAACCAGCTCGTCAGGCAGTGCATTCCAAGGGTCCACCACCCTCTCAGTAAAAAAACTCCTCCTCTTTTCCCTCCTCACCCTTCCACCTTCCAACTTCAAACCATGTCCTCTGGTGATACCTCCCTGCTTTAGTCTAAAGATCCTCCACATTTACCCTATTTATTCCTTGAGGTACTTGAAGACCTCAATCATGTCCCCTGTCTCTCCTCTCCTCCAATGAAAACAGGCAGAGCTCCTCAAGTCTGTCCTCATAGTCAAATCCCCTAGTCTTCGTATCATCTTAGTTGCCCTCCTCTGTACCCTCTCCAGGAGCTGTATGTCCCTCTTCAAGTGTGGTCTCCAGTACTGTACACAGTACTCAAAGTGTGGTCTAACCAGTTCATTGTACAGCGGCAGAATCACTTCCCTGCTTCTAGAGGTGATCCCCCTTACGATGCATCCCAACATCCTGTTTGTCTTGTAATGTTTCCACCCATTTTTCATCCTTCACTATGTCTGCCCAATCCGCAGTCCTCTTGGGTGCAGCCTGAGAAAGGAGTCCTTTCTGTCTAACAAGAAGGGGGCTGGAACTCTTTCCCACTTCCTCAGACTCAGTCTGACTGCTTCTGTCTCTCTCTCTCTCTCTTTCTGTTTCACACTGCCTCTGTCTGATATGACACGCCAACAGTAAACCTGAAAGGTATAGTAGATGTTATAATTTTTAACACATTAATGATATGAACTCATGAGAGCTTTAAGATGCCAAACCAATGACTCATGAACGTAAACACAGTTTAACTGTTCTTTCTATCTCATCTTACTCTCTCCGTTATGTGATGTAACACATTACAATGCAATAAAATTTAAAAAGCAGCAAAGAATGGGCTGGGACCAAGCCTGCCCACCACACTTTGCCTGCAGAGGACTGGATGTATGCGCCGCCACAACATCCTACATCTCACCAGTGGCATGATCCCCCACCCCTTCCCTCCCTCTGTCTGGAGCCATACATAATTGCCCACTTGAGTCCCTCCCTTTGGTCACCAGGAGCAGTTATGTAACAGAAGTGGTCACCTCACCCTGTCTGAGGCAGTGAGTTTCCCCAGACAGATGCTGGACATTGCCTCTGCCACCCAGTGAGAGTGACAGTCCATGCCCAGGATCACCAGCAATGGTGAGGTGCACCTTTAGAAAGTACCAATTTAACACAATCTTAAAATGGTTAGAAGAAAAAATGGAAATGACTTTGCCAACGTACATTGTTTCTGCATTTTTTTAACTTTTTTTCTCATCCCTGGGGCACATGACAGCATCCTACCCCGGCCCAGTCACCCATCTCCTCATGGACTTACTGGTTAATCACCACTTTCCCAGGACCACAACAGTGCTGGGTGGTCTTCCATGTCAGTTGTGGGCGGGCCTTCGGGGGTGCTGGGGCGATGGCAGACCAGAGCTTTTTCGTCCAGCTCTTGTTTTTTCTCCCCGCGGGTGCTGGTGTGCAGTGATGTGCACGCATGCATACCTAACATCTGGTGGCTGCCTCACTTCCTGTCTTTGTGCTCATCTGTTGTACTGCCACCTGGCCTCCAACAGGTGAGGAGTCATGTAGTGGGATGCAATGTCTCCCTAGCCAAAAGAGAACAGCTGTCCTTGAAATGCTCCACCCTCCCTCTCCCAGCCAGCCACTTGAGCAATTCAACTCCATTCCTGTTCCTGGGTCGCTGGCATAGCAAACATTAGATGCATTTCTGCATTAAATTCCAGCCCTTCCTTATTCAGTATAACCTCAGCAAAACAATTATTGCTGCCAGTACCTGGAAAAGTCCAGGAAGCCCACCTCAACTGATTCTCCTACTCACAATGTTAGAATTCTGGTGCCAGATTTTAAAAAAACAAAAAGCAAAAAAAAAAAAAAGATTTGTGATCACTGCTTGGTAGATCATTTTATTAAAATTCTACCATGTGTGCCTGTTTTGGACCATTTTCTGATAAACAACAGTAAAAATGCACAGAACCCTGGCAAATGTGTCATTTGGAAGGAAATGGACAACATGCAGTATAATATTTGCTGCTCCAAAAGTCCCACAAGCTGCAGCCAATAATATGCAGTGTGCAGCACTCTTCCATGCCTTTGTAAATTCTTCCATGCCTCTGTAAATGTTACCTATAGTTTTTGAAAGAGAGAAAGTTTGCAGCCTTGTTATTCCTGGGGATACTGGCTATGTTGAAGACTGTGATACCTTTTATTGGACCAACAGAGGGATTGTACATAGGTGTTACAGTACACAAGCCTTCAGGCTCACACTGATCTCTTCATTTACAGTTTAAAAACACCTGACAAAGGGACCTGTGTGGCCCTGAAAGCTTGTGTACTGCGACATCTATGTTCAGTCACTTTCCTGGGGCAATACAAGCTATTAGAATCTGCAGCAAATCCATAAGTTTGTTTAATATTTTATGGGCCAGTAAACAATTCTAGCTTCCAGGAGTATCCTGGGAAAGGCAATTTACACGTAATAACAAATTACCATAATAGTTGTAGCACATTAGCCATGAGGCTGCCTTGCACAGAAAAGAGAGGCAAGAGCTGTCAGTGTCAGTGGCTCAGTAGGCAGCACACTCGCCTCTGAGGCCAGGAGAACAGAGGGCTGTGGGTTCAGTTCCCACATCTGGCACTTGGATTAATATCCCAATACTGACACTGTAGTGCAGCATGAGAGGGGTGCTGCACTTCTGAGGTGCGTCTTTCAGATGAGACATTAAACCGAGGTCCCATCTGCCTGGATTGGTGGTAGTTCAGGTGGATGCTAAAGATCCCATGGCACTTATTGAAAAAGAGTAGGGGAATTTCCCCAGTGTTCTGGCCAAATTTCTCCCAATCACTAAAAATACCACCAACAGCTTAATCTGGTTTAGTTTCAGTTGCTTACCATCTGTATTCCCCCCCTCCCCCCAGCTGCCCCTGAAAAAGGGAATTCTAGGTCCAGTGGGCTTACCGGGTCAACAAAATTCAATAAATAAATAAACAAGAGCACAGTGGCACAATAGGAAAAATTTCCAGCTGCCATGGGGGTCTGGTACAGCCAAAACAGTGCACAGGCATATGGTATGTTTTATTTTATTTATCAAGTCTAGGATAACAAATACCTTTGAGCCATGGCTCTTTTACAAAGGTTCTACGTCAGAGAAATACAAATTATGGGGAACATCAAGACAGGCATTACAACAATGTGGACATTGCAAACAGAGTACAGATTAATACAGTTCAAGGGTAGCATTGTAACAAGGCAGCCAGCGGCATTTGTCAGAGAAAACAGACAACAGATAAGAAGTGCCAGAGTCATAGGGAGAGGGAAGAGGGTAGGAGGGGAGAAGGAATGTAGGAAGGGTGGCGAGAGGGTGAAAAGTGCAGCATTGGGTATACCAAGATGTTCCAGGGTCTCAGCCACAGCTGCAGGAGTCTGACCCCTAAGACTGCATTCAAAGGTTAATACTGATGTTTATAAACTGCTCCCCCTCAACACCCACATGCTAAGTTTTCTAAATTTATTTATGATTCGCCACCTCCAAAAAAATTCTGGAATGCAGTAAACAATCTGCTCAACCCTTCACGTTCGTACCAAGGTATCAACAGCCTAAGATGTACCTCTGGTGCGGCTACCAGCTTGCATTTGATTGCTAATACCCTAAATTCCCAATCTGTGGATGGACCCATTGCAACTGTGCCCCCTTCTCCTCTGGGTTACAGTCACTCCCCCCTTCAGGGGCCCCCCCTCAGTGCCAGTGCTCACTTTGCCTTCTCCGGCATCATCCCCTCTGGGGTCCTCCATGAAATACCCCATATCAAGTTCTCGTTCTGAGGCTGAGGATATCCCCCCCCTCACTTCCTGAATTTAGGTGCCCCTCCCATTGCTGCCCCCGGCCTATATTTTTAACTGCTCCCTTACTTCCAGCACTTCCCCTTTGCTCTGGAAGCAGACTGTTGTAATTCCCCTCCACAAAGGTAGCCACCACTAACTTGCCTGCGAACTACCAGCCAATCTCACACTTTCAGTTGAGGTTTTCAGTAAATAGTTTCTGGACCTAAGAGTTTGGGTACCCAGCCCTGGGCCTTAGGTTTGATGACTACAAACTGCTAACAGGGTAACCAGTTCTGACTTCACCATAGTAGGGTTGCAACCTGTGAAGACTTGCTTGCGGAATTTGATTGCTTATCTGTATGTAGTGCATTAGGGTTACTAACAAACAGTGGCATTATTTCACCAGAATCACAGGGGTTGCAAAGTCTCTTTTCCACAGAGTCACAGGTGTTGCAAAGCTCACACCTGCCAAATCTTATAGACTCAAACCCTAGTGAAACCTTGTAGTACAGGTTCATAAGGGGTGTAAGAGACATCATAGTCATGGCAAAGAAATCACAGAGGTCTGAACTGCAATTCCTAGGTACCCCCGGGTAGAGATGGGTGAAGTTGGCTGAATTTGCTCCAAAAATGAATCCATGAATTTAGCACAATTTTCAAGTTGCAGATTGATCCATGAAGTGTGCAATTTTGCCACGAATGGTGGCACTCCATCTGTGAAGTGTAGAATTTTGCCCGCAAATGGTGGAATTTCGCTGTTTGTGGGTGAAATTCCACTTTTTGTGGGTGAAATTTTGTACTGCATGGGGGGAATTTCACCATTTGCATGGAAAACTTTGCGAAACCCCGTGAATGCGAATCTCGGCCACATTGCGACAGCTTCCCCGGTGAATTAAAACATCGGCATATCTCTACCCCAGGATGAAACCCTTGGCAATGTGCACGTCACTGTAATACATGATCTTTACTCACTGAATGTATTTTACTTGTTGGTGGTTTTACACGTAGCAATGGAAGAAGCATAAGGCAAAAATAAAATGTACTGACACACAGCACCATAAATCATGTCATCGCTCTTAGCCAGTCAGGACTGTCTATTTCTAAACATTCCCAACACTCTTATAGTCATAAAAAGGTGTCTCATGCAAACAGTTTTTAAAGGGAATGTGTACTCAAACAGCTATTTTTGGCCAGTGAATGTGTTGCAGGAAGCGAGACTTACCGAACGGTGAAATCGCATATGTGGTAGCATGTGAAATACTTTTTTCAGGTTTTCTGTTTTTGTGCAGCCCTCCATTTTCATGCCTTTTGACCTCTACAGAGTCATGCCAGATGAGTGCAAAGGCACTCATGCCTCACCACAACACAGTCCCTGCAAACTGATTGCTGACTGTGAGCCGTGGATCAAACAAGTGTTTTCCAGTGCTGTTATGTAAGGTAATAGTACTTCCTGAAGTGAAGTTCCACAATGCTGTGGTTGTACTGATCATATACTTCACAAATCCTGTAATGTAATTTGGTTTTCTCACATGGAATCATTTCTGGCAGTGCAAATTTTCAGCACCCCCATCAGTCAGCCTTGTGTGTGGAAGTCTGTGGTATTCCCCTGTGAGTGCTGCCTCGTGTGTACTTTTCACTGCTGCTTTCCTGCAGTTAGAAACTGCAGGCATAGTTATTTCTGTTTTACATTCACTTGTTTTGTGTGTGTATTTTGGACATCTGTCTGCTGTGAGGAATGTGCATTAATCAGCAGCTTGTTGCCATGTAAAACAATCTGCACTGTGACACTGCATGATGGACAGTATAAGGCACTGAAACAGTGTAAGCATGACAGTCTTATTTACTGTATTATAATTTCTAGTCCCCCCCAGGCGTGGATATGTAGCAATATTATATTTACATGACATATAGAGATATACGTTTTTTTGAGCCCCACCCCCGAACAATGGCTTATTAGTCATACTGTTTGTGGTATCCTGCCCAGAACTATAGAATAAGTATAGCTCATTTTCCATGTCCACTCAGATGCTTAGAGCAGCCAGTTGTGATGTTCCCCACCAACCACACAGAACAGCATAGTCACAGTCCCTGGTGCATTGGTTTATGGCATTACAGTTGTGCATCCTCAGATACAGTTCACCACAAAACCAGTGTATCATGTCTGATGTAGGGTTTGACATTGGTGATGGTGCCGGTGGACTGACATCACCACAGCGTTCTTGGATCACCAATGTATGACCAATGTATGACACCACCAACCCCCCATGCTCAAGCACCCTCTGAGCAATGTTAGTATTTTCGCTGAACCACCCATCCTACCCTCTAAGGTTGCAGAAGGACAACAGGACTGTTCTTCAACCACTCCCTCCCCACGGAACCCCCACTCCCCAAAAAGGTCAGTGAGTAACAGTATGTTCCACTGTTTTGAATGGGCCCACCCAACAGGAAATGGGTTGGATATATGTTTTCAGTACTCCACCGCCCCCAGGATGCAGTGGTCTGACAACCCCTCCGGTGTGTTCTGCACACTACACCC
Source organism: Neoceratodus forsteri (assembly GCA_016271365.2). Taxonomy (NCBI): domain Eukaryota; kingdom Metazoa; phylum Chordata; order Ceratodontiformes; family Ceratodontidae; genus Neoceratodus; species Neoceratodus forsteri. The sequence continues at coordinate 1,313,497,897 of CM057452.1, read as the reverse complement.
CAACACCCCACCCCATCTCCAAGACTAGTTACTGACTGACAATGTCACATGTGAGCTGTAACCCACTCAGCATAATGTGGAGTGCCTCCACCCATATATATGTCCTATGGTGAGGCTTCCATAACTGGACATAATACGCCATGTGTTTTCTGCCTAGTCTGTCTACAAAGACCATAACCTGTGTCTGGCAGCCCTGCCTTGTCCATTCCTATGTAGTAATAACTTCCTTTTCACCTCCACTACTGATGGTGGCTGTCTGCTGTTGGTGTCCACCACTGTTTCAGTGAAGTAGTACTTACATCCCTTCTAAGCCCCTCCCTCCCCCACTTCATCACATGCACTTTGCATCTGGTGGTCTTTCTCAAGACATTTCCCTCCTATTCAGCAAACAGTAAAGGTTTGTGAGTGACTGCAGCAGGTGTAGTGATGATCCCCCCACCCCAACAATTTCTTGGGAGTGACAACACCGGTGGTGTCTTGTCTGTCATTCAGTGCCCACTACCAATCAATCAATCATTCAATCAGTTCTTTATTTTACCAGGTGGAACACCGTTGAGAAGAACTCATTTGCAAGGTGGACCTGGGTATAACACAATATCAACAGTATCACACAGCCACATAGGAGGCATAAGAAATTACAACAATCATATAAGCAATTACACTAATCGAGTAGTCACAAATTCCGGTTACATATATACAAGTAGTAGGAGTACAAAACAGATAAAAATGCATACTGTAATAGATCAGCTAGAATATTGGATACATTGAGTTGTTAATCACATAGATCAGGGTACACACATGCAAAGGTTACATAAGTACAATATGCAACGAAATGCGAGGCAGTACAGAAAAGAGTTCATTCAGTAGAGAAACAGTTTGCAGAACATATCCATATAGAACAAATCCTATGTCCTGCACACCTCTGAATTAGAGCACGCTTTATAGAATACTAATTTACACCATGTGCTCTACAAGCAAGAGGTTCAATCTGATGCACACGGTAAGGAGAAAATGTGGAAAATAACAGGAGGGGGAGGGAAAACAAGCAGGGTAAGGCACCTGATGGGATGAGACAAAAAAGGGGAGAAGGAACTCCGAATTTGGAATTATTTGGAGTTAGAAAAAGTTGATAGCATGACAAGAAATAGGGTAATGTTGAAAGGAACTAAGAGGTCATGTCAGCAGAACTATTGCTAAATGACAAGGATAAAAACCTTATTTGAAACAATTACAGGCCTTCGAAAAAGGACCTCAGGAATAGGGCTTGAAGAGTGACAGCATCACAGGAGTAACAAGTCTTAGTGATTTTTGAGCACTGTCCCAGAGAACAGGAAGGGCTTGGCTTATAGCATTTCTATTGCAGTGCATTTTGACCTTAGGGATATTAAGGGATACTAGCCAGTGGTACAAACAGGCAGACAGTCTGAGATATACTGAGGGAGCTTGTGGATAAAAGCTTTATAAGTCCATATGACAGCATTCTTCTGTCCCCTGAAGCTGAGAGAACACCAGCCTAGACAGAATAGAGTGTGCAGTGGTGTGTGGAGTACAGGGCTCCAGAGATAAATCTGAGTGCCCTGTGATAATGGATATCAAGCTTGGAGAGGGCCACATTGGTACCATGTCCGTACAGGAAGTCTGCATAGTCCAAGAGCGGAAAGAAGGTGGTTTGGACTAACAGTTTCCTGGCCTCTATGGTCAATAAGTGTTTAATGCGAAAGAAGAGTCCAAGTCTCTGCTTCAATTTCTTAGAGAGCTCCTCAATGTGGTCAAGGAAAGACAGCTTGGGTTCTATCCAGACACCCAAGTATCTGAATTTAACCACAAATTACAGGGATTCACCCAGGGGAGTAGTTACCTGAGGGACCAACCCAGAGGATTTGTTTTTGGAACGGTAAACTGAAAGGGAAAAAAAGCATGGCTTTAGGTTTTTTTTTGGCATTTAGTACCAGCTTCAGCTGTAGTAAATTTTCCTGTAGGACATCATAATCACTTTGAAGGTCAGACCAAGCGGACTCAGAAGTAGTCCTATCAATGTAAAGTACTGTATCGTCAGAGAATAGGTGAATATTTGTGGACTTGGTACCTGTATCTAATTTATTTATGTAGATGGCGAAGAGTAGTGGGCCGAGAATGGACCCTTGGGGCACACCTCTGAGCAGACATTTTTTTTTACTTATTATTTTTCTACTCCTACTGTCCCTTCCAACCACCACTCCTTCCATCCTCAAAGAGTGGCACTCTCCAACCCTTACCGACCAACTGAGTCTGCCCCTAGAATGCCACACTGCCATTGGGGCACTTGATGGCCTGGATTACCCCCTTGGTGGGGCGAGAGATCTCCCCTCCCTCTTTCCCCAGTGGCGAACTGCACAGTGGGGTCTGCCCTGGTTGGCGGGTTGCAAGACTGGCTCCAGAGGACTTCATCTAGGCAGCTGGAGGACTTTTTCCTCCAAGTTGTATCTCTGACGTTGGCATGCAATGAGGACAAGGCTATCAGCGAGTGTAGAGATGCACGTTGAAGCCAGTCCTCTGCCATCGTCTACCCATGCGTAGAGTGTCTCCCCAGCTGCACCGACCACCCTGAGGTTCCCCCAACAGGTGGTGGTAACGCAGCAGAGAGTACGATCCCCCCTCGCTGGAGAAGGAGAGCAGCCGTTGGGCACTCAATCTTTCTCCTCCCTGCTGACCCCCGTCAACCCGAGTCCACTCCCGAACCCGGGTCACCGGTGTGGTACAAGTGTGGTGTCCAGCGCCTCAACCCTCAGCGCCATCAGGCTGGCTAGAGCAGTCTTTTCATTGGAGAAAATTCACCATCCGCTTTGACCTGTTGGTGCCTGTCTGTAAGGTAGTTGGAGAACCATTTTAACACCAGGTTGTCCACCCCTATATTTCTTAAGGTCTTCAGTAATAGGTCATGATCCACTGTATCAAATGCCTTACTAAGGTCAAGAAACACGGCACATGCATGTCGCTTAGCCTCTAGTGCAATCTGCCAATCATTTGTGACCTTAGCGAGAGCCATGATGGTACTGTGATGGGGTCGAAAAGCCAGATTGGGCCGTGTTTAACATGTTGGAACTTTCCAGGTGGAGTCTAAGCTGCACGTTAACTACTTTCTCCAGCAGTTTGGCCAGAACTGGGAGTAGAGAAATAGGTTGATAATTGTTTAGGTCACAGGAATCCCCAGATTTAAACAGTGGGATAACACGTGCTGTTTTCCAAGTCATAGGGAGACAGCCTTGTGAGAGAGACAAGTTAAACAGCTGGGTGATTGGGGGGGGGGCGGCGATAAAATAGGGCAGTTTCAGGAAGTAGGGCTCAATTTGGTCAGCATCTGCACTTTTATTCATATCCAGAAGCAACAGTAGATCCTCAACTTGTTTAATGGAGACTGGACTAAACAAAAAGATATTATTTTGGTTGCAAGTGTCCAGCTTAGGACGCTCATTGCTCAGACAGCATAGCTGTGACCTCAGAGTATTTGCTGGGGAGGTGTCAAATAACATTCCAGCCGTGGCAAAGTAGTTGTTAAGGAGATCAAGTATATCATGTTTGTTGGCGGTTGAAGTGCCACTGACAGTGATTTTGAATGGGATAGCGCTATCCGATCTGTGACCTTCAACATTTTTTAAGGTTTCCCAGAATTTATGTGCAGAGTTGGAAGATGTTTTAAGTTCTGTATGGAAGTAGTTTGTTTTTTCAGACCTGATTAATTTTGTACATTGATTTCTAGACACTCTGAAAGCAGACCAGTCTATGGCTAATTTTGATCTTCATGCCCTCCTCCAAAAGGCATCCCTTTGCAACAGTGCCATTTTTAGGCTTGCCGTAAACCAAGGGCAAGTTTTCTTTTTGGTTCGAATTTTGATGAAGGGGGCATGTTTATTCATGGTCCCAGTTAGCAAGTCTTGAAACGCCTCATATGCTTTAGATACTGTGGGAGCTAGGTAGAACTCCTGCCAGATTGCGCACCGGAGGTCAGAGAGAAATGCATTTGTGCAGAATTTCCATCTACATCTCTTGAAGATATATTTTGACGATGATGCTAATAGCCACCAATAGCTGCTGACTGAGACCACCATGTGCACCTGCACCCCCCCCCAAAAAAAACCTAGACACAGAAACAGACTGCAGCCTGCCATGCTGCTGATGGATGCTGCATGATACTTAGGTACCTGCTTTTGCTGTACCTGTTGTGCAGTTTCACCAAGTGGTCCAGTTTTCCATGTGTTATGCCTATGTCATGTTAACAGCCCTGTTTCCAACTTCCAGTGTTTTGTTGTGTTTAGCGTTTTCAAATCTTGTTAAGCCTACTCATATAAATAATGTTTCCCACTCTTCCGTTAGGATTCCATTTGTCCAGCACAACATTCAAGCAGTCATGCAGAAGGTGTCCATATACAGCCAGAGGTAGGTGAATTGTGACAATTGAAAAGTGTATCTTTCAGTGTTAAAAACATGTTCTTAAAACCTACATTTATACAGTACCTGTATTTGTAATTTGTCAATGGACCACATGTATGAGGTAAGTGCATGTAAATTCTTCCTGCTTTACCCATTTACATGGTGTAACAAATTTCTGGCACTGTATGTTTGTAAGAGAAAGTCTGAAGGTGAGGTGGCAGCATACATGACACACCCAGCAAAGCGGACTGTATGGAACAACATAATCAGTCCACATGGCTGTACACACCACTGATTGTCCTTGAAGGATGTGCACCCATTGATGTGTTATAGTGAGTACTGTACACCATCTTTCACAGGACACTGCCTATCTTTGGATGCATTTGAACCATGTGCAATACTTTTCTTTCGTCCTGAACATCACAGGCTCACCGGTGAATGGCTGAGATGTAAAACACTTCACGCCACAGCACTTGTGATGTAGCCTGCTTATCCACATCTCGTAGTCTTATGCAGGCTGAGACAGGGGCAGGGACTTCTGAGTAACCACAGAAAACATGTTACTACACAGGCACAGTCACTGGTGTCCTCCTGCATTCATATACAGTAGAACAGCAGAAGACACAGCAACCAAAAAGGGGTGATCACTGTGCCAGTTTCTGCAAACCATGTTCACTGTGTATTATGTTGAGATACATGTGTAGTACTTTTTTATGTAATGTAATATTATATACAATAATTTACCACCATTAACTTCTTTCTGTACAGGTACAAAGGACATATTACAATGCTGGAATGTCAGGCATGGGGGAGTACAAATAAGGTTGGCAAGTGAAATGGTGTGAGTTTTCATATAATACCAAACCCAGTTAACCCCTCAGAAGGTGGTCGGGCGTCACACTTGTTTCATAATATTGGTATTGGATTCACCATTAAAAATGTTGTATTTGGGCATCACAAGGGAGCATGCTCTCAGCATTTTACTCCTGAATGTTTGAGCATGACTTACCCAGTGAGCTGATGAACCAGAAGCCAGTAAGCAAATTAAAACCTGACACTGTCCCTACCTTATCTCTGCACTGCAAGCCACCATCCAAGTCTGGCCTTGCAAGGGCCACAACTCGTCAGTTGATGAAGCTTAGTGAAAATAGATCCGTACTCATCAAGGTACACCAGTCATTGATATTTTTAGAGAGTTAAATGTTTGACCCCCTGTCTATCAGTACTATTCTACAGTACTACTGAACATATGGTGCTGTAGTGGTATATCCATCATTACAGCATGACTACATTCCCTCACAATAATTTTGAACAACAATATCTGTTTGTTGTATTACTACAGGGAATGACTTTTTCTTGATTTCCTTTTCCTAACCTCTGTCTGTCTATCTGTTGTTCTTTAGCTTCATAGGATATCAACAGCAAATGTGTGGATCTGCATAAGAACCAGAGGAATCGTTGGAAAGTATTGTTTCCAAAGTAAGTGATATGTTCTTATCTTTTTGGGGATATTTCTCATTGTCATAGTATACCATGTAATTCCATCTACTTTGTCTATCCAAGTGGTGCTATTACTTCTGTACTGAGTTACATAACGGACGTACAACTCCAGCATCACATTAGGTACTGAGATGGTGACTGCTTCCCACACATCTTTAACCACAGCACTGTTTAGAACATCACAACATGTGATGTAAGACTGTTGCTAATAAGACACCGTTCACTGCTGATGTTGCTTGTGCTGGATATTGCATTTCCGCCTGATACTTCGACAGTAACATTGTGTGTCACCCTGCATGACTGTCCTGTTGTCATGCATTCCGCTTATTTCTATGGTTACATTAATGATGCAAGTAATCAGATGTAGTGGTGTGGTCATGCATAATGAAATAAACCATGAATTAGGTTAAAAACAATATGGGCAAGCATGAACTGCTTAGTATGTCTTCCACCTCATGGCTGATAAGACACCATGGATGTCTCCAGCTTCTCTCTCTTGTTCTTATGCTGTTACGTTAAACATGTGATGACTACATACTTGTTTATGGCTGCCCATCCAGTACTCTGCATGTTATGCTCATACAGCTATCTGTGTCACACTCAATGTGGTTGCTATTTGAAGTGTACGGGATACACATTATAGGTGTGCATGTGGAACAGCCACACACTTCTGCATCTAGATTACACATTTCACATGCTCACGTCTATATGTTTATGTAACACACACACACTGCACGGTATGTTGTGGTACTTGAAATCTAACTGCAGAACGTGGAATGTTTACCATATTGCAAGCTACTTACTGCAAGAACAAGAGCACGAATGAAACAGACAACACACTGCTTTTACCATCTGGCACCTGTGGCTCTTTATTTGTTGATTACTGACGTTAAACAACACTTTCAGTTGTTATTAGCATTGCTGAGCATCGTAGACGTGTGCGGTACTAACACATGAAATGAAACAGACAATGTAAAATGTGTACACAACACCAAGAATAACAAAATGTTTCTGTATCTTCCAGATGCATTCTTCTGCTTCAAACCCACATGAAGGAGCAGCTGAACCAAAAACCTGCGAATGTGAGACACAGAACACAAGGCATGGATACCTGCGAAGTGATGGACATGGATACTGTTACTGATGACCATGACCTCATGGTGTAATGTGCTGACATAGTGATTGAAGCAACAGGAAGCACTGAATCTGTGACAATTGGTGGTACGACACTGTCACGTACAGTAGATGGCACTGAACCATGCGTGCTTCCTAAAAGTGGCCTTCATTTTGAGGACACCTATCAATCAGCTACTGTTTTAGGGAGTATTGTCCATAGTTTTACAAGTTCAGTCATACAGCATAATACATCTCCAGTAATGGTAGATCAGGGTGTTCAGGTTAAGATGGATGATGTACAGATTTGTGAGTACTGATCCAATCCGATGGTAATTGTCATTAACAATATTCTTACACACCTAGTGTACAGTAAGTAGATGACTTCAGTGGTGAGCGTTTGCTGTTGTTGAACAAATGTTCAGCACCTGTAGACAGTAAAAAGCATTGCGTGTACGCTTCCCAAAAAACTGGATGATCTTAACACCTCAGGTGTCCCATCTACATCCAGAACACCTGCCAACACCAATGGTAGCTCCTACAAGTAATCTATTACTGACTTTGACAGTGACTCTACTGGATCAGATGATCATGCTGATGGAAACAAGTTGTTACAATATGTTCAGGATGATAAATTCTTGGTTTTCAAAAATCAATTGGGTAGCTTCTGGCAAATATTGACAACAAACTGTGCAGTTCTGCCATGGACACAGTTCATATGGTAGTTGGATCCATGGCTGTACTGATAACTTACTGTGTAATGGGATATGTAATTATTGTCTGGCAGTCACAACCAACAATGCGATTCAGAATGCCAGTTAACAACATTCTACTTGCTTCTGCCATACTGTGCAGTGGCCAGTCATTTCCAGCGATTTCTCAGTTTGTTGAACTTGAAATTGATGAGCCCCATCACGTACTATGAGATTCAAAAGCAGCACTGATTCCTGCCATTAATGAGTGTTGGTGTGAAGAAAAAGGTAGAGTAGTGACTTCTTTTAAAGAGGTTGGCCCTGTTTCTGTCACTGGTGAGGGCAGGTGTGACCTGCCTGGTTTCAGTGTCACCTACTGTACATACATACTAATGGAGGTGGGATCAGGAGAAATTGTGGATTTCTATTTAAAACATGTCATGCAGACAGGCACATCTCAGGCAATGGAGACCAGGGGCTTTGTGGAATGCCTAGACGAGGTATTATAGGCAGGAGTGAAACTGTCAATAATGTCCGCCAACAGGCATGTGGATGTGCACGAGGAGATGACAGAAAAATGTGCATCACAGAAAGCTTACCACCAGTTTTGTTCATATCACATGGCAAACAATGTGAAAAAGAAATTAACAGAAAAGGCAAACCTGAAGCACAATCAGAGCTGCAACCATGGGTTACATCCATAGTGAAGCTCCTGTGGTGGTCCACTAGGACTTGTAATGATGACTCGAACTTTTATTACAGAAATGGACATCAGTGCTAAAACACTTTTGCAATGTGAACGAGTGGGAGGAAGGCACAAAATTCAGGAAGTGTGCTCATGCACCACTGAGTGAGGAATGTGCTTCCGAGAAAAAAATTGCTCCTACAAGACTGACATTTTCATGGCTGTGCAGGACAATGTCATGACTAGAACACTGCTGAAAGATATACGGCAACATTTCCAATTTATTTACACTGATCAATTAGAAGTGTACCATTCCCTTATTCTAAAATACTGCTTCAAAAGATTAGCGTTCTCTTATCCAGCAACGCAGGCAAGAATGCAGTCAGCTGTCCTTGATCACAACAATAATGTATATTGTGAGTTGGCTGCTATGAAGAAGCCATACAGTGGTAGTTGTGCTGTTGGAGAACAGCAGTACCGATCACCGTTGTCCAAGAACTCTGCACAGAGGGTTGTGCATGACGTTAGTGAACAGAAATTGTACTGTTACCTTGCCAACATCATGCTACAAGTTCCTGAAACTAATGCCACAGAAGAGCCCATGGGCACTATCTGTCCACCAAGTGATGTGAAGGACAATACTGCCAAGGAAGAAAGAATTCCAAAACAAGAACCTGTGCAGAAGCACCGTTCTTGCTTCAGATAACAGTGAGCGGATAAAAAAGTGTTAGGATGACTGTTGCTATGCTGCACAGTGCAGTATCCAAACATTTAGATGTCTCCAGTGACTGTTACATTATTCTATTATTTATTATTTATTAAATTTTGTTAACCAGGTAAGCCCACTGGGCCCCAAAGTTCCCTTTTTCTGGGGCGACCTGGAGTTAGTTACATAGAGCTGTGCAAATACAATCAAGTAATACAGAGTAGGACATGGTGTACAGGAATATAATGACAGTGTATCATTTTCATAAATGAAGGCGGTGACATACAGCATGAAAACAGTGGCAGCTGTTAGACTTAGGGCATTAGTTTTGAAGGATATACAAGTAGTACAATAAAATATACAAGTAATACAGTATTGGGCATAGGGTACAGAGTTACAATGGCAATGACGAGTTTTCATAGAAGAGGGCAGTTATTTACAGTGCATATACACAAATTCAACAGTGGCAGCTTAATGACTTAGGGCATTAGACTTTCTGTAGCCAGGCTACAGGGGGTGTGATTAGCTAGCCTTCAGGACAGGTGCAAGAGCTACGGTTTAGGAGGTGAGCGTGCAGTCCCGTCCGAAATGTCGCTAGGGAAGGGGCTTCCTGGAGTTGACAGGGGAGCTTATTCCACAGTGTAAGGGCTATATGGGCAAAGGATTTACTGCCACTGTGGATCTGGTCCTGGGCAGTTCTAGGAGTATTTTGCCCGAAGTGTGGAGAAGCCTGCAGGACTGCTTTTGGGCAAGCAGCCCGATTAGCCCTGTGGGAGGATCGTCGTTGAGGAGCTTCTATGTCCAGCTTAATAGGGGGTACCGAAGCTTAAGGTTCAGGGTGGGCCAGTTGAGTGAGGCAAGGGCTTCACAGTGGTAGGTCCTCGGATGGGCTTTTGTGGTGAATCACTCGATTTTGTGGTACAAAGTCTGCAGTCTACCAAGGTCAAGTTTTGCAATGCCGAGAAGGGTTGGGGCAGCATAAGTAAGAGTAGATAGGACACTCCGCGCGATTGCCAGTCTTGCCTCAGATATCATGTCGGTGCTTAGACGGTAGAGAAGCCCAAGTTTCTGGTGGATGTTTTTTGTCACCAGATCCACATGAGGCTTTAGAGTGAGTCTCTGGTCTAGTGTAGGTATCTGAAGGACTGGACCACCTGGATTGTAGAGCCAGATACAGTGACCAGTGGAAGAAGATGTGCCCGGGAGGGACCCAGGGATTTTGGACCAAACAGGAGCACTTTGGTCTTATTTGGGTTAAGGACCAGGCGATTCTCGACCAGCCATGCTTCAGCCTGGGTGAAATCTGACTGGAGCAGGGGTCCTACATCTTCCAAGTGCTGCGCAGTCCTATAGAGTACTGCATCATCAGCGTACTACACCACAGAGCTGCTCCCAAAGTGGTAGCGGAAGTCGTTGATGAACAGGGAGAACATTAGTGGGCCCAGGATGGAACCTTGTGGTACACCCTCATTTAAAGGTAGTGAGTCAGAGGTTGTACCTCTCCACTTGACCTATTGGGAGCAGCCAGTCACGTAGTTGTGGAACCAGTTCAGAGACTACTAGTCCAGTCCAAATGTACTTAGCTTTGTTAGCAAGAGTGGGTGGTCTACCAGGTCGAAGGCCTTGGTCAGGTCAATGAAGACTGCCCCCATGGGGGTGCCCATGTCCAAGGCAGCTAGGATGTCAGAGGTGAACCTGATGAGGGCAGTGTCAGTCCCGTGCTTTTGTCAGAAACCATGTTGTGATGGGGCCAGAAGTCAGCTGGCTTCCAGGTAATCCCTTAGTTGGTAGTACATGAGCTGCTCCTGGATCTCTGCAAGGTGGCAGAGGACAGAGAGGGGTCTGTAGTGGCCTGCTGTATTTCGTTTTTTTGCCATGCAAATGATCATGTTGTTCCTTGTGAAATATGCTTGAGATTATTCGAGCAATAAGAAAGATTTTGTAAATAACAGACAGTGTGGTAGTGATGCACAGTACAAACATACTTAGTTATTCTCTTGAACAGTTGCAGAAATCACTGTCTTTGCAGTGTTGCATCAATACAAATTACAAGCCTTCCAGTGTGGCATGTACTGTGTGACTGCATGGAATGTGTACAATTCTCAGTAAATTATTTCAACAGCTGCTGTAGTTGTCCACAAATTGGTTTGCTAGGATACACTTAGCAAACAACTTTAGAACAACACTGAGAAATTAATTTTTAAAAGGGAAATGTCAGAATCCATTTTGTGGGCAGGAAGGGTGTTGGGATGGTATCATTGTCTCACCAGCCTTCATACTGTACATTGCAGCAGGTCAGAATAATTGGGCTGTGCTGACTGCAGCCTATTACACTGTAAAGAAAACACTGACATTTATGTTTGGCACAGTGCAGCAAGACAACCCAGTGCTTTTCCTCACAATTTCACAAGATCCTTGTCATAGGAGCAGTTTATTTTAACCTACTGCACTGCACAACTGACTGTCGAGTCACTGCCATCATCACAGCACCCTTCCTGTCCACAAAATGGATGCCTCCATATCACAGTTTTAAAGAGCTGCTTCCTAGTACCGCCCACCATACCTCTCAACCTTTCGCCACCAAAATGTATGACACGCTGTGTGACAAATGAGCAAAATGTGTGACACATTGTCTAACATGGCACACTGGAAGCTCAGAACACTATAGCTATCAGTGCACTAATGTTCATAATGTTTTTGTATAACTAAGCATAATAGATGATTATGAATTTCTGCTTTAAAGTCTCAGTGGGGAATGGGGAATATCACCTTCCCCATGATGGACAAAGGGTTTCTGAGAGGTAAAATGAGTGACATACCTCATAATGTGTGACAGTTGAGAGGTATGCCGACCACCCCAAATATATAATAACCCTTACCTGGCCCTAAATGGACTGAAACTTTTTTTTATCAATTACTGCCAGTATTTGATTAAATAAAAAAAAAAAAAAGATTGTATTTGGCTCCGTGGAGCCAACAGCTAAATGCTGCCGCTTCCCATATTGCCAGACACGCCCCTTCGCTGCGGGTTTTGTGAGGTCAGTAAATGTAGAGCGCAGGGGTGCGCTCCATACAGTAGAACAGGGATTTTTTTTACTTGCTTTTTATTATACTTCAGAGTTTCGATTACATCAAATCAAGGCCACCGCTCAACTAACAAAGACCTTGTTACAGTAGTTGAGCGGTGGCCTTGAGCTGATATCATCGGAACTTTAAAGTATAATAAAAAGCAATTAACAAATGTCCCTATTCTACTGTATAGAGTGTGCCCCACCCTCGCTCCCCATTTACTGACGCCACAAAACATGCGAGCGGGTGGGCGTGTCTGGCAGTACAGGAAGTGGCAGCATTTTGGCTGTTGGCTCCAGGGAATCAAATACGATCTCCCTCGTTTTTTTAATCAAATACTGGCAGCAATTAATTAAGAAAGACATTTCAATCCACTTGAGGCCAGGAAAGCATTATCATATGCTTGGGGTGGGTGGTACTATTAGAAGTATGAAGCTGCTCTTTAAACCTACTTTTTTGGTTTTATTACAAACATTTGCTAACATTAACCCTGCAGTTTACATGCTTGATCTATATAGTAAGCATTACAATACCCACATAGGGAATGGTACCCATTCTCTCTAACACATAACTGATGTCCACATCTGTTCTGCACATGACTGTCATGATTTCCTTTTTTTTTTTTTTTCAACTTCTGTTTTCCCTCCTCCTCAGCGACCGCAGGCAGCTATCACCCCCTTGCCAGCCACCTAAGACTGTCCACCGCTACCTCCGGTAACGGCGAGCCCTATTTTTCCCCACTGATTTCCCCCTGTGGCGGGGCCAGGAGGTGGAGGCCCATCCTCCCCCCACCCAGCATTTCCAATTCAGAGCAGGGCTTCCGGCAATCCGGCAGCGAAGTGGGATGCCGGCTGGTTGGCAGGGTTCATGGAGCCTACAGATGACTTTTTCCGTTTTTCGGCCGTCCCCTTCTTGGCCACACATGGAGGTGCACATGACACGCAGCCATATTCTTTTGTCTCCCTAACGCCAGTGCTGCCACTCGACCTCTGCCAAGAGGCAGCTGAGAAGTGGGATGACCTTCCCTCCCTGAGAGAGAAGAGCAGTCCGTCGGATGCTCTATCCTCCCCTTCCCTGCCAGCCCCTGGCAACCCGAGCTTGCTCCTGAGCCTGGGTTGCTGGTGTGGCGCAAGGTGTGGTGTTCAGCGCCTCAACCCTCAGTGCCATCAGGCTGGTGACTGTCATGATTTCTTGGCAGTTGACTGTGACAGCAATCAGTCAGTCAAATGCCAGTGGAAAAGTCAGCATACAGGTTAACACAAAAAGTGGGTGCCTTTGAAAAATGTGCGATGTTACTAACAAAATATTTGGTTGCAGTGACTGCTTACTGTACTAGTACTGCACATTGTATAAATGATGGTGTAAGTCCTGTCACAGCTGTGCTGCCATACTTTATATATGACATACTGCGTGACCACAAATGAAGTAGTACACTCGTAATGACATCCAACCATGACTGCGGCCACAGTGAATGCATTTGTGATTTTGTGTAGCATGAATGTGACTGGTTTGATAGGCTCCTACAACAGCTTTGCTACTCAGAATGGCCCCTATGCATGAAGGGGCGGAGTGACTATGCACCGCGTATCTGTGGTGTGTAGCCACTCTGTGCCCAATGTGTTCCCCCCTTGCGTGGGATGCACTTCGGGGGAGGTGTAAGACCAACACATTCGAACCTCCCAGTCCATGGACTGCACTGCACTAGGGGTGGGCTGGGGGTGTGCCAATACTAGGTGTAATGCACAAAGGTGCATAGTGCTGGCCATGGGTGAGTGAAGGGGGCACAGGGTAGGCCAGGAAGAACTCTGCTGTAAGCCCCTTATGTGCCCTGTGCACACATGGCAGCCCCCTCCCCAAATGGCCCTAGGCACTCCCTGCCCCCAGCACAGCATCCCCTACACGGAACTGGCAGGCACCCCTAACCCATCACCAATCACCATTCTGGCAACCCCACCTGCACCAATACATGGTAGCCCCAAGCCCTGTGTCCTGCAGGTCCTGTGGTGGACCATGCCCCTCTCCCCCATGCCTGTGGCACCATCAAGCCCCCCACTTCCCCATATCCAATACTGTCTCCCGGCACCCTAGGCAATGGGTGGGGGCACATCCCTCATCTCACCCCCTCAGCCGCCGGCTGTTGGACATCTGCGAGGCATGCTACTGATGCATGCCTCGCCGCGTAGGTGATCCACTGTGTGCCCAGGCCAGGCATCCAACTGGATGCCCGGCTGGACCTGCGACCCCGCTCCCAGCTGCCCTGCAGAGTCCTGTGTGCCAGGGGGCAGGGCCACGGACAGGTGGCTGTGAATGCTGCCAGTGTGCACCTGTTCACAGGTGCGGAGCTCCGCGGGCAAGATACGTGCCTTCAGCACGTACTTACCACCCTTATGTTCATATGGGCCAATGTTATCATGATGAGAAGTACTGTCCGGTGTGTCAGTACATCTCCCCTTGATGACAGTGTTACTCCAATAAAAAAAAAAAAACAAGATGCTGTATGTAAGATGTCAAAAGCCATTTCAAATGTGTAATACACCATAGCTGCATCCATGACATACAGTACTATGCAGGTGATGTAGTTACTAGTTGTCACAGAATATTTCAGGGTACAGTATGTCCAGCCGAGTAGTGATTTCAGTAAGTACAGTGAACAGTGCCTTTCGCACCAAAGTTGCTCAGAACCTGGCCAGTGCTATGACAGGCACGCAGTTTGGTTGAGTTGTAGTGTGTGCTGACTTGTCACCATGAATACAGGCTTTTGTCACAGCCTCTGGGTGCACAGATATGTAGGTGTTTTCACAAAGTATGTATTGTGATGCGCATAGTAACCTTCCATCGGACCAAACATATGCGTATCCTGTTAGCCATGTCTGTAAACACTAAAAAGACTTACAGAAACAACATTGTTGTTTCCACTGAACAGTATGCAGAAATACAGTCAATGTAAGGAGGTATCACTACTACTGTACTTGCCATGTCATAGGAACAATCTGTGTATGCAGCACGCTGACTGTCTAATGTGACGTGTTTGGTATGTTGCATGACGCAGCTGACATTATTTCCACAATAAATGTGTGTAGAAAACACGTTTTGCTTTTCCTTATAAACTGACATTATAATGCTCTACTTACACTCAAAAATTCCTCCACTGTCCCCACTGTACTCCTGAAAAGCCACACTCAGAAGGGTACATCTTACGTATTGCGTTCACAATAAAAGAGGGTATAATTTTCCTCAGACCCTTCCTCAGCCTTTTTCCTCTATAAGTCTAATACATGAGCTGTCAGTACCCCAAGAGATGGTACTGACTGCTGGAACTTGGACATATGTTATGTCAAGGTACTAACACACAGCATCGAAAACACACTGTGTGTCACTTTGTTGTCGTCAATTCAGAAACAGACTAACCTATTGGATAGAATCGATGGTGCTCCTTCAGCTCTTTTTCTGTACATGTAAAACCCAGCATATGCCACTTTCAGGCCCACACGGTGTGTTATGATGGCAAAATGAGGATGCTGCATCACGCACTGTGCAGATTACATGTACTCTGAAATGATATCCTACTCAGTACAGCAGAAGCTCTCTCTCTTGCACTTGGCATGATGTCACATTTCCCACAATGACACCAAGTAACATCTAACAGGCAGTGACTGCGACCTATCTGAACCCTGAGAGGTACTCAGTGATGGTCTCCTAGTCTCATTTGGATCATACTCTGGCTCAAACTGGTATGGCACCAGTCCCAGAACATCAATCTCCTGCTCTGATTCCTCCTTGTGGTCATACAACTGAAAAGCCATTGTTCTGAAAATGTGACAAACACACATACTGTTTCACTATTGAAGCACTTTGGTCAACTTAATATTCATGACAACAAATAACTCCACCGACTGCTCATACCACATGTGTGTGTGTGTGTGTGTGTGTGTGTGTGTGTGTAGGAAGTAACCCTCACAATACATAACATAAATGGTATCCATTCAGGGACACACCTTTCACATGGGGTGCTCCTTCATTGCTGAAGCTGCTGCTGTCTCTATGGTACATACTTCCAATGTAGTACTTCCGATGCAAACATGATGCTGGAAGCCTAAATCCTTTCCTGGATTTTGGGTTGCTGCAAACAGAAAATGCAGACTTATCCACCCATTCTGTGGTGGTGTTGCAGGGGGAAGGGGTGCAAGCTGCTGTCACTACCCAAAGTTTCACTGGGGTAGGGGGATGCAGCACACATGATGTTGCAGGGCCAAGCCATTTTTTTTTATTTGCAGTCTTGGAGGTTTTTCCCCATTTTCTCCTCGTGTTCCTGGGACCCCAGCAAACATGGCCACGCATGCTCGTGGAGGTGCACATGCACCCCATGGTGCTGGCTCAGCCCTTTCCGCCCCTCCCCTGGCAATCCCCGTGCTTCCCCTTAGCCCAAACTGTCATCCGTCCTCTACCGGGTGGCAGGCAATGACCAGGGAAACCCCTCATCTCTCCCCAAGAGAGGAAAGCTTTTAATCCTGCTCCTCACCCTCCCTGCCAACCCCTAACAATCCAGGCTTGTTCCCAAACGCAGATCGCCTGCGTGGTGCAAGATGTGGCGTTCAGCGCCTCAACCCTCAGCACCACTGGGCTGGCCTACAGGACCAATCCTTTTTAAAAAAAAGGGGGGGCAGCCAGTTTAAGTCTTGTAGAAGCAAGCCTTCCATGGCTGTGGGGGGTCCAGAACATGACACTGTCAGTCACAAACCTGACAGTGGGGTGGGGGTGGCCAGATAGCCTGAGTCTTGCAGGAGCAAGCCTTTCACAGCTGTGGGGGGCCTACAACATGATGTCATCTGTCACAAATGTGACAGTGGGGGGGCAACAAGCGTGAGTCTTGCAGGAGCAAGCCTTTCACAGCTGTAGGAGTCCCAGAACATGACACTGTCAGCCACAAACCTGATGGGGGGGCCAGCCTAAGTCTTGCAGGAGTAGGCCTTTCATGGCTGTGGGGGCCCACAACATGACACCGTCAGTCACAAACCTGATGGGGGGGCAGGAAAAATGAGTTTGCAAGAGCAAGCCTTTTTGGGGGGCAGAACACACTGCCGTCACCAAACAACCTTTCAGGCAGTGGCGGAGCCAGGTTTGGGAGCATTTGGGAGCGGTGGGGGGGCATTCAAGTCAATCGCGGACTCCACAATGGGCACTAAACAGTGAATAAAGATGGTGATGGGGCACCACTACTCACACTGGGGCAGCCAGGAGGGATGACCCCCCCCCCCCAGCTCCGCCACTGCTTTCAGGGGTAGAAGTAGGGGGATGGCAACCATGTTGTTGTATGTGAGAAAGCATTTATGCACGGAAAGCTCACCAAACAACTTAAGCGATGTGTTGTCTAAATTGTCATTAGTGGTGGGCTTAGACAATAGAAATATTGTGCTCTGATTTAGAAAATGGGCACATGTAATTCTGTATCCTGACTGACTGAAAGCTTAAATTAGCCGGGCAGGTATGAGACAACAGAGACCAGGAAATAACAAGTCCCCGTCTCTGTCGCCTCATTTCATTCTAAAAAAATGGGCCAGTAGAATTCTGTGAAAGGCAAATGCCTCCATGTTGCTTTTGAGGCTTAGCAATAGCGAGCCGTAAACTAGTGGCTCAGCCGTTACCCCGGTTCATGCCATATACTGCTTCACTTTGCTGTAATAAATAATAAAAATAAATGGAGTTTAGCAAAAATGCAGCAGGGCTAGTTGTGTGGGTGCTGGTGTTCGAGTGGCGAGGAGGATACACTGGGGCTGCAGCTTGACGCATAGTGCGATCGTGCTCCAAATAAAGTGCCTGTGGGCACTTGTAACTCCCAACCCCTGTGGAGCTCAGGCTGTGGCCTACTCCATGTAGGTGGGAGACTGAGAAAAATGGAGCCACCGGGAGGTGGAGGAGGTCATGGTGGAAGCGCTGCCCCGCCCAAACCGCTGCTCCAGCGCTAAAGTTAATTGTTTATGCTGTAAGGGGCTTGAGAAGCAGCAGGATCTGCTACTAAGTAAAGCCAATTCTGCGGCAGTGCTAAAGTGGCAGAGGCGAGAAAAACATAATTAGGGGAGTTAGGTAGCACTCTCAGTGTCTTGCTCCACTCATGTAGCCATTATCAATTCAATTAAACTCTTTAGCAAGCAAGCACCTTCTTCATGAAAACAAAAAACACACAGTACCTCACTCTTACTGCTCCCAATTTCCTCTGCTGTACAATCTACACATCCAGTACTGACCACCGCAACCACACTGCAAAAGCTAAAAAAAAATTGAAATATGCAACTATTGTTAAGCCCTGTGTGTGTGCATGTGTGCATGTGGGGGGAGGGGTAAACATTGCAACCAGCTCCAAAGGCACAACTACAGAGACTCAAGTGAGACAAAAATCCCTAACTCAATAAAAAAAACACAGCATTCTAATAGAGGCGGAGGAACTAATTTATCATTTTAACATATAAATTAACATCAAAATTATTTATTTTCAAACATATACATATCTTATACAGTGGTCCATTTTCTAAGCACAATAATACCCTCCATGGTGGGCAGTCGTTGAAAACAGTTCAGCCCATACCGTACATGACAGTCCAGATTTGTGAATTAATACATTCATTCATTCACAAAACTGGACTATCTTATCTGGCTGTAAACTATAAATAACTCTGCACCAATGGGCGTGCAGCCCTACCGGGCAGTCAATTGTTGGTGTAGCGGCGGCAGGCGGGTGGGATGGTGCCGTCGGCTGCCGGGCGGGGTGATGGGGCTTCGTGGTGGGTGGGGTGGGGGACACTAGCCACCAGGGCTATGTTCGGGGTTTGTTCAACATATACATCCCACAATCGGGATGTGCCACTGGACCACCAGGGATGAATGCAGGGGGTTCTTAAACAACTACTGCCCAGGATCGGGCTTTAGGTCCACTGGACCACCAGGGATACGTTCGGGGAGCCACATTGCTGCCCGCGATCGGGCTGGTGGGGGGGAGATTAAACTATGCCCGCGATCAGGCCAGTGGGGGGTGGTGGTGGGGATTGTACACTGTTTCGCCCATGATCGGGCTGCAGGGGGCATCAGTCCCCGACGGCTGCTGCCTGGCAGCTTGCCAGGCGCAAGTCCTCGGGGATCGGCGCACCTGCATGCTAATGGCATGCAAATGGGCCATAATCAGATGAAAATGGCCCCCCCCTGCGCCTTGCATGAATTATGGCCCCATTTGCATGTCACCTTTTGAATATGGGGATTTTTGCGCGTAGGCGCAATGGTATGCGCGCCCACACTGGGGTTGAATGCTCCACTCTGACAACTTGCGGTGGCGCAAGTTCCACTCGCCATGCACAGTGGCTGTGGCCGGGGTGATATTCAAAGGAGTTGCTCAAGAGCAACTCGCTTTGAATATGTCTGAACACACCCCTGCGCAACTATTTTGTGCAGCGCAAGGGCTTGCGCCACAAAATAGCGCAGTTTGAATATCCAGCCCCTGGAATTTAAATTCAGGTCACACTGTAAAAAAAACTGAAATCTTCAACATGACTTATAAATGTGTACATACAGTTCCTGCATCTTATGGTTGTAAGAGTTTCTTCTGAAGTCCTTTGTGTGCCAGAACCGTTCAGCTTCCCTTCGCAGTTCTCTCACCCAAGGAACTCATATATGCAGTCTTATAACCAAAGGGGATCCACTACCTGTATATATAAACACATAAAGGAAGCGTTTGCGTTTCACATCTTTGCTCCATCATGCCACGTACAGTAACTGTCACCACCTCAGGTGAAGAGTGACAGTGCTGCAGGGTGGCACCCCCTTTCCAGGACATATGAGATGCACGCACAAGGTTTCAATAAACTGGAACTGACTCGTGCAGAATTTCCCTTTTTTTGGTTTCTGGGAAACCAGGCGCTGACTCACTGGATGCTGGATCTTCTGATCAAAGCAAAATGGGTAATTTGCGAGGGCTATTGTGCAATGCTGGACTGAGTCAAAGGAGCTTCGCCTTTTAGTCAGGACAACTGGCATAATGCCAAAACAGGTTCCGAGCAATCTGGCAGACACAGTCAGTGACAGGATTACAATGAATGAGAAACAAAGGATGTGGAGTAACTCGAGTAGAAATCAGGACCTGCATAGCCATTTCATAAACAAGTACCTCAGTTTATCACTGCTTGTGCTGGCAAGTTGTTGCAGCCAGCTCACTGTTAATTGCACTCATTAACCCCAAGGAACCTCAAAGCTGTTGACAAGCAAACTCCAACAGTCAGCTGTTTTGCAGTCTTCTCACTGGCTAAGGAATTTAATTTTTAATTATGACACTTGCATGTTTTGATTTGGTTGTACATCTGCTAGTGAGGGAGAGGGGTTTACTGTGTTCACACATATATGTCCAACAACAGCAACATGTTGCACATCTCATCTGTTTTGGTCCTTTTCAGTTAGATGCTTTGAACCCCCCTAGCCCATACATCCTCCTTCTTCTCCTGCCTCTACTGTACTGCTCTTAAATGTATAGTAGTTTCCCCACATCTCCCCGTCCACCGTCCCCTTCCTAAACCTCTTCTCTGGCCTATGATTTCTACTCCCCCCTTTCCCTCCCCTACCACCCTAGTCAATCTTACAAGAATACTATGGTCTCTAATTAGTACAATATGTATTAAGCCTTAGCTATCAAAATGTCCTGTATTCACTGTTCTAGTATGTATTTTACACAATCACCTCACCTACTGTACACTTGCTCTGTTATAGTATTGTTCACTATGGCTAAACTTGCTCTGTATTCTACTACGAATTATGTAAAAATGTTGTATTGCAATTTATGCCTGCTCTTATGTACTGTCTACTCTATTTACCACAATACTGTCTACTTGCACTGTCTATAGTATTGTTTAATATGTCTACACTTGCTCTGTTCTCTACAATCATTTATGTCAAAACTTTGTATTGCAATGTGTGCCTGCTTGTCTGTACTGTACCCTCCCTGGGTCGTGCCTGAAAATAGTCATTGCTATGGCTAGCACACTTACCCGGTCAAGAAAAACTAAATAAATAAAAAAAATAATAATAACCTGCACAACCAGGGTTTTTTAAAACTGAACCTTATTTAAGCTAAAGTTCTAGACATACTGGGGGCTGGTATATCTGCCCTGTTTTTTTTCAGAACCCCAAAAGATCTAAAAGGGTTCTAATTATTAAACTGCTTTTGAACTTTGTTAGCTGCACACTTCATAATATTAATATCATAATTGCACTGCTCGTATTGTGGCCCTCTTGAAATTTTTTGGAGGTTCTCTTTGTGCTAAATGTTAGACGCAGCCATGTGCCAGGGGCCGTTTTTATTACTTCTGGTAAGGTGGGGTGTGGTCCGGATGCTCACCTGGCCGAAAAGATGGGGCAAAAGAAAAGAAGGACAGGTTGGAAGAGTCTCACCTCTATGGTCAAATGGTCGAAGTAAATTGCAATAGGGTGGAGGAAGACTTTGAAACTCCTTATAAGTTGGAAAATATATTTATTTTATTAAAATATATTAAATGTGCCACCAAAAATCTCTGGTCAACATTTCATGACTGAGGGGCCACTTCCTCAGGGCCCTCAGTGACCTACAAGCTAAGTGTTATGGTGCTTACACCACTGGGTTAGTAAGGCTCAAAACTTTTGATCCCTAATATTTGTGAAGGGCTAGGCTTGCCCAGCCATGTCAGACTCAGTAATCATATTCTGCTTGGAGAAATCTTCCACATTATAGTTTCAAGGCATCTGATCACCCACTTACTGCTCCACCCAGGTGGTGGTATAAGCACCACAATTACAGTTACGTAAGAACTTACCGTAACAGTAGATCTTCGAGAGGAGCTCTTGCAGCAGACAACACTGGTAGGATTAAGCCACCAGGCACTAGAACCACATGGAAAACTTCTAGCTAACAGTCTACAGCGGGGGACCGCCCCCGACATCGGCACACCGACATCCGTCCTATAGAAAAAATGTGGCAGACCCCCAGACCAACCTCAATTTTCCCGCTGGAGACACTGGCATGGCCAGAAAAAGGAGAACTAAGGCGGTTCCTCAGAACTGAGGAAAGCAGAGTAGCTGAGAAGGAGAAATAGCAATAGGGGGTAGGAGGTAGGGAAAGCAGCACCTGCTGCAAGAGCTTCTCTTGAGGATCTACTGTTACAGTAAGTTCTTACGTAACTGTACTCTTTCTTCAAGGGGGCCTTTGCAGCAGGCAACACCGGTAGAACTGAGTCCCAAGCAGTAACGGAACTAACTCGGTCAGCAGGTAGAAAGAAGGAAACAGGCAGAGGACATTTATGAAAGACGGCCCTGAAGGACTGCAACTCCTAAGCTGGTCCTACGCCTAGAGGCAATGTCCAAACTGTAATGCCTGATAAAGGTATGGGCAGAACTTCAAGTGGCATCTGTGCAAATGTTTACAGCGGACACACTTTTGAAAGAGGCAACTGAAGCAGCCATACCTCTGGTAGAGTGGCCTTTGACCAGTCCCATCAAAGGCTTATCATACTTGCGGTAGCAGTATATAATATAATTAGCTAACCATTTATACAAACACTATTTGGAAACAGGAGCCCCTGCTCTCCAGGGGGGGAAATGAAACAAACAACTGGTCAGTTTTTCGGATAGGATGGGTGCGATCCATATAGTACTGGAGCACCCGATGAACATTCAGAGTAAGAAGTAAGGTCTACCCTTGATTAGAGTACTGAGGATAATAAACAGGCAGGTGGATGGATTGATTCAGCGTAAACTCAGACACTTAGGATTAGTATGCAAAGACACTCTGTCTTTGTGAAAAATCAAGTAAGGCTCTTTACACATCAGAGCCTGAAGCTCGGAAATCCTCTGAGTGGAAGTAATAGCTACCAAAAACAACGCTTTCCATGACAGGAAGCGTAGCTCACAGCTTGCAGCTGGCTCAAAGGGAGGCAAAGTCAGCTTTTCCAACATAAACAGGTGATCCCATGTCAGGACAGGATCCCTAATGGGAGGCTTCAAGTGCAACATACCCCACAAGAAAGTGCAGGAAAGATCTATTTAGGCAATAGCTTTGCCCTCAACAGGTACATGGTACACAGAGATGGCTGAAAGGTGCACCTTACGTAAGGAGTACCCCAGGCCTGAGTCCAAGAGTGACAGGAGATACTCCAGGATGAGATTCACTGGAAAGGTGAATGGATCCAAGTGCCGAGCAGTGACCCAAATGGAGAAGCACTTCCACTTCATGGCGTAAGTGGCCATTGTGGAAGGTTTCCTAGCAGCCACTAAGACATCTGCCACCTGGGAAGAAACAGAAGTGGGCAATACCTAAGTCTGCAGGAGCCACGCATGTAGATGCAGAGACTTAAGATCCAGATGGATCAGAGTGCCCTACTCTTGGTAGAGCAAGTTGGAGAACAGGGACAAGGGGACTAGGGGTTCCACTGACAGTTGCTGCAGTAGTGGAAAACATATCTGATGCAGCCAGTAGGGAGCTATGAGAATCATCTCTGCCCCCTCTGACTGTAGTTTGAGAAGTACCCTCTGCAGAAATGGAAAGGTTGGGAAGGCATACAGAAACCTCCCTGTCCAAGGGAGGAACAATGCGCCGCATCAAAAAACACCAGGCCTTGGATCGAGCAAACAGAAACTGGGCAGTTTTGCACTGAGTGGGGATACAAAGAGGTCCAGCTCTGGACAACCCTACCTGCTGAAGTGGTCTTTGACCATGGTCCCACTTGTGAGCCTTCGACTTGGACCTGCTTAAGCTGTCGGCCAGGACATTTTGGATGCCTGGAACATGTATGGAAACTAGTTCCAGGTTGTGCCTTATAGCCCAGTTACAGATTCTCATGGCCTCTCTACAAAGAGGGTAGGAGTGGGTCCCTCCCTGCTTGTTGAGGTAGTAGATCACAGACATGTTGTCTGTCTGTACCAGGAGCAGGCCTGGAAGAAAATGGGTCTGGAAGACCTGCATAGCATAGAGGACTGCCCACATCTCCAGAACACTGATGTGGACATGCTGTTTGCTGTCCGGCAAAACCCCCAAGTCTGCTGGTCGGCCACATGGGTGCCCCAGCCGAGGCCCGAGGTATCCATCGTATGAATCTGCTGCAGAGAATCTGCCCAGAAGGGAACCCTTTTGAGGAGACTGGAGGGGTTCTGCCTCCATTCTGGGGTCTGCCTCAATGGGTTACAGACTAGAACCAGCTGATCTAGTTAATTGGTGCGTTGGCCCCATTAGACTCGAAGAGTCCACTGAGGCACTGTCATATGCAGGCGGGCAAGGAAAACCGTGGCTACTGCCACTGACATGTGCCCTAGTAGATGCAGGAAGGATCTAGCTGGGAATGACGGGAGGAAGATACCAGCTGGGCCTGTGTTATCAGACATTCCACCCTGTCCTGTGGCAAGAAGGCTCTGCCCTGTGAGGAGCCTATGGCAGCTCCTATGTATTGGAGGCACTGGCTCCACCAGAGACAAGACTTGGGATGGTTGAGAGTAATCCCCAGGAGCTGGAATAACTGAAAGGTGGACTCCAAGGTCTAAATTAACTGAGCTCTGGAGGGGGCCGTCAACAGCCAGTCATCCAGATAGGGGAAGAAATAAAGTCTTGTCTCCGAACAGCTGCAGTCACCATTGCTAGGCACTTGGTAAAGACTTGGGAAACCAAGGAAAGGCCAAAAGAGAGGGCCCAAAACTGAAAGTGGTCCCCCCTGGAAACAAAAGTCGAGGAACCATAAGTGGGGTGGGAAAACCAGGATATGGAGATAGGCATCCTGCATGTCCAGTGATCAAAGCAAGTCCCCCTGGTGAAGTAAGAGCAGTAACCCTTGCAGGGTGACCATCCTGCTTATATTCTATGTAAAGGTTCAGGTGGCTGAGATCCAGAATCAGTCTTAAGTCCCCTATCTTCTTGGGGACTAGAAAGAAGTGGGAATAGAACCCCTTCCCTCTTTGGGCTGGGGGTTGGGCTCCATGTAATTTTTGTATAGTAGCACCTCACCTGAATCTCCTCCTGGATGAGGGTGATGTGGGCCTGAGGGTAATGGGAGTGCAAGGGACAGCTGTTTGGAGGGACCTCTAGAAACTCCAGCGTGTGCTCCCTTTCTATGATCTGAAGTACCCATTGGTCTGAAGTCAAAGTATGCCACCCTACTAAATACAGGGAACAGCGATCCCCCACTGCCTCCCATAAGGCCTCTGCTGGGGGGGGGGGCAGTCAAGGAATCATGCTGTGGCACCGGAGGTAGGCAGAGTGGCTGAGGACACTCTAGGGGCCACAGGGACAGAAGCTCCAGCTGGCTGGGTAAAAGTCTTAACCTTGAAGGGACCCTTTAGCTGCTGTCCCTTGGACTACTGTCTAGGGTGCCAGCAAATGGGCTGGCATTGGGTGGATCTGGGCTGAGAACAGTACATGCAGTCAACCAATCTCAAGGCCTTGCCCGACTCCTGGAGGTGGGAAATGATGTCCTGGGCATTACCCCCAAAGAGGACAGAACCCCGAAAAAGGGCATCCAGGATTTTCGTCTGCACATCAGGTGCAAACCCTGACACCCTGAGCCAGGAGTGATGGTGGATGCAGATTCCTGCTGCTGCTTATCGTGTAGCTGCATCAATGGTGTCATAAGCAGCCCTTAGTATATGGTTGCCATGTCCGAGCCCAACTTAATAAGCTGGATCAACTGGGCCTTTGTAGGGTCCTCGGGAAAAGCCTGCACCAGTTCCAAGGCCTTGTCCCATAATGCATTTTGATACTGGATCACATGGGCCAGGCAATTCTGGGTCCGGATGACCAGAGTGGCAGAAACCTAGACATGCCTGCCAAATTGATCGATCTGGTGAGACTCCTTGCCAGGGGGGTGAGTACTGAGGAGTCTGAGTTTCTTGGTGCGGTCATGGGCTGCATTCATGACCACTGAGTCTGCCTGTGGCTGTTCTCTCAGATAGGGCTTGCTGACCGGCACATGGTACAGGCGGTCAGCCTTTTGGCTAGGGCCAGAGTGGAAGAAGGACATTTCCAAGTGGCCTTAGTGGTGTCCTTGTATGAATCAATGAGGAGCAGCACTACCAGAGGGAGAGTCTCCTTTCTGCAGAGGTAGATCGGCAGATGGTGGCGTTCAGGGTCTAGCTCTTCCATTTCCCACCCCACCAGGAATTGTATGTGCCTTACGCTGTCCAGAAAGTTAGGATCATCAAGGTGAGACCTAGGAGTCTCCGTGGGGGGCTCAGTATCATCAGAGGGGCCTCTGGAATCCTCTGAGTCTTCCGAGGAGGAAAAGGAGGAATCCCTACCAGATGGGTCACTCTCAGGTACCAGCGACAGAGTGCGATGACTCCCCCCTTATGATGGTCCGTACGACCAAGAGAGGGTATTGGAGACCGGAGATGGCTAGGGCCTGCACGGTCGCCTCGGCGATGAGGGCCCCGAGAAGGTGGAGGATAGGCAGACCTCCTGGGTGTATCTTTATCCTTCATAAAGGCCCACCAGGTTGAAAAAAGAGCATTACAATCCACCGGAGGAAAGTGGATTATATGATGGATAAGGGTATTGGGGAGGCGGTGTCAGACATCCTGGTGTTAGGTAACCTGGTGTCAGGTACCCCGGCATCAGTCCTTGAGGTGCCGAGTAACCAGGCGTCAGCCCGAGGCATCAGGTATCCCGGCATCAGTCCATGAAGCATCAGGAACCCAGGCAGGGTCCCTCAGGCATCGTCTGGTGATTGCCCAAAGGGCCAGCTGGCATTGGCTGAGGCAGAGGCGACAATGGCTGAGGCATCTTCGGGGTAGATGACAGCAGAGCAGGCACCTGCCAGACAGGCGGAGGATGATGCCGGTCTGGCAAAACAGTTGCCACAGGCCCCAATGGGGATGCGGGCATCTGTGAAGGGGAGTTTGCTCCCGACACAGGCAGTGACGTCGTCTGTGTGGATTAAGAGGTCAGCACTTGTTCCGGGCGATGCTTAGAGGTGCCAGTCCTGGAGTCAGGGACCAACATCTGCAACACCAGGACTGGAGGAGTGATGGGCAAGGACCCACTGCCCAAGGAGAAAACCCCCATTTGAGCCACCTGGCTGAGGACCCGCAGGAAGTAAGGGCCTGAGTGTCAGGGGCAGGGAGGCACGGAATGAAGTCTGATGCCCCAAGCAGCCACCACCTGAGATAGAGATGAGGGCGGGCAGCTGAGAAACTGGCAGCCCTGAAGGGGTAAGGGCTGCCAAAGGAAGAGGGGCAGACCTCCCGTGGTGGGGGAAGACCCAGACGCAGCCAGCGGTTTATGCAGTGGCCGAGAGCATGAAGCTGACCGGGGCCAGTCCCTGTGCTTGTCCCGGTGCTTATGCTTCCGCTAGACTTCTTCTCCTTCTGGGCAGGAGAAGAAGTCGATGCCCCAGAGGCTAGGGAAAAAGAGGAACTTTTGCCATGAAGCGCCTTCTCCTTAGTGGCTAACTTCTGCTGCAGAAAAAAAGCTTTGGAGGGTCTTCAAAGAGCGTCTCTGTGTGGCCTGGTTGAAGTCCTGGCAGTGCTGGCAGGCCTCGTTGTTGTGGTCAGGGCCTAAACAGAACAGGCAAGAAGAGTGGCCATCCTTGGAGGGAACTACTTGCTGGAAGCATATTTGGAGGCCGGTCTGAAGACAAAGCTGGAGAAGAAAACATAAACAAAAGTAGAATAACACTGAAAAAAAAACAAATTTTTTGAACGAAGAAAATTAGAAATCAAGGGTAAAAGTGTGAGTAAAATGTCGGTCGACTGAAGCTGGTGTCCATGGAGATCCAACGTGTGTGGGTCGATGGCAGGAAAAAAACTGAGGTTGGTCTGGGTGACCGTGGATGGACGTTGGCATGCCAACGTCGGGGGCAGTCCCCCGCTATAGACTACTAGCTAGAAGTTTTCCGTGTGGTCCTAGCACCTGGTGGCTTAGTCTAACCGGTGTTGCCTGCTGCAAGAGCTCCCACAAAGAAAGATCACTTAGTTCTAGACCACAAAGGGCCCTGAGGAAGTGGTATCCTCAGCCACGAAACATTGGCAGGAGAGTTCTGGTGGCACATTTAATATTCTATAATAAAATGAATATATTTGCCAACTTATAAGGAGTTTCAGAGTACTCCTACACTCCATAGCAATTTTTATTACAACTAGTTTGCTGAACCCTATGTAAGTACACTTAGTCCATTTTTTAAGAAACAAAATAACTTGGCTCAGTAACCAAGTTAACAATCTGCTTTCCATGCCTGTATTTCTGAACTTCCGGTGTGTAGCACTAGTAGCCAAACAATTTAAGGTGGGCTACTTTGCTTCTGTAAATACTTGCTACATGCTGTACTGCCCTGTTGCTCTCTTCTATTGTTATGTACGATGGAGACTTCTAACTGGGAATGGCAATCTGGACATTGTTGCAGTAACAGAAACTTGTGCCTCACTAAATAATAAATATGACCTCATGATCCCAGGTTATATCCCGTTTACAATGGACAGAGGAAAGGGCAAGGGAGGGGGTTTGTCTTGTATTAGTCAGGGCCACAGAACCTAGGGGCAATGGGGGGTGCTGAAACACTGGGGTTTCATCTGGCCCCAGAGAAACGAAAAGCGATTCTGATTGGGGTGGTCCATATAGAGCTCCCACCCAGATGGACAAAACAAATGAGAAATTAGGGATGGAAATAAGGAAGGCATATGTTGGGGGGTGGAATTACTCCTGGTGAGACACTTCAGTTTAACTTATGCTGACTGGAGCATCCCAATAGCACAGAGTGCCATGCGCCAGATGATGTGGGACCTCCTGTTGGACTGTTTCCTGATTCAACACGTAGAGTAATACACAACAGAGGGGAGCATATTAGACCAGTGGCAATTGTGTAGGGGAATTTTCGGTGGAAGAACTGCCTGGAATGAGCGACCACTCAACATTGTGTTTTGACCTCAGACTAAGAGCAGAATGCTAGAATTTGTGGTGCTAGACTTCTGGACAGCTGACTTCAGGAAAATGGAAAAAGATCTAAGGGTAAACCTGGCTGGGTACTGGCAAATTGAATAGGGGTAGAAAATAAAAACAGGTTACTCACCTGTAACAGTAGTTCTAGGTGTGGTATATGATGTTTATCCACAATTCTGGCAGCGTCCATTCCCTTTAAGAGCTTGCTGGAAAGTCTTCATGCTGTCTCCTCCCACCCACCCAGGTGGTAACTCCCTTGTCTCTGTTCCATGACACCAGATCTTGCCTGCTGGAAGCAGTGGTTGTACACCAAAGCCAGGGGAGGTCGGGAGGATTTGAGTGGATGATCATCATATACCACTCCTAGAACTACTGTTACAGGTGAGTAACCTGTTTTTCTAGGGACGTTGATATGATGTTCTATCCAAACCTCTGGCAGACTCCTAGCAGTTCTCTGGGAGGATGGAGGCAAGGAGCACACTCTCTAGTTAGGAAATAAGGATTGGAGAACTGAGGCCCCAAAACCAGCATCCTGGCTTGACTGTAGGTCAATGTGGCAATGGGAAATGAAAGTATGTGCTGATCTCCAGGTAGCAGCCCTGCAGATTTCCTGGATAGGGATGTCCCTGGAAGCAGTCACCAATGGAGAGGTATGGCAGGTGGAATGAGCCCGTAGCCCCCTGGGAGGCTCCCCACCCACCAACCTATAGCAGAGATCAATGCAGGATGTGATCCACCTGCCAATCATCCACTTGGCTGCAGGTCTGCCAGGTGCGGCTTCAGCGTAGGTGACAAATAGTTGGCAACCACTCCCCAAACTCCAGCCATGCGCTCTTTATAATAAGCGAGCACTCGCCGCAGGTCCAAAGTATGGAGCCTGTGCTTGGCCTCCGAGGTGTGATTGGTGAAGTACACTGGGACATTAATCACCTGGTTAACGTGAAACTCTGACACAACCTTTGGGAGGAACTTTGGGTTGGGGCGCAGGACAACCTTGTCCTTGTGGAAGACCAGGTAAGGAGACTCCACTGAAAGCACCTGGAGCTCACTGATCCTTCTGGCTCACATGATAGCTACCAAGAAGGTGGTCTTCCATGACAGGTGAGACATATCACACCTGTGCAACAGTTCAAATGGCTTGCCCATGAGCTTTGCCAAAGCCAGCAACAAGCCCCACAATGCTGGTGGTTCATGCACCGGAGGGAAAATGTGGTCAAGGCCGTTAAAGAAGTGCCAGACCACCTTCTCCTGTGCCGAATGCTGACCAGTCCATACTCGGTAAGCAGAGATGGCTGCCAGGTACATCTTAAGGGTCATCAACCGAAGGCCCAACTGAGAGAGGGACCAATGATAATCAAGAATGCTAGCCACTGGACAGGACAAAGGGTCCAACCCCTTGCCCTGACACCAAATGGAGAACCTCTTCCATTTGAAGGTACAGCACTTCCTAGTCGACTCCTTCCGAGATGCCTCCACAATGGTGAAGACTCTAGCCACTCAGGAACCAGGCTGTCAGGTGCAGGGATTGAAGGTCCGGGTGGAGTACCTTCCCCTGACCGATGGAAAGTAGGTCCAGGCATAGGAGAAGGTGCCTCGGGAGCCTGCTGCTGAGGCTGAGGAGATCAGGGTACCAGAACTGGTGCAGCCAGTCCGACGCCACCATGGCCACCTGTGCCTTGTCACTGCTGGCCTTTAGAAGCACCTTGTGGATCAAGAGAATTGGATGGAAGACACAGAAGAGGCCTTGGGTCCAGAGCCTTAAGAAGGCATTCCCCCCCCCAGCATTCCCTGCTGAGGAGGGTGGGCATAAAACAGCCTCAGCTTTGCATTCTCCCTGGAGACAAATAGGTTCACCTGAGGGGTGCCCCACTGGGAGGACAGATTGTGTACTACCTCGGAGTGGAGAGATTACTCATGAGACGTCTCGCCCACCTGGCTGAGAATGTCCACCTGCTGATCGGTGGCTCCTGCCACATGGGTGGCTTGGAGATCCACCTCCAGGCTGTGCATGAGGGTCCAAACACAGTAAGCTTCCCTGCACAAGGGCAGGGAATGTGTCCCACCCTGTTTGTTGAGTTAGTACATGGTCATGGTGTTGTCCATCTGGACTTGGACCACCTGACCCCGAATGTGTGGAGCGAATGCAGTCAGCACCAGCCGAACTGCTCATAGCTTCAGCAAGTTGATGTGACATCTCGAGGGTCCAGAGCCTGTGGACTATGTGTTCCCCTAGGTGGGCACCCCAGCCCATGAGAGAGGCATCAGTTGTCAAGATGACCATTGACTCTGGGCAGACAAATGGGATCCCTTCCTGCAGATGTTCTGGGACTAACCACCACTGGAGGGTGTCCCACATCCTCTGGGTCACAATTACCAGCTGACCAAAGTGACCCTTGCGCTGAGACCACTGGCTGGCCAGCTCCCACTGTAGGGAGTGCATTCTCCAGCGGGTCCAATGGACCACGCTGGTGCATGCTGCCACGTAGCCCAGCAACTGCAGGAAGTCCCGGGTAGGGTGCAATTGCCCAACCCCAAATTATCAGCCACAGGAGGAGACATGTTTGTCAGGAGCCAGGTTCTGACTCTGCAAGAGTCAAACTCCACTCTGATGAAGTTGATCACCTGTGAGGGCCAAGTTCTTACTTGGCCTCGCTGACTAGGAGGCCAAGGGACGTGCAGGTCTGGAGGGACAGGTCCCTGGACTGCTCCACCTCCTGCCTGGAGGGACCTGTGATCAGCCAGTCATGCAAGTAGGGGAATAACCGGACCCCTCAGCACCTCAGGCAAGCTGCCACCACTGCAATGCACTTGGTGAAGACCCTGGGGGCCGAGGAGAAGCCAAATGGCATGGCCTGGAACTAGTAGAGGGCTCCCTCTGCTTGAAGGCGGAGGAAACTTCATTGAGTCGGACAGATCGGGATGTGAAAGAACACATACTGAAGATCCAGGGAGCAAAACCACATGTTTTGCTCTACAGATGGTATGATCTGAAACAGAGTTACCATCCAGAAAGTGCATGACCTGAGGAACTTGTTCAGGTCATGCAGATCTAGAATGAGGTGCCAGCCCCCTGTCCACTTTGGCACCAGGAAGTACCCGGAGACAAATCATGGGCATTCTGGAGGATCCGCGACAAGAACCATGACCCCCTTGTGGAGGAGCTGGGCTATGTCATCTCTGAGAGCTGACTAAACTAAGTCCTCATGTGGGACATGGGCTCAGCAAGGAGGGTACTGCTTGGATTCTAGAGGCAGACCCTGACCCACCACTTCTAGCACCCACCTGTCCATAGTGACAGCAGACCAGGTGGAAAGGAAGTGGTGGAGCCGGCCCCCCATGGGAATACCCAGGGGAGGTGTGATGGGCATGAGGGAGGCACCCCTCATCTCATCACTGGGCAGACTTAGAGAAGGAGGAGGTCCTGGATGAGGCGCCACCAGTGCCTCTCTACCTCCAGGCTTATAGACAACTGAGACCACGATTTGGGCCAAGGTCACCAGGCCTGAGTCTGCTGGCCAGCCTGTTGCTGGGCTGGTTTGGCCACAGGAGTGGAGGTGTATTGAAAGGTCTTCCTCTTCTGCTACTGCTTGGAGCTGTTACAGTCCTTCTGAGCAGATGTCATGGAGTCCAAGGTGGCATTGGACTTCTCAATACAGGTGATGTGACCCTCGACCCCAGGCCCGAATAGGTCAGTGCCCAGGAAGGGGACATCTGCCAGCTTGTGCTGAGTGTCCGCTGTAAAGGTCGAGATCCTCAACCAAGCCCTGTGGCGCATGGCCACTGAGGCCGCTACGGAGTGGGCACAGGAGTCCCCAATGTCCATGGCTGTCTGGAGTTTTTGTTTGGCTACAGCCCAGCCCTGGTCCTGGGCCTGTTTGACCATGGTCTGAAGGTCTGCAGGCAGAAGGGCTTGGGAGGAGTGGGCCATAATGAGGGCTGAGCTGCAGATTAAGAATAGAGGCGGCGCTGCTTCCTGTGGTGCCGACAGCAGGAACAATGTTGGCAGGACCAGCTTGACCCACGGGAGGAAGACCAAGACTGAGACCACCAGGGGGACTGACAGTGGGGCTCATAGGGAATCGGCGATTGTCGGGGCTCCTCCTGGACAGGGTCTGGGACCAGAGGCGGCAGGTCAGAGGACTGATCTGTCCTTCCAACAGTCTGTGTCAGGACCGGAGTCGCAGACAAGGAAGTATCAGCCTCTTCGGTCGACAACTGGTCAGTCGGCTCAAGAAAAATCTTGGCTAGGACTTCGTCCAGAGTCTCGGCCGACAGGCCCAACTGGGTTACCGTGGAGCCAGTGGTCAAGGCTGAGGATGCGACTGAAGTCAAATCCGGAGAAGCGCAGGAATCAGAGGCCGAAAGCACTCCCGATCCCATGATCAATGATGAATCTTTTCTTTCTTAGACTCTTTTTCAGATTTAGATTTGCCGGTGGGTCCCTGACCGAATGTCGGCAGAGACTGGTACAATTTCTTGAAGGAGTCTGTAAATGTCAAGCCCAGCTGAAGCGGCATGAAGGCACAAGCCGAGGAGGAATGGGCCACAGCCTGGGCCACCTCCTCTTCAAAGGTTGCAAGCTGCTCGGCGGATCCCACAGTCACAGAGACCACCCAACGGGCATCCTTGGATTTGACTGGCAGGTTCCGTTGTACCGGGCGGCCCAGTTTCAGGCAGGTGAGACGGTCCTCCAGAACAGTCAGGTGAAATGAGTGGCAAAAGTCGCAGGCCTGGGGAACATGGTCATGCCCCAGGCAGTAGATGCACGTGGCGTGCGGGTCGGTCCTGGACATCCTCTGCCCACAAGGGCACTGACGGAACCCAGGAGTAGACTTATCATCCATTGCAGTCGCAATCGAAGATCGATCTGAAGACCAAAACTCATAAGAGTTGAAGTTTTGGAAGTAATTCTGAAGAATTTAAATGCTAGGGCCTACTCAACCTGGGAGCAGTAAGGAGGAAACCTGCTTCTTCTAGTGGAAAGGAAGATCTGGTGTCATGGGGTGGAGCCGAGGGAGCTACCACCCAAGTGGGTGGCAGGAGTCAACTTAAAGACTTTCCGGCAAGCTCTTAAAGGGAAAGGACACTGCCAGAAGTGTGGATAGAACATCATATCCACGTCCCTAGAAGTGGGATTTTTTTTTAAATTGTAGTTTATCCTCTTCCAGCATCTCCAAGCCCGCATCATCAGGAGCACCAATGGTGTCTGTCCCTACTTCTGACATCTTACCTGGACCCTCCTGTTTTCCTCCATGGAGCAGTGGTTCTCCCCCCCCCCCAGGTGGGGATGAGGTGGGGCTGCTACACCTGAACAATTCAAGTCTCGTCAGGACCCAGTAAGGCCAGGCAGGTGCGAGCTTTTAGGGGTCTGCCCAGGCGCTCCATCTTCTTGGAGCCTGGAGGGCAATTTCCCTTGTTCCATGAATGTGATGCATGCCCTGACATCAAGGCATGGCCGGCGATGTCCATCACATCCTTCTCTTGTGTCTGGCTTGGTGCTTGCTGTAGCCCGGGCCTCCGCCTGGGGTCAGCCAGGTGTCGAGCCTCTGCCCCTTCCCTCCCTGGAGAAGATGAGTGGTCCCTGGGATGCTCAGCCTCCTCTCCCTGCCGGCCCTCCGACTCCCCGAGCTCATTCCTGAAACCAGGTCGTCAGCATTGTGAGTGGTAGTGCTACTACTGCACTGGTGGGCCAGCCCTAGAAGTGGGAGTTTATAAAAGGCAGCGTGTTAGAAGTATCAAAGTGGTGCCTTAAACAGATAGGAAAGAACAAGAAAAAAAAAACACCAGCTTGGTTCATGAGAGATGTAAGGAAGACAGTGACAGTAAAGATGGTGGCACTTCTGGAGTATAAGAAAATCTAGTCAAATGACAGCAGATGTTATCTGAAGTAGGCCAAGGAGATGAGCATGGTAGAGAGAATGGCAAAGGCATCTACAGAACTCAGGATAGCGGAAGAGGTGAAGATTAACAACAAGGGGAGGAGGACAGTCCTATGGGCGGTTGATCCTCCTCCCATGCCCAGCCCTCCAACACCCCAAGTTTACTGCCAAACCTGGATCTTTGGCATCGTAAATGGTAGAGCCACCGCTTGTTGTAGAGGCACAAGTCAGGAAGAGTACAGGCAGACCAAGCGGAGTGACTGTGAGCAAGTTGCTGCCAGTGGGCAGGCTGGGGTACACACTGCCATGCTGTGCTCAGTATGCTGACCTGTGAGTCGGAGAAGTTGCAATGCCAGGCACCCGATGGAGGGGGTGGCCTCTGGGCTCCTGTGAGGAGACTGGCCTGGCATGGAGCAGCTGCTCTCAGAACCAGGGGATGCAAGGACCCCACCAGCAAAGTGAAGTCTGAAAAAATCTATCCCTATAGCAGTGGATGCCTCCTGAATCTCTAGCTGACCAGGCACCATATAAGCGTGAACTGCACAGTAACCCAAAAGCTTTCAGTAGAGTGGGAAAACTTATTAAAATTGTGCAGAGTGGAACAGACTCTGACCTAAGGTATAACTTCACAGACTGGTGTGTGTGGAAAAGAACGCAGAGGAGAGGTCACGTGACTCCTGTTATGAGTTGAGGGCCACACAATCTTATTCAAGGTAGGGACCCCAAGGTCCTGACTCATGCACAGGGTCAGGATTTAACTTGTCTGTGCAGTGCAAACATGGAGAGTGACTGGGGGCAGTACTGCTGCCTGTAACTGCTGACTTGTCAGTAAAATGTGACTACCTCTTAGAACACTGTGCAGTGTGATTTATTTTTACTATCAGAACAGATGCATGAGCTGTACTCACCCCACAGCTGGGGACCTGAAGGGGTGTGGTGACTATGGATGCTACTGTAGGCGAGTCCTCTGGCGAGCAGTCCATCCTATCCCTCCTTAGACACAGAGGGTCTCCAGACCATGCCCACCCTTACTGATACCAAGAGAGGATTGCCATGTTGTGCTAGCAGAGGACAACTTGAAACCTTAGATCGCCACAGGCCCCAGGTGTGCCAACAATATGGCATATGGGGCCTGCAGCGATATAACGGGATTTTTTTATCGCGTGCAGCAATTGCCACAAGTTAGACCAACTATTTCTGGTCTAACTTATGACAATCCTGGGGGCCTTTTTTACAGAGCTTGTGCCAGGTGTTTGGCGTAAGCTGATGTAAATCATGAAAACTGTTGCTACTGCACCCAAGACTGTAAAAGCAGGCACAGTTGCGGTGATGGGGTTTGCTGCACTGCCAGAAGAAAAAAAATTACTCACCTTAGTAATGTTGTTTCTTCTAATGGAGTCTTGCTGTATTCTGACAATAGCAGTGAGTCCCAACCTTCGAACTGCCCCGGAGATGAAAGAGTTAACTTTCCATGCCAGGCATGGAATGCTGAGCTCAAGCTCGGTTGAGACTCTGTCTGTTGCTGTTTGAACTCAAACTGTCAGATCTTTACGAGCTAAACTCACTGAGGTCCTGTGTGGAAGCTGTAAACCTACACTAGCCAACTGGCTACTAACATAATAACACATTTTTTGGTCCCAAAACAAAGACTCAAGTCAGGAGATCCAAAAAATGAAATAACACAACACCCACTCACCCAAAGAAAGGGTGACAACAAAAAAGGTGAGGCACCTCCTGAGTGCCAACAATGCCACTGCCCACCCACATCCCCAAAACAGAGGTTCTGAGAGGGGAAGGCGGGGTGGTCACAATACAGCAAGACTCCATTAGAAGAAACAACATTACTAAGGTGAGTAATTTTTTCTTCAAACAACATGAAGTCTTGCTGTATTCTGACAATAGCAGACTACCAAGCAGTACCTCCATGGAGGAGTGACAGAACCTACTTAGGAAAAAGGCTCTCAAGCACAGCTGTGCCAAACCGAGCATCACTCCTAGCCTGGATATCCAGGGAGTAATGCTTGGTAAAAGAGTGAACTGTTTTCCAGGTAGCTACTTGACATATTTCTAAGATAGGAATATCCCTGGCAGCAGCCAGGGAAGCAGCTGTACCTCTGGTAGAGTGAGTCCTCAGGCCTGAGGGTGGAACCTTACCTAATTTTTCATAGCAAAATTGGATGCAAGAGACAATCCACCTGGCAATGGATCTTTGAGTGGCAGATTTTCCTTTACCAACCTCACCATAAGTGAGGAACAGTTGGAGGGATTCGAACCTATGACCCTTGGTACGCTCTATATAGTAGCTAAAGGCTCTTTTCACATCTAGACTGTGTAGCCTCCTCTCACCAGAGGAGGAATGGTCAGTGAAGTATACAGGAAGAGACATAGATTGGTTAAGGTGGACGTCTGAAACCACCTTAGGCAAAAACTTCCTGTTAGTCCTGAGGACCACCTTATCCCTATGGAAGGAAATAAAGTCAGGCTCCACTGACAGGGGACTGACAGGGGACTTATGCACCTGGCAGAAGCGATGGCCACCAGAAACACAGTTTTCCAAGTCAAGTACTTAAGCTCTGCTGAGGACAAAGGCTCAAAAGGGGGTTGCATAAGCTGAGCAATGCAAACGTTAAGATCCCAAGCAGGGGCAGGATCCCTGAATGGAGGATTGGTATGAAGCAATCCCTTGAAAAACTTGGAGAAAACAGGGTGAGCTGAAAGAGAAGAGGGCTTACCTGCTGAAATGAAAGCAGAAACAGCTGCCAGATGCACCCTTAGTGTAGCTAGTCTGAGTCCCAAGCTATTCAGATGGACCATATAGTCAAGGACTATGGGCAGATCAGCAGACTCTGGGGAAAAATGCTTCCCAGAGCACCATATGGAAAATCTTTTCCACTTGGAATTATAAGTGGTTCTGGTGGAAGGCTTCCTAGAAGCCTTTGGAATATCCATAACACCTTGGGAGAGGTGTAAATCAGCAAACTCTAACTCTTCAAGAGCCAGGCCTTGAGATTGAGAGATTTGAGATTCAGGTACCAAACCCTCCCCTGAGCACAGGTTAACAGGTTGTAATTCCTGGGAAGAGCCAGAGGAAGATGGACTGTTAAGGACAATAGGAGGGATACCAGGGCTGTCTAGCCCAGTCTGGAGCAATCAGGATCACTTTGCAAGGTTGAGACCTGATTTTGACTCACTTTGAACAGGAGAGGGAAGGGGGAAGCATACAGGAACTTCCCTTCCCAATTGAGAACTAAGGCATCCGGGGACTGAGCCCAACACTGGGAGCCTGCAGCAAAAAAGGGGAAGTTGGTGATTGTCTGGGGCTGCAAAAAGATCTATTTGTGGGGTGCCCCATCTGAAGAATATCACCTCCAAGACCAGGGGATCCAGTGACCATTCGTGATGGCCCTGAGATATCCTGCTGACAGCATCTGCCAAGACATTGTCCTTGCCTGGGAGGTGTACTGCTGTGAGGGAGGTGTTCAGGGAATAAGCCAGAGACCACAACTTCATTGCTTCTGTGCGCAAGGCCGTAGACCGAGTGCCTCCTTGCTTGTTGATGTAACACATTGTGGTGGTATTGTCTGTTCTGATCTGAATAACTTTGTTCTGAACAGACATGGAAAAAACTTGAAGTGCTAGAAGTACTGCTCTGAGTTCCAACAGATTGATGTGAAGCAGAGATTCCTGAGGGGACCACAAGCCCTGGGTGGTTAGGTCGCCCAAGTGAGCCCCCTACCCCAAGAGGGAGGCATCTGTAGTAAGGATTAAAGAGTGAGACTGAGTGACAAAGGGAACTCCTTGTCTCAGATTGTTCTGATCCTGCCACCACTGCAAGGCCTGGATGTTCGAGTCACTGGGATCAGTTTGGTCAGAGGGTCCTTTTTCTGAGATCAAAAGGCTCTCAAATGGAACTGGATGTCCCTCATCTGAAATCTTGCTCCTTGCACCACTGCTGTAGAAGCAGCCATGTGCCCCAGGAGCTGCAGAAAATGCCTTGCTGGTCGAGACACCTGTAGGGTGAATGAGGAGGCCAGAGTGATAAGGGTCCTTGCTCTGTCCAGGGGAAGGAAGGCTCTGGCCCTTTCTGTATCTATCTCTGCACCTATGAAGGTGAGGAGCTGAACAGGCTCTAGAACTGACTTTGAAAGATTGAGAAGGAAACCCAGAGAGGTGAGCAGTTGCTGAGTTATTTGTAGGTGTAACTTGACTTGGTCTGGGGACTGGCTACTATGAGCCAGTCGTCCAGGTATGGGAAGATGGCAATCCTTTGCCTTCTTAGAGAAGCAACTACTACTGCCAGGCATTTTGTGAACACCCTTGGAGCAGAGGTTAGACTGAAGGGCATTGCTCTGAACTGATAATGGCCTGAGGGCAGCTCAAACCTGAGGTACTTTCAATGGGAGCTTCTGATGAGAATATGGAAATAGGCATCCTTGAGGTCCAGGGAAACTAGCCAGTCCCATGGCCTTAGAGAGGGTAGAATTATTCCCAGAGTCACCATTTTGAATTTTGGCTTTAAAAGGTCCTTGTTTAAATATCTGAGATCTAGGATGGGCCGCCATTCTCCTGTCTTTTTTGGGGTAAGGAATTACCTGGAGTACAATCCTTTGCCCTGGTGTAGGGGTGGAATCCGTTCCATAGCTCTGAGAACCATGAGGGAAGAGACCTCTGCCTCTAGGGCAAGTGCCTCTGAGGGATTTGCAGGTGGAAAAGATCTGGTTCTCAGCTTTGGAAATTTTTTGAAGCTGAGAACCAGTCCCTGGCTCACTATTTCCAGGACCCACTTGTCTGATGTTAGAGACTTCCAGTCCTGGACAAAGTAAGCTAGCCTGCCCCCTACAGGTGGTGGAGAATCGGCCTGGCAACCCATCAGGGTGTCTGTTTGGCAGGGTTTTGGCTGAGGTGGAAGCAGGTCTCTTGCCTCCTCCTCCCTCTAAAGAACCCCTTTGAGCATAGGCAGAAGAGGAGGCCTGGGCTTGGTAGAAAGGCCTATGAAAAGGCCTGCCCCTGCCCATGGTATGCTGCTTTTGAGGGTGGCCTGCCTTTCCTTGGCCTGGGCACTCCTATAGGTGATCCTATATTCATCCATTTTCTTCATATAATTCTCTGTTTGCTCCCCAAACAGAGAATTACCTACAACAGGAAAATCCATGGCCTTAGTCTGGGTACCCTGTGACAGGCTAGTACATCTGAGCCAAGCCATTCTACGAAGTGCCACAGATGTAGCCATGACTCTAGATGACACATCACTGGAGTCCACTGCAGCATGGAATTGCACCTTGGATGCCTCAATACCATCAGCAGCCACCTGCTCCAGCTCCTTGGCAAGCTGGCCAGGGACCTGTTTTGCTAAAGCCATGACAGTGTCCCATCTGGATTTCTGATACCTAGCAGTATAGGCCATATAGTTGGCCTGTCTGAGTCCCAAGGATGCTGCCATGTACTGTTTCATTGCCATGGCATCAATCCTCCTGGAGTCCTTGTCTGGGGGGTGTGAAGCCAAGGGAATATTTGCCTTATCACAGGCTGCAGCCTGCACTACCCCAACATGGCTGCATTGTTGTGTACGCAACTCCGTATCTGAGCCTGACAATTTATACCTCTTGTCCATTCTTTTATCCACAGGAGATATGGTGTTAGGAGTCTTTAAAATCTTAAATGTCTGTTTCCCAAAAGATTTGTGTAAGGGAATAGACAGCCTCCTAGACTCTGGGATATCCATCATTTCCACATAGTCAGGCTCCTCCTGGTCATCCACAGCTTCTTCCATAGGAAGCTGGAGGGTTTCAGCCACTTTTTTATAAAACATGAAATGAGAGGGGGACTCAGAAAGCCTAGGAGGAGACACTCCTGAAGGTCTGTCTGGGGAGATGTCCGGGACAATGGGCACATCCAGACTTTCAAAACCACATTCACTT
Source organism: Neoceratodus forsteri (assembly GCA_016271365.2). Lineage (NCBI taxonomy): Eukaryota > Metazoa > Chordata > Ceratodontiformes > Ceratodontidae > Neoceratodus > Neoceratodus forsteri. The sequence continues at coordinate 1,313,457,010 of CM057452.1, read as the reverse complement.
TCCTCATACTCCTCTTCCTCCTCCTCTGGTTCATAATATTCCTCTAAATCATAATCTTGAACCGGTGGAACCAGCCGAACCGAGCGCCTCCCTGATGGTGCCGGTTCGGTCGGAACCGGGGAAAGCGACTGCACAATTTTTATCGCTTTGGCTATTTCTTCAGAGGTTGGAGAAGAAAGTTTTGGATCCACACCAGCTGATTTTTCCTTTCTTGTTCTCTTAGCTGGAATGACTCCTCAGAATCGGATCTCCTTATGCCCGAAGAAGTCTCGCCCTGGTCAGAGGGCACTCCTTCTGGTTCGGTTTGAACCAAACTGGGCTGGCCATCTGGTTCAGCAGACTTTTTGGCCTCCCTTTCCCTAAGCCTACCAACTCTTTTTTCTAGGGTAGCTGCAGGAAAATGTTTACAAATCTGGCAGTCTGCATTGAGGTGGTCAAACCCCAGACAATAAACACAGGTGGTGTGGGGATCAGCCTTAGCAAAGACTTCCCCACACACACTGCAGTGTTGAAACCCAGTGGGCCCGGTTTTTCTTTTGGGTTTCTCAGACATTGTGCCAGTCCTAACCAAACTTACCCTTTTAATGGCAATCCACCAGGCAAGACCTTCTTATCGGTTCCTGACTGTGTCACGGGTCGTGGAAAAAAACGTAATAAAATCCGTTTTTTTTAGAACCGATAAGAACCGGTAACCACACTCTAAAAGTTCAGATAAAGATTTTTTAGCAACTTGATCGGTTCAAACCGAACCGATGAACCGTTTACAAGTTCCACACAGAATAGAAAATAATATAAACCCATCTAGTACTCACGAATACCACAGACAGAGACTGAACGACAGGTTCGCGGTTTAAATTGATCGAAAACCAAAGCGGTACTTTAACCGACAAATTGAATCGAGCAGAAGGAGAAATCTCCGGAGCGACTTCAGTGAGGCGGAGTAAAGAATCCCACGGTTTGAGTTCAAACAGCAACAGACACAGTCTCAACCGAGCTCGAGCTCAGCGTTCCATGCCTGGCATGGAAAGTTAACTCTTTCATCTCTGGGGCAGTTCGAAGGTTGGGACTCACTGCTATTGTCAGAATACAGCAAGACTTCATGTTGTTTGAACCTATGTGTCATGGTGCAGGACTTTGCACAAGCCCTGCGACACGCTTTGAACATCCAGCCCAAAAAGTCACATCATTCTTAAAAATGCTGTATACGATCTTAGCAACTAACAAAAGTGGTCTCACTGGACAGTGTCAGCTGGAGGTTATTTCTAAAGTCCACAGCTAAAAAAGATTTAGAGAAATTCTCAGCCCTGGCTGACCAGATAACATAGCAGATGGAGAATCAGTTGTCATGTCGGCAACTGCATGTGTGCCCCCCCCCCGCCCGCAGCTCATACAGCTGCTGAGCAACAGCAGGAGGAATGAGATGGTCTCCTGCTCCAGGTAGGGCATTCGGGTCCTCTGCTGCAGCACTGCCCCTAGGTGTTCAGTGCTAGCGAGAGTGCTGTGTCAGACATCAGGAAGATGGGTAAAGAAAGGATCTGAGGCCGGGGAAAGGAGGCCTGAGCATCCCAGAGGATGCTCTACTCCGAAGAGGAGAGAGGGTTGCACCTGCTGCCTCAAACCCCACCTCTGTATGATAGGTGGTGGTGCAGGCAGGGGATCTGCATCAGGGAGTGGAGATACTGATGGAGCTGGATGCATGACACACTTCTGGGTGCATGCGTCACTCAGTTCATGGCTGGTTGCATCCCGGGGATGGAGACAAAAGAAAAAACAAGAAAACAACCCCAGTCACTGCAAAATACGCCGCTCTCACTCCACAGGCTCCACACAACCAATCTTGGTTCCCACCTCTGGACCAAGAATGGACCTTCGGCAGGGGCAAGACCCCAACCCATTGACACCACCCTGGAGGGTGGGGGGGGGAAGCAGCAGTATGTCCAGGAGAAGACGGGTGATGGTTGGGAGCAGGGTAGAATGGAAGTAAGGAGCAGCTCGGGAATACATTCCCAGCATGGGTTTAAAGCTAAACATAGTACAGTGATGGTCTTGGTGGGGTTCACCAGCTGCATTCAGAGCTCTCTTGATAAGGGGGGCTCTGTTGCAGCTGTGTTTGTGGACCTCACTAAGCCCTTCGACTCAGTAGATCATGAGCTGTTTGTTAATTTATTACCTAGTTTCTATTTTTCCAGTAATGTTATTAATTGGTTTTCTGACTATCTGCAAAACAAAACTCATGCTACTGAAATTCAAGGTATAATGTCTGAATGTAGAGCAATTGTTTGTGGGGTACCCCAGGGCTCAATCCGGGGGCCCTTGCTATTTTCCCTGTACTTTAATTTTGCCTCTGATGTTGTATGTAAGGGTTCCTCTATGATTCTGCCTGCTGATGACGCCATTATTTATAGTTCAAGTAATAATTCCCAGAATGCAGCTAGCTTAGTTCAGAGAGATTTCTTCCTCTTTCATTCAGTCTTGGTTATTATCCAAAAAAATGGTGTCAAATGTTAAAAAAAACTAAATTCATGATTTTTGCCAGCTCTAAAAAGAAAAATGCTACAGTGGATTCCTTAGTAGATATCCAGAGCGAACCGATTGAATTAGTTGACAACTTTAAATATTTAGGAATTACCTTGGATTCTGGCCTTACATTTGAAGGGCATATTACCAACATTATTGAAGTAATGCATCAGAGGCTTGGTTGTATACATAGAGTGAAACAATTCTTAACCTCTGATTCCAAAAAGATTCTTACCCATAGCTTCATATTTGAATTACTTGATTATGGTTTGTCAACTTATTCTGCAAAAGTGATAGGGTTCTTTTAAAATTAAATTCTAAATATAATAGTTCACTCAGGTTCATGACTGGTCTCCCTTTTTACGATACATCACTACATTTTGCATAAAACTTCCAATTGTCCCTCTCCTTATAGCAGGGTTAAGATCAGTTTGGGTACAATGTTATTTAAAGTGTTTAAAGGTTTCCTTCCCTCCTTGTACCTTGAACTTTTTCCAAAAGGTTCTGATGTATTAAGTATTAGACCCCAGAACAGATTTATTTTTAAACTCCCTCTCTGTAAAAAAGTTTTTGGCCAGAAATAATTGCTATACTGTGCTCTAAATCTGTTTAATTCTATCCCCAGTGCAATCTTGGAATGTAGATCTGCTCGCACTTTTAAAAATCGACTGAAAGTATGGCTTGAGTCTTTAAACGATTGTTTATGTAAGTCTATGTAAGTTTGTAACTATTGTATTTGTATTTATTCAGTAGTGATTTGCATATGCAGCCCATGATGCTTTGCATTGTGGGAGCATGTGTGATTTTGTATTTCTTTGAAACTTGGCTTCTCAGCCAAATGCCCTTTGGCGTAACAACTGCCTCAGTGCTTGCACGCAGAGGTTCTTTGTCTTTTATACAGTAGTTGTTTTACGTTGTCGTTAATGTTTTTTGAAAATTTGACGTAAGTGAAAACAGGAATAATGCTCATCTCGCTTTAAAGTATAAAAAATGAAAATGGAAACATGCCCACTGGAGGGGTGGGGGCAGAGTGCCTGGGGCAGGAACAAAAGACAAGGCTCATCTTGGGGAAGAGAAGCCATAACGGGGGGCGTTACTGAACGAGTGCAGAGGGTATGAGTAAGTAGGAGGAAAGATAGAACTGAAAAAAGAATGGAAATTCTTAGCCCTTTGACACTTCATTTCCTTTGAAAACTTTCCTGCTTCTGTGCGAAATGGAATTTTCTGTCTCCTCACTTACTCTCACACTGTTCATTCACCCTCATTGCTTCAGGTTACCATTGCTTGCATTGCACAAATGTCAAATAGGTTCATGCCTGATTTCTTCTTGCTGTGACTTGGAGTGTGGTCTGTTAATGTATGAAAAGGATAAAAGTCCATGTTTTGTTATACTGTTGTTCCAGTACAGGTTACAGCGAGTGCTGGATCAGATCAGCTGTTCATTCCAATCATGTTTCTGCATAACATACAACAGTAGTATCACGTCTGGCCAGACGGTGAGTCAGCTTTGTGATGCCTTACTGAAGAGTTGGGTTCAGTCTCAAACCTGCAGCTCCCTCACAGAGTTCAAGTAGGGTCGAGATGTGCCTGAGCTCTAGAGAGGGCGGCAGAGGCTTCCCACTGTAACACAACCCCTCTGGTCTTCCCAGGAGGCCTTGATTTGTGGTGTGAAGATGAACATGGGTCAGCTGGTCAGGATCATAGGTCAGGGTGTTCAGCACTGGCTCAGAGATGACAGGGGAACACATAAGGATGGGGGAACAACAATAAGAAAATGAGTGGCTAGTGGAAACTTCTCCTCCACTTCAACGTACAGCTGGAACTGGAACAAGGGGAACAGGAACACAGACAAACTTGGAGGGAAGCGGCAGAGCAAAAATAATCCACTGGACTGTGTTGCTTCTGTTTTTCCAACTAGCATTAGCCCTAGTCCTTTGTGGCATTAACTGTGTGTGCGATGTAACAATGATGTAAAAAAATATTGGCAAAGGAACACCAAAAATACAATGTTATCGTCCTGGAATATTGGGGGTAAGGCCTTAAGTGCTTAGTAGGTATGGCCTCACACTTAGGGTGATCACCCATTGAAAACAAAAATAATGTATACAACTACCCAAATAAATACAAGTCAAACACACACACACCAGTGTAAAAAAATAACTGGCAGTAACTGAACATCAGTGGCTTACTGACTGGTCAAAGCTGACTGAGGTGCAAGTTTGCTGTAGCAGAAAACAGTTCTAAGTAGAAGTCTGGCAACTATAGTAAAGAAGGGAGGGGTCAGAAAGGACAGCCACACATGCATTTTCTACTTGCCTCTGCCCTATTGCTCCAAAACCTGTCAGCCCTATTTTCAAAGGGTTCAAAGTTTTTGTATAAGTTTCTATGACTTTATTCTATTTATTTAGCTTTTGTTTACCAGATAAGCACACTAGACAGACAGGTGCCTATTTTCAGGTGCGACCTGGGAGAATTACAGGGTACCGGCAATAACAATACAGAGACAAGGCACAGGTACATGCAAATAACAGTACAGAGTCAAGGCACATCAGTCAGCAATGGACAGTTCGGTACAGGTTAAGCAATACAGAGTCAAACTACATCAATCAACAGGGAACAGACAAGAAATAACATCATATAGCAGCTAGGCAGCTAGGGTGGGGGTACCCAGTTAGTGTACGCAAGGGGCATAGAGTAGTGGTACATGAGCAGCAAAGGGGGAAGGGGGCATTAGCAAGGAGTTGTACCAAGAGGGACTTACAGCAGCTTGTGGACACATGCATAAAAAAAATAAATAGTGCATGCACGCATTTTTTTTTTTATTGACGCTCCAGGGTTTGTGCCCTTGCTGCTAGACCATGTAATATAAGATCTAACTGTGCAGAGAGAAGTGTTCTTGATAAATTACAGGGGCTGAACAGATCTGGTCTGAGAATCCTGCCCAGAATTATTTAGCAGCATTTCAATGGCTGCGAGGGATACACAGCACTTCAGAATCTGTTGTGACTAAATGACAGAGAGATTAAGAGATGCACATGATGATGAACAATTTTGCATGTCTACCGTAAGAAAGCCTTGTTTCCATGCACATGCCCAGCCTTTCAAGGCCACAGTCAGAAATGCTAGACTAGTATATAGTGACCCCTGCTGCAAGAAGGCAGGTTCAGCCATGGACTGAACAACCAAACTTACTCTCTCTGGTAGTTAATATGCGATGTAGGCCCACAATCCCCAGCCTGAAAATATGTCAGTCTCATCCCCACCCCCACCATACACACATCCTACGCCTGTTAATCAAAGCCATTAGTATATTCTTAGGTAACTTTAGGAGGCTTTAGTCCAACTGATTCAAATCTGAATCATACGTTTAAACCCCGCTACATGTCCAGTCAGCTGGAGAGGTATGTTGTTGAAGTGCTGAGCTTAAATGGACACTGTCAACACATTTTTTGCAATCATATTATTTCAAGTTGAAAAACCCAAATTTTATGATTATCTTTCCCAAAATTCACTGATGTAGCTGGTTGTTTCATTTGCTTCCTTTCTTTTTTTTCCGCTCTGCAGAGCTGACGGATAGCTCCAGACCTCCCTCGGAGGGACTTGTTTTCCGACCTAAACATATCGGGTCATCATGGACCCCGTTGGCTCCCTGCCTTTTTCCTCTTTGCTCCCCTGGGCACCCAAACCATGCAATGGGTGAGGCAGCTGCCCCCACCTCCGCAGAAGCAGCCATATGCCCTGGATGGGTACCCTCCCCTCTTCTGGACGACACGCCTGTGCCAAAACCCAGCCACCACTGGGTGTCAGTCTACAACACACTGCACTGTTCCCCTTCACCATGGAAGGAATGCTGTCTACGGACGCTCAATCCTTCCTCCCCCTGCCGACCCCCGAGCAACCAGAGTCCGTTCCCAAACCCAGGTTGCCGGTGTGGCATGAGGTGTGGCATCCAGTGCCTCAATTCTCAGCACCACCAGGCCGGCTATTTGCTTCCTTTCTTAGTAAAACTGAAATGCATGTTAATGGTATAATTATACTCCACCTTGTTTTGTTTCAAATCCTTGACCTACTATTATTGCATACTAACCAAACAGTAGGAACGCCCACAAACAGAACAGCCACTTATTATGCAATACTCTCCTCTCCCCCAGTGCATCAAGAGTGGCTGGACTGTGTTAGATGTGTTCTTAAGTCCAGGAAAGATGCAGTGGGAGTTGATCAAGGACTTTAAACAACCATGTTTTTGTATGGTAACACCAGTACAGTAGGTAGTTTTTTTTTTACTTTAAAAATGAAAACAGGAATCAGAATCAAACTACCAGCTACATCAGCAGTCTTTACAGAGTGTGACCAATCATAACTTTTGTTTTAAAACTAGAGACACTTTGAGGCCTAAGGGGATTGACATAGTGCCTTTAATAACTGGATTCATTCTGAACCCATACCCAGCTGTAGGGGATGTCTGGACATGCAGCGAAGCTGAGCCTTCTGATTCAGTGTAAGTTCATGGGATGAAAGCCTCCCAAAATAACCCAATGATCTCTTTTTGTGGGTAAGCATGATGCAGTTTTCCCTCTTGTGAAAGGTGATGGCAAAAAGAAAAACAACCCCTTTGTGTGTCCCAAATCTGAAAACAACCTGCAGATGATCCCAAATCTGTTATAGGGTGGACAATAAGTAGTGAGTGGAAAGAAGGCACAGGGACACTCGAGGAGTGGTTGTCAAGAGCATGGCAGCAGGGGTTTAATGCCAAAAAATGCAAAATCATGCACCTAGAGCACTGAGTAAAGGAGGGGGCAGGAGGTACTGTCAGTCACTAAGCAGGAAAAGGACATTGGGGTTATCATATTCAATAACTTCAAAGTGGCAGGCAGTGTGACAAAGCAGTAGGTAGGGCCAGCGGGATGCTGGGATGCATAGGGAGAGGTATCTCCAGCAGAAGGAGGGAGGTGGTGTTGAAACTGTATCACTTGCTGGTGAGGCCCCACCTGGAGTGTCCAGTTCTGGAGGCCACACCTCAGAAAGGATATAGACAGGGTAGAGGCAGTCCAGAGGAGGGCAACTAAAATGGTGCAGGGGTTGCACCAAAAGCCTTACAAGGAGAGACTGAGAGATCTCAACATGTACACCACAGAAGACAGAAGAGTGAGATGGGACATGATGAAGATCTACAAGTACCTCATGGGGGTGAACAGGGTGCAGGAGGCGAGTCTTTCAAATAAGGAACAGCACTAGAACCAGAGGGCATGCAGTTTAGCTGGATGGGGGAGTGAGATGTCTATGAAGGATGTGAGGAAGTACTACTTCAGTGAAAGAGCGGTGGATGCCTGGAACAGACTGCCAGTGGAAGAGATGGAGGCAAAAGCAATAAGGGGCTTCAGATGTACATTGGATAGATATAGGTGAATATTATGAAATGAGCAGGTAGGAGGGAGGGTCGCTGGAGAAAAGTTAGGGTCTGTGGAGACAGACTAGGCAGGGACCATCTAGGCAGACTAGATGGGCCAAGTGGTCCTTTTCTGCTGACAGGTTCTATGTTTCTGTGTTTCTATGCATCAGCTGGCTCATCAAAGCACTGTTAGTGCCAAAAACAGGATGCTGGCCTGCACAACGGCACTGGCATTAATGAACTCTGAGATGCAACACTCATTCTGGCTGACTTATTTAACAAAGCTGCAAGGCATGCTGCGGAGTTACTTTAATTAAAACTAATGAATAATACAAACAGCATAACCAAGGCCCCTGGAATTCTGTGATTCCATGGCCGTGGAATTTTCCCCAAAATTTGCATCATGCCACAGAATTCTTTGCAAAAAACTGAGCTAATGCAACAGTTAGGGTTTTACAGCAACAAAAGCGAGAAATTAAGCCTTTAGGGTTACCACCTTGCTCACGACCACCGCCCCCACCAACAGGCATCGGGGTGTACGTTGAGGTCGTCGACCTAACACTCACCTCATTCCATGTATAAATAAGCTGAGGTGGTGCAGTATAGGAGAATGGGCGAGAGTTAGGACCGACGACCCCAAAGCACACCCCGATGCCTGTTGGTGGGGGCGGGGCGGTCGTGGGGGGCAAGGGGTGGTAACCTTAATGGTGAATTTCCTCACTTTTGTTACTGTAAAATAACCCTAGCTGTTGCATTAACGCAGTTTTTTGCAAAGAAGTTCCTTAATTTTTCAGAAAGTATAGTAAAGTACAATGTTGCGCAAGTATATTTATTTAATTTATTTAAAATTTGGTGACCGGGAAAGGCACACTGAACCGAGGCTCATTTCCAGGTGTGACCCAGGTACAAGGTGTACACTGAGGTATGCAGTAAAGTACAATAGTATTTTGGATTCCAGGCAGTATGTACAACATCAGAAAAACAGTACAAGCATTAATCATTACAGTATGGTAGAAACAAGTACTGGAATTGTACGGTAGAGAGGCATGAATTCAGTTGGAGGCCAGCTGTACAATACTGACCATAGCAGCCGCCAAAAGTAGGTTAGGCCCAAGTAGGGGTGGGTCCCATGGAGCATCTATGGTGGGGGGGAGGAGCCTAAGGAGTTGTTTAATGGCTGAAAGGGAGGAGGCCCGGTGAAGGTTGGATGGATGATTGTTCCATATGGGGGAGATGATATGAAAAGGCAGCTTGGCCAGTAGCAGTGTGGGGGCACAGGAGGAGGAAAGTGCGTGCGTCCCTGTGGCAGAGGGAGTAGCCTAGGGAATTGGCTGGTGAAAGGCGGGAAGTAAGGTGGGGGGTAGGGAGCCTAGCCAATATTTAGCTATGAGGGAGGCACTGTGGATGGTTCTCCTGTGTGAGAGCGGGGCCAGGGAGAGGGTGGTGTAGAGGAGGCAGTTATGAGTAAGTGGGAGGGAGGCAGTGTCAAAATGACAGAATGAGTTGAGTAGGGTGTCAAGTTTGGAAAGGGAAGAGGTTGGGGCCATTCTGTAGATGATGTCCGCATAGTCCAGCACTGGCAGGATTGTTTTCCGTACGAGTTCACTACAGGTGGGAAGAGGAAGACTGGCTTTGTGGTGATAGAGAATGGCAAGCTTGGGCCGGAGTTTGGTGCAGATTCATTCATTTATTTATTTATTAAAGAGATTTACCAGATAAGCATACTGAGTGGGAATCCACTCATTTCCAGATGCAACCAGGAGTTACATAACATTAAAATGCTAAATTACAATAGGTACATAGGCAATGTTGCCGTGAAACAGGTACATAATGATACATCAGGTACAACAGGCACAGAAAGGGTGAGACAACAGGTCCAGAGATGTTACAGGAAGGACTTATGCATTCGCTGTTTAGTTACAAAGTTAACACCGAGTGGGTAATAACATTGGGGTCTGTGACCATAGACATTTCTTAGTGACCATGGAGAAAGAGGACAAAAGAGACAGGGACAGCACAAGAATAATACAGTTGTTTGCATAAGTTGATGGCCTCAACATGGGTGGAGAAGTTGAGGTGGCTGTCTAGCCAGACTCCCAGGTACTTGAAGGCGGGGACCAACTCAAGGGGGGAACCGTCCAGGGTGGTGATTGCTTGGGGGGGGCAGGTAGGGAGGCAAGCTTTTGTCTAGCTCTGAAGACCATGGTGACAGTTTTTTTGTCATTAAGTTTAAGCTGGTTTTTCAGGAACCAGGATTGGACTCTGTTGAAGTCATTTTGAAGATTTGAGAGAACACTGTCGTGGGAGGGGCCCCCAAGGCATAAATGATAGTATCGTCGGGGTACAGATGCACATCAGAGGAGAGTCAGGTGAAGGGAAGGTCATTTATGAAAAGGGAGAAGAGGATGGGGCCAAGGATAGAGCCTTGGGGGACACCTGAGAGGATGAGGGGAGGGTGTCTCCTATTACTACAGACTGCTGCCTATTCTGGAGGTAAGAGTGGAACCAGTTGATGGCAGGTTGGGCGAGGCCAAAAGAGCTAAGTCTGCGGAGCAGCAGAGGGTGGGAGACAGAGTCGAAGGCGTTTGCCAAGTCAATGAAAATGGTGGTAGTGGTTTGGCTGTTGTCCATGGCAGTGAGGACTGAGTCGGTTACTCACAGCAAGGTAGTGATAGTGAAGTGGTGTTTTCTGAATCCTGACTGAAAGGGTGAGAGGGAGCTGTTGGAGGAGAGAAAATTAGACAGTTTTGACAGCATGAGGGATTCTTGGATTTTGGCGAGGGAGGGGAGGAGCGAGATGGGCCTGTAGTTTCCTGGCAGGGAGGGGTCGCCGCCTTTGTACAGAGGGAGGATCTTGGCCAGTTTCCAGGCAGAGGGAACAGTGGCTGTGGCGAGAGAGAGGTTGAGTAAGTGTGCCAAGAATGCAGCAATGGCCAAGGCCGAGATGTGGAACAGTCTGAGGTGCATGCCATCAGGGCTGGATTTGGACTGGTTTAGAGAGGTGAGAGCATCATAGACTTCCAGGGATGTGAAAGGAGGAAAGCAGAAGCCAGGGGAGGTGAGGAAGAATTCGGTATAGTTGGGTGGAGGAGTTGGGGGGAGTCAGGCAAGGCACAAGAAATGAAAAACGAGTTGAAAAGTTCTGCTACTGAAGCAGGATCTGAGACAGGGCCCCATGCTCCCACCAACTTGCAAATTTCTGCCTAACATAACAGTACAAGTACTGAATATCATATGTATTGATGGGAGCGCGTATTGGCGGGAGCGCGGGGCCTCCACCAACTTGAAAGAAACCACATTTTTATTCATCGGACTGGCATAATTCCGCACCTGTTTACATTTTACTCACCTAACCACTGAAAATTACCTGTGTGGCAGTAAGGCTAGCTACCCTACAAATGTCAAGCCACTACCACAATGCAGAACGCTATCCGTAAAACGTAAAGTGCATCACACAATATCGCCACAGCAAATTAATTTTCCGACACCTAAATGCCATAATTCACATCTACAGGACATCCCCTCAACACCCTCCAAATTTGAAGTTAATAGACCAAACCATTTCTGAGATATTTAATTTTAAAGTTTTTGCACCTTTAAAAATTCTTTGATTGCGAGAATCGGCCGCAACCTCGTGATCAAAGATCATCTTTGATTATGAGGGGATATTTGGTCATGAAATTTGGGCTATCTGGTCCCTCCCAGAGACATCTGGTCCAGCAAAAATCTGGCTATCTCATCCCACCCTCATTAACGAAGCTCGCGATCAAAGAAATCTCGCGACCAAAGAATTTGAAGGCTCGCGATCCAAGAATTTAAAAGTTTAAAACTCCATTTTTTGACACAACTACATTAAACCACAGCATGGCTTGATAGCGGGAAGTCCCCTGAGCAAAACACATCCAAGTTTTACTTCAGAAGTCACCTCTGGGCTGAGATATTTGTTTTTTTCCAACCCCAAATTGAAAACAAGATGGCGGCCATCGCGATTGATAAATTTCTCGCGATCAAAGATTCTTTGATCACGAGCCTGCAAATTCTTTGATCGTAAGGCGTGACCAGATGGCCAAAACCCCATTCTTCATTCGCAAAACAACCATATAAATTTTTCCATAGACTTCTAATGGGAGCTAAAAAGTTTAATAACTTTTGAATGGATTAGTATTTTTTCACCAAACAAAAAGTGGCATGTCCCTTGACCCAAGCGCTTTCTACGTGCCAAGTTTCAGACCAACACACCACATGGTGGCCATGCAGCGCCATGAACAAAATCCACAAAACTGCCCTCAAAACTGTCGAAAAGTGCATTATTCAGCGATTCACTGCGCACAAACCATAAGTCTGACCAAAACGCAATTTGGCAGATCAAAAGATCTACCATGCCCCACCGCGCATACCACATTTCATGCAAATCCGTTGAACAGGTCCAAAGTTATTAACGCACAAAAGTTCAAGTTTAACATTAAAGTGCCTTCATAACCCAACCCCTATAATATATATATACAGTATATATATATATATATATATATATTGCTGCAAAATTCATTGTTCTTGGTGAATTTTCATTTTAAATATAGTTTTCCCATAGTGCCCGACTCCCTGTCCCCTCTTGTTTATGCTGAAGCCTCTCCTATATGCTCAGCATATGATGTCATTGATGACATTACATATTTTAGCCAATGGCAGGACAGTATTCTGCCACAGAAATGAATGTATCATGTTGCAGAACTCAACATATGCTGCTGCAGAAACCTATGAGCCCTGCTGCAGAAATCAGGACAAAGTGCTGCAGAGCACTAGGAGCCCTAAGCATGAGGCAGCTCTCTCGCAATCTGCATGTTTAGTAATACCTTTGCTGTAAGTTAAGTTTCCCTCATTTCGGTTTACTAGTAATTAAACAGGCTATGCCTGGGGTTCGGTGGGCCAACGGGCAAATCTTGACATACCCCCACACCAAAAGCTACTTTAAGCACAAGGACAACTATTTTTTCTTCGCCTATTTCATGTGAGGTGGTTTTTCCCCTACCTCCCTATCACATCCCAGTCGGCAGCGTTTTTACTCCTCGGCTGCTCCAGATCCTGCGTCTGCAGTGCCCTCTGCTTCACCTGGCTGTTTATTACTTTCTTCCTCCTGCCGCAGGTTTGCTTGCAGGGTGGCTGTGTGTCTCCACCGTAGCTTCCTGCTTGCAGGCTACCCTTTCTTCTGGGTTTCTGCTCATTTGTTCTGCATGCCAGCTGGCTAGCTGGTTGTTTGTACTGCTTACCTCTTGGCACTGTGAAGTTCCCAGTGTGGGTCTACTGCCGCAGACGTGCTGTTCACTGCTATTGCTGCATCCTCTCCTCTTTGGTTTGGGCGTCATCATTTCACTGCCTCTTCACTGTCCTTCTCCATTGTGTCTACCACGGCTCCTTTCTCTCCTCTGCTGGACCACTGGTTGCTCACTTAGGGGCATGCTCCTTTGCTCCTTGTACAAGTCTCTCAGCCGCTGTTCTCACCTGCCTCAGTACCTCTTATGAGCTTTGGCTGCCTGACTGTTCTTAGCCTTCCTGGATGTTTTGGGCCTCCTTCTGGCTTGGGAACTTGATTTTGCTGCACCTGGGATCAACTTCTCCTGCCACACCAGCTGCCCACCACCCTACCCAGGTGGTCACTTGGCTCCCTTCCCTGGGGTTCAACACTCATACTATCATACTTATTACAGGGTGAAATCCTTATTCCCAATACTACTATATTTTCAATACTATTTTGCTTCATATATTTGAGTACATGACCAAATGACTGCCATGCTCTCTCCTCAATGTTCAGTGCCCCTCAAGGGCAAGTAAGGGAGGGGAGGGACCCCCGGGGCCATGACATGAGGCTAGAGGGAGGAAGGTTCAGGAGGGAGATGAGGAAGCACTTTTTTACAGACAGGGTGGTAGCTGGGAGGAATGGGTTACCAGCAGATGTGGTATCCAGTAGAACAGTAGGCTGCTTCAAAAGGGGCTGGGACAGGGCAAGGGGAGGGTCAAGGGAGGGAGGGAGGAGGGGCAGCTGCAGAATAAGGGGTGCTAGCTGCACATTCGAGCAGACTTGATAGACCACTAGAACTTTATCTGCTGGTAAATTTCATATGTTCATATGTAATCCTACACTTCATCCCAAAAGGCTCTGTATGATTACAGGTCTTGTCCCTTAAGGATTCAGCTCCAAGGTTACTTCCATGGGCTTGTACTCAAAGAAGAGAATCAGGGCTTCCATGCCTGAAGCAGCTGTTCTCTAATGATGTATGTACACAGCTCTGATTGAAGCTGTGGTCCCTCCTGGAGCTGCCCCAACCTCCTGGACCAATCTGGTATTACATCCACATGGCCCCCTTCAGCACCGATGTAAGCCATGCTAGAGAGGGGCTGTGAGTCTGGGGGTGATTGGCTGCTTGGTAGTGTTGCAGTGATTTGTCATGGACCCCAGCCATCAGTTCCTTGGTCCCCAACTCACCACACAGTTCTCCCTGCATTTATTATCTCATGAGGGGCGATGATCAAGGGACGTGCATCCTGGGGTCAGGAGGAGATGCCAGTGTGTTGTTTTTCCATCAGAACTGCATTAAAAAATTCCAAAAAAGGTGCTCATGATACAGTATCCACCTTTTTTGGTTTTCTATGGGTGCTGGCTTCCTGGTTTTGGAGTAGAGCCTCATAGCAGGGCAGAGGAGAATGCTGGGAACATCCATGTTGTGTTGGAACGCATGGCGCAGTCTGCATGCACAACCACTTACACCACTTGTTCCGGCACTCTAGAGGCCTGTTTACACTGCCACGTTTGCAGTGCAGCAACATCAGCACTCAGGCTGCTGAGGTGCAACTGTAGCAGTGCGAACACTTACCTGATCATGGTAAGTTACTCCTTACTTCACACCCGCAGTCTCCGCAGAATTGGGAACATGCAACCACGTGAGTGGTGTATACTGCCATGTGGCCTGGCAGCACTGCTCGCATCGCTGCAATGTGCTAATTTCCCACAAAGCCCCCTTGTGAACTCTGTTGGGAAAAACCAAGCATACGGCGCAAATAAATTAATTCATGTTATGATTTATGTCAAGTCATGAAAATAATATTTTAGTTTTTTTATCTTATACTCCAAATCAATGCACTGCAATGATTCTATATCAAACTGAATTCAATAACTGACATAATTAGGCTGTTTTCTTAAACAAATACATTTCAGCATCAACTATGAGATGGTAAGGTACACACTTTGTCAATTATCACAGTATAAAACAGCCACCGCCCCAGACTCACAGCCCTTCTTCAGCACAACCTGCATCAGTACAGTGGGGTCATGTAAATGGGACCACACATCGGCTCAGGGGATGGGAGCAGCACCAGAGTGGAGACTGGGAAGGAGCGGTGTGGCTTTGTAAATGCAGCTTAAGATGTAGAACCTAGTACAGAGAAAGCAGAAATCCTCTCTTGGAGAGCCTCACAGGAGCTGACATTCCTTGAGGCAATAGCAACTTCCTGAGGTAGACCTTCATGACCCTGTCACACTGATCGGCAACACAGTGAGAACAATAACAGAAAGAGTTATAGGGTCCTAAGCACCTCAAGCTCTGTTTATGCCCATCCAACTATGATCACTGCAGCCTGAACAGAGGTTGCACTAATTTAACCCCTCGAAGTCTAAGCACTAAAATGGCTGTAAACATTTTTTAACCCTCATATTTAAAGTTCATATTTATGGGTTATCAGAAAAGAGAAGTAAAGGAAAAGAGTAACAGTCATACTGTATTCCAGTCAAAACTTTCTACTTCTAGGAAATATGAAAGGAGGAGCTTAGAACCTTCCTACTTTTATATGGGAACTGTCAAACTGACCAAATCCAGAGTCAGTTTACAGTATTATGGCTGTATGAACTGATCTCATTCACTGCCGAAGTAGCTGCAGAAGAGGCAGGACAGTTTAATGGTTAGAGCACCAGCTTGAGAGCCAGGAGTTTGCAGGTTCAAATCCCGCTATAGTCAGCTATTTACTAAGCGACCTTGGACAAGTCACTTTAACCTCTCAGTGCTCTGGTCCATCCAACTGCAGAAATTAATCAAAGCAGGACCCCACTGGAAAACGCATGTTGCATCTCATCTGGGCTACTCTTGGTAAATAATCTGTAATCCAAATCAGAAAAACTGTCCTTCCCCAATCTCATACACACAAAATGTCATGTGCTTTTGTGAAGTGGGGTCTTGGGCCAGTTGGGAAAAAAATTCAAGTTATCAGTGGTTGCACCACACGCCAAACTGCAAGCAAATGCTAATTTTCATAAACAATGTATATTTGTTTATTTCAAGTTTGTTAGAAAACAAAAAGGCGCTGCACATAGACTGCAGGAGAGTGTGAAATACAGTATTTATTAAAAGTAATTAAATGGAATGGTGACTAGCTGCCCCTATTTTAGCCGAGGTGATACACTGGGGCAGCTGGTTAGTGTTCCATTTAACTATGTACTTTTAATAAATATTTTACAGTCCCCTGCATTATGTCTGCATCGCCTTTCTTGTTTTCTAAGAGTCTGTGTTTTTTGTCCGTGGCACCTTAAAGAGCTTAGGAATACTTCTTTTTTGTCCTCATAGGGGTTATTTCAAGTTTGTTGAGCTTTACTGGTCACTCTCAGGTAGTCTCAATGTTTTGCCACCAACCACGCAACTTTATCTAGTTAGGGGGTCCTAGAAAATAATGCAAAAAAAAATTTTACAATTTGAACTGAACCACAGTAACCAGGATACAATGCCATTTACCGCTGCACAAAACAGCATTAAATTTGTTCAATCACTTATGATGCACTTAAATCACAGTACAAGGTTTAATTACCTTATATTATTTATTTATTTATTTATTTATTTATATATTTAAGAGTTTAACCAAGCAGGCATACTGAGCGACTAGCCGCTCGTTTCCAGATGCGACCTGGGGAAAACCATGGGGAACATAATGGCAAGAAAAACAGACACAGATATTAATGTACAGAAACAATGGCGAAAAATAAGACAAACTATACATGGTGGTAGCTAAGGTACTTAACAGATTAGGTCAAGATAGTCAGACCAGGAGACATTTAAACATAAGGTGCATCTTTGTAGAGAAAGAGGGTAGAGTTTTAGACCTCCATAGTCCCAAAGTTGTGCCTAAGCTCATTTCAACAGGAGGTATATGTCCCAGATGCCATTTCCAGCCAAGAGCATGCTGGAACGTGCCTGAGTTTCACTTCCTCAAGTGCCCCACACTGGGACAGCATCATGATGCCAGAGAAATGCTGCATGCGCAACATGGCTGTAGGCCCTGCGGTCATGGCTGGATTTCCCTACTCCTGTCTGCAGATTCTGGCACAGCTCTGACAGCTCTATCAGCTCCCTTCTGCTGGTCACTCACTTAGGCAATTCACGCAGATCAGCTCGGCTCTTTCTCTCTGTTGGTCTCTCTGGGTAGTCAGATGAAATCTGGGTTGGCAAGTTCACCTCCTAGCAGTGTAACCCCAAGGTAGCCCACACTGAAAGGCAGTCACCTGACCATGGTACTGTGCGGTGGTTTCTAGGCCCCTCTGGCTCTGTCTCAGGGGTATCTGCAGACACTGAAGGGCTCAGCTGAAGGGTGGGTTACCTTTGTGAGCTGACTCTCTCCAGCTGCTTTATTTGGTGTCTCTTAGGTGTGTTGTGTAAGACAGCACGCTCTTTCTTGTCTCCTACCAGTGTGTCTACACAGGCTGGGATAGACAGTGCAGTTGGCAGGTCTGTCTCCTCACTTTCTCTCCTGCAGACTTACTAAGTTATGAAACAGTCTCTGCTGGGTTCTGTAAAATCCAGTCCTCCCCTTGGTCAGTTTTGATTGTCAGTTCCTGGGGAGGGTATTCTGAGGGTCACTTGATGCCCCAATGGCTAACATTCATGAGCACAATTAATGGAGTCCTCCACTATCCCATAAGCCATCTCAGGTTCCGACTACAGGCTTTGGAGCCTGATTGGCTATTGCATAAACCCCTGACCCCACTGCCATGGATCCAGGGGGTCACCAGCAACAAAGATGGCTGCTGCTTGTAAGTTCTTTAGGTTCTCATCCCAGAGTCTCTACTTACAGTATGAAAGGCTCCTATGCACACAATATTTGTACCCCCAAGTTTGCATGACTGCATTAGTGTTCTGGTCTAGTTATAGAGTGCATACGGTTATCAGGGTGGCTGTTTGGGGGAATTTCTAATCCTCAGCATGGGATCATGCTCACCCCTGTTGGCAAAAGGGCAATGCTGCAGAGGAGTCATGAAAACTGTGAGCAGCTGGATGTGATTGCTGAATGCATTGAACATCTTCACTACTCTCTGCATTTCCTTGTGCTCTGGTCCCCTGTAGCACTCCAAGTCCTTGGGGCTGCAGCAGAGCACTGATGGTGGCAGGCTGTGGTACCAGGCTCCGAGGAGTCCAAAGGTAAGCCCCACCAAATGAGGGGAGTGTTACACTTTTTATAAACATAGTTAATTTAAAGGAAAATTCCACAGATAAAATACCCCCTCTTAGCTAAAAACAAACTCACACCCAATTAGAAGATTTACATGTAGAAATGTTTTTTCATCTAATAATTATTCTGTGCCACTTAAAAGGAGTGCTCCATAACTCAGACAGCCAGTACTGTTTCCCGCCATCTCATATATCCAGTACACTTCCGCTGCCTGCTACTGCTTAGATGTGCTGCCAGGTCTCCTGTTGGTCGGCAGCAAATATTAACAAACAGCAAGCGGCAGAAGCACCCTGCACACATGAGACGATTGTGGTGGGCAACGCTGAGGTGTGGAGTGCTCCTTTTATTAAATGGCACAGAGTAACTATTTAATGAAAATAATCTACATGTAAATCAGTTCTTTGGGGGGGGGTTAGCAGGGTTTATTTTTTGTGTTTTTTAGTTATTTATTGAATTCTATGGTAACTGGATAAAGCCCACTCAGGGGTGACCCAAGACAGAAAGAAAAGGTCACAAACACAATAGACATCAGACACGTAAGGTAAACAAGGTTGAAATATATACTTTTAACTGATATACAGGGGAAACTAAAACAACGCTAGTCTGCTGCGGGAATATACGGTACCTCTCTATAGCCCTACATAACATGGAACATCTCTGCCTCCTTGTCACCCTTGAATCCCCTCAGTCCAAACTGGAGATGTTGTTGCATATACTGTTCAGTGTGACTTCATGGCAGACCTGTTTATCTGACTAGGACTTTGTGTATAGAAACATAGACTTTGACGGCAGAAAAGGACCACTTGGCCCACCCAGTCTGCCCATTTCCCTACCTACTGGATAAGCTGCAGATTCTAGTTAACCAACAGCCTGCTTCCTGCAACCCCGCACTATAATTGCTTTGTGTCTGTCCCAAGCATGTTTGAATTCCCCCACTGTTTTAGACCCAACGACCTCCTCAGGAAGGCTGTTCCATGTATCCACCACTCTCTCCGTGAAAAAGAATTTCCTCACATTACCCCTGAGCCGTCCCCCCTCTATCTTTAAACTGTGCCCCCTTGTTCTTACACATCTCTTTTTCTGAAAGATGCTACCCTCCTGGACTTTGTTGATTCCCTTGAGGTACTTGAACGTTTCTATCATGTCCCCCCTGTCCCTCCTTTCATCAAGGGTATACATATTAAGCTCTCTCAGTCTCTCTTCATATGGCTTCTGATGTAGACCCTGCACCATTTTAGTTGCCCTCCTCTGGACTGCTTCCATCCTGTCTATGTCCTTGCGTAGATGAGGTCTCCAAAACTGCACACAGTACTCCAGATGGGGTCTCACCAACTGTCTGTATAGAGGGATAACCACTTCCCTTTTTCTACTTGTGATGCCCCTTCCTATGCATCCCAGTATCCCCCTGGCTCTCCTTACTGACTTCTCACATTGCTTACCCACCTTTAGGTCATCTGATATGACTACCCCCAGGTCCCTTTCCATTTTTGTTGTTGTTAGTACCTCCCTGCTATTGTGTACTCTTCTCCTGGGTTTTTGTTTCCCAGGTGCATTACTTTGCACTTCTTTGCATTGAATCTAAGTTGCCTTATGTCTGACCATTCCTCCAACCTTGCCAAGTCCCTTCTCATCTTTTCTACCCCTCTTGTGTATCAACTCTGTTACAGATCTTTGTGTCATCTGCAAAGAGGCATACCTTTCCCTCCAGACCCTCTGCAATGTCACTTATAAAGATGTTAAAGAGGATTGGACCCAGTACTGAGCCCTGAGGTATTCCACTAGTAACCCCCCTTTCTTCGGAATGTGTTCCATTCACTATTACCTTCTGTGTCCTGTTGTGCAGCCAGTTCGCTACCCAGGCTACCACCCTGGGACCCACTCCCAGGGTGGCTAACTTGATTATTAATCTTTTGTGCGGGACTGTGTCAAATGCCTTGCTAAAGTCTAGGTAGGCCATATCCACAGCCCCTCCCTGGTCTATTACTTTGGTCACCCAGTCAAAGAAATCAATTAGATTAGTCTGACATGACCTTCCTGCTGTAAATCCATGTTGCTTTGGGTCCTGTGCCCCGCTGGCCTCTAGGTGCTCAACAATTCTTTCTTTCAGAAGTGATTCCATCATTTTCCCTACCACTGAGGTTAAACTTACAGGTCTGTAGTTTCCTGCTTCTGCCTTGCTCCCACTTTTGTAAAGGGGAATCACATCTGCCCTCCTCCAGTCCTCAGGTACCACCCCATCCTGCCATGATTTGTTAAAAAGTGTGGTCAGTGGTGTCACTAGGTCCCCCTTAGTTCTTTTAGGATTCTGGGGTGAATCCCATCAGGCCCCATTGCTTTGTCCACCTTGAGTTTTAGGAGTTCTTTCAGGACTCTTTCTTCTGTGAATGGACTGGTATCAACCCCTACCCAGAGTGCTTCTATTGTCTGGTTTAGGTAACTGCTCCTCATCTTCTTTGTGAATACTGAGCAAAGTATTCATTCAGTATCTCTGCCTTTTCACTGTCTCCCTCTGCCCACCTCTCTCCTTTATTAATCTTCACTATCCTCCCTTAACCTTTCTATGCTCCCTAATGTACCTATAAAGGTTTTATCCCCTTTTTGACCGAGCGGCTATTTTTCCTCGGTTTGTGCCTTTGCTATTCTGACTGCCTTTCTACTTCTTTCTGCTTTAATTGATACAGTTCCTGTCAGTGCTCCCTCTGTGATTCCTTATACTTTTGAATGCAGCCTTTTTCTCCTTAACCTTTCCTACCACCTCTTTTGAGAACCATAGTGGTTTTTTACTCCGCTTTGTTTTCTTTATTTGTTTTACACAAAGACTTGTTGCCTCTATGATGGCAGTTTTGATTTTTCTCCATTGTTCTTCCACCCCTCCTATTTGGCCATTTGCTAAAGCATTCTTCAGGTGTTCACCCATTTTGCCAAAGTCAGCCCTTCTAAAGTCCAGTATCCTTGTTTTTGTATGGCTTATCTCCATGGTTGTGCTCATTGTGAAGCACACTGTGCAGTGGAAGCTTGTTCCCCGATGTCTACTGACTTCTAAATTTGTGATCCTCTCTCCATTTGAGAGTACCAGGTCTAGTATTGC
Source organism: Neoceratodus forsteri (assembly GCA_016271365.2). NCBI lineage: Eukaryota > Metazoa > Chordata > Ceratodontiformes > Ceratodontidae > Neoceratodus > Neoceratodus forsteri. Next base: position 1,313,435,537 of record CM057452.1, on the reverse strand, counting down.
TCCCTCCCGAGTGGGTTCCAGCACTAACTGTCTAAGGTCTGCCCCCTGCAGGGCATCGAGAATGACCCTGCTCTTGGATGTGGCTGCAGTACATGTCCTCTAGTTAACATCTGGCATATTCAGGTCCCCCATCAACAGTATCTCCCCTTTTTCAGCCATTTTGAGAATGTCCTCTATCATTTTCTTGTCCATTTCCTTCCCTTGAGACGGGGGTCTGTATACAACCCCTGTGCGGATTGCGATGCCATTCCCCATCTCCAAGGTAACCCAGAGTGCCTCTTGTCCTCCCCTTTACTTTTTAGTTCTGTAGCTTTGATCCCTTCCCTTATGTATAGAGCTACTCCACCTCTCTTTGCCTTCCCTGTCCCTTCTGTAGATTGTGTACCCTGGTATGTTGACATCCCATTCATGGTTCTCGTGTACCATGTTTCTGTGACTGCCACAATATCCAACTGTTCATCTTCCATCAAAGCTACTAGCTCAGAAAGCTTGTTTCCCAGACTACGGGCATTAGTAGTCATTGCCCTCCATTTAATGTTGGCTTGATCCTTTTCCCCATCCCTGCTCTTATTGCTCTTATCTATTTTACCATTTACCCCATCCTGCCCTGTGTTGAGCTCCTGTACCTCAGTGTTTACCCTACTACCTGCCCTGTTTTGTGGGGAGGCTTGACTTTTCCTGCCTTTTATCAGTACCTCCCCTTATCTAGTTTAAAAGCTTGCCAAGGAAGCATTTAAACCTGTCACCTAGGAGCTTGGTCCCTTTGTGGACAAATGCAGACCGTCATACCAGTATAGACCTTTATCTCTCCAGGTGGACCCCAGTCCCCAATGAAGCCAAAGCCTTGTGCTCTGCACCAGTTTGCAACCATTCATTAAACTGCATGGTGTGCAGTACTAGCCTCATTCCTGCCATGGACTGGTAGCACCTCTGAGAAGGTTACTGTGCTTGCTACCTGTCTGAGGCCCCTCCCCAACTCCACAAATTCATTCTGCACTGCACTGATCCCATGCTTAGCTAGGTCATTTGTCCCAAGGTGGACAATGATATCTAGTTCTCTCTCCTGTGATGCTGCTTCTACAATTGTGAGGATTCGCTTCTTGTCCCTCCAAGCCATGGCACCAGGCAGGCAGCTTACTTCCTTCTCTCCCTTCCCCAGTTCTACCCCCCTAACAATTGAGTCCCCTATCAGTAGCTGTTTCCTTCCCCTGTGGTGTCCCTTGCCACCCTTTTGTGGGTCTCCCTTGTGGATGTCCTCAGCATTCTTCTGGGTCTCCACTGAGGGTGCCAGCATAGAGGAACCTTGCTCTGCCAGAATGGCATCTGATTTGTGTAGAGGTACAACTGGGGGGCTTCGCCTCTGGTCCACCACCCACACCCTCCCAGAACCCACTGTGGTCCTACTGCTCTTCATACTCCGAAACCTCTGACTCAGTGGTTGTGGCAGTGGTGCTCTTTGGGAGGGGGAGGCCTCCTTAGTCCTTGCTAGTTCAGCCTGGAGGTGGGCAACCTCCTCTCTCAGAGCTGACAGTTGCCTACAAATAGGATAGCAACGCAGTTTCCAGAATGTTTCCCGGAAAACTGCTGCCCCACAGCCAGTGCATTGCACCACTCCCCACATGTCCCGCTCCCTTATTCTATACAATATGTAATTATATATGTATTATTATTTGTTTTGTGTAACTACTCTTTATGCACGTTGCAGGGTTATTAGGAATATGACAGTTCTGCCCCAAGACCTGTTGAGGAAGTGATGTCAGAACTGTGGCTATAAAGGAAATGCCACACCTGGGGGAGGGTGGGTAGTGCACAGCCACTGGTGACTGTTAGAAACAATCAGATTCACAACTGCTCCACCACCCTGGTGAGTACTGTCCTTTATAGTAATACAACTAACACCACAATTTACTAGACCACGGCTCCAACATAAACCACTCTACTGAGTCCAGGGATAAAAATGAACTCACTCCTCAGCCAGCAGGACACTTAAAATGTTACAAAAATATCCTTCCAACTGCTAGGTCTCAACCCCCGCACTCAAGCAAATTCAGTTGTATCTCACTCTGGTTATAAAATTACTACCCTTTTAAAGGAATCCTGCAATTCTCTGCTTAATGCCAATAAGGAAAAATACAAATAAAACTTTTTGTAGAAAGTGTATCTCCCTTCTTACCCAGTGCTCTGCAGTATTATGCCTTAATCAGGTTTCCAGGTCCTAAATGGAGTTGCAGTTTGTTCTTTGCAGTAAGTTAGAGCTTCCAACAGACACTTTAAAGTCAGTGTGACTGGCTTCTAACTGTGAAGGATGGCTAAGACAAGCACAGTGCTGAAACACCACCCAGAGCCAATTGATTGACTAGTGACACCTGTGATGTAAGCAGGCCTTTTCAATGCAGGCAGACTGCTATGTCTGATTCCAATACACAAAACCTTTCAGTGAAACCAGGGCTAAAAAATTAACTTCTCAGCCAGCAGGACACTTAAAATGTTACAAAAATATCCTTCTAACTGCTAGGTCTCAACCCCCGCACTCAAGCAAATTCAGTTGTATCTCACGCTGGTTATAAAATTACTACCCTTTTAAAGGAATCCTGCAATTCTCTGCTTAATGCCAATAAGGAAAAATACAAATAAAACTTTTTGTAGAAAGTGTATCTCCCTTCTTACCCAGTGCTCTGCAGTATTATGCCTTAATCAGGTTTCCAGGTCCTAAATGGAGTTGCAGTTTGTTATTTGCAGTAAGTTTGAGCTTCCAACAGACACTTTAAAGTCAGTGTGACTATGTCTCTGTTTACTGCACCCAGTGACAACTATCTGAAATGGCAAGGCAATTTTATTTTGATAGCACCCTATCTCAGGTGCTCAGGGCATGTCACAATAAAAACATCAAATAAATCTGAATATAAAAGATCACAAACTACAATATGTAACTCTCCGGTAACAACTTCTGTGTCAAAGCACGTCTCATCGCCATGCACAGAGTTTCTTTCTCCAAGTTTGAACAATTTTTTAAAACATTTTAAGGAAATGTGTCATCCATTTATGTGAGGTTCAATATAACATTCGCTCCTCTGCTAGCCCTTTGCCAAACCATTATTGTGTCAGCAGACTCGATGCTGAATCTGTTTTTTTCTGCTTCTACAGAATTTAGGGGAATTTCAGAATTCCAAAGGGTGGAGGTTGTATCTGCCAGCAGAAATAAATGGAATTCTGCATAAGAGTGAATAAACTCGAGTCAGGTGATCTTGACTTTATGATGCTTTCTAAATTTTATGTACGGCCAAGCCTGAAGCCACAGCCTGGCAGACCGGTGGTGGTGTTGGGTGGGGGGAGTTACTTGAGGGGCTTAGGGGTAGTGAGGATGTTCTGGGGCTCACTGATCCTTGTAACAGCTGGTAGGGAGTGGGTGGGTGTACCAGTATCACTCATCCCTAATTGCACAAGCAGAAATCTGGTAGAAGTTTGCATTCCAAGTGAATAATTATGGAATTCCAACAGATTTCCGCATGTGCAGAACTACAACAAAACTTTCTGATTTTCTGTTACATTACAGCAGAATTGAAACCCCACAATTTCACATAACACTAGCTCCTGCTTTTGCCACCTACGACCAGGGGTTGAAGTGTGTGTGTGTGTGTGGGGGTAATCAAGGGTACGTTGTTCCACTACTTTTTTATACTCTACCGTATGTTTCAAATGTGCCTGCATGATGGCCTCATGCATAGTTTCACCACTTTTATTCAACCATTTCGACCCCTGTCTAGGACCCACTTGCAAATCAGGTGCCACACCAAAACAAGGCTACCTTATTGTGGAAATTAAAAAGATTTAAAATAAACATTAAGTGCTCTCATAAGTGGGACTGTTTTATTTATTTCCCCTCAATCTGCCGAGCAACTCAGTGCTGAAATAGTGACGGTATCTCGTACAAGGAAAGCAATATTAAAGTGTCGAACAGTAGACAGAGCAGCACTACTGCTGGATTATCAGTGTCACTGCTTGTAACTCCTTCCCGTAAATCCTCACTGGTTTCAGGACAACATTTATTAAATCTGTTTGAAGTGGTGAGCAGAAGAGAGAGAGTAAGCCTGCGGAGGCTGCACAGGTCACAAAAAGCCATAAGCATTTCCTGCTACACCCACACCAAATCTTTTTCTCCTAAAGATACAATGGTTGACTTGAAAGTAGCATGCCAATTCCACAGTTACAGGAAATACACACTCTGTGTCCTACTATAGTTTAACTAGCACCCCTTTATTTTATTTCTTTGAAAGTTTATCCCACCAGGAAAAAACACTTCAGATGTTGCATCTCATTTACAGGGACAGCCCAGGGGACTTCAGCAGACTAACAGAGACAGTACATACAGACAACAGAATATACAATACAAACTTAGTGAGGTACAGAGAACACTATCGTACATACAGCATAAGGGGCTCTCAAGAGATAACACGGAGCCTCACTGATGTGCACAGTACAATTAACTGCCATGGGGTGATTAAAACATTTAAACACGATATGATATGCAGTATATTTAGAAACAAACATAAGCTGCTTTATACACCTAATATATATTCATGAGCTAAAGCCATAACATAAATACTAACATGGTAACTTAAGGTCAGACTCTAGACCCCTATTATTATAAAACGAGAATATCATTTACTGTAGTAAAATAATGAAAAACAATACCTTGAAATTGATGTTTACCTGCTTCTCCTCCCATGACATCACTTCCTGTCTCAACATTAGGTGGCAGCTGTCTGTTTTTAATTTATGGCTGATTTACATATGTATATCTCAGGACTGCTAGGACCTACAAGAGCTTTCAGACTTTAAGAGATCTTGTACATGGGGGGGGGGGTTGAACGATTGATAAATTATGTTACTTATCCAGATGTATCGCTCGATATTTAATCATTTATATCAATTGTCTTTTACTATTTGTACCTATTTCATTGATGTGAATATTGTCAGTCTGAAATTACTGTACTACGTAATGTGATTCTGTTACATTGGAAACTTATGATTTTTGGAAATGGCCATGATCTCCAGCTCGAGGGTGGAAAGTTTAAGGGAAACATCAGGAAATACTTCTTTATGGAGAGAGTGGTGGATGCCTGGAATGGGCTGCCAAGTGAAGTGGTGGGAGAGAACACAGTGGGGGGATTCAAGAGGGCTTGGGACAGGCATAGAGGGTTGTTAAGGGATGGGGGAAGGAGTCTGCAGCAAACCTAGAGGTTGCTGGACAAACGGGCAGACTAGATGGACCTGGCAGTCCCCTTCTGCAATCACTTTCCTATGTTCCTATATTCTCTAATAACAAAAAAAAAAAAAGAGAGATCCTGTACACTTCACTTCCCCTTTAATAAGCAGGTATGAATGAGTATGTTGTAATATGTGTTAACACAGGGGGCTGTATCCCCTACTACCCAGGGTGTATCTGGTGATTCCGTGGGTAAGCAGAAACATGTCCAGGCCATGTTCTGACTGACTCTTGTGCTGGTGGTTAATTCCCTGGAAATGGCTGGCATAGCACACAGAACCACTTCAACTTGAGAAGAACAAACTTAAAACTTAAAAAAATAAAAAACAATTAAAAGTCAAAATTAGACTTCTAATTGCGTAACAACCTCAGAGCCAGCTTTTGTAGGGGAATTTATAACCAGCCAGAATTAACACTCCCTGCAGTCATGGATCAACAACAAATGACCAGCTCTTCTGCTGTTGCTGTGTTTTTTTGTACTGGTACTCATTGTTTTAGTAGACTGAGGCACTCATAGCATGCCTGACAGAATGTGGCAGCAAATCTTCCAAGGGGAAATCTGGCAGTCTCCGTGACCATGTATGGGAAGAAAGAACAAAGATCAGGGAGCAGCCTGTTCCTGTGTATGTTGCAGTAAACCAAATGGGCATAGGCAGTGTTGGAATTAAGCTTTATAGAGTTAGGAGGGCCTATAAGGGTCATATCTTTAAATTGAGCCCCCCCTTCTCATTGTAAGTCAATGGTAGTGGTACGTGAGCTACCAGGGCTTACTTCAGAGCTGGGGGAAGGTGGGGGTGCTGAGCCCTAGTAAGCCCCCTCTGTAATTCTAACACCAGATACTGGAACAATTGGCCACTCACCAAACATTCTTAAAAATAAGTTAATTTCTTCATGCACACACAATATTGGCCACCTTATAACACCAATATGTCAGGGTTCTAAAGTCCCCTTTGTCAGAGTGAGTAGTGTACCTAAAAATACATATTCCAACACTTTCTTATCAGAACTAGGGTTCTACTGCAGCCATCTAGCAGCAGGGCAGAAGGTCCCAGTGTAATTTATCTGGTCCTGGTTCTGGGAGATGTTAACCATGTCACCAGTCGTAAATACCTCTGCTTATTACCCTATTTTTGGTTGTTCATCTACTGCTCGTATTTGTGTAACTGTAGTGGCTTTCATCTACTGTATTATCTGTATTGCTTTTTGTAATTGTATTTGTTCCTCCAGGACCACCTTGTAAATGAGTTGTCTCAACGGTGTACTCCTGGTAAAATAAAAATTGAAAATTGAATATGTGTAGTAGGGAACTGTTGGGGCTACATGACAGTGGGGTTATAATTTAAATAAAGTAATATGGCTGGCTGCACCAGGACTTTACATCTGGGGACAATAAATACATTGCCACAGACTGTATATGCAGCCACCATTTTTGTGCCTGTCAGCCAATCAGAAGCCAGGATTAAGCTAAGGGACTCCTGGGACAGTGCCAGAGACTTGTGAGGATAAGCAGGGACAAAATCTAGGCACCTAGGGGGTGCTGCTGAGCAGCCAAGAGGAAGCAGCAAATATCTTGCGCTCCCAGGAAGAAAACTTTTAAATTAATAAAAACAAAATATTTCTGAGCAGAAAATCAGTGCTGAACCGCTCTGAGTATAGTAGAGACTGTAGTCACTGGCAAAATGGGGAAATCGAAAAGTGCAACAGCTGCAGCAGGCAACTTTTTCACTCCAAGGAAGCAAAATCGAGAGGAAAGGCCTGTGCAGTGTGGTGAGACATCAGACTCAGCTGATGCGCAGCTGGAGGAGGCCTCGCTATCCACTGTCTTAACCACTCTTCACCAACTGGCGAAAACTGTACAAGACCTTGATAAAAAGTTTGATTCTCTTACTCCAAGAGTGTCTGCACTCAAAATACGAATGGAGCATTGTGAAACAACGGTGCAGCGGTCGGAGACCTCCATTCTAAAATCGACAGATGCCACTACTAAGCTCATCAAAGAAAACATACCTCTCTGTCAAAGACCTGAAACAGTAGAAAATCAGATGAGGGAGAGGGAGAAAAACCTATGGGTGATAGGGTTGCCGGAGAATGCCGAAGGGGACGACAGCCTTGCATTTGCCAGAACCTTCTTACCAGTCATACTGGGCCTGGATGAGACTGACCCCCCTTTATCCCTGGAGAAGGCTTACCACATAATTCCTCAGTGAGCAGCATCAGATCCCATGGCCGCAAGAACCTTCCTGATAGTTTGCACAGGTATCGGAGATCGTGACCAGGCCCTTTCAATCGCCAGGCACAGCAGGGCCTTGAAATACGGAGATGATACCCTGATGTTATTCCCGGATCTCTCTTACAGTACGCGCCAATGATGAACGGCATTTGATGGCCTCAGGGGACATTTATGCCAGCTGAAGATCCAGCATCAGCTACTTCTGCAGGCCAAGCTCCGTGTGATATGGAACGGCCAACAATACCTATTTAATGAGGTGAGAGACGTGGAGAAACTGCTAAGCCGTATGGAGCAGGAACTGAATAGGAAAGAAGAACGGTCCTCCTCAGATGAAGATTGAGCCATGGTGCAGGACTGGTAATGTACACTTTAGACTGTAGGGCCTAGGGCAAGTGGCTAGTTTTTAAGACTGGGCTCTTATGAGATACAGCCTAGAGCTCTATTTATTTCAGCTGGACAGTATGTCTTGGACCTTTAAGTTAGAGAACCTATTTTTTGTTTGAAATGTCTGGACTGCAATAAGTTTACACTTGGGCCCCTTAGTTAACTCATGGCTTTATCAAAAAAAATGCTTCTCGAATCTTGCTGGTTAAGAGCGTATGAAGTCATACATACATTTTTTTCCCCCAATTGCATACCCGTTTTGCTAATTACCTTGCAACATACGCTCAGTGCATGTTCTAAATAACTTAATGTTTTATGAGCATTATATGATAATAGGGGAACAGGAATGCTCGATGTTTTTCATTCCTGGGAGCTTGGGGATTGATACTGAATTGCCTCAGTGGGGGAATCGACTAGACTTTTAAGTCATAATGGTAATAGGGCAATTTGGTTTAAACAGATTCTTTACAGGATTCCCTGTTGGCTTTCTTGTGCTGCATGCATTGGGTAGATAATTCTTAAAGGGGCACTGTCAGCTTTGCCCCTCGTTTTTGAGAAAATCTAATCAGTGTGCCTGTTGGCACACACCGATCATATCTGCACTGTAGAATGCCCCCATCGGTATAAAAAGTAGTATTTGTACCTGTTTTTATGATTTTTAGTAAAATCCCTTATTCAGTCGGGCTTAGCTTAAGTAACCTGCCACCGGAAGCATCTCCATCTTCAGAACGCACCTCGGACAAGAGCGCAGTCGCGAGATGTAAGTTTTTCCCATGCTGACTGAAAAAAGATGATCAGTGGATAAAAGCTGCAATCCTGAGCCTTTCGTGGTGCCTGCTAATTAAAACCGAGCACTGAGGGGGCCACAATGTATATTTTTAATCGGGAGCCGAAATCCTGCGCATGCACAGGGGATAACCTTAAGCAATGGAATCCCTTCTTCAAGACATCAGTTTACAGCAACAGACCATGCATGTCCTTCTGCATGTCCTTCCACTGTACTTAGTCAGCACCTACTGAGCTCTTCAGTGAAAATTATTTTATTCCCTATGTTGGTCTTGTGTGTTTGGGTGATGGGGCACTCAAGAAAGAAAAACCCCAAAACAAGCTAAAGACAAAGAAACTCAATGCAGAAGCACTAAAGCAAGGGTTACTCCAAAGGGCATTGGCAATAAAGCCAAGTTTCAAAGAAATACAACATCACACATACCCTCATAATGCAAAGCATCATGGGATGTATATGCAAATCACAATGACATTTTTAGGCTGGTTCAGCTTAAAGCAGGAATGCATGGTGCCAAAGGGCCTCTCAAACAATCTGTAATTTACATGCATTTAAAGTGAATTTCCCGACGTACTTACTATAAGGTTTTGGACTTCATAGCCCAATACCTTATAGCAGCGTGAGCTCACCTCTGCAGAAATTTAAATTTAAAGGTTCGTAATTTTAGCAGGAGGAGGGGTCGTAACTGGTGCCGAACCCTTGGCCAGCCGATCTCTTCCAGCTTCCTGGACTAGGACTTACTTCTAGGGACCAGTTAAGCGACTGCTTTATTTTACTCTAGGACTGGTAAAAATTGCTCAAAAACAGATTTAAAAAAAGGACCCATAGACTTGTATGGGGCTCGCCCCCATGCTCTCCCTGGCCACATGTCACAGTTTCAGAGAGCGTGGGGGCGGAGTTGGGGTGGGGGGGCACCAGGAAGCTGGAAGGGATCGGCTGGTCGAGGGTTCGGCGCCAGTTACAATCCCTTCCCCTGCTAAAATTACGAACCTTTAAATTAAAATTTTTGCAGGGGTGAGCTCAGAACGATATAAGGTATTGGGCTATGAAGCCCAATACCTTATATCGGAAACTTCCTTTAAATAACACAATGTTTTTTTTCTGATATCTTTTCCCCTAGTAACTTAAATTTTATAATACAGTCCCCCTAGTAACTGTTTATCTTTATCAAAAACACCTAGTGTCGTGGTATTTTCAACATTTACAGGTTTCATACACATAAAATAGACATAAGGCATATACATCAAGGTTATGACATAGTGCTATTACATACTAAATTCAACAACAAGGAACACAGCCTGTTGTTTTACATTAGCTCGGAGGTCACCACAATAACCTCCCTGTACAAGGACCTGAGAGGAAACAGGAAAAATTATAGAGTACACTATAGTACAGTCAAGAAAGGGGAAGGGAGCACCCATAGGTGGCCAACCTTATGGACTAGAAATTGTAAAGGATAGATTAGGCTAAAAAATAGAAGATCTGTTGGAACAGATTGAAGAAAAGGTCGGTTCTCAAGAGTGGCAGGATCTCCCCGTCAAATATCCCCAACCTTAAGAGGGAAGCAGTTAATGCAGACTGCTTACCACCTTCCTGTCCCAGGAAGGGATGAAGCTTCCACCCATCCATCTTCAGAAGCTCCATCTCAGGGTCCCTATTCACAATAAACAATCTATCATAAATATAGTGGATAACATCAGTCTTTACCCTGAGGTGTTAACACATTTCTTAACAGAGACTAATGATACCTTCCCTGCACTATCTCCTTTTAGGGAAAGTCTGTCATATTTTATTGACATTAATTCTTTCACCATATCTAGACATGAAATCAGCATTCACATGGTTTGTCCTACCCTGTGGGACACAGTAAATCGATAGGGCTGCAGTGCTAAGTACCACTGCATTATACAGGGAATTTTTCTCTCATTTGGTGCAACCAGCAGAGGGGGTTATGATCAGTTACAACCTTAAATTCAGCCCCACTCCCCCACAAGTAATATTTCAGAGACTCAGTAGCCTACTTCAGAGTTAAGCATTCTTTCTCTATGGTAGCATATCTTCTCTCCCTCTCATGTAGCTTCCTGCTGATATACATGTTTGGATGTCCTTCCCCATCTATCTTCTGAGATAAGACTGCCCCAATACCATTCTCTGATGCATTGGTCTGGACCTCAAACACTTGGTTGAAGTCCGGGCTTTTCAGTACAGGAGCTGTACATAGAATGGCCTTGATATTCCTAAAAGCCTCATCACAAACAGGGGTCCACTGAATCTTATTCGGGCATCTCTTTTTAGTGAGACCAGTCAAAGGACTGGCAATAGCTGAGAAATTAGGAATAAATCTCCAGTAATAGCCAGTCAAGCCTAGGAAAGATCTCACATGCTTTTTTGTGGTAGGTATTGGGCTGTTTGCTACTGCTGTAACCTTTTCCACCTTGGGCTTCACTTGTCCATTTCCTAAAATGAACTCTAGGTATCTTGTCTCAGTCTTTGCTAGGGCACACTTAGCAGGATTAATGGTCACTCCTGCCTGCTTTATTCCTCACAGTACCTGAGACGAGTGTCTAACATGAGATTCCCAGTCAGGGCTGAATATGATCACATCATCTAAATAAGCCGCACAGTACTCAGTGTATGTGGTCTTAGTATGTGGTCCATAAAATGCTGAAAAGTGGCTGGGGCCCCATGTAGTCCGAATGGCATTGTGATAAACTGGTATAAACTGACTGGGGTGCTAAATGCAGTTTTATCTTGTGAATCGGGTGACAAAGGGATTTGCCAGTATACCTTGGTAAGGTCAAGGGTGGAGATATACTGTGTATTGCCTAGCCTGTCAATGACGTCATCTATTCAGGGGGCACTGGATAGTCATCAAATAGTGACGCATTGTTAAGCTTTCTAAAATCTAGGCGTTTTTCCATTTTATGAAAATCTTTAAAAAACGATAAAGTGAAAAAAAAAATCTATGCATAGGTGTATCTCACCCTCTTTCTTGTCCACTGTGACCATGGGCGAAGACCATGCACTCTTTGAGGGCACAATTATGCCTAACTGCTCCATTTTTTTGACTTCCTGAATCACCTCATCCCTCACCTTCATGGGCAATCTGTAGGGCTTTTGGTGTATGGGCTTGTCTTGCGTGGCAGTTATGGTGTGCACAATTCCTTTGGCCCTCCCTGGGATGTTTGTGAATATGGGCTCAAATTCTTGTAATACCCCCTGCAAATCTTTCTGTTGCTGAGGCTTCAATTCAGGTTTTATCTGGATCTCCCCCAACTGTCCTGACTCCTCTAGCCTTTTATAGGCAACCTCCAGCTCTGACTCCCTAACTTCTGGATGGATATAAACGGAGGAGTTAGGATTCTCACACCATTTTCTAAGGGGGTTCACATGGAAAAATGTTTTGGGGGTCTCTTTCCTGGCAAACTAAGCTCATAATTCACTGCTCCTGTTTGCCTCACAATGGTGAAGGGGCCCTGCCATTTCAGGAGAAGTTTGTTCTCTGTGGAAGGAAGAAGTAACAACACCTTGTCCCCTGACTGAAATGTTTTAGTCTTCAAACCCTAGTCATATCTTTCTTTCTACAAGTCTTGCTTCTGTTCTAAGCTCTAGTGTGCCAAGTTGATATACCTCACCAGGTGTTTGCATAACTGAGTCACGTACTCTACGACATTAAGATGTCCCTCATCCTTCCCTTCTTCCCAGTGTTCTTTAACCACATCCAGTGGCCCCCTCGGGTTCCTCCCATACAATAATGAAAAAGGAGAGAAATCAGTGGCTGCTTGAGGGATTTCTCTGTAAGCGAAAAGTAAATAGGGGAGGCACCTATCCCAATCGCTACCCTCTTCTTTTACATACTTCCTCAACATTCTCTTTAATATCTGACTAAACCTCTCTACAAGGCCATCAGTCTGTGGGTGGTATGGGGAAGTACGCACTGCTACCACGCCCAGCAGACGGTACAATTCTTTTAGCAGGTGAGCATTAAAATGACTCCCCTGATCAGTATTTCCTGGGGGATTCCCACGTGGCAAAACACGTTTGCTAGCTCCTCTGCTATCCTTGGGGTGGTGACAGTTCTCATGGGGACAGCTTCTGGGTAGCGGGTAGTGTGATCACAAATGACCAGTACAAATCTGTTACCCTTGGAACTCTTTTCCAGGAGGCCCACTACATCCATGGCTATCCTGTCAAAGGGGTTAGTCACAATGGGGATGGGTTGTAGTGGTATTCTATCCCTTTTTCCTGCCTGAGCTACCTTCTGACACTCAGCACACACTTTACAATACTCAGCTATGTTCTTGTGAATAGAGGGCCATTAAAACCTGGGTAATATCCCAGTACCGTAGGAAGGGTGGGGCGGGTGGTGCTCCCGCCCCAGGCGCAAGCCTCCGAGGGGCCCATTTTTCCACTGAAGCTCATGTTCTAATTCACTTGCACTGCTGCTTTGAATCTTTTTTTTTAAATTTTGGTTCTGTAATTACAAATGGCTGTCAGAAAGGGTGCATCTGCGGACCAAGGACCAGCAAGTGGTGGTGGTGGGGGGTCACATGGTTGCACAATGTACTGCAGAAAATAATAATCATGTTGTGCTGAGAAAGAGGAACTGTGAGTGGGCCAGCATGCCTCCCATTAGGATAAAAGGTACAGGTGGAGCATTAGGTACTGAGTGAGAGGCGGTTTGTGTTGGAGACGGGGAGAGTGTGGAGCAAGTTGTTGAGTGTACTAGCGTAGAGTAGTAGACAGTCACGGAGACTAAAAAAAGTGAGAGAGTCAGAGAGGAGAGATGAGTCACGAGAGACAGAGAAGACGGAAGAGATCCTTGTCTTATATTTTTTTCATCACTTGTGTAATGTAAGCATAAGCAGAATGCACACCACACTAAGTACTCTGTCTGTTGTTGTCTAGGTAGACAAGACAGGTAATTGTCACTCGTCAGTGACAGAAGGTACGAAGTAAAAAGTGATGGCACTGCAGACAAGCAGAAGAACAGACCCTGCGAAGCGATGAATAATTCCAAATTAATTTCGGAATCCAAATTGTGAGATGATGAGATGGGATCTATGTGGTGAGAGCACAGTGGCGGGGGGATTGATAGTCTCACTCAGGAAGTCGAGAAACAAAGATCTGCTTTCCTTGCTGTTGAATTATTGGGCCTGGGCGGGCCCGTCTTGGAGTCAGCTCTGCTGGCGGGTGGGCAGGTGGGCAGCGACTGTGTAGTTCACTTGAACTTCATGCACTGGACTGGAGACTGGGATGGGAGTGAAGATTTTTAAGCAGTTGCCTCAGCCTTGGCCTGACTGCCATTGCGTGGGCCACAGCACACCATACCTTCTGTCCACCATGTTGTTATTTTTTATTTTCTTTCCTCTTGACCCGTGTCCCTCCTGCACTCCCATTCTATTGCCCTTTTTTTTTGTGTCCTCTCCTTCTGATTCTCCCTAGCAGAGTCCTTGTTCCATTCTCACCCTGCCACCCACACCTGTCTTACTTAGAAAATGAGGCCTTGCCTGTTAGTGCCTTGCCTAGTTGTCTTGGATGCCATGTGAGGGGATCTGTATGGTTTAGATCATAACATATTAACAGTTACATGTATCTGGATTGGCTTGGGCTGTGGAGGGGAACTGATGAGAATCAGAGGAATGAGGGGATTTGGAGTGGGGCTCCTTCTGGCTGCAGGGTTGCTGACTGGAGCAGTTGGGCTGGCTCAGCTGTACTGGGAGCGCAGTGCAGGGGTTATTTACTGGGCAGAGGAGAGGGGCTGCACTGCTAAGGCATACTGAAAACTGGTATAGGCTAGGTAGAATGTTTTTTCCCTAATGACACTTCTCATTGTACCAAGGGGCCCCTACACTGTCTATCACCAGGGCTAACTAAATAGGTCTTTGGGGGCGGGTCCTCAAGCTCAAGCACCTTATCATTGACAGGGCCCCGCCTAGACACTACAACTTGGGGACACTACTACATAATGTATCCCATCTCCATCCCACAGCAGGACCCCCCGCTAGACAAGCTACCCCCTGCAACTGCCCCCCCACCAGGTCAGGAGAGGGCCAGGAGGCAGAAGATCCACAGCAGAGAACAGTGCTGTCCAGGGTCCCACAGTAAAACTTCTGGCAGAAAAGAAACGCTCCCCAACTCACTAGGTCTGCTTGGCTGGCATCAATGAACATGACAGTTTTATTAATAATTTATAACACTGCGTAGACAGAGCATGTCACCTAAATCATGGATGTCAGTTGACCGCTTCTGGATCTTGACATCTGACAGTTTCTGCAGTGCTTATAAATTACATATAAAAAATACCTGCCATGTTCGTGGTCACCAATAGAGTATATGAGTCTGAGCTGGGGAAAGAGAGAGGGAGGGAGTGGACCAGAGGAGCAGTGCAATTTTTTGTATGCCAGAAGTTATACTGTGGGACCCTGGACAGCACCATAGCAGCAGTTCTACGATGTGAATCTTACACTCCTTGGCCCTCTCCCAACTGGGGAGGAGTGAAGGCAGATGCAGGGGTGCTTTTCTATGGGGGTTCCTGTGGTGGGGAACTGAAACAGTCAGAATATTGTTTGGTGGGGGATGCCACTGCAGAAAGAGTGGTCCTCTGGAGGGATGCTAGACTTGGGGATGCATACCTCTCAACCTCTTGCCTCATGTGTCAGGGACAAGACTTAAAATAATCAGGGACAAAGACCCAAAATCTTGGACACATGTTATAAATTGACACTATTCACTCAGAAAGCTGATAGAAAAAGGGGATTTGTGTTCATCTGCATTTTCTGAAGAAAATAAGTCTGTAACTTTAATGTTTTACATTATTTTGTGATTTTAATCCCCCACCCACTGTTCTCTACCATAAAACAAACTTTATGATGGACAAATGTGAATTTTGTTGCAAAATCAAGGACAGTTTAGAGGTATGTGCGGTTGGTCTAGTTGCAGGGATTGTTCGGGTGCATGGGCGCTTGTCTTGGTGTAGGGTGGTGGCTCAGCTATAGGGAAGGTAGGCAGCTAAGGTGAGTGTGGTGTTGTGTAGGTGTTCAAGCCACTGAAGGATGGTTGGGGGCAGAGTCTAGTTATAGTCTAGAAGGGTGGTCTGGCAGCATTGAATGCTGGAGATAGTCTAGCTGAAGGAAGGATGGTCAGGTGCTGGAGACTTTTCCTTCTGTTAGGTGGTGGTGATTCCACTACAGGGGTAGTGGAGCCTGCCATCAGGGCTGAGTGAGTGGGCTCATGGGGATACATCCCCCTATGTGAGGATGGGTGGTTGCAGGTGGGGCATCTCAGAGGTACATGTGTCCAGCACTCGAGGATTGCATCTATGCCACTGAGGTGCATGTATATGCCCCCATGAGCCACTCTCGATGGAACTGTTGGTCAGACAGTTGTCCACAACAATTGCAGCTACACTGCACACTCTGATGACAGCCAGCTAGCATCTTCAACTCTCACACCTCAGATTCTATGGGAGTAAAGTTTTCCCTGAAATCAGGGGTAGGGAACATATAACAAAAGTATATTTTTCCTTCAAGAAAAGCCCCAAAACTCACTACAGAACATGTAAACAACCTACAGCTTCTTGGTGCCTTGCAGCCCTCAGACCACCGACTGTTTTCTGGGTGGGGGCGCAAAATTGGTCTCTTGCCCAGGGCACCAAAATGCCTTCCTACGGCTCTGTAATATCCTATTCAGGGTACTATCTCTGCCTGCATGGCCTGCTAAAGGGATGTCATGCACCAGATACATGATTTGGGAGCAGAAATTTTTCTGGAATCAATAGTTGGTCTACTACCTCTCCAATTCTCGGGTTAGTGTAGTCTCTGTACAGTATTTCCTGTTTTACAACAAACTGAGAGGCACCTTTTTCTACTCCCTTCCCCACCTGTGAAAAAAAAGGTTAAGTGAAGGGTCTGCTTTTTGCTCATGCTGCAGATCACATTTAAAAGTATGTCCCAAGTCTGGCTGTACACCAGCATGAGTATCAATCCAGTCCTTCTTTAGCTTCCTCTTTTCTGTCTTAGTTTTACGGTCCTTGCCAGGATCTTCAAAAACATCATTATCAAATGGGAACACAGATGGTAAATGTCCCTGCTTCACTTGAGCTCTGGTGGTTATGGCAACTACAGCAGAGTCCTGGGTGGTATGACAATGTATAAATGAAGCAAAGTCTGGGTGGTCATGCCCAGTAACAACTGGCACAGGCAGGCGAGGTACCAACCTCACTTCTACCTCATGTGTCTTTTCTTGAACGGTCATTTGTATGGCGGCTGTAGGGTAGTAATGGGTATCACCGTGCACACAGATGACTGCTGCATCGGCTCTTTATTATTCCCAGTCACGAGATCTGCTCGTACAAGAGTCTGGCGGCTCCCTGAATCAATCAGTCCCATCATCTGCTGTGATCCAGTCTGCACATTAACCATAAAGCAACCCCAGTTCGCTAAGGCTAGGTGAGCAGTCTCTTTCTTTATATTAGGACAGTTTCTTACATAATGTCCCTTCTTTTGGCACCCATGACATATTACCTCTGCTCTCCAGTCTTGTTTCACTGGGACTGGATTTGACAGTTTATAAGTAAATGGGTTCCTTACTGGTGGTTGCAGCTGCTGATGTCCCTTGGAACCCTCTGGGTCTGGATGGTGGGGCTGCCAGGAAGTCTTCTGCCAATGTGATGGGTTTATCCGCGGAATCAGGCTTATACTCCTGAACCCAAAGTTGTACATCCTGGGGTAAAACTTTAATAAACTGTTCAATAATTACCACCTGCAGAAGCTGGTCCTTACTCTTGTTATCCGGCTACAACCATTTATAGCAGAGCTCCTTGAGACGGGCATAAGTCTCTCAGGGGGGTATCCAGTGACTGCATTTTAAGAAACCTAAACGTCTGGCGATAGGTTTCAGTGTTTATGTCATAGCACCTGAGGATCTCCTGCTCACACGGTCATAGTCCTCTGCCTCTCGGGAGTCCATGTGGCTATAAACGAACTAGGCACTGCCTGTCAGGTGTGGTGCCAGTCGAACAACCCATTGTTCCCTTGGCCATGCACATGTTCAACCAACCCTCTCAAATGCTGTGAGGTAGGCTTCGATGTCATCACTGTCTGAAAGTTTACACAGTTTAATGTCTTTAGGGCTACTGGCTCTTTCTGTTTGCCCTGCATTGATGGCATGCAAGACCTCATGATATCAGCCCATTTGGCATCTTGACTTCTCTGCTCAATGTCTCAATCTCTTTCCATCAGCACCTGTTTTATACAGAGACATTTCAACAACTCCCCTACGTCTTCAGGTGGAGCATCTTCAAGAGGATGTTGTTCCCTCGATTCTTCCTCGTCCTCTTGCATCGCTTCGTCATCTTCAGGCTTGGCCTTCCTCCAAACTCCCAGGTCCAGTACAGGCAGCAGCTTCTCTCCCAGTCTGTCGGCCATGGTTCTGGTCAGAACTCCACGGACTTTCTTCTCCAGGTTCTCCTCTGGCGACTCCTGGTGCATCAGTCCACCTGGGATATCTGGGTGATATCCACCAGAAAACGTCCCCCCCAACCCAGTCCAGATGTTTCCAGCAAGTTATCCCACTGCTAACACCAAGTCTGTGGAGGGGTTGTGGGATAAAAAATGGACCAGACACAGAACTTCAGGTTCAGGTTAGGAGGCAGTTTAGCACAGTGGGTTAAGGCTCTGAGTTGCAGATCTGGAGACCTGAGTTTTGAATCTCACAACCGCTTAGGTGCATACTGTGTGATGCTGAACAAGTCACTTAACTTCCTTGTGCTCCCAGGTCACATCTGGAAACAAGCTTCGGCTTAATGTGCTACTCCTGGTTAACCAATGTTCCCTTTCCCTTTTCCAACACACAATCTCTGTGTGATGTTTATTTAAAACACAAGAGGATAACCTTAGAGAATAGCATATCCCTTCTTCAATACATCAGTTTGCAGCAACAGACTATGCATATCCTTCCTCTGCACTTAGTCAGCAGTTGCTAACTCACTGATCTACTGATCTATCTCTTTAGTAAAAATTATTTTATTCCCTATGTTGGTCTTGTGTGTTTGGGTGAGGGGGAGCTCAAAAAAGAAAAAAAACAAAACAAGCTAAAGACAAAGAACCTCAGTGCAGAAGCACTGGAGCAAGGGTTACCCCAAAGGGCATTATCAATAAAGCCAAATTTCAGTGAAATACAACATCACACATACCCCCCATAATGCAAAGCATCATGGGATGTATATGCAAATCACTATTAAATTTTAGGCTAGTTCAGCGTAAAGCAGGAACACATGGTGCCAAAGGGCCTCTCAAACAATCTGTAATTTACATGCATTTAAATAACACAACGGGGTTTTCTGCTATCTCTACCTCAGTAAATTAATTTTTATAATACAGTCCCCTAGTGACTTTTTACCTTCATCAAAAACACCTAGTGCCGTGGTAATTTCAACATTTACAGGTTTCATATATATAAGGCATATACATCAAGGTATTTTATGACATAGTGTTACTGCATACTAAATCCAACAATGAGAAACACAGCCTATTGTTTTACATCAGCTCGGAGGTCACCACAATAATCCCTCTGTACAAGGACCTGAGAGGAAAAAGGGAAAATTAAAGAGGACACTATAGCATAGTCAAGAATGGGGAGGGGAGCGCCCATAGGTGGCCAACCTTACGGACTAGCAACTGTAAAGGATAGATTAGGCTAAGAAACAGAAGAACCGTTGCAACAGATTTAAGAAAAGGTTGGTCCTCAAGAGTGGCAGGATCTCGCTGTCACACATGTATGACTTTGAATTTTGTAAGACATACAGTATCAGGTAAAGTTCATTCTGATAAGTGGGGAGTGTCCTGAGCGCTACATAGTCAGTGAAATGTTAAAACAAGCACTCTAAGATGTATATTTCTTGGTTTGAAAAATAAAGCCATGATTCTGGGCATGAATTATTTATAATAAATGTTGTTGTTTTATTCTGCAATTCCCCAGAGACAGCCACCCACCCCTGTGACTTGAATCACAAGCTGGGATGGTTGGCCCCAGTGGAATGCAGATGGCTATATTCCCTTAATTTGGTCACAGTTGTCTCATATCTAAATCTTATCATTATGTTAGTAATATGCAAGTATCAAGCGCCATTAGACCTGGTTTGCGTTCCTCCACCGGACTTGAATTAGTATAGCATTCTGTAGACGAGCTTTCTTGAGTTTTGGTCCAATTCTATGGTACATGTACCCATGCAAACAACACAAAAACATGTTCCTCCCATACACCTTTGTCCCACCTCTGCTCCACTTCCTTATTTTACATCTGTAAACAACTGACTTGTCGACCAAGGTGCTCTTCCACATTTGTGCTGTGGGTAGATATGCTAATGAATGCTATTTTGGTCAATATGCTTTCTGTAAAAAAAAAATACTGTTATCCTGATACTCTGCATTGTAGAAAATATTTATTAGGTAGACTACGTTACCTTTTATTGTAAACTATGACTTTTAATATGTAACAGAGCTGCCACTGTCTTATACAGGCCTCCATTGCAAACAAGCATTGGCTAAAGTATTTTTGTACAACTCCTGTTCCTAAATAAACTTACTAAAGTATATTTAGCACGGTTTACCCATGCTGCAGCGACAGTCAGCATGGAGACATCCCTGACAGCAACAGCCGCAGTGCCGACAATCAGCATTACAGTGTCGGAGATGCCTCCGTGCATCCACACCCCCGGTCTCTGCCCCCCACACCCCCGGTCTCTCAGGTTCTAACTCCAGTCGGGTTGGGGGGCAAACACACAGCGAGGCAGTCCCGATCGACAAACAGACCACCACACGACAGGTGGATTTTGCCCGATTCCTGTCGCTGTGGTGGTCTTTGCGATCTGGGAGTCGCTGCGGCAACAGTATACTATTTGGTACAGATGTACAATACTGGTAGCACATGTGATGTTATCAGCCACAGATCCAACGATCAACAAAGTGGAAGTGTAGTTAGGGTGGGAACGGACAGGAGCAGCAGTATCAACTGTGTACAGAACAGGAGATGGTCTCAGGAGTTGCTCACTGGCCAGCCAGAAGGGTGCCTGTAACCTAAAAAAGTGTTTAAAAAAAAAAAAAAGTCAATGCAGTATGTGGCAGTGGGGAAGTATCTCAGGCACCACGACAGCAGCAAGCAAAGAAAGTCAGTGGCTGCAGATGCCTTAGTGGGTTTCAGACCAGGGAGGAGGTCCATGATTGGTCTGCAGGTGCCATTACTCACTCATGCCAGTTTCCACATTTTCCATGTGGTGCAGCAGAAGCACAGAAAATACATATTCTTTCAGTGGTGCAGAATTCTTCAGAATTCTTCACAAATAAGCTTTTAGGGTGCTAAATCAGTGGAAAAATGGGCAGAGGAGTCAGATACACAAAAACATAATGTAATGAGGAGGTCCCAAAATTCTCATGTTGTTTAGAGATACTCCAATGCTGTTTCACGTCATCAGTTTTGTTGCTAAGTAAACATCTGACCTAAACAAACTGCTGGTGTGATAAAATGGTAAATGAAGCAGTACACACTGAATAATCACACTTCAGAATTTTAGATTATAATGCGCAAAATTTTAAAATGTAGTGTGCACAATTCTAAAAATATAGGGAAGAAAATACTACCAGGTTGAAGAAGCTAGCAGTAAATATTCCCAGTCCTATAAACTATCTGGACTGCTGTGTTTTACAAGGGATATATGCCATTTGTTTAAACTACTAGGTACGGCAAAACAGAGGTACCTGACCAACAGACAGAACTGGAACTATCTGCTGGGGGGAAAAAGAAGTATCTTAGAGGACGTGATCCTAGTCTTTCAATACATGACGGATTCAACACTGTCCAAACTAATGCAGCTTTTCAGGATGTACAAGGATGAGAGCCCAAGTGGCCTTGTGATGCCACTGAGAAGAGGAGGATTCGAAGGAAACCCCACAAAGAATTACTTCACAGAGAACAGACTTCCAGACCAGGTGGTATCTGCAGATACTGTTAACAACCTTTAGTTCAGGGTTTTTTTTTTTTCAATTTCTATTTATGCCCCTTCACACTCTGTGCTTGATCTCCTTCCAGTGCCCCCTTGGCTAGCCATCCGCCTCTCTTACCTGATCACTGTAAGGTGCCATTCCCCACAGAGCCCTGGCTTACCTCCCTTGCAGGGATAAGGTGATAGCCATACCCTCAAGCAATTGTACTTGCACTGGGCAGCAGGCTCAGAGGTCCAGGTAAGGAGACTTGATGGTGCTGGGGGACCATCACTTTCAGGCACAGAGCACCATTTTCCATGATTTCTCCATCCCTTTCCTCAGGTGCCACATGTGCGAGAACTGCAAGAGTGTATGCACGCAAGCACATGATGTCACCTTGGTGAGTGTGACTCTGCCCACCCCTGGTTTTCCTGAGCTCTACCATCCCCAGCATCCAGGGGGCAGTGCAGCAGTGGCAGACTAGACCCTCCCACCCTGGGGAAGGAGAGCATCCTCTGGCATGCTCAAGCATCCCCCCATGGCCCCTGACGACTCTAGCTCATTCTGAAACCCCAGTCATTGGCATCGCAAGCAGTAGCACTATCACTGCGCGGATGGGCCAGCCCATTAGTTTAGTTTAACTAGGTGGGCTCATTAAAAATTGGTTACCTTTTCAGGAACTTTCAAACTCACACTGCAAGTTCTTTGAAATGGGAGCCAGGGTTATGCAAAGCATTGCTACCCACCACTGTGCCAGGCCATCTGATGACATGCAACTTTTGCTTGGTGCTGCTGAAGACGGAGGAAGAGTATCCCAAACTGCATTACAAGCAGGGGCGCAGACTGGCAGTGACGTGACTGTAAATGTGTAAAGCTGTATGATTTTATGTAAGAGATGTTGCTTCTCCCACCCAATGAGGCAATAAACATAAACATTGCAAAATGTTTCAAAAGTTGGGAAAAAAATTCCTTGAACTTAACCTTTAGAATTTTGATTGTCACATAATTATAATGCGGCGGTTTCTGGCACCACTGTGACCCATGTGGAAGGCCAGGGAGCTTGCTCTCCCTCAACCTAGGCACTCAGCTCTGCCATATGAGGCCACTAGTGCCAGTGACAGAGCTGTCTAGCTGGCGGAGAGAGGAAAGTGAAGAAAAAGAGGGAAACCCATTGCGCCACCTATACACTGGCAGCAGGAACTCTTGTGACCCATTCTGCATGAACTGCTAGCCGAAGGGCAGGGTAGGGGTAGCGGATTAAGGGACTGGAAGGGTGCCGGGCAATCCCAGATTTGAAGTCCAACCGGAATGGTAACAGACGATAAAAAGATTTATGAAAACAGACATACTGATCACAGAGGTTTCTGCTTAGTTTCTAAATAAGTGTCATGTAAAGTACTATTACATATTTTGTTGAAAGATACCCTACTAGCTTCTTGTTCATCTGAAACATACCACCATCCTCCTGCAGGCTTGTAAATGCTGTGTTCTTTTTTATATCAAACCCCTCAGTAGGCCACATAGTTGAACAGCTGCATGTGGGATTTGGTGAGAAAAGGTTATGATCACATCTCACAGATATACATGAGGGGCTTGGAAATAACTAGTTGTTCATGGAACAGCAGGGCATATTTTCACACACAATTCCTACTTCTTTTGAACTGTCATTTTGTCCACTCCCCAAGGCAAAGCATGCTATTTTCTGTTCTATGATTTTTTTTTGTGAAAGCATAGCTGGTTCTGATAGCCCATCTGTGACATGTCCATTATGCCATTCCCTGCCTCCTACGCAGAACCCATCAGCTGCTTCAAAGGCTCAGTGCTGTCTGGCTTACTGTTTCACTGCCCTCAAACAATGAAGTGGAGGGATCAGTTCTCAACTCTTTCAACATCAAGGTAGCTGTTGTTCCCACACATCTCTGACTAAGCAATCTGTCCAGCACTACTTTACAGGAGTCTTTTAAAAGAATGGATCCTGCCATAGTGTGCCATAGTGGCAGCATGGGGTACTGCAGCGCTGGGGACCCAGGCTGAGGAGCGGATGAAGGTTTCCCACCCTGGGACTATGTAGCATAAACACTGCTCAGTGCTGATATCCAATCAGACTCATGGCGAAGAGATGTGGCATAACAGAGCAGCAAGTGGGTCTTGAGGGAGCTCCTTACCTAACGTCCTGACCTAAGAATGGGTGTCATGGTCTCAAGAATAGGGTAAATAAACAGGCGTCCTACAAGTGTACACTTGTGCAGTACTGTACAGGTCCTGCCACAGTAGCTGATCTATGCACAGGAAGACCCACACACAAACACACATGTACACACAAACATGTGCCAGTTAGTTTAGAAAATAACTGTGAAAACACAGGCTATCACCAAACATACAATATACCCATCTGGGCCACAGGAGCACCTTCTAACACAACTCTGTCCCCTTCAGCTCCCCACTTGATTCAAACCTTCCATTTGCTTCCACTGTTCACAGCCTCAGTGTTCTACTGGACTCTGGAATTTTCATTCCTAAACTCCATTTCCTTCGTCTGCAAATCTTCATGTTGCCACCTGTATCGCACTGCCAATGTACACCAGTTCCTCGAACCCCATGACTGCCAAAATCTTCATCCCTTCATTCCTCTTACCAGAGTACAATAACACCCTCATGGTCTTCCCAAGACCTAGCTCTCCAGACTCTTAGTATGTCAAGAATAAAGCCGCTGCCTGCCTGCCTTCTCACCTGCACTAGAAAGTGAAAACACACTTCTCCTACTGTTGGACTTCTCTGACCCCTCCTTACCTTCAACATTCATATCAAAATGACTCACTGTTTTCAAATCTCTCCATGGTTTCTCTCCCTGGCAAACCCCCTCTACACCCACACCTTCCATTTAGTGCCTGCCTTTTCTCTGTCCTTCCCTTTAACCTTTTGACCATTGGTGGGAGGCGGAATGGCGCCTTCACTTTTGCAGCCCCCCTCTGTCTGGAGCAGCAGTGTAGTATCTGTCTGCCTCACTGTCTCCATCAGTTGTCAAAACTTATTTCAAAGTGCATCTTTCTTCTCTGCTCCCTCACCCATGATTCCTAATCCTCCTCCACTGTTCTTCCCTCAGAACTGTGCAAGCAGCCACTGACTAGGGGTATTATCATTTTTTCCCCCCATACTTTTTGTCTGCACAGTCCTTGGCTGCTCTCTTAGACACCTCCCAGCCCCAAAAAACATTCTCCTTGTAGGATGCAGCCAAAGGAGAACACAAGAGGTGGAGACAAAGACTGCCGGCAATCAGCATTCTGACGGCCAGGTTTTGAGATCCATTTTTTCTTCCCCTGGTTGCCCCTTTATCCTGTGGAGGGACAGCACAGCCACTATTGACCTTATTCACAAGCAGCCGGTCCCCCAACAAGAAAACAATTTCCTTGGCCCACCATCAGGTGTCACTGGTGGGGCAGAGTGCATTGCCTCCTTCCGCATGCTGGGACACCAGCACTCTTCCTAGCCAGCCACCTGACTTCCAGCATTCAAGTCTGCTCCCAAGCCCAGGCCACCTGCATGTGGGCCATTAGGCAGCACTAAGTATTATCGTTTGTATTATTTTTCTTTAATCCTCCGATACCTCCATTTTTTTGTCCCCTTTAGTTCCGCCTGTTTCCACTCCCGATGACTGAGGCCATCACAGATCGACCACACAGATGCACCTTTCTTCTGGGCAGGAGGGCAGGTAAGTGGCTGCCTCCACAGCCAATGCCAACGCTGTTCCACGGCAGGCCAGCAGGGGAGTGCAAACATATCATTTGAGTAGGTAACATGGCTAATTATTGTTTATAAACTCATATACTGTGTCATGTATTCTTCACTGCTGTTATTACTTACATCATCCTGTAAAGCACTCTGAGGTACGACATGTACGAATTACACTAGACGAATATAATTGTACTGTATGACTGGGGGTATTTAGACCGATTTAACATTTACATGGATGTGGTGCTGCAATGTAGGTTCTAGAGTGTGGTACACTGTCTCAAAATCCTATAAATAAGGTCTGGAGAAGCCTTATGAAAAATGTGTCACTTCTAGCATGTTGCAAACAGTTACTTCAACACTTCTGTTTGTCAGGGTCCCCATTCTTAGGTGTCAAAGCATGTAGTGCTAATGTGTCTGCTGCTGTCATGTCTGCTCTTTCCTGCAGTTTATCTAGCTTAGCGGTCACGGTACGCTCTGTGAAGTGGCATGTTCAAAAGTATGTTGCACTGTTTAGGCCATTTCCTAGTCCACCTACCCTACCATATACACACAAGGACATACATACTCACAATGCTTTGCATTGGGTTTAAAGCTTTAGAGTTTGTGTGTGTGGTTTGGAGAGATTTACAGAAATCAAACAAACCGGCAATTATCTGTCTTGCTGTACTGTTTATGCATCCTACATACTACGTTTCTGTCACAGTGCCTCTCTGGTGTCTGCTACATCTGAGTGCACTGGTTGCCAGAACTGGTCTCCAGTGGACTGGGTGTCTCAGTGAGGAAGTGATTACATAGAGCTACAGTGTACAATCATAAGAGGATGAGCCACATGGCTGTCTTTTGTGGCTTTCAGATGCAGGCGAAACAGAGGTAAAAGGCTGTCCAGAAGAAGATTTGAGTTTTGGGAGGACTGCAGCAAGGGGACATTGAGTAGAGTTCCCAGATCTCAGTTTTTTGCTTCAGTCTTTCAAAATAACTTTGTCCATGGAAAGTATTATCTTCTTTTAAAAACCACTAGCAGTTACCACCTAATGGTATATGTCCCAGCTTGCCATGCTGACGGCGGTCACAATATGTGTCCCAAATTGAAGCAGTCACATATCCTTTGGCAGGGGCTGGGCTGGGGGTCCATCTTGGATATGCATGCTGTCTTGAGAGTTGGTGGATGCAGCAGCAGCGCTACTGTATGCGATGCAGACGACCCAGGTTTAGGAGCGAATCCAGGAGTCCAAGGATCAGTCAGGGTGTGTGTATGGTTGGCACAGCATCTGCTGGATTGCTCTACACCTCCGGGGGGGGAGAAGATCCACTGTGGTCCAGCGCTTGAGTGCTCGGAGGCTGAGCATGCACTGGGCCAAGACTGCACCAAGAACATTTGGGCCAACGGCAAACAACTGCAGTGTGTGCATGGGAGCACACACACGCTGCACTGAAGTCATTGCACATATGTGGCCTTTGGGGAGGGTTTCAAGGGTAAAATTGGGGAGCCTGCTGAATGACGCTAGCTCCTCCACCCTGCGTGAGCCCTACCATGGTGGACCTCCTCCATGTCACACAACTAGATCCTGTGTGCGCTGGTGCAGCTGTAGCCTGCTGCCCCCACTGGGGGGGAGAGCCCTGGGGGCACTGATGGCTTAGGGATGCCCCACAGAGGTGGCCGGGCTGACAGGGGTAAGAGGAGGGCAGTGAAGCAAAAGGACCGCTGGCATTCCCCAGCTATAAACAGAGCAATCAGAAAAAGAGAGAGATGGTAGGTGCCTCTTGGCAGCAGGAGAAATGTTAAAGCTGTTCAAAGCTGTGACCTGTGTTGCACTTATTCTTTATCATAACTAAGTCCCTTCTAGTATCTGCCATGGATCACACTACTGATGATATTCCAACCAAAAAAGAATTGAAAAAATGTACAGTCCCTGTTAAGGGCTTTTATCTTGTTCTACACTTTGGCTCTGTATATTATTTATTTTATTTATTGAATTTTGTGTTGACCAGGCAGGCCCACTGAGACTAGAAGACCATTTTTCAGGGGCAACCTGAGGGGGGGTTACAGATGGTAACTAAATGAAACTGAACCCGATTAAGCTGTTGGTAGTATTTTTACTGAATGGGAGAAATCTGGCCAGGACACCGGGGAAACTGCCCTACTCTTTTCTTATATGTACTTTCCTTAGACCCGTGTATTAGACACATTATGAGAAATAATGGGAATTCCACAACCAGAGGGTAAGGGAATGCTAAAGGCATCAACATGTGCCGATGATATATGTTTATTTTTACAAACAGAAGAAATCATAAGAAATGCATTAGGAGAGCTAACCAGGTTTCCTGAGGTTTCAGGAGCTAAGTTAAATATGGATAAAAGTGTAGAAATTACATTGGGAAACAGAGTATCACGGAGAAGCATTGCAGGAATAAGGATAACAGAGGAGCTATTAAAATCTTAGGGATATATACTGGAAAGGGAGATATGGAACAAAAAAACCTGGACGTCAGCCATCCAGAAATGCGGTGTGTAAAGTTGAAAAATGGAAAAAATGGACACTATCTAAACAAAAAAGAGTGTTTACGATTAAACAGTTTCTTACTCCACTCTTGTTATGTGTTGGATGGATTTATGCAATACCGTGGATTCTGGAAACAAAGGTATTTAGTTTATTTTTTCAAATGTTGTGGGGGAGCAGATTAAACCCGTAAAGACAGATTTTACATATTTGCCAAAAAAGAAAGAAGGATAAGGTATGGTGAACCCCATTGTTTTTTATTTATTTATTTATTTAGTTTTTGTTTACCGGGTAGGTGCACTAGCCATAGCAATGACTATTTTCAGGCACGACCCGGGAGGGTACAGTACAACAATACAGGGTAACATTTCAAAACAAGTACAAACATAGTTGACAGTACTATACAGAGCAGTTAGTAAATGTAATACCAATGCAGACAGTAAAAAATAAATAAAAATAAAAGAGTAGCAGTACACACCAAAAAAACCTACATTACAATGAGCTTTAAGGAAGAAAAACTTGAAACAAATTGAAACATTTTAGTGTTAATAAGGAAAAGAATGTAGTCCAATGGGAAGGACACTAGTATGTGATAGAATTAAGAACAAGAAAAGAGGGATGAGCGTGAAAATAAGGGGGGGGGGAGGTGGGTCAGATAGGAAGAAGATGTGCATCGCGTATAGAGGATCATATAATAAATGCCATGGAAGAGAAGACTGGGAGCAAAAGAAGCTATGGAGGTCTGAAACAGGAGCACTTGTGGGAAGAATCAAGATAGTTTCGCAGCCCTTTTGTAAAAGTTGTATGAGATGATGACTGGCGTAAAGCTAGTGGAAGGGAGTTCCAGTATTTGGGGGCATAGCAGTTGAAAGCACTAGCGCCTTTAGTGGTTTTGTGTCTGGGGATAAAGACGGGGGCCTGGTCAACAGACCTCAGTTCATAGCAAGGCGTCAGATTTTGGAAAAGTTCTGCAAGGGATGTAGGTATCTGTAGGCGGACAATATTATCAATGATAGAGCCATATGTGTGAAGCCTTAATTCATTAGGAGGAAGCCAGCCCAGGTCTGAATAGAGGAGACAGTGATGTTTCAGACGGTGTGAGGAGGACGCATAGTGACAGATATTGTTATATGTGACATCCCATTTCCTAAGGATAGATTTGCATGCTGAGGCATAAGTTGCAGCACCATAGGTATGAGAAGGGAGGAGTATGCCACGGGTTTTGGCAAGCCTTGCCGAGGGGGTGAGCACATAGCTGGTTTGGTAGCCTATTCCAAGTTTGGAGTTGACCAGTTTGCAGGTCTGGTTGATGTGTAAGTCGAAATTTAGCGACAGATCGAGGGTGAGGCCTAGATATTTAAAGGAGTTTACCACCCCAACTAGTGAGCCATTTAATGAGGAGACTTTAAAGTTATGATGTGCATGTTTGAGTTTAACACTTGATCCAAAGAGCATAGCTTGGGTTTTGGACTCATTTAAAACAAGTTTGTGAGTAGACAGCCACCCCTGAATTACCTGAAAGTCGAGAGAGAGAGAGAAGCTTGTTTATGACCTCAATGCTTTTTGCGTTAGCATACAGAACAATATCATCTGCATAACGCAAGGAAGTTGTCCTGCAGAGGTCAGTGGAGATGTTATTTATTAAAAGAGAAAAAAGTAGGAGCCCAAGAATGGAGCCTTGCAGAACCCCAACTTTTATAATGGTCTTGTCCGAGAGAGTACTTGTCGAGAGATGTTAAACTGTACAGGAACCCACAGTTCCACTTTCTATCACACATGCATGAGGAATCCTGCTATTCTAGCACTTTTCTCCATTAAGGGCACTTCCAACTCCTAAACGTTTCCAATTTAACCGTTAGTAAACAAGTCAGCATTCATCTCTCTCTCTGTAACAGTCTAGACACCATTTGTGTGTGTGCGATACTATTTTAGCTGCTGCATGTATACCGCTTAGAGTTCAAACTTCGGCAGCTACATGGATCAGATACACACATGGTTCTTCTACATCGGTCTATGGTACACCCTACACATGTACTTGAATCTACTCAGCACCACTGTTGTGTTGCTGGCGGCACACGACAGCCGTTTTCCCAGCTCACATTGTGCTCTAACCGGGCGGAGCACAGTCCTCCAGCTGCTCTTTCAAAAGACACTCACGGTTTTGCGGGGTACACACAGCGCTGTTCCCGATACTTGCCCCATTTAACTTGCATATAGCGGAGCTGACAGCAACCCTCCTGCAGGCAGCCATGCTGGTTTTCCACACAGTGTTTTGGATGGGTACATTAAGAATGGTTTTAAGTCAAGAGGACGATAGTGGGAAGGAATGGACATGGAGGGTATTACAGGAATATCTGGATCGATGGCAGGAAGAGCTGCTGAAGATAATTCCAAGGCTACAGGTTCCAGAATATTTGAAACCAACCTTAAAGAAAATGGTTATTTGGAAAATAACAAAGTCACAAATTCTAGCAAATAATAGAAAACAATTATATGAAATGATATTAACTAAGATTGGCCCGTCAGAGCCGGAGTGTAAATTCTGTGCACCAGGCAGACAGAAATGGGCTTTACAACGACTAATGAATCATAGAAGCCCAGAGAGAATGTGGGATAATTTATGGTTAAGCACATATGGCAGAATAAATGTAAGGGGGAACCAAAAGCATAAAGCTAATGCAGAAAGAACTTGCCCTTTTTATGAGTGTCAAGCACCAGAAGAAACTATTCAACATCTCATGTTCTAGTTTATATATACACTAAACAATCGTGGATCTTTTTGGCCACTAGATCACGATTGCTGTGGCTGCAAAGATTGACTTCATGATGAGTAACTTGTACTAGGGGACGATGTTGGTCATTTACAACAATATGATGCAAGTACACTGGGTGTTTTATTTGCCTGTTTGAAATTGTATTTATGGCAAGCTAGGAGTAGTTATGTACTATAACAGCAGCATATGACTTACTTAGCAGTAGGGAAATTATGTGAAACAGCAGTCAGAGAAGTCTGTAATAGAAAGGTTCTGAAATTTTCTAGACAAAAAATGGATAACGTGAAGAGGTTTAAAGGGGATGCTGCAGTGAAGAAAAGGAAATGGTGAAGTAGCTCAATAATAAGCAGAGAAGGGGGAGTTAGTAGAGGTTATAGAATAATTGTAAAAGAGAAGTTAAAATAGAAGTTATGGGCAGTAAAAAGGATTTTTGGTTAGTTAAAACACAAATGAGGGATATTTTGGGAATGCATGGGGGGTTGCGGCAGCAGGGGGTGTAGGAATTGGTTGTAGGATTACGAATTTGTTTTTGTATGTATATTTGGTTGTGAAGTTGTATCGAATTTGTTTTTATTAAAAATACCCCTACTCTTTTCGAGAAGTGCCATGGGATCTTTAACGGTCACCTGAACTACCAAAAGAACAGGCAGATGGGACCTCGGTTTAACATCTCATCCGAAAGACAACACCTCAGGAGTGCAGCATCCCCTTGATGCACTACATTGTCAGTATTGGGATTTGCCCCAAGTGCCTGGTGTGGGGCTAGAACCCACAGCCTTTTAATCTTCCAACCTGAAGCTGATTGCATTTGTCCTAGATGAAATCATTGAACCCCTGACAAAGATCTTCAACCTCTCTCTAAGGCTGGCCCAATTCCCACCTCTCTGGAAACAGGCAACCATTACATCTGTGCACAAAAGAAGTGATAGGTCACTGCATACCAACTACAGACCCATCTCCATCCCCCCCCCCC
This sequence comes from Neoceratodus forsteri, assembly GCA_016271365.2. NCBI lineage: Eukaryota > Metazoa > Chordata > Ceratodontiformes > Ceratodontidae > Neoceratodus > Neoceratodus forsteri. Next base: position 1,313,403,916 of record CM057452.1, on the reverse strand, counting down.
CTAAAGCCCTGGAATGAATTGTATCGGACCAGCTAACCCGAGTATCTGGTACAATATGATATCCAGTGCCCTGAACAACATGGATTTAGAAAAGGGCACAGCACTACCACTGCACTACTGGAATTTACGGATTCATCCACACCACCCTTGACCAAGAAAACTGTGTTGGTGCAATATTCATTGACCTTACGAAGACATTTGATACCGTCAATCATCCACTCCTACTCAGGCAACTGTCAACTATCAGGCTCTCTAAGGATGCCCTACTCTGGATAACAAACTACCTTGAGGGAAGGGTCCAGCAAGTTAAGATTGCTGATGTCACCTCTGATAAGAAACTGGTCATGTCAGGAGTACCGCAGGGGTCCGTCCTTGGACCCCTACTCTTTAGTCTCTTCCTGAATGGCCTCCCCAGCGTCTGCCATCAGAAAATACTTCTCTACGCGGACGACGCAGTCCTGTTTTCTAGCCATCGCAACACCAAGCATCTAGAAGGGCAGCTACAGCATGACTTCAAACGCGTTGAGGAATGGTTCAGCTCACACAAACTTGTCATGAACTACAGCAAGACAAAAGTTATGCAACGAGCAAATATAACTCTCTACCCTTCATCATCACTAACCATTCTGGGGTTATACTGGAGCAGGTTCCTCAGCTCAAATACCTCATCGTTACTCTGGACTGTTCCCTCTCCTATGCTCAGCACATTGGCAATGTTGCAAAGGCTGCTAACATATGGATTGGCCCGCTCCACAGGCACAAACACTGTATGACCACAGAGGCCCTTAGACTGGCTATCTACAGTTCTGTCACCTCCATCACAGACTATGGGCTTGTCATCTACGGCTCCGCTTCTCCTACAGCCCTCTGCTGGATATCTGTGGCACTCAACAAAGCATGCAGACTTCTTACAGGGGCTGCCTGCCTAACACATACTTGTGACTTGTACGCATAGTCTGGGTGGCTCTCTCTCATCAGCAGGATCAAATACCAGACCTGCCTCTTAACAAAAAAGGTTTTCCTTGAGCTCATGCTACCTGGGGTTGAAAAGCTTCTGACTGCCCACTGCAGCACACAACACACCCGATTGACCCGAAGCATGCTAAGTCAAACCTTCCTGTTCCCCAGACACCGGACCACTATGGGCCAGAGGTCACTCGCACACAGGGCCCCCCAGTGGTTTATTTCACTTAACAAGGAATCCTTTTCAGCTACTATGCTTGGCCCATTTAAAAGGCAACTACAACTTCACCTCTCTACTACCAGCCAATGTGACTGCTTCTCCTAACTGGTCAATCTCTACTCTCACGCCTGGCATTGTGTGTCCCTAAATTGCCTCTGGCCAGTTATCCTTGTCTTCCACCTTCCTCCCTCTCACCTTACCCCTCCCCCCATTCCTCCCCTACCTCACCCACACCCTCCCATGTTTTAGCACTTCAGACTTCTGTCCCCTACCTTGCACTTCTCATACTAACTCCTCCCCCAGACAGTGGCCTTCAGCCTACCCACTCTTCCTGACCCCCACCCACCCTCCCCACCCTACCGTTGCTCATCTGGCCTTACTATCCTTTTGCTGTCTCTGCTTGAAACATGGTATTTTGTGTTTTGAGACTCTGTATTAATGTTTACCTTTGTTTGTATGTTAACCTTCCATCCTTTGACATGGAACCTTTGTAAATGAGCAGTTCTTGCTCAAAGGTATCTGTAATCCTAGAGTTTAATAAATAAATAAATAAACCTCAGAGGCAAGTGTGCAACCTGCTGAGCCACTGACACTGATTATATATTATTATTATATATATACTGTGGCTTTATTTATTGCACACCCTGCTTTGCATGCTATGCGTTATCCCTGATACTAACTTTACCCCCTCCCCAAGTCACAGCTGGAAATGAGCCCACATGGACTCTGTTCTGTTAATTTACCTGGTAAAACATGTAAGAAAGGAGAGAAAGAGAGAGAGAAAGAAAGAAAGAAAGAGCGAGCGAGCTAAAGGGCATCTCTTGCTGTAGATATAAAATACCACCTACTGTAATGGGCAGTTGAATGCAGGCCCCCAGAATTCTGTCCGGGGCTCTACTACTGAGCTCTCAGGCTGACATGGCAGGAACTGTTCCTAGCTATAGAATGCAATCAGAGAAAGAAAACTGACTATGGGAACCTCCGTCTGCTGCCATGTCATCCTGAGAGCTCAGTAGTAGAGCCCCGGACAGTATTCTGGGGGCCTGCATTTAACTGCCCATTACAGCAGGTGGTATTTTATATCTGTAGCAAGAGATGCCCTTTAGCTCTTCATTTATTTGAAACATATTCAGCTAGGTAAGCAAACAGACAATTCCCAGCTAGGTCACATTACTGCTGTCTCATTACAACTTGTTATCTGGGGATTAATTCTCGCAAGTGCAGGGAAGCAAGAGGTCAAGCTGGTTGCCTGAAAACATTCCTCTACCATCTTGGCATTACACATTACTGCCCCCTTGTGGCTCAGGGGGACGCCATTAATGAGGAAGGAATGCAGGGGCTGAAATCCTGTTGCTGGTGTGATGTAGGGCGTGACGTAGGACATAGCGCACCTTACATCCAGTCCTATGGTGGCAAGTGTCAGTCAGAAAATGGAGTGGGAAGACCCAGTCCCAGTGCACTTCTGACTAGCCAGAATAAAAAAGGTTTAATATTAGCGTGGTGCCATGGGCTACAAAAATGTTTCTCCTTGCCTGTTGAATTTAACTCATACATACTTGGTCTATTAGGAATATAGGGGATATGTGATGGGCATTCCTGAGATAAGGTAACTATCTTCATGAGTGGTCAGTGACCTCTTGACCTTCATGAGTGGTGAAGCCACGAGTGAGGTCATAAAAGGTCAGTGACCATAAAAGAAGATAAATACCATATCTCATGAACGTACATCACATGTGCGGTTTATACAAGATACATATGTATTTCTTCCTAGTCATTTTTGAATAAAACGTCAAAGTTTACTGCCTTCAGTCTGTTTATTTTTAGAATTCTAAGTGCAGCCATGATTGACACGTTCCCAAGGTACAGTGACGAGCTGATTGAAAGATGTAGTTCATGCTGGCAGGAGCGCGCCGCTGTGGAAACTACGGGGCAGAGTTATTAGATTGAAATGCTTGTTATGACGTACCCAACTAGCTGGATCAATTCTGTAACCTACCCTAATGTGGAGATAAAACATTTATCCAGTGAGTTGTTCTCTGGTACAGATATCATTTTTATTTATCATCAAAAACACTAATGCATACTGTATAAATTATTATTATACCACAACTGAACACCACGTGACGTGATCGGAGTATTTTATGACTCCTTTGTCTTTGCGCCCCCCTCCCCCTTGTGTACTCCCTTTGCTACAGTTGCATATGCAACTTGTATAGGTGGTCTGATCTAGCAAGTATCTACTTTATTATGCCATTTTTGTGGTTCAAAGTTGTATTTTTTCTTATGTGTATTTAAAATAACTGCATTATTTGAAATAATTCAGCAACCAAAACTAGAAAAGTACCACTCTGGGGAGAGAATGTCACATACACAAGAGTTTTGGGTTTTAAATCCTTACCATTTTCCATTACTGATAGTAAAAAAGTGTTTTAAAATTGATATATCCACGTCCCCCCCAACCCCAAAACTACTTGATCAGATTTTATCAGATTTGGAGGGTTCAGAGGTCCTGTCACAAGGTAGTGCATGCATTCTCTAAATGCTTCTGCTGCTGGAGCTTATGCTTCATATATCATTAGCCTGATGCAGTCTCCATATTACAATTTGATTAATTTTCTAGCCATTCTTATGCCCCTCTGATCGTGTCTTGTGATGCCTTATTTAAAGTCAAACCTTTTCTCAAATTAGACCTGAGTAGCAGACACTGAAATAGTACTGGCAAGGAAATGTTGTATTCTCCAGCAGACTGGTAGCCAGAGCCACTTCAGCCTTCACTTGAAGCACAGCCCTAACAAAATCACTGCCTTTGTCATCTTGACATGCATTCATGTATATGATTAATGGCAGTGTACTCAAAGCCATGACAATGAAACTGGACTCATGCCCTCCTCTGTCACTTAACACTTTGAACCCTAAAGCCAAATGTACATTCCTCAGTACAAATGGGCATAGAATTCTCACTGCTTCAGTCTGATGCACACCTGACTCCCAGCCATGGTTCAAAGCTGTGGTTAATATAGTAACTCAAGGTTGGAAGGGACTCTAGGAGTGAGTGAATGAGCCAGTTAGTCTGTGAAAATACGAGCAAGGAAAAAATTTGGATTTATAGGTGTAACCCCCCGGACCCCCGCCTTTTTGCAAAACGACAGGTGGCATGCTGTTGAAGCTGACAGCAGTACCTGGTGGGGACTGGGTTCAGGGAGGACTAGGTTACTCGGCACAGGGGGCCTAGGTTTGGCTACTCTGCACAGGGGGCCCCCAAGTAAATCCGAACACAGGAAGCAATAACTGTAATGTCCAAAACCAGGAATGGGATTCTACATTGTGGCTTTTATTCACATCCAAACTGAACAAACAAAGCATAGACGGACCCCCATGGGGCTACATTCCTGGTAATGCAGATTAGAGACAACAGAACACTTTTTCACATTTCCAGCCCTCAGGCTCTAAACCCACCAGGCACACAGCCCGGACTTGCACGCAGCTTTGGGTACACAGCCCAACTTGTACACTACTTGGGTTTTCCCCACTGGCCCGGCTCCCTTGCCGGCCACTTGATCCACGGTCCATTATGGGAATGAACCAGATTTCCTGTTGGTGGCTCCCCAAACCACCTTAGAGCCTTCGACTCCTAGAGGGAATTTTCCTTCCAATCCCATATCTGGGTACTTCACTCATCACTGGCCAAGTGCATGAGGCAAAGTAGAAATCCACAGAGCAATTCAGAGGTGGACCTGGTTACTAAAGATGGGGAGTCTCCCACCTCCAGCTCCCACAATCCATACCCGGCCATTTCTCTGGAAACTAAACAACTCTTTTCTGAAAGCTTGGCAATGTAGATTACTGGGTAGACATATGTCACATCTCCTCTACATGTCTTGACTTCCCCTATGTGCTGGACTTGAACATACTTTTACTTTTGGCTAAGCCTATTACTCTAGGCCTCCCACTACTTCAGTAGTCCAGTCCCCACTTTTACACAGTTCCAGGGTGAAAACATGGGCCCTTTAGAAACAGCAGAACTCACCCTCCGGTTGCAGGCGCCCCACAGGCGAATCACGAAATCTTCTTGTTTCCCACACTCTTGGACAAAATAAGGCAGCTTCTCCACTAGCAGTAGCCAGGGGGTTGCCCCTTGAAATGCAGGCACAGAGACCCGAATCAGCAGTCTCCACCACTTTAAAAATAGCTCACTGTGTCTCTCTTTAGGTGGAAACACACACCTTTTCCCTAAATGTAGCCCTATGTCAGGGCTGAGGCTCCAAGAGCCTAACACAGAGCTGCTGTGCTCCTCTCACAACAAGCTCCAAACTCCAACTGACCTACAGACTACTGTTCAAACCTCCCAACATTCTACTCCAACTCCCTGCTGCAGATTCCATTGTGGCTCATGCAGCTGCGACAGTTCTATGGTGATGTCATCCCTCAGTCTCAGGTGAGACTGAGAACAGAGTGAGACAGTGTGACATCCATTTAACTGGAGGTTCACAAGCTGCCTTCCCTGCCTACCACTAGGTCTTACTGGGATTCTAGCAACCCCGGGTAACAAGGGGGTTACATAGGAATGGATTTTCAGAGCTGTGTCATATTTGTAGTGTGACTGCTCTACTTGTGTCATCACTGTTAGACCACATAAAAAGTGGTCTAACATTCTGCCACAAGTGATGCAAGTTGCACACAAAATAATGACACATGCATCATTATTTTGTCATAAAGTGCAGAAATTGTCGCAAATGGGTCAAAATGTTTGAAAATTGCCTGCAAATGTTTGGTGCATTTGCCATTATGCTGGCTGCACCAAAAAAATTGGGAATTGTGTCTCATCATGTGTTTTGAAAAGCCAGCCCATAGTCTCTTTCATACAAGCTCTGTCCCACAGCACTTTACAATTTAGAAGAGGAAGGGACTTATCAGACTTGTTAATCTCACGTAAACCACTATTCTGTTCCAATGGTTGTACCAAACAAGGTTCCCATGCCTTTTCTTATTTACCTCATTAGCTGGAATGCTCTGCCTGATGAACTGAAACAATCTGTTATAATTGATCATTTCAAAGCTTCAAAGAGGCATTTTCTAAAAACCAATGCACAATGTAAACGTGTGGATTGATACACATCATCTTTAAGTTCACTTACTTAAGATATACCTGCATGTAGCTGTGCGCTTCCTTTGTCTGTAAACATTTGTAACTGCATGTTATAAATATTTGCCTTCGATGCGCATGAAAATGCTTCATTTTTATCTCCAATGTAGTTTTCTGGTTCAACATTTTTTCAATCGATAAACAAATAAGGGGAATATAACATATGGTTAGGGCTTATTGTCAATGGAAATCAGTGGCTTTCTAAATCTTGTTGTAGGACAGTTCAAAGGTCCAAAAAGTTGTACTGTCATTCTGACATTACATAGTTAGTACAACTTTTTAGCCTTGTCCTGCCACCTGATTGGCTCACTTGACGTGGGCCCACCAGGAAACATAGAGCAAACATGGTGGCACAATATAGTGAGTGCTGAGCAGTTAACCCACCTAATGACACATAAAGAGCCGCACATAGCTCCGTGTCACAAAAGAACATTTATTTTTCATTTTAAAATTTAAACTGCTACCACAGACAGACAAAACCACCACAAAGAGTTTTCTTGGGACTGACACGGTCCAACTCAGAAGCCAGGGTAAGCAGCAGCGGGAGAAGCTGGAGCGAGCAGGAGTGGCACCAGATAACAAAAAGGTAAAGATTTAAAAAGCCACTAATTTCCATCGACAATAGGCCCTAACCATATACTATATACAAACAGTGGATGGGTGACCATCCACAATGAAGGTTGAGTTTCCATCTCTTCACTCTCGAGGTCTCTGTGATGTCATCAGCTCCCTCGATGGAAACACAGCCTTGTGAGGATGGTCACCCATCCATTATTCTATATGCTGCTGGCATTCTTTTAAGCATAGACTAAAGTATAAGCGACTAGAGAAGTCTAAATGTGCTTGGGTTACCCGAGCTCTGCCACATTCCCTTGTACAAATTAACTGTGGTGTAAGTGTGCTCTTGACCTGTTGCGCTCCTGGTATACTGTATGTATTTTCCTGCTGGTCCAGGATGCCCCTGTAAATGGGCTTGTTATCCCAGTGGGCTCACCCAGTAACCAAAGGCATATAATAAATACAAAATTATGCCATTTCAGGCACACATAGATTCAAACAGCACAGAGGCAGACTGCAGAGAAATTAGGGAGATTAAGCAGAGGAAAGTTAAAAGACTTCGGGCACACAATAAGTGGCGGTTGTGAGATACAAATTTGGGTTTCAAGACTCACAGCTCTGTGCTCTAACCACTAGGTCTTACTGCCTTTTTGAAATGCAGAACTTTGACTGAGTCAGTTATAAATTTTTCGGGTCACTGTTTTAAATATAGAAGCACTGTCAAAGCATATCCCTTCCAACAGTCTCTCCACCGGTTAGACTTCCAAAACATTAATCTCTGAAAATAAAGCTACAGTATGACCCATCATGACACTCAAGCCCTGTCCACACTCACAAGCATGAGAATGTAACGGTTTCTGCAATGGTTGTACACTTACTGTTACCGCGTGTCCGCACTCTCGTCCCAACGATTTCCCTGAAGGTGCACTCCCCAGCTTGTTGTGTCCGCACTTGAATCCTCTGGCAGCAATTCCAAAAGAGTCCAACAGCCGCTATCATCTGTATTCGGAAAAGTCACACACATACTCCCAGAATCCTGTGTGTCACTTCTCAATGTATCCTAGCATGCTGCTGCTCGTTTCCATGGCCACAGTAAATGGAAACGAGCATGACGGCATGCCATGGGCTCTGTTATGGTCACTTAACAGTTACTGTTGTGCAAAAGTCACCACAGCCTGCATCACCTGTCCCATCGATCGTCTTCACAGCCTGCACACAGCATGGGTGCCACCGAGTTCCCCCAACTACAATAAAGAACTGCATTCCAATAGGCGGGGCAGGATGGTTAGTGCAGTAACTGTTGCACTCTCAGCAGAACCACCAGAATTAAAGCTCCTGCATCCCTCCTTGGCCACCCATGCACTCATACGGTCCATCAGCAGGTGCCGTGCTCCCTCATGGGATACCTGACGCGGCCATGGAGGACCGAGGATTTGACATCATGCTCTCACCCATCCGCACTGGTGAGTGCACAGAATTTGAAACATTTTCTGCTGCCAAACGTTCCTGCTTCCGACCTCGAGACTAACTTCAAATAGGTCTCCAGATCAGAAGCAAAACCGGATCGGGTATCGTTACCAATGTGGATGTGCACCATTTTTGTCAGACTCCGTAACGTTTGCACCCCGCGGTAACAGTACAGACTTGTGAGTGTGGACAGGGCCTCAGTGCTTAAAGCTAACCTGATGCTGTCTCGAATGTTTGGTCAATGGATATCTTACACCAGAAATGCCAGGAACAGAATAGCTTTTTTATTGCAGCCTTGTACATTTATAAGATAGAAAAATAAATGGTCAGACTGGATGGGCCTTGCGGTCCTTATCTGCCGTCACCTTCTATGTTTCTATGTTGCTCTGTCTTTAGTCTGCTTACAGCTACAAGTAGCTCTTGTTAGTGATCTCACAAAATGACTGATTTTGTAATCGCATTCTACAGCCCTGTAGTACAGCAATTAAATACAAAACATACCTCACCCCGCAAAACGAACCCACACACACAAAAACACACTATTCAGAACTGTAAACAGGCTCTCCAGCTCAGTGGCCCCTCTTGATCAAAAATTATTGCTTATTATACGTCATGTGGACACACACCTCCAATAAAAATGAAGAGCTACAAAGAGTTTATCCTGCAGTAAACTCACGGCAGTCATTTGTTCTCAATAAAATGACAGTAGGGACACCATGATGTTACCTTGCATTCTAATTAGGAGAAAGATCTAGAAAACAATACAAAAATATTTATTTTTTTAAAACATGAAGCATTGTTTGTGACTCAGTAGGTAGCATGCTTGCCTCTGAGGCCGAAGGATCAGGAGGTCATGGGTTCTAGTCCCACACCAGGCACTTGGGGCAATAGCCATAACTGATGCTGTAGTGCATTACGAGGGGAGTGCTGCACTGCTAAAGTGCCGTCCTGACATTAAACCTAAACATAAAAGTCCTGTCCACCTGTTCTGGTGGTTGTTCAGTTGGAAGTTAAAGATCCCATGGCGCTTTTCAAGAAAGAGTAGGGGAATCTTACTGCAGTCCTGGCCAACATTCCCCCATTCACTAACTCATCAACAGATTAACATGGCTCAAAATCAACTGGTTTGCACCTAGGCATGGAGAGCATGAGAAAGTACAGTTACATAAGAACTTACCGTAACAGTAGACCTTCAAGAGAGGGTCTTGCCGTAGTTAATTACCATTAGGACTAAGCCACCAGGCACTAGGACCACACGGAAAACCTTAGCTAGCAGTGTCTGGAGGGGGACCGCCCACTGATGTCACATGACCGACATCAGTGTGACACTATATAGTGAGCGGTCCCCATGCCCGCCTTCCAATTCTCCCGCTGGAGACCCAGAAAGGTACGACAGGAGAAAGAGAGGGCTCCTGGAGCCAAGAAAGGTTATGTAAGAAGAAGTAGCAGAAAAAACACACAGGGGGAAGGTGGGAGGAAGAGCAATACCTTCTGCAAGAGCCTCTCTTGAAGATCTACTGTTACAGTAAGTTCTTATGTAACTGTACTATCTTACTTCAAAAGGGCTCTTGCAGTAGGTAATTACCATTAGGACTGAGTCCCAAGCAGTCAAAGTCAGACAAGTCTGAAACATGGGAGGCAGGAAAAGGTTTGCAGTAGGCAGGAATCTAGGATAGAAGCCCCTGAAGGATGGCAGTCCTACTCCTAGAAGCAATGTCCAAACTATAATGCTTAGTGAAGGTGTGGACAGAACTCCAAGGGGCTGCTGCACAGATGTCAGCAGAAGAGACTTTTCTGAAACAAGCGATAGATGCAGCCATGTCTCTTGTTGAATGTCCTTTAACCTTCCCCCGGAAAAGGCTTGTTATACTTCTGATAACAAAATACAATGCAGTTTGTCAACCATTTGGACAAACACTGTTTAGAAACAGCAAAAAAACCGAACAACTGATCCGTTCTGCGGACTGACTTCGTCCAGTTAGTGTAGTAATGCAAAATTCAATGTACATCTGAGGTATGTAGAATTGCTTCCCCCTAATTAAAATGTTCAGGGTAATATACTGGTAAGTGTATGGGCTGATTCAACGTGAACTCAGAAACCACCTTTGGTAAAATCTTAGGATTTGTACGCAGAGCCACCTGGTCTCTGTGGAAAATCAAATTAGGCTCCTTATACATCAGGGCCTGAAGCTCGGAAATGCTGCGAGCAGACGCAATAGCAACTAAGAGCACTTTCCAGGAAAGGTAGCGCATGCTGCAACTCACAGCCGTTTCAAAGGGAGGCAGAGTGAGTTTCTTAAGAATGAAATTCAGATCCCAGGGAGGAGCAGGACTCCTGACGGGGGGGGGTTCAAATGGAGGATCCCTTTCAGGAAGGTTTTGGATACCTCCAACTGAGCTAACGTTTTGCCGTCCACTGGAGTGTGGTAGGCAGAAATGGCATACAAGTGGACCTTTAGAGTAGAGTAACTTAGCCCAAGGTCTGATAGGTGTAGCATGTACTCCAGGACCTGCGGTACAGTGCATGAGAAAGGGTCCCAACCCTTAGATGTGGCCCAGATGGAAAATCTTTTCCATTTCATAGCATAGGTAAATCTTGTGGATGGCTTTCTAGCCTCCACCAGTACCTGAGTCACTCTGCAGAAGACTCCAAAACGTGAGGCAGCTATGCCAACAGGTGCCACAAGTGAAGGTCAAGGGACTTAAGGCCTGGACAGACCAGGGTGCCATGTTCCTGAGTTAGAAGATCCTGGCAGATGGGCAGTGGTACCAGAGTTTCCACCATCAACTGCTGAAGCAGAAAGAACCAGATTTGGCGAGGTCAGTAAGGGGCGATCAGGATCATGTGTGCCCCCTCTGCCTGCAGTTTCAGCAGCATTCTCTGCAACAGAGGAAAGGGAGGGAAGACATACAAGAACTTCCTCGTCCAACAAAGAGAGAGTGTGTCTCGCCAGAAAGCACCATGCCCTGGAATGAGCGAGCAGAAACTAGGTAGTTATGCGCTGGATGGGGATACGAACAGATCGAGGTCTGGTCGTCCCCAAAGATCGAAGATTTCTTCTACCACTGACTGTCTCAGTTCCCACTCATGAGCCTCGTTCTGAATGCCCATAACGTGCACTGGTGGGAGATGAAGGCTGTGTTGGACTGCCCAGGACCATATATGCATCGCTTCCCGACATAGGAGGTACGAGCATGTGCCTCCTTGTTTGTTCAGGTACCAGACTAGGCACATGCTGTCCATCTGGATCAGGAGAGATCCTGGTCTGAGGGGCTGGAAGGCCTGTAAGGTGTATAGCACTGCTCTCATTTCTAGCACACTGATGTGTAGAGAAAGTTCTCTCTGAGACCAGGACCCCTGTGTCCTGTGATCTACCAAATGGGCTCCCCAACCCACTCCTGAAGCATCTGTTGTCAGGGTCTGGGTGGAGGAGAAGGTTGAAATGGGACATCTCTGTTGAGGTTGTCCAAGTTCTGCCACCATAGGAGATCTCAGGTCATAGGATCGGAGACCAAGATCATGTGATCCAGGTCATCTGACTTCTGATCCCACTGTGCCTGAAGTGTCCACTGCATGACCAGGTGAACAGTTGGAATGGCTGCTGCCATGAGACCCAACAGACGTAGGACCGATCTTGCTGTATTCCGACGTCGGGAGGCCACAAAGTTGGCTTGCCTTTGAAAGGTTTCTGCCCTGTCCAGTGGGAGGAAGGCTCTTCCTTGGACCATATCCAGCACTGCTCCAATGAACTGCAGGTGCTGTGATGGTGATAGGTGGGACTTGGGGTAGTTCACTGTAATGCCCACTTGATTGAAAAGGTCCAGGGTAGCAGACAGGGAGGCTACAAGACTGTCCTTCGACAGGGCTGACAGGAGCCAGTTATCGAGGTACATGAACACATGGATGCCTGTGACAGGGTTGAACAGGACCCTGTTCCAGCTGTTATGGAGAGTTTGAATGCAGGGATCTGTTCTGTTCTTTCCTTTCCTGCCTCTTGTCTGTCTGGTTGCGCAACCAAATTTTCCTGTGAGACCTAGGATTTGATCACCCCGATAGTCTTGCAATTCTTTACCTCTCACTGTCTCTCTGTCTTCCCTTGCTGTTTCTGTTTTTCCCTCCCTTGCATATCTGCTGGTATAAACATATATGCAAATCATTATGTGGAAATGTAACTGATATTGGGATCCCTTTGTTTAGAAATGATATAGTGTTACTGTTAAAATGTATATAATTATAGTTTGAGATGATTGCAAAAAGCTATTGGAAACTTAAGGGGTTAACCTGAGAGCAGTTTTTAAGTCCTTTTGCAGAAGAGTGGTGTAGAAGGGGCCTCAGTTCTGGGACATTGTGTTCTTGCTGCACCTGCATGATACTTACAAGAACATTAAAAAAAACAGGACGCTTGTTGGGTGGGGGTTGCAAGGACTTATAAAAACAGAGCTGCAATTTCTTGCAAGAGAAAGGCACAGACACAGACACACAGGAAAATTCAGACGGATCTTCTCTGTTTATTCTGCCTTTGTAAATAGTTATACTGAATAAGTTTATTTTTTTTTATGTTATTGCTAGTACTAATAAACACTTCTGTGAATTCTACAACTGCTCCTGGTTTTTCCTATACTGTCTAACCTGTGCCTCAATGACAACACCCTTCTGGAGTAATGTCCCAGCCACTACCACTAGGCACTTCATGAACACCCTGGCCAAAAGGGAGAGCTTTGAACTAAAAGTGGTTCCCCTGGAATGTAAACCTGAGGAAGCAGTGGTGGGATGGAAAAATTTGGATATGTAGGTAGGCATCCTGCATATCCTGGGCACAAAGCCAGTGTCCCTGGTGTAGCAAAGGAAGAAGACCTGGAAGGGTCAGCATACGGAACCTCTTGTACTCCCACATACATGTTCAGGTTGCTCAGGTCCAAGATCGGTCGGAGGTCGCCCGTTTTATTGGGCACCAGGAAGAAGTGGGAGTAATATCCCCCGCCTGCCTGGTTCTGAGGAACGAGCTCTATGGCTGCTTTTCTTAGCAGAGTTTTGATTTCCTCTCTGTCGAGATGAATGTGCCCTGGAGGATAATGAGAGAGACCTGAACAGTTTTTTTGGAAGTCTCTCTAGAAATTCTATTGTGTGACCTTGAGCTATGAGCTGAAGAACCCACTTCTCTGATGTGATCACCTCCCAACCCAGTAGGTAGTTTGCAAACCTGTCCCCTACCAGTTCCTACTAAATTGTCGATGGAGGTGGGAGGACCTGTCATGAGTCAGGAGGCAGTAGGGAGGTTAGAAGATGCCACCTCGGAGGCCCTCTGGGACTTGACCGGGGGGACTGCACCTGTTGAGGGAGCCCAACATTTGTTCTGAAGTCAGTTGGGTTGTTGTTTGTGTTGACACCCTTGTTGCCTCCAAAATGTCTGCTTAAGCTTGTTAGGAGGCTTGTACATGAACTGGACACAGTGTAACGCTTTGCCCTTATCTAGTAAGTCAGTGATGATGTCTTTAACATCACCAGCAAAGAGAACAGGTCCCCTGAAAAGGGGCATCTTGAATGGCAGACTGGACTTTGGGTGCCAGGCCAGAAATTCTCAGCCATGAATGTCTGCGTAGGCTCACGTTGTCGCCGTACCGTGGGATGAAGCATCCACCGCATCATAGGTGGCTCTCAGGACATGACGGCTGGCTGATCTGGCCGTTCAGACCATTTGTGAGCAACGTCTGTTTTCAGGTCCAAGTCAGGTAGAGCCTCGACTCTGGATTCTAACTGGCCCAGAATGGACTTCTGGTAGACCACCATATGAGCCACATAGTTAAGGGCTTGAATGGCTAGGGTAGAGGATGACTAGAACTTACATTCAAATTGGTCTAGTTGCCTCGACTCCTTGTCCAGAGGAGAGGTACTCAGGTGTTTAGGTTTGGCAGAGCAGTCATGAGCCGCACTAATGATCACAGAGTCAGCTTTTGGGTGGATGCTGAGGTGGTCTTTACCTTCAGGAATGTGATAAAGTCTGTCAGCCTTTCTGTATACGGCAGCTAGAGAAGAAGGCTGTTTCCAGATAGTGGATGTCAAGTCCTCGTGAGGGCCTATCCATGGGGGAATGAGTGCTGGAGACTGATCCATCGAGACAAGGTGCTCGACAAGCCTCTGACATTAAGGATGTTGTCCTCGGTCTTCCAATAGTATGCCTCCTGAATCTTTCTGAGGAGCTCCATTAGGGAAGGGTCCTCTGGAGGAAACTTGGAAGATTCCTTCAGTTTGGGTTCCTCCAGAGTAGGGGAGTCATAATCCAAGCCTGATGGAGAGAAGACTGACTCTGAATCCGATGCTGAACTCCTGTCGGATATTCTAGGTTTAGGAAGTGAAATCTCAATGGCCACCGGGAGCCCCCTGGAATGGTCAGGCAAGATGATGGTCTCATGAGACCTACCAGAGGTCGATGGATGAGACTCTGCTGACAAAAGAGACCTAGTCATTGGTTCAGAAGGGACCATCGAAGGGGTAGCCTCTGGCTGATGTCTGTCCAGTTCAGAGGCAAACTGCATGTTGGCTTCATTCCACCAAGAACTTAGCATCGCCTGCAAGTCCACCTTAGGCTGGGGTGGCAAAGGTGGAGGTGGTGTGGGCGGTTGAAAAATGGAAGTATACCCTGAAGGAGGATAACCAGGCACAGGGTACTGAGGTGTCAGGTATCCTGGTGTTGGGTACCTAGACGCAGGATATCCCCACATCGGGTAGCTAAGCAATGGTTAGCCTGGCGTTGGGTACCCGGGTGTCAGGAACCCCAGCGACTGATACCTTGGCGAAGGATAATGCAGCGCCGGGTAGCTGGGTGTTGAGTAGCTCGGCGGAGGACCCGAGGGACCCAGAAAGGGGTCCGATATAGGGACCAAGGGGCCTGGTGGAAGGACTAGTGACGGAGCCAAGGGACCCGACAGAGGCTCCGATGGCACACTGACAGGACCTGGTAATGGAAGGTCCAGTGGTGGAACTCCAGGCGGACGGTCCGTCATCGGCCCTGATGGTCCTGCCAGTGTCTGGGGAAGAGCAGAGGGCCCAGATGGAAGTATGTAAGGTGTAGGCGCCAGGCCCGAAAGAGGCTTTGGCATTGGGCAAACCGGCATTGGCAGCAAGATAGTGTCATGGGCGGTCGCTCTCCCCCCACTGGTTCCGGGTGTGCAGGGGAATCCCGAGGGTCCACCAAAGGAGGTGAAGAGGGAGGGTCCTGAGACGGTGAACCCTCCTGGGAAGGCTGCAGCACAGGCGGCAGCTGATCCAGAGGCTCAACATCTGGCCTGTTGTCAGGGCCTGACAGAGAATCCGGGACTGGGCATTCACCAGTGGGACGGGCGCCTGACTTATCAGCTGTGGCCAGGCAGTCATCAGAGGAGCTGACAACCGGCTTATCGGCCTTGCTACGCCCTTTAGACTCAGAGGTTTTTATGGGCCTAAGGGTAGCAGGCATCTCCTGTTTCCCAGATGCTCCAGCTGGAACTGAGACCTGCTCTGGTGGGGGCACCAACGGCTGCTCCATGGTAGCAGAAGCAGGCTTGGTGGAAGGGGCGGTTCCTGGGTGGGGAGGCTGCTCAACGCCCACAGTCTCAGAGGGGAGTCATGGGTGGGAGGGAGCCCTGATCCTCATCCCGATGTTTCTCCTTGTCCTCCTTCTTGCAATGTTCCTCTAGTGAAGAGGAAGAACTCCTGACTTTCTGCAGCTCCTTCTCCATGGAGGCCATTTTTTTGTTTTAAAATATGGGCTTCCTGGGCCTGTTGACTGCTTTTCCGTGTGACCTGGTTGATGCTCTGGCAGGCCTCACAGTCCTTGGTCTTGTGCTCTGGACCCAGGCATCAGAGGCAGAGGAAATGGCTGTCTTTGTGAGGGAGCCGAGATCCAAAGGAGTTGCACTTGTGTAACCCCTACCCGGTATGCTGTTTGTATCTGACAGCTCTACCAGGTGGGCTGGGTTCGGGGAGGAATAGGTCACTCGGCACATAGGCTAGGTTTGGCTACTCTGCACAGGGGCACCCAAGTAACACCGGACAAAGAAAGTAATAACTGCAATGTCCAATACCAGAAGTGGGATTCTAAAGTGTGGCTTTTATTCATATCCAAACAGAATAAACAAAGCATAGATGGACCTCCACGGGGCTACACTCCTGGTAATGCAGATTAAAGGAGACCAGAACACATCCTCATCACTTTAGCCCTCAGGCTCTGAAACACACTGGGCACACAGCCCGACTTGTACACTGCTCTGGGTTACACAGCCCGAACTTGTACATGACTCTGGGTTTTCCCCTGGCTCGGCTCCCTTGCCAGCCACTTGGACACTTTCCATATTTCATGTAAACATTTTCAGGTGGCTCCCTAAACCACCTAAGAGCACCTCGGCTCCATCAGGGAATCCTCCTCTTTAATCCCACGTCTGGGAACTTTCCTCAGGCACTGGCCAAGTACCTGAGGGAAAGCAAAAGGTGTCTCAGAGCAAATCCGTAGAGGTGAATTTGGTTACTACTGATGGGGGGGTTTCCCATATCTCGCTCCCACAATTCATACCCGGCCATTTCTCTGGACTGTAAACACCTCATCCTTTAGCACTTTGCTGTGTAGATTCTTGCTAAATGTATTTCACATTCAGTCTACTTGTCTTGCTTCCCATTTGTGCTGGAATTGAACATACTTAAAAATAAGTGGCATTGTCCATTACTCTAGACCCCCCACAGGTTAAGCAGTCCAATCCCCACATTCTTTCTTTCCATTTTGTGCTGGCCTTGAATATACTTATAAGTGGCTTTGTCCATTAATGTAGACCCCCCACTGAGTTAAGCAGTTCAATCCCCACATCTTCCAACTGTACTTGGCTGTCTTTTCCTGACCCCATAGTAACAGTCCCTTTACTTTCTTTCTGTTTCAGGTGAAAACACTTGGCCCTTTTTCAGAGCGAACTCACCCTTTGGTTGCAGGTGCCCCACAGGCATTTCCTCCACAAGGAATCTCTTACAGAGCTTTTGGTGCCTCAGCACAACTCAGACAGGCAGCTTATTTCCCTTAGCTGGACCCAGGGGGTTGCCCCTGGAAAACAGGCAGACACCTACCCCCCATCCCCTCAGGGATGGGGCTCTGAACCATTGAGAGTGGTCTCCACCACTTCAATTACCAGTTCCTGTGTTCCTCTTCAGGTGGAAACACATACCTTGAACATAAGTAGCTCTGAAACAGAGCTTAAAGCTCTGAGAGCCTGCACACACTCTGCTGCACTACAGTCTCTCTCTAAGACTGCACACAGACTGGCTTCAAAATCCCCAACGTTCTACTCTAACCTCCAACTGCAACATTCCAGTGTGGCTTATGCAGTTGCAACAGTTCTAAAATGATGTCATCCCTCAGTCTCAGCTGAGACTGAGAACAGAGTGAGACAGTGTGAAATCCATTTAACTGGAGTTTCACAAGCTGCCTTCCCTGCCTACCACTAGGTCTTACTGGGATTCTAGTAACCCCGGGTAACAGGGGGGGTTACACTTGTTTTTATGAGAATCTGAAGGCGTCGGAGATGACAGACATATATGAAGTGTAGAAATACTAATACTCTAAGAAACTGAAGAACAAACGAGTAGAAATATTCATCCAAAATGGCGGTCGACAGTAGCAGCATTCTCCATGAGGTCTGACGTGCGAAGGTCGATGGCAGGAAAGAACTGGAGGGTAGGCGTGGGGACTGCTCACTATATAGTGTCACACTGCCATCAGTCACATGATGTCGGCTGGGTGGTCCTCTGCCAGACACTGCTAGCTAAGGTTTTCCATGTGGTCCTAGCACCTGGCGGATTAGTCCTAATGGTAATTACTTACTGCAAGAGCCCTCTCAAAGTAAGATCTGTTGTGTTGTTCTGTATGAATTGCCATCCTTGCTGAAATGTTGTTGTACCGCAATTCAAAGGTCCTGGAACATCGCTGTACACTTCTGTGGTACAACAACATTCCAGCTGATCGGAAATCCTCATGGCACCTGGTAAAGTTTTTACACTGTACTTCAGCGCACAGCAATCAGTTTAAGTGCTGAACTGAAACTGGCAGCAAATTTGCTGCTGCCATGTAGCACTGCAAGACCACTTTCACTTTAGAACAAAAATGAAAAAGTAAAAATGACAAACAATACACTACAGGAGACAATGGATGGGCAACCACCGGCACAAGAAGCCTCTGTTGCCACCTCAAGGCTCGGATAAAACACGACCTTGCGAGCTCTGCTCTCGAGGTCTGATGTAATCAGCACCCTCTGTGGCAGCACAGGCTTGTTGTGTACAGTTGCCCATCCGCTAATGTCAATGTAGTGCACTTGCAGAGAATGGGTACCACAGTCCACCCCAGAGGTGGCTGCCGTTCTGCGATCGTTTGGCAACGAGTTGTGATTATTGACTGTAAAGCGCATTGATGCGTGTATGAAAGTCACACTATGTAAATACAAAAGTTTATTATTATAATACTAACAATAATATGATAGTGGACTCGCTATCCTGGACATTAATCTGACTGACTCACGGAAATAAGTACAGTACTCCACAATCGGATCAGTGTCTTATATAGTGAATCCACGATATTACCGCATAAATAAATATGTCATAGACCAAACATACTGGTGTGTTTATGTTCCTATGTTCAACAGAGATCTTTTAATCTTTTCTTTACTCTTACCATTTGAGATCAACAATTGCTATAATGCCCACATGTTAAAACTAAGCAAAATTATTAATTTACAAGAGGAAAACTTGAACCTTAATGCCCACAAAGCAAGCAGCCATATAAGAAAGTACTTTCTGCAGCCCCAGGGGGTAAACTGGGCAGGAGCCCACAGGAACTCAGTTCCAACACCTCTTGAAACTGTATTGACACTACCACTACCTCTGTCATCTTTCTCCACTGACTACTACAGGAGAGTTCCACTATCTAGAAATGACAGTTCTACCATCTAGAAATCTATATATAAGTGTCCCCCCCCCCCCCCAGGCATTTCCAATTTAACCACTGTGCAGCCCCTACTTTAAACACTGGGGACTTTATAGTATGCTCCCTTCTTGGGAGTTGGTGGGCATTACCACTATATTCCAAACCTGGAAGTGTATGGAGCGTACAAAGTGCTTGTAGCAGCAGCACAGATGGCACAATTTGTTCTCCCACGAAGCTGGCACAGGGACTGGGAGAGTGATGGAGGGCACCAACATTCTTTCCAAAGCTAGGAGTGGCACACAAACCCAGGGCCTCATCAGGACCACTGCAGTAAGCAGACACATCACGGCCATAAATAAACTTGCCCTCTGACCCCACGTGCCAGCATGGGATCAAGGTTGAAGAAAAGCAAGGCCTGCAAAGTGCAGACCAGTGGGAGAGACAGCATGCTTTCTTAGCTCACCCTCAAATTCAGACAGCCAATTGGTTGCTAAGTTGCAGGGACAGCTTGCAAGGGATTATGGGAGAGAGAGCAGCATGGTCAGATTTACTAGAGCATCAAAGGAGAACAGAGCTGTAAGTCAGGACTTCAGACAGGCTGTTCATATACAAGTGCTGCAGAAGGGAGGAGGAGGAGGAGGGTGAGTTTGGAGACTACCTGAAAGGAAGGGAGGAAAATGGTCTAGCCAGGGTTTTGGATACAGAACCTAAACAGTGTGGCAAGGCAAGAGTTGCTTACATGTTAGCGTTTCTTCTCTGCCTGTTAGGACATACAGTGGAGCCAGCCTCACTCACCAAAAGAGCGTAAGTGAAATTCACCAACAAGGGGTGAAGATGGCAGCCAGTAGGCTGTGGGTACCACGAGCTGAAGCATCCAGACCAGGTTTTCTGCATCCCAGATTTCAGAGAGGAGCGGTCAGGCCCATCCCATCCTTCGAGGAAGAAGAGAGAAACTGTGAGTACTAAATATTAACCCCCTGCATTGTTTATCGCTTGGGTAGATTATGTAGTCTTGGACATCTTATAAATCCTGGGTTAGGACTGTGCCACAAAAAGAAGCCCAGGTGAAGATTATGACTTTTGTCAGTATGTTTTGTGTTTTGGAGCATCATCTTTTGTGGCCTCCCTAGTTTGGAATGTGTATCTGTGTTTTACCTAAGAGGTCTGCACCCCAAGCAGTGTGCAAAACCACAGGAACGCCAAGAAGAGGAGGTTAAAGGAGTACCACAGTTTCTGTACCATGGGGACTATATTGTGAAAATAAACAGAAATATGGTTTACTTGAAAGTCAAAGATGAAGGAAACTTTTAAACAAAGTAGACCACCAGCCTGGGATAGTAACATCCTTTTGGTTTTAATAAAGGCGGCCACTGTGTTTTTTAAAAGATTCTGTGGCTGATTCCTACTTTTCCAACCTTGAGTGAGTATACAGTCAATGAACAGGTTCCCCCTGCTAACTATACTACTGCTGCAGTTGGAGCTGTTACCTCCACTGAGAAAAGTATTTTGTTCTCCTTTGCAAGAACCTGAGGGCCCCTAGATCCTCCCCAGTCAGCACTTTCTTTTGGATTACAAATAGCTAGCCTAACGGTAATACCGCAACATTTTACAAACATCCATCTAGGCCTGCGATCTGGAGCTCCAAAGGACTAGGGGTCTGGGAACTAGTCTGGTGCAACAGTTAGGAGGAGCATTGTATGGGACTGTGTTGGGGTATACTGTTTTATTTGTCCATTGTACATTCTGTTGCATTTCATGGACTGTTCCCCCGCCTCCCAATAAATCTGTTCCCTCTAGTACTTGCACTGGTGGGTTGGTTATTGTATCTTGAGTACTGCCCATGTCATTTTGAGCTTTTGGTGTACTGCATATGTGTAACTTAATTCCTGAGGGTAAGCCCCCTTGTACCCCTGCATGCACAAAAAAGTCACTCGTGGTGGAGGCACCAAACAAACCAAGATGAACGTAAAGAAAATCTACAAACCAGCTGGCCTAGTGGTGCTGTAGTAGTGCTACTGCTCTCTAGGGTTCGGGAATGGGCTTGAGTCACTTGGGGGTCAGCTGGGGGAGCCTCCCCAGGACAGCCCTCCTCCCTCATGGGGACACCAACTCCTGCTTCTTGGACTGCCACCTGGCAGAGACCAGGGGGCAGCACAGCAATCAGGCAGCAAGGGGAAATGGAGACACTGTTGGACACCACTAGCGTATGCGCATTAGCTAGTGCATTATGGGACACCAGCCACCCTTGGCAGAAAATGAGATAAAAAAACACCTTGATAGACAGGAAGAATCGGCACCCTCACAGGCCCCGCGCCACCAACCAAGGTACCCACCTACCATGCACTACTGATACAGGCTAAGTGATAGAGGCAATTACCGGGGAAGGAGGTGACACAGCTGGAGTGTGCCAGAGGACAGGGGAGCCCAGGAAATGAAGACATAAAAAAATGTCTAGAAACCCATGTCCATTCATCCAAATGTCAGAAAACTTGGCCAAGCACCATCTCAAGCTTAGCCACTCTGTGTGGGTGGGTGGTTACATTTTATAAACATAATATCAAAGTCAGTTTTAGGCACTGGTGAGACCTGCAGTTATTGGAGACCCCCTGCTCTTGGGGGGATGCTAGCCAGAGTCAGTGTACCTCATTAGTTTAGTAATGCTGTTTTTTATTTACTATCTTGTTAGAAAAGCAATAAAGGCCCTCACTGGGCTATGCAGAGCCTTGTCACAATTACTTGCCAAGGTACAGCCTAGCCAATGAGAGGCACGTGGCTCAACTGGAGAGACTTAGACTATGAGAGTAGAGGGGCCATAGAGACCAACTCTGTCACCTTCCCCTTAAACGTACATAATAAAGCTCTGTCACTGGCTTGGTGAAGATTTACTGTTGTGCATATTAGTACATGTAAAACGCACTTTATGGTGATTAAGGGACCTGGTTACTAATCTTGCAATGGCCCCTAAAACCCTAAGGCCAGCCCTGTTTAATTCATTCAGCTATTTAGAGTTTACTAGAGAACAGATGTTTAAATTTTCTGGTGTCTTTCCAATGCTTTTCAGTACAGTTTGGCTAACTTATGCATGAAGGCTATATAAGGATTTAGTGAGGATTTTCTGAACTCAAAGCACATTTATGACATCACCCTTCTTTACCCGACAACAGACTATGAGGCCATTAACACACCAGTTATAAGCTTGGTTGTTAATAATCGAATACCAAGTAAAGAATTGGAAGTAAACTTTACTTTATATAGTGCCTACTTCCAGAGGGTGGAGGCGCTGCACACACAGTTCCAGTAAATAATACTTATAAACGTATAAAACCACAATATCAAAACACATCACAGTCAAGCATCCTTTTAAAAGCCTCCACAGAGCAGAATGTATTTTTGAAACACAATGAATTAAGTACTAGTTAAGTCAGAATATGTAAAAAACAAATACAGGGGTTAAGTTAAAAAAAACAACAACTAGACAACATTGCAGTTACATACAGCTGTTGAAAACATGATGTGTTTTAAACTTTAAACTTCAGAAGACATTTGCTTTCTAGAAATACCACAGTCATTTATTCCCTCAGTGTCTGAGGTGCTCAGAGTAGAAAATGTTGTTCACCTTTTTTGTGACTCGCCTGGAAATGTGTGCTATTACTGTTTACCTGCTGTCATATCTAATATGTATCCTTCTGCTGAGCACCTGGGCCAGATTTTTACAAATAGAATATTGCGCAGGTGTAGGGGAAAAAGTCAAGTCAGCGAGGGTTTCCTTGCCCAAATGCAATTTTTCCACATGTGCTCAATTTTCACAAAGGTTGCCTTCTGTAACATTTTCCCAAATTTACAGCAGTTTGCACATACTGGGCAAGATTTTCAGACAGCTCAGATCGCCACAGGCCCCGGGTGCCACATTGGGCCTGTGGCAATCTAACGAGATTTTCTATCCCATGCAGCTATTGCCACAAGTTAAACCAACTTTTTCTGGTCTAACTTGTGGCAATCCTCGGGGCCCTTTTTACGGAGCTTGCACCAGATATTTGGCGTAAGCTGTCATAATCAGTGGAAACTGTTGCAAATGCACCCAAGATTGTAAAATCAGCTGCAGTTGCGGTGATGGGGTTTGGCACACTGGCAGAATCTAAGTGTCGTGGTGCAGGGTTTGGCACAAGTCCTGTGCCACATTTTGAAAATCCGGCCCATGGTCTTATGCAGCTGCAGAAAAGAGGAAAATACCACCTGTGCACATAAAATGCTGGAAATAGCATTTTCGCAGGTGTGGGGATTTTTTTCCCACACCAGGGAGTTGCACACATTGGGCCCAGTTCTCAAAGGGGGCTTAGATCAGTGCAGACTGTGACAAACAGTAGCTTGCACCGAAGCCCGGTGCGCCAGAGACCCTGCACCAGTTTCTGGTACAGGAGGGGTCCCGGTGCCTAAGTCCCCATACCTGCGGCAACCTCTCCCATGTAGCAAACACCTGGCACATGGAAGGGTTTGCCGCAGGCACCTTGCGTCAGGGCAAGCAGCCCCCCTTCCCCATTTCCTGATGCTTCCCCCAGTATACTTAAGAACCCCACTACCCCCCGTGATCCCCGATGTTGACATGAATAAAGAATTAGTTGCATGCCCAGATCCCCAACGAACACATTACTGTAAATGAAGTTACATGCCCCAATCCCTGATGAATACATTACTATAAATGAAGTTACATGCCCCGATCTCCGATGAACACTTTATTATAAATGAAGTTACATGCTCCGATCCCCGATGATTACAACAATAGATATGTTTTATGCCCTGATCCCCGTGATTGCACTCATATTAAGTAATTTTCATGCCACCAACTGAACCCTGTCAATGTGCAGACTTCAATGTGTACAAGCATACACATTACAGTGTGCACATTGACAGGGTTCAGTTGGTGGCCAGCCATGGAGGTGTGAGGTGGGCTGTGTTGGTCACTGGATCTGATTATTAATATTAGTGCTGGCACCTTTGGGGTCGGGGAGGGGGGCATGAGATGTATTTCACCTTCATACTGGCAACATCAGGGATGGGGAAGGGGGCATGAAAGTTACTTACTATGAATGTAATCACGGGGATCGGGGCATGAAACATATCTATTGTTGTAATAATGGGGGATCAGGGCATGTAACTTCATTTATAGTAATGTGCTCATCGGGGATCGGGCACGTAACCGAATATATAGAAATGTGTTCATCGGAGATCGGGGCATGACACTATATTTTTATTAATGTCAATATCGGGGATCAGGAGTGGGCATGAGATGCTTTACTCATGTATACTGGCAATATCGGGATCGGGGATCATGGCATGTTGCCACAAACAAGCAACTCTCCCAGAGGAGAATATTCTAAGTACCATTAGACCAGCCCTGGTTGGTCTAAGGGTACTTAAAATGTCTCTCTTCGGGAGAGTTCTGAGAATTGCATTTAAAGAGTTGTGGCAGCTTGTGTTTGTCAAATGCCCCTAGTGCCTTGTCGCAGCCCAGTTCTGGGTGCAGGGGTGGCACAAGCCCCATTTGGGGCAGGCAGCCTCCAGCTGACACAGGCTGCCTTTGAGAATTGCACCTGGTGCATCTTTAGGTGCAAAGGGCACTTTGCACCATTCTTTGTGGCGCAAGCCCCCTGCGCCCTGCCGGGAGCTTTGAGAATCGGCCCTATTGACTTGGTCCCTGGGCCACATCAGGCCCTTTGAAAACCGGGCCCCTGATCTAGAATCAATGTTATGACGGCCTTACAAGTCACTTTATTAAAATAAGACAGTTCCCTTCTCTAAGTGCTATCCAGGGTAACACACTTGAAATAAATCAACTAGCTCATTTAGCCTTTCTAACACTGGTATGTCTTCCAGACTTACCACAGGTGTAGATGACATTGAGGTACTTGCGGATGCCAGGGTAGCAGGGGTCCCCAAAATCAAATGTGCTGGCATACACACTGCAGCTCCTCTTCCCATGGCACCTCTTGGTCATGATCTGGAGGGCTGAGGCTGACTGACATTCTAACAAAAAAAAAAAATCAGAGAATTCAGAATGAGCACTTTAAGTTCAAGCATCACCTCATGCAGTGTGTCCTTCAGGGCTTAGATTCATCAAAGTCAGGTTAAGAGCACCAGATCAAAGCATCCCAACAGCAGTATCAATCCTGTATGTTACAAGAGTCAAGAACATCAGTCCCTGGAGTAGGAACTAAGTGTAAACATAATTAATCAGCTACAAATCTCAGAAAGTCAAGGCAAAGCTGAATGTCTGAGACACAAAAATGTCAGTGGCTCAATAGGTAGGGGACTCCCCCCACCCCATTTAGGGCAGGACAAGTGGAGGTTTTTGGGCTCTAGCCTCACACTAGGTACCTGGGGTAATATTCATTACTGACACTGTAGTGCAATACGGGTGAAAGTTAAAAGACACCACTTATCTAAGAAGAATAAGGGAGCACCCCCAGTCTCATGGCCAACATTTCCACTGTGAATAAAACAGGTCCAAGAAACCCACCACCCAGGGCGCACCTGAAAATCTGCTGTCACAGCTCATTATGCTTTCCTAGGTCAAAAACAAATTGCAAGAGAACCATTCAAATGTTATTCTTCATGGGGGAAAATATATTTACAAAAAAAAATACAGCTTCTGTGCAAATGTGTTACAGTGTATGATGGAATGTTCTTATTGATAGAAATCCATCACTTTCTAAATGTTGTTATGCTGCAGTAGCTATGTCATCGTAGCTATTATGCTGCACTAGCTACGCAGCTACTGTAGCATAACAACATAGAACGCATTCCCTTTCATGTTCTACCATTCAAAAAGAAGAAAAAACCTCTGTCCTGAAGTGAGGCGTTCAGCAGGTCCCCTCGGTGTGGCAGCAGTCCGGTTAATAGCAGTCCCCTGTGTCGGCAGATGGTAGAAGGGATCCGGTGGCCAATGCGAGTGCTCTCTCTGTTTGGGCCCGCTTGTAAAAAAAGAAATACCCAAGCATCAGCGCTGCCAACAAGCAGGACCATGGCAGAGACCAGCGTGAGAGCGTCATGGGCAGAGCAACGAGACCCCTAGCTGACATTTTCTCCTCTTCTACTGGCATCCTGCACTATAAAAAACAATCGCTAGTCACCTTTCAGTAACAAGCTCGGTTAGTGTGTCTTGAGGTTACCATTGGTGACCGAACCTCTTGAGCTTCGCTCTCGAGGTTACTGCGGTCGCCAATGCAACCTCTCGACACACTAACCAGCTTGTTACTGATAGGTGACTAGCAATTATTCTCTATATAACACCCTCTCCCTTGTATCTAGGGCTTTGGTTTTCATGGCTTTGGAAGTAGTTTAATTCCAAAACAATTTAAGAGATTTGTTTTGGTTTCAAACAAAAATACAGTAGACATCAGGAGAGCTCAGTTACACAAGAGTCTCCCACACTTAAGAGATTCAGGATCTTACAGTTTTTATTACTGAGGACATTTTCATTAAAACGACATCTCGGGTGCAAGCAGAGTAATGCACTGCATTCTCGGTCCCCATCAAACAGACCTCCCCCACCCACAACTGATATGAATGTCCTGGGGGAATACTGACCCCCGATAACTCCACCCCTAAGGGGTGGGGGTCTAACCCATGGGGTTAGGGGAAGAGTAAGTGACAGAGAAGGGAAGAATGGGTCCTAGAGGTGGCTGGCAGATGAGAGTAGTGCCAGTGAACAGGGGAACAATGAAAGAAAAAGGAAAACAGGAACTTTTTCCTATAGACTTTATCTGTTTGCAGTCACTTTGTAACATAGAAACAGACAATGACGGCAGAAAAAGACCACTGGTCTGTCCAGTCTGCTCATAAAACCATAACAAAGCATTTCAACCCACACTATCCACCCCCATGCTCCTCACCCTACTGCTACTACCCTGAGCAACCACTAAGCCCGCCACGCTGTCCCAGCCATGTTTGAAATCATTGATTGTTTTGGCACCCACCACATCAGCTGGCATATTGTTCAACCACCCCACCACCCTTTCTGTAGAATATAACTTTCTCACTTCCCTCTGGAACCTCCCCCCAGTCAGTTTCCATTCTTGCCCCGTGTTCTTGATCCACTACAAATGCCAACTAGTTTCTCACAGTTTACCTTGTTCATGCCTTTAAGAAACTTTAAGGTCTCTATCATACCTCCCCTCTCTTGTCTGGCCTCCAGCAAGTACACATTCACTGCCTTGAGCCAATCCCTGTAAAATCTGCTCTGCTGGCCCTGAATCATTTTGCTCAGGGGCAATGTGAGGAAGTATTTTTTCACAGAGAGGGTGGTGGACGCATGGAACGGCCTTCCTGAGGAGGTTGTGGGGTCAAAAACAGTGGGGGAATTGAAAAATGTATGGGACAGAATAAGGCAATTCTAGTGGGGGGTAGGAAGAAGTAGGCTGTTGGTTAACGAGGATATGCAGCTTATCCAATAGGTAGGGAAATGGGGAGACTAGGTGGGCCAAGCGGTCCTTATCTGCTGTCAAAGTCTATGTTTCTATGTAACACCCTACACTGAACTGTCTCCAGCATGTCCTTATCTTTCCTTAGCTGAGGTCTCCAGAACTGGGCACTGTACTCCAGGTAGGGTCTCACCAATGATCTATAGAGAGGTAGTAATACTTCATTAGTTCTGCTGTCAATATCCCTTCTGTGATAGGGTGCTCCGGCCACTTTTGAGGACTGACCTTTTCTTAAATCTGTTGCAACAGTTCTTCTATTTCTTAGCCTAATCTATTCTTTACAATTTCCAGTCCATAAGGTTGGCCACCTATGGGCACCCCCTTCCCTTTCTTGACTATCCTACTATGTCCTCGTTAATTTTCCTTTTCTAAGGTCCTCATACAGGGAGGGTACTGTTCTGACCGCTGAGCATATGTAAAACAACAGGTTGTGTTTATCATTGTTGGATTTAGTATGTAGCAGTACTATGTCATTAAACACCTTGATGTATATTCCTTGTGTTTATGAAACCTATAAATGTTGAAAATACCATGGCACTACATGTTTTTGATAAAGGTAAAAATTACTAGGTGACTGTACATTATAGAAATTAAGTTAGTTGTGCTATTTAAAATGCATGTAAATTACTGTAAGTTGAACAAGTCTGAAATGTCATGGTGATTTGCATATATCCCATGATGCTTTGCATTATGGAATTATGTGTGATGTGTTTCTTTGAAACTTGGCTTATTGTCAATGCCCTTTGGGGTATCCCATGTTTCAGTGCTTCAGCACTGAGGTTCTTTGTCTGTAGCTTGTTTTGTTTTTTCTTTGAGCCCCCACCACCCAAGCAAACAAGGCCCGCATAGGGGAAGCTGAATCTCAGCTAATAAGTTAGATCAGAGATCAGTGAGTCAGTACTGGCTAAGTGCAGAGGAAGAACACACAGAGTCTGTTGCTGCAAACTGATGTACTGAAGAAAGGATATGACTATGACATTGTCTCCTGTATTCTGAATAAACATCACACAGAGATTGTGTGTTGAAATTAAAGTTCAGTGTCTGGTCTGGTTTTTATCCCACAACCCCTCCACACCTTCCTATACAACCCAGCATCTTTCTTGCGTTATTCTAGGCCATGCTACACTGGTTTGATTGTTTCAGTGAGTCACTGATGGTGACCCCATAGTCTCTTTTCTCAGAGGTCAGCCCAGCTTTACCCACTTCATCCAGTACTCTGTCCTGTGGTTCTTGTTCCCTGTGTGCATCACCTTGCACTTTTTGGCAGTGAATGTCAACTGCCAAACCTTTGACTACCTCTCTAGCCTTTGCAAGTCTCTCTACATCTCCCTAATGCCCTCCTTGCTGTCTACCATGCCACAGAGCTCAGTGTCATCTGAGAAGAGATACATCTTGCCCTGGATTCTTTCTTCCATGTCGCTAACGAACCTACTGAAAAGGACTGTGTCCAGGAATGATCCTTGTGGCACCCCACTGGTGAGCGCCCTCTCTTCTGATTTGACTCTGTTAACAAAAAGCCTCTGTTATCTGCACTCCAACAAGTTTCTCACCCATCTAACTGTATCCTTCGTTGTACCCAGATCCTCTAGCTTCTTCAGCAACCTTTTGTGAGGCACTGAGTCACAAGCCTTGCCAAATGCTGGCCCAGTGGCGTGGACGGCTGAGGCAGCGATGCCTTACCTCCTGCCTCGCCGGCGACCTGTAAGCTTGGTGCAGCGAGCAGGCGCTGGGGGTCGATTGGGAGGAGAGTGACTGAGCGCCTGAGGATAGCTCCTCTCCTGAGAAAGAGGACTGACGCCCCACTGAATTACTGCCCCAAGGTGGAGGCTATGGGTGGTATGGGTCTGTTGGGCACCTGGAAGGAGAGGGTGTTGCGGGACTTCCACTGACGTGTGCATGCCTCCATGTATGCATGTCTGGCTGTGTGCGCCCCAGCTACGGGGAAATGGACTAAACGGAGGAAAAAAAACAGCAGCAGGATGACGTCCAACCCTCCACAGGCTCTACACCCGGCGACCGGTCTGAAGGTAAGTCACCGGGGTGACAGGGCTGGGGGGGGTCGAACAGAAGTGGGCAGCCAGAGCAAAGGAGATAAACAGAAAGATAAAAAAAAAAGCCTTGCTGCATTCGAAGTACAGTAAATCCACAGCATGGCCCTTGTCCGCTACCCTCATAACCCTGTCAAAGAATATTATCGGTTGACAAGACCTCCCTGCCACAAACTTGTGCTGTTTACTATCTTAGCGTTCACTGCTCTCCAGGTAGCCCATGAGGCCCTCTTTGACTAGTGTCTCCATTAGTTTACCTATAATTGTAGTAGTTGTAAAAGTGTATTCGAAATATATGAACAGAGATACAAAACTCAATTGTACCATAGCTCATTTTCAGTGAGTCCCATGGAACTTTGTTAGGTTACACTATCAGTCTAGAGAGTTGAACAAATAACATATACAACAAGACATACAAATCCTAAATTATACTTTGCACTAAGGACATTTACCTAATATAACCCACAGTATATACAATATATACACATATTACATAATTAATTCATACAGATAATATCGTTGCATTAACATTAATTCATTAGCAAGTGTGATCGGATTGGTACACTTCCAAGTGTTAAAAAACATTGTTTGGAATTTTTAAGCTATTTAATTAATCCCTACAATGAGTGACATAATCTAGACTATACTTAACCCTGGCAGCAAGGTAAAGGTTTAGAAACCCGTTGGATGTCCCAGTTAGTGATTTTCCTAGGCTGATATTCCTGTCCCCTTGTCTCATGATGCAAGGAACTGAGGTCCATAGGGTTGCTCCTAAGTAGTATATGGAAGACCACCCCACTTTCTGTTTACAATTTGCTACAGTATATTCCTGACCCACTGAGGATCTTAGCCTTTCCTTCCCTATTCTTTTATTAATATTTTCCAGTATATACCTTGCCAGCTCCCTCCCTCCCCCACGTCCCAGCATATAAGGTGTCTCCACAGTCCAAAACTAGGAGGACCATTGTACTCACTATGTAACTACAGGTCTCCTTTGACATACATGACTTCTGTAGGGGTAAGACCGACAGGTCTTCAGTTACCCAGTTGCTCCTCCCCTCTTTCGGAGTAGGACTATATCCGCTACCCTCTAGTCTTTTGGAATTACCCATGTCGCAACTGAGCTACTGAACAGCCCCACCAGGGGTTTGGTTAGTTCCGATGCCAATTCCTTGAGCACTCTCAGAAGCATCTCATCTGGTCCTGAGGACTTATCTATCTTTAGAGCTGCTAGTCCTTTCCAAACCCTTTCGTTGGTAAACACTTGCTGCCTCATCTCAGTGATCCATCTTACAGTCACCTAAATGCCACTCTCTGGCAGAGACCATTTGTCTTCCCTTGAGAATATAGAGCAGAAGTAGTCATTAAGAACAGCTGCTTTCTGCCTATCCTCCTCAATTACCCTATCCCCCTCCCTCTGTTACCTTAACAACTTCTCCTCTCTTCTTTTTTTTCCCTATTATATCTGAAGAACTGCTTTTCCCCTAGCTTGACTCTCTCCACAATATGAAACTCTGTGTCTATCTTTGCTTCTCTAACTACTCTCTTGGGTTCCCTTTTCTCATTTGGTACTCTTTCCCGTTTTTTCTTCCTTTGTTTTATCTGGCAACTGGGGACGGCCTTCCTTTTGGCTCTCACTGCTTTTATGACCTTTCCAGAGACCCATATTGGTCTCTTGTACCAGTTTCTTTTAATTACCATTCTCACGCAAGACTTTGTTGCTTTGAGAATGCCCCCCTTGATTGTCCCCCATTTTTCCTCCACATCCCTGATGCTGTCCACTCTGCTTAACTTGTCCCGGACCAGCTCCCTCATCTGGTTGATATCTGCCCAACTGAAATCTAGGACTTCAGCCATTGATGAGGGCTTACTTGTCCCAAGTCTAACCATACAGAGTTATGGTAGCTGAACCCTAGTGGCTCCCCTACCCTCTCTCCTCATACCACTTCTGAATTTGTGAGCACCATATCGAGAACGGCAGCCTGTCTAGTGGCTTCCTTAACTAGCTGCACCAGCAGGCAGTCCTGCAACATATCCAGCAGGGCCTGACTTCTGCAGCTCATGGCTACTTGAATGACCCAATCAATATCTGGCAGGTTTAAAATCTCCCACCACCTCCCCCTTTGCCACCCCCTTTCTAGTTCTGTCCCAAGCTCCTTATCACTTTCTTGCTCCTGTCCTGGCAGTCTACAGATCACCGCTGTCCATAGTTTCTTGCCTGAGGATGCCATGAATTGAAGCCACAGTGATTCTGTTTCCGTTACTACCCCTAATGTTTCCATCCCCCACTACCTTTATGCCTTCCCTGAGATATACAGCTTCACTTCCTCCTTTACCTTTTCCTCTGTCACATCTGAACATGGTGTCCACTGGGACTGTTGGGTCCCGACTGTTATTCTTTGTGGCTCAAGTTTCTGTGATGGCTACTAGATCCATCGCGGTGTCTGCCACCATTGTCAACACTGCCTGGAGCACACTAATTTTATTTCCCAGACTCCTGGCAGCATGGCAGACCCCTTTCCATCTTTCTCCTGATTCTCGTCTTGCTTCTTCCTATTCCTTCTGCCTTATTCGTCCCTGATCTCCTTAATTTTTTTTTTTAATGCTGACTATAGGCTCTGTCATCTCTTCTTCATTGGCCTCTTCCTCTAACCTAATTTGAACTTCAGCCTTACTGCTACCCACCTTGCTGCTATTAGTCCCCTGTTCAGGGAGAACTCCAGTTAGGTTCCTCATCTGCTCTCCCTTCTCAGTGGTTTCCCTAGCGTCCATCTCCCTCGCAATTCACTACCAGTCTCCTGTAAAGCACTTTCGGAAATGGTGTGTATGAAAAGTACTATATAAATGCAAAGTCTTCTGCTGTTTCTTCAACTGTTCATGTTTATGCCTGCTGTAAAATCATTAATCCTCTGATTGTTGTGTATGTGACCTCACAACCTGTTACCATGGAAATGATTCTAATCACACAAAGGATCGTGACATAAAGTAGTAAAAGCGAGGGGGATAGATGAAGTTTACTCACAGGACACTTCTCCTGCAAGACTGAGAGCATTTGCCAGCTGACTTTTTGCTCCCATGTCATAGACCACCAACAAGTACAGGGAAGGGACGAGAGACCATATCTGTAGCACCTCCTGACACAGTGAAAACAATGAGTGAAGCCCTGTTTATTCCGGCAGAACAAATTGGTTGTGTTGTCCATGTTGACATGGACCACTCAACCTCAAACCAGCAGTAAGAACTCTACAAGTGCCAAGCAAACTGTCCAGAGCTCCAACAGGTTGATCTAGAGCTTGGGTTCTGCTGCACAACCAGAAACTGTGTGCTTTGTAGTCCAACAGAAGTGCACCACAGCCCACCAGTGACATGTCCATCATCTACGTGATCCAGGACATTTGGACGGACAAACAGGATTCCCTCTGAGAGGTTCGTGGGGATGAGCTACCAACAGATGGCATCCAGCACTGGCTGAGGTACCCAGACCAGTTAGTTCAGAGCTGAGAGCACTGGCACACCAATTCCCACTGAATGGGCTGCATGTGCCAGCAGGCTCAATGCACCATGGCCAGAGGTAATGGCATGAATAAACTGTAGAAAATACAACACTGAGTTGCGAGTGATAACCCAAAATGATCAGGCAAATGATAGCATGTCCTTTGCCCTGCCCTGCCCTGTTCTGAGACAGATATGTTACCACTTGAAGGTAGAGTAGCTCTATTCTGATGAAAAGGATCACTTGCTTTGGGGTGAGCTAGACTGACCATTAAGTAGAGATCTTGGAATGTATGGATGGTGAGATCCCTGCACTGCTTCACATCTTGAAAAAAGCACCCTATGATGAGACAGGTGTCATGGTACAGAACTACCTTGACACCTCCGCATCTGAAAAAGACTGCCACAACTGACAGGCCCTTAGTGACCCTGGATGCCGATGACAGGCTGAATGGCATGGCTCTGAACTGATATAGATTCTGTCCACCTAAAAGTGGAGGAACTGTCTGAGTAATGGGCAAATGGGGATGTGAAGTAGGCATCCTCAATGTCCAGGTAGCAGAACCAAGCTTCTGGTACCAGGTATGGAATGATCTGCAGTAGAGTCACCATACAAAACCTGGACTGCAAACAAACTTGTTCAACACTCACAGATTGAGAAATGAGTGCCAGTCCCCTATCTGTTTGGGCACCAAAGTGTACCATGACAGTAACCCCTACTGAACTCAGTTTTCAGGGACAGTCTCTATCGCACACCACTTGAGGAGCTGAAGAGCTTCACTCCATAATGTAAGGAGAGACTCTTATGACAGTATGTCCTCCAACAGTGCCGGAGTTTCGAATTCCAGAGACAAACCTAATCCCACAACATCCAGGACCCACTTGTTGGAAGTAAAAGTGGGTAACTGCAGCAGGAAGTGGGGAGAGTCGGATCCCAATCAGAAGGTGCTGCAGGGTTCAGGATAGAGGTGAATGAGGCCCCCAACTTATCACATTTTGCCTTTTGCAGCATCCCCCAAACACTAACCTCTGGAGCAACAATCACCATTTGTGCTGACTTTGATCTCACGATTTATTGGAGGTCTTGGCTGGGCCACGATGCTAATACTGCTGCATCTGCTGCTGCTGCTTCTTCACTTGAACTTAGGTGTCCCATTAGGGTCAATGAATGAAGCCTCCACCATGTGGCCTATGCTTGGGCTGATGCTTGAGGTTGGTGACTGGTGTCACAGAGTTCAGTGTCACATTTGACTTCTCAGTGTACAAGACTTGGTCCTCAACCCTTGGCTCACAGAAAACTGTTCCTGTAACAAGCAGGTCTGCAACCCATTGCCGCTTCCTGCATGAACCTGCAACTATGCGTATCGGTGAACGAACATCATGGCAGCCACCACAAGGGCCAATACTTTAGCCACATCCAGGGTCACCTGCAGCTGGTGATTAGCCATGATCAATCCCAGATCACAGTCGTGTTGTAGATCTGGCTGATTCTCGTCAGGGAGCAGGCTGAAGAAGATGGAGAGCTTCTCAAAGAGTGCTTCTCAAAGAGCTCATGGCAATATTGGGCTATCAAACCAACATAGCTGACCAGGCAGATGCCCAGGAATGCAGCTGCATAGACCAATTAACCAAGGTAGTCCTGCTTTTTGGACTCTTTGTTTAATGGTGTGACTGAATCACCAGGCAACTTCAATCTGCAGAACACCAAGTCTGCCACTACAGTCAATGGGATGGACGATGTATCCAAATTTAAGTTGGGACAGAGGTGCATCAACCACTGACATGAGGTGTGTATGACACTCGCCAATGGGGTAAACATGACTGACAGGAGATGATGAAGCCTGCACTCAGTCCTAGAGGCCATTGTCAGAGTACCTCCACCGACTGTGGAGGTGGAGGCTCCCTTTGAAGCAGTAGCTACGGCACATGTGGCAATATGGTGGGGGGCCGCAGCATGCACAGCCAGAGTCAGTGCAGGGACTGAGGCTGGTATGGATCTACCGGTGGCTGCGATCCTAGGCAAACACTACTTAGTCCCACTGCTGACAGACTGCTCTCTCTAATTTGCAGCAGGCTCAACATCCGTGGCTGGAACAAAATGATAAGGAAGAACTTGAAGCTAGCGTCAGTGCTGAGAACGAGATGACCCCTCCAGCCTGGCACAGCACAAATGGTCCCTTGTTCGACAGTGATCCTACAATTGACATTGACTCTTTTTGTGTTTTCACTGATAAGACAGGGATTCATCTTTGAAAGAGTGGAGAGACAGAACCCTGCCTACCCAACTCTTATAAGTTTTAAAAGTCACCCCAGTACTATGGCAGTAGTATTGTAAAAAGTCCCACACAGTGCAAAGTGCCTCATCTTGTCTCTCACTACCTGGCCCAAATGTCGATATCTGTCTGAACGAGCTGCACAAAGCACTATTAAGGCAAAATACCTGCACTCAGGCTTGGCGGTGAGAGCAATAGGATGAGGAGCCCCATCCTGTGGGGAACTTTTTACTATGCCAGTTGCATGGTACCCAGGTGACATTTGGGGCTTCTAAGAACTGGATGGGG
Source organism: Neoceratodus forsteri (assembly GCA_016271365.2). Lineage (NCBI taxonomy): Eukaryota > Metazoa > Chordata > Ceratodontiformes > Ceratodontidae > Neoceratodus > Neoceratodus forsteri. The sequence goes on along the minus strand of CM057452.1, from coordinate 1,313,368,053 downwards.
AGGGTAGAGGGGCTCAGAAGGATGGGTGGAGGGTTTTTATTGTGTGTGCACTGTCAGAAGGAAATGCTTGCTGGGGCCTGGGATCTCAGTGAAGCCATACTGTAAGCACTTTGCAGTGGTAAAGGGAGACAAACTGCTGCCATTAGATGGGGTTGGGAGGCAGTAAAGGTGAATACTGCACTGTATCCATTCTTAAAGCATTTTATAGTGGACAGGCGGTGAAACTGCTGCCATTAGGTGGGGTTGGGGCAGTGAAGGTGAATACTGCACTGTATCCATTTTTAAAGCATTTTATAGTGGGCAGGCGGTGAAACTGCTGCCATTAGGTGGGGTGGGGGCAGTGAAGGTGAATACTGCACTGTATCCATTTTTAAAGCACTTTATAGTGAGGAGGAGGGTGAAGCTGCTGCCATTGGGTGAGGCGGGGGGCAGTGAAGGTGAAAAATGCACATGTATCCATTCCTAAAGCACTTTATAGTGGGGAGAGAGGTGAGAAATTGCTGCCATTAGGTGGGGTAGGGGGGCAGTGAAGGTGAAAACTGCACTGTATCCATTACTAAAGCACTTTATAGTGGGTAGGAAGGTGAAACTGCTACCATTAGGTAAGGGGGTGAAGATGAAAACCACACTGTGTTCCAAAGTACTTTATAGTGGCGGGTTGGGTGGACGGGCTTAGGTGGGGGAGGAGTAAGGTGAAACCACACTGTATCCTAAAGCTCTTAGAGTTGGGGGGGAGTTGTCATTAGGTGGTGGGTGAAAGTAGAGGTGAAAACCACGCTGTAACCCAAAGCACTTTACAGTGGGGAGAGGTGAGAAGCTGCTGCCATTAAGTGGTGTGGGGGGAGGAAGAGTGAAAACCACACTATATTCCAAAGCACATTACAGTGGGGGGGGGAGAAGCTGCTACTATTAAGTGGTGCAGGGGGTGAAGATGAAAACCACACTGTATCTCAATGCATATTACAGTAAGGAGGATTGAAAAGTTGCTTCCATTAGATGGTAGGGACTGAAGGTAAAAACCATGCATTCCAAAGCACTTACAGTGGGGGGAGCTGCTACCATTAGGTGGTGGGGCTGAAGATGAAAACCATGCTGTATCCCAAAGCACAGTACAGTAAGGAGGGGTGAAAAGTTGCTGCCATTAGGTGGCAGGGTGTGAAGGTGAAAAACCATGTTGTATCCCACAGCACTTTACAGTGGGGAGGGTAGACAATGGTGCAGTCATTAGGCTCAGGGCAACAAGTCGCCCATTATTTTAGCCCCAAATGGGGAAAATATATAAAACATTTTCCTTGACACGCCACAATTTCAGCCCCAAAAATCTGGGGACAAATCTTTTTGCTATTGTGGCCATATCCACCCAGTTTCAAAAACGGTAGATCAACTACGCTTGTCTTCCACAATTGACAGGTATCACTGTTCACTGGTCTTATGTGGTCAACTGAACAGTAACAGCTGTATTACACTGAGTGATGAACATGACAGACTGAGGGTTGACAAGTCATTACCAAAGGGTTATTTAACATTTACATAAAATAAGAAAAATGTCCAGGTATTTCTAAAGCACACAATAAAGTGACCCTGCAAAACCCTGACTGCTTGAGTAACAGCATATATGAACAGAAATCTACAGTTATACTGATACAGTATATCCAAGTCTAGTTTTTCAAGGACCAGCACAGCTATAAACATTCTTTCCCCGAGGTTGCTGCACCTTACTCATATACAGTACTGTAAGGAGAGAGTTATGATTATGGCATAAAAATGAAAATTTCCAGACAAAAACATTTGATCAAAAAATGCAGCATACCCAGTCTCAGTTGTATAGGTGCACTGTGCATATCACATGTATAGCTGCCCCGACAATATGTCATCACTGTAATTATTATGTCCAAACATTACTTCAGAGTTATTTATATAGGAATTCTAGTAGGATCAGACAATCTAATGTTAATAACAGGCTATGCTTCAGCACAGAATGTCATAAATTGAAAATTCTGTTTCCTTTTCTCATCACACAAAGGTGTGCTATATTAGTTAAAAAAACACATGCACGCTACCACCCAAAGGTTGTGCGAGTGAAGCTAAACCCATACAGCTGATGAATGGCTAAACTCCTGACAGATCGCCTGCTTGAAGAAAAATGAACAGTATGGCACTTCCCTTTCATTGTGGAGGAGGCTGTAGGGTCAACTTTTTTGTGCTCACCTTGTGACAGCTGCACTGTGCATCTGCTTTTTCTACACTATTGCTGAAATTTCAAAGTGATGTCTTCTATTTTTTTTTTTGCTCCTCCCAAACTCTTGCTGGATGCTCCTTTGGGCTGCCTGGGCCCCCGCCCCACCGCCATGTCCCTTCACCATCCACTGCCCCATTATTGCCACAACCTGGGTAACCCAACGTATCCCTTCATTGGGAGGGCCCCTCTCCCATGGAGGGGGACTGGGGAAGGAGAGTCACCCGAGGGCATTCCAACCGTATCCTGCTCACAACAGGGGTCAGCGTGGACACTTATGGGCTCTGTGGCATGTGGGGACAGGCCACCGTCATCCAGTCAGCCGAGTGGCTAGTTTTCCCATTTTCTCCCCAGCCCCCCACCACCACCACCACCATCTCCTATGAAATGGTCTGGCCACAACAGCATTCTGGGGATGGTGGCATTCAGTGGCGTGTCGAGACCACACGCCACCAAGAACACCAGCCACTAGCCATCACCAAGAGCTGTCAAACAGTGGTCCAGGACCCAGCCACCCCCCACCCTGGGAGGGAAGCATCTAACGGACACTGTAAATTACCGCCCTGCTGCACTCTGCTCCTGATGTCCGGACTCAGAGCATGTACCCAGACTGCCATCATTCTGAGCAAACACCCATCACTGAGTGCCATGGAGCCGACTGTGATGTCTTTTTTGAATAGGCTGTAGGTTAGCTGCACTGGAATTAAAATGGTCACTTATGAACAGCAGTCCAGCTACAGTAATGCAGCTACAGAGCAACCATCATACTTAACTTAAGAAAACTTCCCCGTGGCAGTAGTTTTCTTTTTTGTTGAATGAGTCCTTTGGTGTCTTGGTAACAACTGAGCTCTGGATAACAGCACAGAGAGCTCGGGGTGGGGGGTTGGGGTGCAAAAATTTATCTTGATGCTTGGTTCCATGATTCTACACCAAAAAAATTAGAGGGTGATTTATTTTGTTTAATACTTTTGTTGTTACAGCACTGAACTGTTATCTGGGGAACAAAGGTTTAATTTTGAATCGCACCACAGCCATCATCTTGCTATGTGACCTTGTGCAAGTAACCCACAACCTCCCCACACTAGGGCAGTAGGGGGCAGGGGTGTGAGGGACATCTATGGGCTTTGTAACTGTGAGCGGCTCAGGATTGTTGCTGATGTGGGCAATCAGGTTAGCCATTATATAAAGTATGTGTGTGCAAGACGTATGTTCAAGATGTTCTCAAGGTGTAGAAAAAAACATGTCAAAAATATTTTCTTTGGGGGGATCTTTGTTTTTGCAGAGTGTGTGTGTTTGTATGCATGCATGTGTGTGTGTGTTCCGAGTCTGTAGAAAACACAGACACAACTTGTATTAAGGCCTTTTATTTAACATTTGGTCATTTTTATGCTAGTGAAAAGTTCACGTTTCATTTCTAGACCCACGTTGTAAAAGGAAGGAATCTCATACTTTCTATTTTTCAGGGATGGGGCCTTTCATCTTGAAAATGCCCAGGGCCTTTTCAGTCTTAATCTGGCCCTGGACTGTTCACTGGTCTTATGTGATCAACTGAACAGCAACAGCTGTATTATACTGAGTGATGAACGTGACAGACTGAGGAATGGAAGTCATTACCAAAGGGGTATTTATTATTTACAAAGAATAAGAAAAATGTCCAGGTATTTCTAAAGCACACAATAAAGTGATTCTGTAAAACCTTGACAGCTTGAGTAACAGCATATATAAACAGAAATCTACAGTTATGCTGATATAGTATATCCAAGTCTAGTTTTGCAAGGACCAACACAGCTATGAACATTCTTTCCCCGAGGTCGCTGCACCTTACTCATATACAGCACTGTAAGGAGAGAGTTATGATCATAGCATGAAAATGAGAATTTCCAGACAAAAACATTTGATCAAAAACAGCATCAAAAAATGCAGTATACCCAGTCTCAGTTGTGTAAGTGCACTGTGCATATCACATGTATAGCTGCCCCGACAATATGTCATCACTGTAATTATTATGTCCAAACATTATTTCAGAGTTATTTATATAGGAATTCTAGTAGGATCAGAAAATCTAATGTTAATAACAGGCTATGCTTCAGCACAGAATGTCATAAATTGAAAATTCTGTTTCCTTTTCTCATCACACAAAGGTGTGCTATATTAGTTAAAAAAAAAAACACATGCACGCTACCACCCAGAGGTTGTGCAAGTGAAGCTAAACCCATACAGCCGATGAATGGCTAAACTCCTGACAGATCGCCTGCTTGAAGAAGAATAAATAGTATGGCACTTCCCTTTAGTGCGGAGGAGGCTGTAAGGTCACCTTTCTTGTGCTCACCTTGTGACAGCTGCACTGTGCATCTGCTTTTTCTGCACTGCTGCTGACATTCCAAGGTGATGTCTTTTTTGAAAAGGCTGTAGGTTAACTGCACCGGAATTAAAATGGTCACTTATGAACAGTAGTCCAGCTTCAGTAATGCAGTTACAGAGCAACCATTGTGCTGAGCTTCAGTAAACTTCCCCTAAACAGGCACAAGTATTCTTATTGTACCTTATAGAAAAGCTGCCCTACAGTGACTGAATGCCATTATTACCTACAGTAGACCAAATGATCAGTGGCCTATGTGAAATGAGTTGCGGTGGCCTCTGTCCAGTTCCCAGTGGGCAGGTGTCCATACCACTGCATACAAGGCCCCACCATACAAAAAAACAGTAGGTACACTCTCCAAAGTAGGTAGCAATAAAACAACATTTATTTTCCAAGGTGCATATGCATCACTGGAGCAGAGAGAAACACCTCTACATATTGTTTCCTATCGAGGCCCCTCATCAGGAGGCCCCTAATGAAGCCTTGATAGGATGCAATATCTAAGGGTGTTTCTCTCAACTCTGGTGATACACCTGCACCTTTAAAAATAAAGACTGCTTTATTGCTACCTTCCTTGGTGAGTGCGCCTATTTTCTGTTTTGTACAGGTGTCCACATCACAAAGCAAACCAGTATACCTGGCACTAACTGGCACCCCTGTTGGCAGTCGAACATGAGAGGCCAAGGATTGGATTTGTACGGACTCTGAACTGTCTGCCCTTTCTCTTACATGGCGGTCCCTCTATGACAGAGTTGAGGCATACTGGTAGTGCAGTATGGGAAAGCTTGTACTGTGACCACCTGTGCTGTACCTGTCATGTGGATAAACAGAGGGCTTCTGATTCCAGTGCTGTCAATCCAGCACCTTTCATGAGTGCTGAACTTCACACACACACGCTGCTAGGATAATGGATAGCTCTTCAGGAATGGAAGGGATCATAGTTTGGTTCTATGGAGCCAGTGGCCCAGTCTCATCCACTTCCTTACTCATACACCCCGCATCTTCGCGATGACATTCCATGATGTAATAATTTGGAGACTTAAGCTAATGGGGATACCTCTTTAAGTGCATTTTTTTTCTGTTTTTGAGGGTCATTTTTTTCTTCTTAGTTTAGCAGTGGTGCTGATTTAAAACAAATGTTCCCCTAAAATATATATTTTTAAAAAAATACCTAAATAAAATCCTGTTCCAACTTCATTAGAGAACACTCCAGTGCTCTCTAAAGTATTATGTCACTAAATGATACTCTGCATGGAGGGGTGGGGGGGTTGAGTAGGGAAGTGGAAGGGATCAGGCAGTCAGCTCTATGGACCCACATTCTGATATCTTCCATTCCTAACATACCAGCCTAAAAAACGAATGTTCCATGTCCTTAGCAACGTCTCCATAATGTAAGGCTATTTTAGCCTCTTTGGGGCTATGACTAAATTGGTCCTCTTTTAAAGAAAACCGTAAAGAAACCATGCAGCTACATGTTCAATGATCTGGTGTGGGCTCAGGCTACAGGTTTCGATACCTTCCTATACTTGTTAGTGTCTAAAAGAGCTGACATGTCAACACAATGATCCAGTGATATCATTCTGTGCCAACCAGCAGATGACCAGGGTTTGGGAGCAAATGCACACACAGCACCTTTGAAGAACAGTCATGGTCAAGGAGTGCTGCTGGCCATAGCATGCCCCCTGACCAAGGAAAGGATGCATTGACCACAGCAACCCATACTGCAGACAAATAAGGTTCACTGCGTCTTTACGGGAAGCTGCGTGCTCGCACGATCCCATCATGGGACACGGCACAGTGTGGTTTGAGGGTGGATGAGGGAGAAAATGATCCTCAGCTGCTTAAATGCTGACTGCTGGTACTCTGGGGCCCCATGCTATGCACAGAGCTGAGCAGCAGTTTTGAAGCTAGGAGCTTGTAAGTAGACTCAAGAAGGGGGACAGACCAGAGACAATAAACAGCTACTGAAAATAGAAGAGCTGATGCCCACAGGAAAGAGGAAAAATAGAAAATAACAGCCTGGCAAGAAAACACATGCTATTGACCCAAGGGTGGGCACTGACAGGCTGGTAGGAATGGGGTGAAGGTGAGTCAGGGCTTTCATACATGCTCCCTGTCTTGGTCTCTCACTCTGCCTCTCTCAGCTATGCACTCACAGAAAGTGCTTGGGAGCCCAAACCTGTGTGGGGAGAAAGACTGGAAATAAATATTGTGGCAAAACATTTAGAAACTCAAATATTTAGTAAAGAATAGCTCAGCTCAGACACATTTAGTCAGAAACATTTAACCTGGTCAAGCTGACAGGTAAATACCCTAGAATATCTAATCTAAGATAAACTTCCGCTGACATTTTTTGAGCAATTAAACTAATGTTCGCCGTCACCTATCTGATCAGGGCAGTATTGCTTTAGCTGACTAAGTGCTGATCAAATAAGGAGAATGACTGAATTACCTGATTAAACATTCACCAGTTTATATCCTAGAGAACATAAAGAATCAGACAATCACTGACCTTTAATAGGCAAAGGTGAAAAACTGTGATAAGAATTTGCCAGTACAGGACTAAGTTTTGCTAGATTTAAGCTGGTTGGAAAGCTTCAGCTACAATGAACTCCTGGCGCAGCTTCATTCACTGAAACAACAAAAGAATGGTCCAGACAGTTCTCCTCCTTACCTGCTGCCATGCCAGCAACCCATGTTCAGAAATGAGTAAGGGTGGCTGATGGCCCATAGTGTCAGTGGCTCTGCAGGTTGCACACTCACCTCGGTGACCAGAAGATCAGAAAGTTATGGGTTCTAGCCCCACACTGGGAACTTGGGATAAAGCCCAATATTGACATTGTAGTGCAGCATTTTGGAGGTGGGGGTGCACTCCTGAAGTGCCATCTTTTGGATGAGACATAAAACTGAGGTCCCGTCTGCCTGTTCTGGTGGTTGTTCAGGTGGACGTTAAAGATCCCAAGGCATTTTTCGGAAAGAGTTGGGGAGTTTTATTGAGGGAAAATAACTGAACATATACAATCAAGCAGAAAACTTCAGGATATAAACAAGAACAATTAACAGAGGCTTCTTAAAGCAAAACAGTTTGATCAAAGGAGAAAAAAGGAAGAAATTCAGTCTTATAATACTGTGAAATCTACACTAATCAGACTGTGAAAGAAAAAAATAAAATAGAAACAAAAAGCTAAACTGAGAAATGAACTAAGATTAAACCTATGCTGAAATAGTGATCCATTCACACCTTGCCTGTAACATTTTACATCTGGAAAAGGAAAACTTTGAACATTCCATTCTGCATAGCCCTTGTAATGCTGTTCTTAACATAACCATCATGCTCAAAACAGCTACATGCTTCTGGTGTACTGTCGAAGCACACCTGTACTGACACAAATAATACCCACAAGCCCCTAAAATTACTCTTAGTGGGCTAGGATAGACTTGTCAAAGCTGTGCTGGGAAAAGCCCCAAAACTACTATTTCATATGTGACTTTTATGTTCCTAAAGGCTGGCCATACAGACTGTAATTTTAACCAAAATTCTACTGCTATTGGACATTCTAATAGAAAATGTTGCTGTATTTCCACTATATTATTGCATCTGGGTCTGGGACAGATTCTCTCATCAATGGATTTATGTTTTAGGGAATTTGTAACCCTCATTTCCATGCGTGCCAAGTCCCACATCTCTATGGGCAATCTTTTTTCTGTCAATTGCAAGATCGTCTCTGACTCCCTATCAGATGGGCAGCCTAGTAGCTGTATATTGGGAGTACATTTTCCTGTAATACTTGATTATACCACTGTTTTCTAGGATTTATTTTTTTATGAGAATTCGTGCGATGCCCCGTGTTCTGATCTTTTTTAATAATTTGGTAAACCAGAACGGGTTTGAAATCTTCCCTGTTCCCATTCACTTATTATCTTAGGAGGCCAATCAGATACCATATTTGTCCAAGTTTTGTTAGTAACGAATAAAGGGTGGCAGTTCGTATAGAAAAACTGCCATGAAAAAAGTAAAGGGTTGCACATTCTAATACCCCCTTCGCCAAAGACCAGGTAGGTGATTTCTCTCTTAATGAGGTTTAGCCTACTACCCCAAAGGCTTTGAAAGAAAACATATATATAACCTTGCCTCCATACACAAAGAAGGAGGAGGAGGAGGAGGAGGAGGGAAACATGGGCTAAATGCAGGAATATAGGCATTAAAAGGGTTTAATTAAATATACTCTCTTTCCCATTGAAATATTCTTGGACTTCTGTGATGCTACCTTTTGACTGGTTTTATTTAGTATCATATCCCAATTATACAATGTATCATCCCTCCTTAGTACTGAAAAATAAACCTAGTATTTTTGGAAAATGATCAGGTGCTTTAAAAACCTGTAGAGACGACACATTGCTAACTTGTTCTGTACAAAGTGAAACACAAACTTTTATTATAATTGATTTTAGTGCCTGTTACTGCCTCTTAGGTTTCTAAAGTTTAAATCATTGCAATTTCGGAACTGGCTTCTTGAAAAATAACACAGGTATCATCCGTATATGTTAGTGTTTTTGGAAAGGTACTGTCTAAGAGGGGAACAGCATTTACTTCTTTGGGGTTTTTTTGTATCTACTGTTTATGCACCCTACCCCCAAAACTCTCTCAGCCTACTCCTGCACACCTGACACTGCTCTACTACCCTCCTGATCCCCCATCTCTGACTGCCCTCCACCATCCTTCTGCCAGCGGACTCCCCAGATCTCAGCCAGCAGAGGCGGTGGAGTAGCAGGGTGGGGAACGGAGACAGGGCCCAGTACTGGGCATCTGGCGATGTGGCTCAGAGGACAGCTGTCGCCTATCTGGGATTGAGGGATTTTTCAGGGGTATGTTTCCCCCTAGGAGCACAGGTGTGCAATGATGCTCGCATGGCCATGCCGTACTCCTCCCCTTAACTGCTCCAAGCACTAGCTGTGCCTCCAGTCTCCACCGAGGGTCACTACTGTGCCGGAGACACCCTGAATCCCTCCCTAGGGAAAGAGCAGTCCATCAGACGCTCAATCCTCTCCCTTCCCTGCTGACCTCTGGCCCCTGAGCTCGTTCCCAAACTCGGGTCACCGGCATGGTGCGAGGTGTGGCGTCCAGTGCCTCAACCATCAGTGCCACTGGGCCGGCACTTCTTTGTTTTGGTTTAACTTTTTTAAAGCTGGGTCCAAAGAAAATATATAGCAATGGACTCAGGGGGTAGCCTTGCCTAATACCCCTTTTGATTTTTACTGATTCCCCTAACCACCCATTTAAGAATGGTGAACCGAAGCTTAATCATATAATGTGTTACTCCACTGCACAAACTGTTGTGGAATCAATTAATGTCTAAGTGTGTTGAACAAATAAAAATGAGACATCTTATCAAATGCTTTTTCCTGGTCGAAAGCAAGAAGCCATTCAGACACTTTACCAATTTTTTTGGCATCAAAAAGTTCCCTTAGACTAATAATATTATCAAAAATCCTATTCAGCTTATTCTTGAATTGCGCCCCCCCAGCTAGTCAAGGCCGCATCCTGCTTTATGCAGATGATGCGGTTGTCTTCTCAAATGGCTCAGACCCCAGTGCCCTTGTGCAGCAATTACAGAGCAACTTCACCAGTGTAGAGACGTGGTTCAAAGATCATAAATTGATAATGAACTACAAGAAAACAAAAACCATGCTGTTTTCCAGCTCTCTAAATAAACACACAACTACCCACTATCAATATGCAATAGTGACAGGGTTTCCCTTGAACTTGTTCAACACTTTAAATACCTCGGTATCACTATTGACTACTCACTCACCTTTACTCTCCACATTGACTACACGGCCAAACTATCAACAAGCACATAGGGCTACTTTATCATCACTAGCATAGCCTCCTATCCCCTGAAGCCCTCTGTATAACTGTTCACAGTTCTTTTTTTTGCATGCTATGTTTTACCACCTCTCCCACGTCACACTGGCCCCCACTCCTTCCGGCTCGACAAGCTCCTCGACCCCACTGGCCTTTATCCAGCCCCCCTCAGGTCCTCATATCGCAGCCCGATCCCGGGATACCGCTGTATCCCTGTCACTGGCGGGTCCCCCTCCTCCGAGGAGGAAGGGCACCGGGGACGGAGTGGGAGACCCCCGGCACACACTACATTAAGGCCCGGGGGATGCCGCTGAGGAGCAGGAGGCCCTGGATAGGCACTGGAGGTGCTCGAGAGAGCGGGGAGCCGTCATCTAGGCGGCCAGTGGGCGATTTTCCGATTTTCTGTATGGGGGCAGCATAGTGACATCAAGGCATATGCCGACTTCCGCTCCTCCCCCAGGTAACTGGGCCGTACAGCCTGCCATGCTCCCAGCCTCCGCTAGGAGCCAGCAGGTACCGGACCTGTCCCTGCCCACCCCAGAGAAGGGAGAGCTCGGCGGGGCCTTCAATCCTTCCTTCGGCCGGCCTCCAGTGACCGGTCCGTTCCCGAACCGGGTCGCTGGCATCGCAAGCGGGAATCTAACCACCGAAAAGGCGGGCCGCTGTTCACAGTTCTGTGGGTTCTCTGGTGGACTACGGGCTGCCTATATATGGTTCTGCCACAGATACTGCTTTCCGGCGCATAAAAACTGCACTCAACAAAGTCTGCCAGCTCACCTTAGGTGTGCACCGACTGACTCACACCTGTGATCTCTATGCCAGGGTACACTGACTCATGTTCAATGGCTGAGTAAAATATCAATCCTGCCTTCTGGCCAAAAAGATTTGCCTTGGTCAGCTACCACCAGGGGTCCAACAACTTCTGATTCCCAGCAATAATCCAAGGCACACCTGTAACTCTGAACACCAATCCTTCCTAACTCCACAGTGTTGAACATCTCAAGGACAAAGGTCCTTTGCTTACCATGCACTGCTGTGGTTCAACTCCCTCCAGGAGAACATTGTGTGCCTGCCCACCACGCTGGGTACTTTCAAAATAAACTTGAAGCTCCTTATGATACGCAAATCTTGATGTGCCTGCCATCAATAGCACCACCTTTCCACCACCCCCATCACTACTTCCATTCCCTGGCACCCTCAACCCTTTCCTCTCTCCCCTGAGTAGGCCCTCCCCCCCCACACACACACACACCTAGCACCCTTTCCCTCTGCCTCCAGTCTAGTCACCTCCCTCCAATCCCTACTGCTATACTGATATTATGCTCTCCTTTTGCACACTGCACTTGGGCTCCTCCTCTTCACCCCATTTCTTCTTTTTTTCTTTAGCACTTAGCAACGCTCCAAACAACCTCTTGTTTGCTGACAACAGACTGGTTTCACCGTTGGGCACTGTAAATTGTCTGTTTTCCTGTGAACTGTGCTGTGTTTGATATATAATCCTGTTTGTTTATCTTTGTATTTCTGCAATCCTTTGTATAATTTCACCTATCTGTTGTACTGAAATGTCCTGACGTGTGTAAACCCTGGGCAGCGCCACCCCCCAGTGCTACAACCCTGCCTACTACCCTGGACATAGGCTAAGGGGTTTGGGTTCGCTAACTTATCACATTTTTTAAAACCTTTGCACAGTGCCTCAACTCAGGGTGCTTTACGTGGGTGAGATGGTGCTGGGTGTAGCCCCCTGAGCTGCTACACCACCCACGGTGACCAGTTACCTTTCCCAGACATGCCCCAAGATACAGCTCCCCACATTTCCACATTTTGAATTAAAGGCTCTCTCTAATAATATGCTCACACTGGATTTCAAACAACAACAACAAGATATTTATTTTGGGGGGAATAAAGGAGCTAGGAAAGGGAAACAGGAGTAGAAGTTATCTTACTGTATTTACACATGTACAGAGATCATTTAGATTTTTCTGGTGAATCCTCCAGCTGGGTGGCTACAGATTAAAGGCAGGCATAAATCACATTTTACCATTTGACTTAAGACATCCAGAGCCCTTGCTATCTAGCTGCTGATAAATCAGATGTTAAACATAATTATTAATAATACCCACACTGGTACCAGTTCCCTATACAGCAGAAACCCTGCAATCTCATACCATACTGGTTAAACAGATACCACAGGCCAAGATGTTGCAGGCCTGATGGACTTGCAGCTGGTCGAGGTGGCCGGCTATTAATTTGAGGGCGGGGGCAACTTGGAAACAGATTTTTGTAAAGCAGCAAATTACTATTTACAACCACAGCAGGGATTGCCCTGCACTTTTGCAGACAAATCAGAGATTGCCCTGCACTTGCAGACTTCTGAACACTCCAGAACAAACTATGTGGATTTTACATCCAGAACACTCAGCACAATATTTGAAAGTCCCATCCAATGCAATGAGAGTGATGCTTCTGTCAAGCATCCTCAACGCAGCATAATCACAGTCACATCCAGTAATTTACATACCAAAAGGCATCCATCCAGAGTAAGTTGGCAACAACACTTTTATCAAGCATCCCATACTTTAGTCAGAGGCAGTCACATCCAGTACATTCTATATACCAAGAATATTATCCACAAGCGGAGTCCTATCCAGCACGTCTAGCCATTTAACACTTATACCAAGCGCTCTTAGACGAAATTCTGCGCAGACACAGTGACATTCTCCTCAAGGTATCTTAGACATTAATATGCTCTAGGGCCTCCTGTCTCATGAAGTGGCATGCGCGTCTTGGCAGACAGCTCCACAATGGCAGGACTCTAACCCATAGCTACACATTAATATGATTCACTAAGCCCAGCATCTTGCTGCACCTGCAACTTAGCCATTTGGGCCACAGACAAGATGCATCCATTACTTGAACTAGGCAGTCTCTTATGGGGTTAGTAGCCCAGACTGATGACTTCAATACTTTGCACTTAACAGCACACATTTCTTAATGGGGCATGGAGCCCCCAAGATTACTTGCTTAGCTTCTCCCTCGCACCTGGGGGTACGAGGGTACTCACTCAGGTCCTCCAGGGTCTCATCCGCAATCGAAGGCATCCTGAAGACTTCTTCAGCTCTCTCACCACTGAGGTACTTGGTCAGCACTCTCACCACTGCATGATGTCATCTGGTCTGGTCAGTGCTCTCACCGCTGTTGGACATTTGATTCTTCGGTCCACACCTTCCTCGACGTGGGAGGGAAGGCTAGCCTCTGGAGGACAGTACTGGCAACCTCCAGAATAACTGTTGCAGAAAGCCCAATTATTGTAACTAGTTAACTGAAGAAAATAACAAATGCCCTCTGAAGACAGAAAAGGCTTGAATTAAGTGGCCCAGACCTGATGGCACGGCTGGAGCCTGAGCCCATCCCCCATGGGGGGCTCCCAGCAGGCTGGAGCCTGCTCTGCTGCTCTCTCTCTCTCAGCTCTGCATCTCTGAATCTCCCTCTGAATCTCCAGACAAACTGGCAACATTGTCTCTTTTTAGAGCTCCTAGCTCAACTCCTGATTGGTAGCAGAGATGGGGTGACATGTCTCCAAGTTGCTGAAGGACCTGTCAATCAGAACACTCAAGGCACAATTGGGTTGTGGAATTTGTGCCTAAAATAATGCCCCTGTAAGCCCTCATAAGCACTTGGATGCTTACCCATGAGATGCAGTGAATGTCCCACAAGTCCAGGCTATCTATTGCTGCAATTCCAATTGGCTGTACTGCTGGCAATGGCTGCTTAACCCACTGTCCCTTATAGCAGATTAGATACAGTCCTGAATAATGTCCTGGTGCAGCCAGAAAGAAGTAATTATTTGCCTCAAATGCCCCACAGTTCTATAGCTTAAAGGCAGTCGCTGCACAGGTGAAAAACATGGCTCTTTTACTTTTCCTGTCGCTACTGCACTTATGCAAGCTCCCTTGTAGCAGCTGACAGGCTGACACACAGAGTCCCAGATACTGGAATTGCCAAGGAAACAGTACTCATTTTAACTTTAAGCACTTTTTCCCACATGCACAGTATATTTCCAACAAGCAGCAACAGTTCCATTATTTAAAACATTTTAATTCTTTACTTTTCGCCTAGAGCTGAACATAGCTGCCCTGGAGGCAGCCAGATACACTGTTATGCATTATTCAGATGACCGGGGCCCTGCACAGGCATACTCAAATGAGCCCCGGTCAGAACTCCTTTAATTCCCATCTGAGTGGTCCCCAGCAGGCTGTCCATAGTCACCGGGTCTCAAATAGGTAGAAGGGATCCCGGGACCCACGGCACAGTCTCCCAGGCAACCGCAAAACAAGCGGCTCCACATCAAAGGCGCTTTGCGTGCCAATGCGACACATGCTGCCCTGGAGGCAGCACTTTTGCAGCGGGAGCTCGCAGTCAGCAGTTTAAGCCCTGAGGGGCTGGATTTTCATTTGACTGCAAGCTGGGGCACACACGAGGGAAAACAGGACCTTGGAAGCCAGAAAAATTAGAAGCCAATTCAGGAGAAGCCAGAGAGACAGCGGGGGAAGGACAGAACAAACCGGGCTAAGGTAAACCCACACTGGCATTTCTAGGAACCCCCATTTGCAAAGGGGTTACACGTGGAACCTATGTAAAGAGCTCTGAGCTCAGATGGTTTTCTGAGTACTGAAATAAATAAAAATCTGTTTGGAACAGCACAAGATTGTTAGGCTGATAGTAATACATCAGCAACTCTTTCTAACCTACTGAATAGGATTTTAGCCAACATTTTCACAGCCATATTTAATGCAGTGCAAAGTAATGCACCTGGGAAACAAAACCCAGGGAAGAGTACACAATGGGGGGGGGGGTATTAACAACAACAAAAATGGAAAGGGACCTGGGGGTAGTCATATCAGATGATCTAAAGGTAAGCAAGCGATGTGAGAAGGCAGTAAGGAAGGCGTGGGGGATACTGGGATGAATAGGGAGAGGCATCACCAGTAGAAAACAGGAAGTTGTTATCCCTCTGTACAGACAGCTGGTGAGACCCCATCTGGAGTACTGCGTGCAGTTCTGGAGACCCCATCTCCGCAAGGACATAGACAGGATGGAGGCAGTCCAGAGGAGGGCAACTAAAATGGTGCTGGGTCTGCAACAGAAGCCATATGAAGAGAGAGACTAAAGGAGCTTAATATGTATACCCTTGAGGAAGGGGGGGGGCATGATAGAAACTTTTAAGTACCTCAAGGGAATCAACAAAGTCCAAGAGGGTAGCATTTTTCAGAAAAAGAGATGTGCAAGAACAAGGGGACACAATTTCAAGACAGAAAGGGGATGGCTTGGGGCAATGTGAGGCAGTATGTGTTCACAGAGAGAGTGGTGGACGCATGGAACAGCCTTCCTGAGGAGGTCTTGAGGTCAAAAACAGTGGGAGAATTCAAAAATTAATGGGACAGACATATGGCAATTTTGGTGGGGGGATAGGAAGAAGCAGGCTGTTGGTTAACTAGGATCTGCAGCTTATTCAATAGATAGGGAAATGTGCAGACTGTATGGGCCAAGCGGTCCTCATCTGCCATCACAGTCTATGTTTCTATGTTGTTCTGATGCATTTCTGAGGTTGCAAAGTTACGCAACACCAGAAGAAGGGAATGTGAATTTGAAAGGAAGACCTGGACAGACCCTGCAGCTGTGTGAACCATAGCTCAGAGTCAGAGTTACTGGCATGGAATGCTAAATGTCCTAGGTTCAATTCCAATTGTAACATGGCATAAAAAAGCAGCATAAAATAAAGAAATCACATTGGAGGAATGACATCATGTAGTACATCAGAAACCATGGTCTAATACCACAGCAGATCATGGTTGGCATCGGGAGCGCGTGAACAAAATAATTTGACAACGATTGGGGGGGCACGCCACACAACACCGGTCACGAGCGAGGGAAAGAAATGGTCAAAACCGTGCAGGATAGCAAACCTTCTGTTTGCTTGTGTCCCAAAGTGCAGCACCCACCCACTCACGTAGCCGCCGAACGTCACAGAGTTGCAGAGTAACTGTAGGGAATAGTAATGAATGAAAGAGGCGGATAGCTGTGCAAGACAGTGGCAAAGACACCCGAGCGAAAAGCCGACGAGCCACTATCACTTGTAGACCCATCATAATGTAACAGAAGCAGTGCAGTAATCAAAAAAAAGTTATTCTGACCGGCGTGTCAACGAAAAAAGCTGTGACCTCCACAGAAATGTTTCTTTAGTCATAGGTATAGCACTTTGAGTATCTGAGGATGCAAATGTGCAGAGATACCCACAGTGCAACAGGAAAAAAACGCACAGACAGCTCGGAACAGAGGTGAAACAGATAACGACAGAGACATGGAAAAGAAATTAGCCACAGTGAGGAGAATGCATAGCTATTCTGCATATTTTAGCCAACTCGTCTATATAAAAACAGCAACACATGAGTATTGTGAAAGATATCAAATCCTCAAGGTGCACGCGCACGTTTTGAACTGTACAGGACGTTATACAGAGATTAGTGAGAGGTAGCAAACTGATGTTTTAACAGCAGTTTCTTCTTAATATAATTAATATTTAATAATAATAATACATATGAAGGTCGGACATCGTTTGCCATGTTACAAGCGGATTAAGCCACTCGAAAGGATGGGTCTACAGTGGAATTAATCCATGGTTGGTTGGTTGGACCTGACGCTTCGCCTCGTTGTCCAACCCCCCTAACCATGGATTAATTCCACAGCAGACCCATCCTTTCTCGTGGCTTAATCCTCACATGATTCACCTTTTCCTTTCTTCATTGTAAGCCATAATCTAAATTTGCCTAGCAGTGGCTTATTTAAACTGAACTGAGAAGGAGCTGATTGACTGTTGTTCTGATGTGTTTTCTTAGGAATTTTAAGAACTCTTATACTGGATAAGAAATCCATTGTAGGTACAGGACCAATATCTGTTGTAAAAGATTTTGTCACATGATCCTGAACTATTTTCATGATGCTTTTGGAGTTGTGAAAATCATATTGGAAGAAGGGGGAGATAAACATGTAATGAATCTTCTTCTCTGCTCTATCCAAAAAATCTTTAAACATGTCCAAAGTATGCTTTTTTTTCCTTGGGTGCCAAACTGTATCTCCTTTTTTAAAGATATCGTCCTATCATACTGCATGGTGAACATCTGTTGTTTGACCTTATTGATTTCTGAAGATAAATTCTGTTTGTCAGTATGCATTTTTGAGATTAAATAATATAGTTTCCTTTGAAGAATTAAATACTGTAAGTATTTTGTCCTATGGGAGCATATTGCCTGTTTTTGAAAAAAAAAGACTTAAAACCTTGTTTTGAAGCCTACCACCAGTCAGCCAGGCTGTCATAAGCATCAGAAACAGTCAGTCTAGCATATAAAAGGGCTGTCCATTTTGTCCTAATGAGCTTTTCCAATAAAATTGAGTATTTAATCGCTGTATAGGTGTAAAGTTTTTTTCATATATAGACCCAGAACAACAATCACAGGAGAACCCCATGTGGACAGAAGTTCCTAATGACACAATGTTAGCTCTTGTTATTGACATAATTTTTGAAGAATAAAAAATCAATTCTTGCAGCCAGAGTATCTCTAAAATATGTTTCCCTCTTTCCCGTGCGCTGAGATTTGAATCTATCCTGAAACAGAGCAGTTTTAGTCACATTATTCAAAAAATGAGCATCACTATACAGTTTCGTGGTATATCCCCCTCCCCATCCTGAAAAAAACAGATTGCAATGAAAATCCCCACCAAATATTACCAGCCTATTAGTATGTAAGTACAGTTGAACAAAACAAAATAATTCCACTCTAGCTGAAACAGCCTAGGGGGCATAGATGTTGATCAATCTATATTGATTATAGAGTTCTTTAAATCCGGCAATAAGGCACGTCCAGGTTCTAGTTCTACTACTTTCTGGCATATAAAATGATAACCTTTCAATAAGATGGCCACCCCACCAAAAAACATCAGTGCCTCAAGAGCAATAAGCTGCCCCTGAGGTCCACAGTTGTTTTACCTGTGCAATTTCATGCTGCATTTTAATCCTATTTTACCCCTCTCGCAGTGAGCAGCTGCCTACAACTGGATAACTAGCTGGTCATCCATTTCAATGTATTTTCATTAGTAATTTCATTTTGCAGAAAGTAGATGTTTTTAAAGGGACACTGTCAACTCCCCGCCTCAAAATGTCCCTAGTTTAAAATACACGTTATGATTGTTCGCTTTCTGTAGAATGTGCTAATGTAACTAACAGATTCATTGTAATCCCTTTTTTTCTTTTTAAAAGCGAAAAACAGACTGCCGACCATACTGGTGTTACCACACCAAAACTTGTTTACATTCCTTAATCAACTACCACTGTATCTTTCCTGGATTTGGGAACACCCCGTGATACAGTCTAGCCACTCAAGATATAGTGAGAGGAGAGAAGGATATTGCATCACGAGTGGCTGCGCAGTTTTGGGGTGTTCCTAATGCTCAGAAAGTGTGCAATTAAAGTAGATCAAGGACTGGAAACAAAACAAAATTGAGTATAATTACACCCTTAGCATGCATTTTAGTTTCACTATGAAAGGTGGAAGATTACACAGCCAGAAACACTAATGAATTTTACAGAAGGGAAGCAATCTTGAAATGTGGGTTTTCAACTAGAAATAGTATTATGCAAAAAGGGTGGACAGAATCCCTTTAATGCTGCAATGGCAGATAATGCTTCTACACACTTTTTAGAATTGTTTTGATAGTGCACACATTTTGAGTTATTGGGAATAATCTTGGGCCCTGGCACATGATGTTATGCTAGTCTGGTGTGTCTAGTGTGTAAACTTGTTCAACCTTTGGGCCTCTTTGCTTTCGAAAAATCTAACTGAGAATCAGAGGAACAGTCAGCAAAAGAGGATATTATGGAAGAAGCAACTGAATCACCTTCCTCCTCTGTATCACCCCACTGTTGCCATTTACTTGGGGCAGCATATTTATTCTCGGTAGAAATGGGGAGTGCTTCAGAGCTCTTAATTTTAGCTTTCTTTCCCCAACCTCTCTTTAGGTAAGAAACCTTTGTCATGTCCAAGCCTGAGTGTGCAGATGGGGAAGGCGGGACATGTTTTTCCCTCTGTCTGTATTTTGATCTCCCCTTTCCTGTAGCTTTGTTTGGGAAGGGGTAGGTGAAATCGAGGTAGACTGTATATTCTGGGGGTCTGGAGCAGAGTGCATCCCTGAATCAATGTGATTTAGATAGTATTAGAACCCACTGATGAGGGCTTGTGAACTATCTACCACAGAACCTGGGAGGGTCCCCATTTTCAGTGTCAGGGGTGTAATCAGGGGGGTTGTCAGAAGTATGGTTATGCACATTTTCAGTGAAAGCTTGGGCCTTAGCTTGGTTTTCTGTTATAATCTCCTCCTGATCATGAGGGGTTTTATCCATTCTATTATGGGCTGTGTAAGGGCTCTGTCTATACGCATGACCGATCTTGTCACACAGGTTACATCTTCATAGGTTTGGGCATTGCTGACTGATGTGCCCATATTCCATAAATAAATTGCATTTTGGGTGGTCAGATATGTAGCTTAAGTGGGTCCTAGCCCCACACTTATGGCATGTTCTAGGCTGACGAAGAGAAATAAAAACTGGCCACTTCTCAGAACATCAGTTATCAATATGTTTTATTCATGTGGCACAGATCCATTTCTGCCCAACGTTTCGCCAAGATGGCTTCATAAGGGATGGATCTATCGGTGTCAGTATAGATGTTTTTCAAAGCTTTAAAGTCATCATAAAGTTTTTTCTTTCTCATGCAAATTTCATTCAAAGAGTGTGGCCTAAGGCTATGACAGGCCGTGGTATGTCTGCTCCTGGTAGTCAGCTATAGCTTCGGCACCTCCCAGAATCTGCCCCAGCCTCTTGAACCACAGAAACAGAAGCCCCTTCATTATATTAGAAACAGGGAAGGTAGGGGGTCATCCCAGAGATTTTTGCCTTGGTAGGACCAGTTACATTTACACAGCTGATAGAAACATCCTCCTACCATGAGCAATATTCTTTTCATGCCAGCCAGCACTTTCCTGTACTGTATCAACAGTCCCCACAGCAGAGCATCCATTAACTATTGTCAGACCCCTGACTTAAAATGTTCATATTTCCCCACTAGTAGACATGTTGTCCGCAAAATAATTTACAACTGTTTCACTGCAGTTTGTGGATAGGTCTACTCCGGCTGCTTGTTTCTGTGAGTCAGCATGCTCAACAGATCTTTGGGGGTTGCCTCAGAGAGGAGGCTGTAGGGGCATGGTGCCACCAGCTGCAGAAATGCTAACACGCTGATTAGTGGGACAGATAGCTGTTGATTTAGCTGCCATCACCACTGAATATTCACCGCCCTGTTAAGAAAATGTTTTCGACTCAGTTTGCAACTATAAGGTAGAATTGAGAGATTCTGATGATAAAGCACAGTGAACTGCAGAAATGTCCGCAGTTACAGTGGCCAAAGGATGTCATGTTTGCAAAGAGTTAATAGTCCTGATATCTTTAGCGCTGGCAGCAACACCTGGGTCCCGGCCACTACCTGAAGTTGATTTTGTCCACCCTGCTGCAAGCAACGTGGCTTCAGGAGACCAAGATTTTTTTTCTCCATTTGCGGAGTGGGTGCAGGGTGTCCTCTTCATAAAAATCAGCTGTGCTGCAGCTGACCGCTGCAAGCCAGAAAAGTCTGTGTTTGACAAACTTGGTGAAGGCACAGGAAAACTCCTTACAGATGTTTTCACAACTGTGCTTCTGTCTTCCTCTGCCATGATTTCTAATGGATGAGCTTGTCTGGCAGTCAGGCTAGCCAGCAATCCTAAGTCAGCATCTGAGGCTTCTGCCTCACTGACTGTCTCCATCTCTGAATCCTCACACACCTGGTACTTATTGGGCACAGAAGCACTGGCTTCCATATCTTCAGGTAAAGATTCCACCACTGAATTATTCTCCAAGAGGGGTTGCTGAGTTTCTTCCATAAACCCAGCAACGTGTGGCGCTGCCACACCTCCACTTTCCTCCACTCTTGCCAGGTCGGCCATCTTGCATGGCTAGCAAGACGGACAGAGGTTCACCCTACAGCAAGAAGAGTAGGGGAATTTTATTGAAGAAGGTGGGCTTCATTACAATAAATCCATCATCAAACAATACATCAAAAGGTCTTAAACAGGATTAAGAGAAAAACCAAGCATCACAATTACGCTACAGTAAATGTACTTGATGCGAATTATTCACATGACAATCTTGATTCCTAAGAACACATAAGGCTTTACAATATTACCAATAAGGTCATGTGTACAGATCAGTTTTGGTGCAAAACCAGGAGACATCTGGCTTGCCATAAAAATATCTGATCAAAGCAAAACAATATACAAAGTTTCAGCATGATACTTGACACTAACAATTTCAGAAGTACAAAACATAATTTGTTCATAAGTAAGCTGAAGGAACAAGGGTTCATTCCATAGTACAGCAAGGCTATTCCAAAGGTTCCGAGAAAACGGACACTCAAGGAACAGATGTTGCTGAGTTTCAAGAGTTAAGGAGCAAGAGGGTCTAGGACAAAAACGAGAATCCAAAGCTTTATGTTTATGGTTATTCTTAACTCCTAGCCTATCATAATTACTGAGCCAGACCATATCCCAAACATATGGTGGTAGACGGGAACTACGTAGTTGTAGGAGAACCCATGGAAGATGGGCCGAAGGGCAAAAGGGGAAAACAATTTCTTCCTGGGCCTCCTGCCTCCAAATTTTGTCATAAAGCGTGTGTCTAGAGGAAATACAAAATCCTGGGATAAAGCTGCCAGGACAGGGACATTTTAAAACTTTCTTTCCCATAAGAAGGAACATCCGTGACCTAAACAATAGTTCTATGTCTAGGATCCCATTTATCAAGGCAAAAGAAAACCAAGACATAAAATAGGGTTTCCAGATAACAAAACCTGGCTTAAGGGCTTTGCCAAAGTTAAAAGAAAAATAAACTATAAAACCAACCGGTGGGTCATATTTATACCACCTTCCTTGATTGGCCGGTAAGTAATATTATGCTTTACAGGATTTAATCTAGACCCCTATAATGCTTTAAAAAATACACCAAAAGTCTGGCAAAAGAGTTTTGGGAGGAGGAAAACATAACTAAGATACAAAAGAAATGAACTAACAAAGATTTAATTAAAATAATCTTTTTTTTTTCCAATCAAGACTTTGTTCCAGCCAGCCAGGAAAGCGTCTGCTTTGTCCAATGCAATCTTCCAATTATGGGAGGACATGTCCCCAGGCCCAAAAAATAACCCCAAATACTTAAACTCCTCATTTTTGATGGAAATCCCAGCATAACAGTCATTTTCAGGAAGGGAGGTGTGCCCAATTGGAACACCTTTATTTTTATCAAAATTAATCTTAGATCCAGAAACAGCAGAGAAGTTTCAGAAAACATGAATCAAATCCTGTTGTCTAGTAGTGAAATCTATTAAGAGAACTAAATCATCTGCATATGCCAATAATTTAAGTGGGGAGAAAAAGGGGACCATTTCCTAGACCATGTATTTGAGGACAAGTTGAATAGCTCTTATCAAAGTATCAATATAAAAAATAAAGTATTGGGCTCAAGGGACATCCTTGTCTTACCCCACATGCAAGGGGACAGGAGACCCTAACCAGCCATTAACGTTAGGAATAATCATTGCACCTTTGTACAAGTATGTAGCCAGGAAAGAAATAAATCAGGGAAGCCAAAAGCTCAAGACTTGAAAAAGATAATCATGTGAGACCTTGTCAAATGCTTTCTCCTGATCTAAACCTAACACCCATCCTGAGACAACATGCCTCTCCCCTAAGAAAACAGTTCCCTTAACAATACAAGATTATTATGTTGATACCGTCCAGGACACTACATGATTGTACCGGACTAATATAGGCAGACACTTTCAAAATCCTAGCTAACAAGACTTTGCCAAAATTTTATAATCAACATTTAATAAACTAATGGGCTCCAATTGTCAAGATCTGTAGTATCACTTTTTTAAAAATTAAAAGTAGAATAGCTTCTTTCATGGATTTAGTCATTGAATCAGAAATCAACATTTCATTATATAAGGCTGTCAAAATAGGGATCAAGTCGGAAGAAAAGTTTTATAAAACTGTGCTGTAAGCCCATCTGAACCAGGGGCAGAATGTAAATTCAAGTACAAATAGCCTGTTTTACTTGTATTCTAGTACTTCAGCAGTTAACATCTCTTTGTTCTTTATTAGAGAGCTGAGGTAAATGTAAAGAGCTTAAAAACTGTCGGCCTTGTCGCAGTCAGGCAAAATTCTAATGTGTTAAAAACATGATGCTTCATCATGGCAACAAGATCCTCAGGAGAAGAAACTAGTTCTCCTGAAGAATTTTTAAAGACCAAATAAATTTGGAATTCACTCTAGTTTTGCAAGACTTAAAAGGGTCAAGATTTCCTTAGAAAGCTTAGTACCAAAACGGGCTTCTTGGTTTAAAGAACAGGCCCGGCCATATTGATGTATCTCATCTTAGCACAAATTAAATCAATTTGTTTACTATAATCATGACAAGTGGAGTTGGTTAAGGAAATTAAATGCTGCAACTGATGTCGCAACTGCAAATAATTCAAATATTTGCGAGTCTGAACCTCAGCAGCCTTTTTTTGAAAGGTTTTTCTCCAGCATATTTTAGACTCTTCCCACCAATCTATTCCAGAATCATAAAATTCAGTAACCAACATCCGAGCTTTAAATTCCTGTTGCCAGGATTTCAAAAAAGAAGGGTCAGTTAATAGTGTGTCATTATAGCCTAACTATTCTTTTACAGCGAGGCAGAACTCCAGGTGAATGAAGCACAAAGAGCAACATGGTCTGAAAATTCTATCCCTACGGTGCGACAAGAATGAAGTACCAGGACTTTAGATAAAAAGATGAAATCGATTCTAGTTCGTAAAGGACCTTTAAAGAACGTGAAGCCACCTGCTTTATGGAAATGCCTATAAGAGTCCACAAGTTGTGCAGTGGACACTATATCCTTTAAGACTATAGAGTCACAAAAAAGTTTGGGAGTTTTTAAACCCCTATCAGACTGGTGAAGGCCACAATTAAAGTCACCCATCCACATTAATAATCTTGAAGTATATAAAAAAGGTCTAATCAACTTAAAGAGAAACTGCTATGCCTTTAGTTTGAGGTGCATAAACCCCAATAAGACTAAACCTTTCCTCTGATAAGTAAAGTCTAATAATAAAGCTCTCCTGGAAAATGTCAATTAATCTTGAAACTTGAAATTCAGTAGAAAAAAGAATACCAATACCATCACAGGTATCTTGTCCAATAGACCAAAAGGAAGGACTGAAGACCAGGCCCTAGAGGCCTGACAGAGCTCATTATGAGTTTTAATCTAGTATCCACCAAACAAAATATATCGTTCCGAGATCTGTAAGGGTCAGAAAGAGACCTCCCAACTTTTTACTACTTTTAATACTATTCACGTTTAATGAACATATTGATAAAGAAGCCATCAGGAACCTCTAGGAGATTTACCTTTCTGACTTTGTCTAGTGCGTTTAGCAATAGGATCTGCATCAGTACCCCCTTCTATATCTTGAGTGGACTGGACAGAGGAAGTATCAGCATCCTCCCCATCAGAATCTTTATCTGATAAGTCAATAGATAAAACAGCAAACTTATTATGAGAGTGTAAAGTACCAGTAGGGAGTTCCTGAAACCGGTTTACTGCATGCCCTTTCCTAGTACGCTTATGAGTCACAATGGTAAAAGCAGAAATATTTTCTTCAGGGACTGAAGAGGGAGGAGGGGGGGGAGGCAGCATGGCTTCCGAGAGAGAAAGACAACCATCTTGAACGGGAGTCACAGAATCGTGGGGAGAATCTGCAATCACAGGGGAGACAGAAAGCTGCTCAAGGGTTTTAGTGGGATCTGTGGTATTAACAACAGAAGAAGGACAGGGAGAGTCAGGTACCAAATCCTGGTGACCTACTTTATCAGCTTGCACATGCTGGGCATAAGTAATTAAACCTTCATGAGAAGGGCAATTACCTCTATTGTGAGAAGCCCAAGGGCAACGGCCATAGGCATGACCGATACCTTCACACAAATTACATTTAAAAGAGTTTGAACAAGTAGTCAAGTGTGACCATACTCAAACAATGACTGCATCTTAATTTGTCACATGCAGAACTAAAATGTGTCGTGAACCACACTTGAAACAAGCCTTGGGCTGTCCAGCATAGAAAATATATCTCTATCTTTACCTAAATAAAGGGTATTGGTAAATGCCTAGGCCCAGTGTTAGAGGAAAAGTTTAACTCGAATCTTCCAGCTGCCATCCCATATCTGCTCACTATCAAGTGTTGGCACCGCCGGTTCAGAACCTCACAACGCTTGTTTAGCCAAAAAGAATGTCCTCAACATTAACACCCTCATTTTTAAAGACAATTGTGACATTACGTAGGGCTGGCTTGGTAGAGTGGTACAGCCTGAAAAGGAGACCAGAGAGGAGAAGACTGAAGAGACGATACTGGGCCCAAAATTTGTCCAAACCTGCAATCTGCTTAAAACTTATATCAAATTAGAACTTCCTATATTTATCAAAGCAAATATCTCAGAAGAGGAAAACTTCATAGATCCTTTCAGCAAGGTTCTAGCAATATATATCCTATCAGGAGGTTCTTCCAACCCACTCTTATAAAGTAAACGGACTGCATTCCTTCTAGGGGAGGTTCCCCTTTGGAGGTAAACAAGTCAGACAATTTAAAATGTGAAGGGCGATTCAAATTAACATTCATGGAAGCTGGTAAAAGAAGAAGTAGAACCAGAAACAGAAGACAAAACAGAAGAAGAAGTAGTGGAATGTTTAGAAGCAAATCCATAACAACAGAAGTATCAGTACTTTGTTTAGAAATACTGTTCATTTTGGATCCAGAAGAAAAGGTGAAGACTTTTCACCTGGGCACGTTGGAGCTCTTTTCAATGATTGGAGACTTTGAATAGAAGCTTTTGCAGCATATTAAGATATGAAGGGTCTTGTGAATCTGGGACCAAACACCCCGTCCCTTTTTCCCAACCTGCATTTAGAAGCCAAACGAGACCACTCTTGCTTAGAAGCACAAGAAACATTGTCGCTGGATACAGGTGGAAAAGATCCCCTTTTTGACCATCCGCAGATTTATCAGCCGAAAAGTAAAAACCTCTGGTTCAGAGGAAACCAATCTAGAGTCAACACTTACAGAGTCTTTAGCACTGCAGCTCTAGACGTCTCCGTAGGACTTGTTACTGATGAGGAAGAGAGTTCAGGCTGTGGGCACAACGAGGAGGTCCCCGAAAACTGCCAGCCTGAACTGTAGAGACAGAGAAGCAGGCGCCGCCGAGAGGTTGGAAGTAAGACGCTGCCAGGGCTTTGCAAGTGCAGCGCCACCGAATATGAGTCGAGGGGCTGACCGAGTAAGTGCCTGAAAAGCAGCATCCAGACGCTGCAGCCACGAAGACAAAGCAGAACGCCGCTCAAGCAGCTCAAGCAGAAAGGCCATCCACAGTATCGGGTAGAACAGACCTCATTCTGGGTAACGGTGCAAAAGTACTCCCGTATCAGGTACAGTCACAGCAACCACTTCGGCCAGAAACTACACCAAAACGATCTCTCGATAGCCTCTAGTAAGATAGGTGCTGGGGAGGAGGCCCACTCCCCAGGACTGCCGACATCCATCTCCTCCGAGGGATTGTGCAGACTGGCCATCTCGCGACCAGCAGCAAGGCTCCACCTACTCAGAGTAGGGGAATTTCCATGGTGTCCTGGGCCAGATTTCCTCCATTTACTGAAACATATCGCCAACAGCTCAATCTGGTTCAGTACGTCAGTTTGCATTTGTATTCCCCATGGGATTATCCTGAAAGTAGGCAAAATTACCTAGTCCTCCTTTCCCAGTCAACAAAAACTAAACTAAAATAAATATATACATACAGATTCAAAGTGAAAAATGCAAATGGCTGTATTCTGGGTGATCCAGCTGCCAACAACCTCAGTGCTCTGAGCTATGCTGCACAGCTGATGAAGAGCCAGCTTGAATCAAAGCACAGGGGTAGCTGGCAGCTACATCGTTTAAAATAAAGCACTTTGCATTCTGCATGTTGAATCTCCATTATGTGCTCAGTGATTATGTTGTTCTCATGTGTTGGTTTGTTTTACACTATATAAACTCATGTCTGGCCACAGCAGCAGATGGGAAAGGGGAAAATAGAAGAAGGTGGATGGAGCTTTGTGAAGCCCTGCCCACCAGCCCTGGACCTACACTGCAGCCTGGAATCTGGTCTGTCTGGATGAGAGTCACGGGGAGGGGGGTTGGGGATGATGGCCTTCCCCTCTCTGGCCCCACCACAGGGGGAACTCAGTGGGAAATTGTGAGGGAGGTTGTTGCCAGTCTGGGATGGTGGTGACAGGGCTGATTAGCCACCCCATCCACCAAAGGGAGTAAAATCTCTATGGAATGAAAATAACTATAGGACACTCTCCCTCCTCTCTGTGGGGTCATTGGTCCCGTAGAGGCTGATCACCAGATAACGGAGTATATTTTTGGAAAACAAAAATTTTACATTTTTTTTTTTTGCTTTATTTCTTTATTCTCCTTCCTGTCCCCGGTGTCCCCCTCCTTCCGACTGTACATATCCCCGTAGCCCCCCCTTTCAGGATCTACCCCTAGAGTGCCATTACCTCTCCTTCTCCTGCACAGCGGGGTCCGTCCTGGGTGGACTCTCTGGATGGGGCAGTCTTCATCTAGGGACACCGAGGACTACCAATTTCCACTTTCTCCCCACTTCCCCGCCCCTGGGACACCGCACACAAGGACGACGTCCCAGAGGGGCGACGTGCTGACGCATGCCCCCAAGTGCCTAACGACGTCCCTCCCGGACTCGCAACGGAGCCTCAACCCCTGAGCGCCAGTGCTCCCACCGCATACTCAGGGTTGAGAACTCCCTGAGGAGTGAGAGCATCCGTTGGGACGCTCAATCCTCCCTCCCCCCCGGCCGACCCCCGAAGACCCGAGTCCGTTCCCGAACCCGGGTCGCCCGCGTGGTACGAGGTGTGGTGTCTAGCGCCTCAACCCTCAGCGCCACCGGGCCAGCACAAAGTTTACTTTTTAAGTTGTAACCAATCAGGATTCCAGAAGCATCATAGCATGGTTACTATTGGGCAAAAGATAACTGCCTCCCCAGCAAGGATGTGCTAGTTAAGCAGAAACTCAAACACAGTTACCATCAGAGAAGTGTTTGATTCCATACAGGTGGCAATGGAAAAAAGACTTTGGTAGCAGAAGCCATGTTTGTCAATCTCTCTAGGGCGTTCAGCACCATCAACCATGACATCACAGACTTGGTTTGCTGTTAAATTGCCTTATGTGCTTCCGTATGTACCCCTCCTCAAGGAAAAAAGTCTTTCAATAAATAAAAAAAATTTATGGTGAAACATAGAATTTGTTGGCAGATAAGGACCGCTTGGCCCACACAGTCTGCACATTTTTCCCCACCTACATTATTACCACAGACCATATTTGATCTATAGCTATTTCTTCCTCCCAAAAACTAATGAAAATACATTGAAATGGATGACCAGCTAGTTATCCAGTTGTAGGCAGCTGCTCACTGCAAGAGGGGTAAAATCCAACTAGGGTTGTCGGGGGTCGGCAGGGGAGGGAGAGGATCAAGTGTCCGGAGGACAGCTCTCCTCTCCTCTCCTGGGAGGGGGGGCTCCTGTTTGCGTTTGGTCCCTCTGGCGGAAGTCAGAGGCACAGTAAGCGCTGGAGCGTAGAAAAGGTGGTCAAGAGTGGCAGACATCGGTGGCAACGCCTTGAAGTCAGGGCATTAGCCACTCCCTAGAACAGGAGAAAAAGCCCTTCCAGCTCTGGCAAAGACGGATCACCGGAGCTTGCCCTCGATTTGCGGCTGCTCTCCTGACACCTTCCCCATTGACAAGACTAGAGGTTTGGGGTGTCAGGGTCCACCCCATCCCCACCAAGGGGGTAAACTATGGCTACATGGGTGAAGGAGGGTTGATCTGGTGAGGCGGACCACAGAGGGATGACTCCTAGGTGCTCCCGAAGAGACCAGAGCTGAGGGTGAGAGAAGGAGAGCAAAAAAAAAAAAAATCCAACCAGGGAATGGTATGGAAGGAAGGGATAGAAGAATTGGTTTTGGAGTCAGTGTTATTTTCGTTGTATGTGCACACTGATCACTGGCTGCAGGATGCAAACACACACCTGTACACTGACAACATGGTGTTCTTCTGTTTGGGTAAAACTGCTCCAGGGTTCAAGCAAGACTTTAGCAGGTTTTAATAATTTGCAGACATTTCTTCACTCAGAATGAATTGGTCCTTACTGTGAAAAAACTGCAAGTGATGCAAAGAAAATCAGTGCAAAGTCAGATTTCTTTGTTATTTATGGCCAGTGACAGAAAATCTTTAAAGTCAGTCCCCACTTACAAATACATGGTGGTATGGCTAGATGCCAGCCACAAATTGAGATCAGCATATAAATTACATTATCTCAAGAGTGAGCCTCAGGCCTTGCTTTCTCTCATAAGAAACTAGATTCAAAACTGACACAAACGTCCTCGCAATTACTGAATGTGGGGACCTGTTGTATGCAAGCTGCAACTGGTCTGCTATGTGAGCTGGGTGTTCTTGTGAACAGACTGGGCCCTTAAACATCATTGTGATGTTTATGCCCAGCTAAGCTGGCTGCTGCCTTGTAGTAGGCGGGGACTGCACCTCATGCAGTCTTTATTAAGATGGCATAAAAAAAGGTACCCCCTTACGTTAGTCAACTATTTAAATAAGGCACACCCATGTGCACGCCTAGTCAGAGGGCTGGCATATGAAGTCCCACAAATCAAATTAGAACAAGGCAATCTTATTGGCCGAGAACTGGACAGCAGAAACTTTGTCTGTGCTGTACTTCTAGACCTTAGTAAGGTTTTTGATACAGTGGATCATAGCCTGCTTCTCTCTTCTCTGAAGAGTATAGGCCTCGACTCAGTTTCTTTGCATTGGTTTACTGAGTAACTTGTAGGACGGCGTCAACAAATTAAGGCTGAGGGTGAGCTATCCCCACTCAAACCTCTATTGAGGGGAGTACGCAAGGATCCATACTTGGTCCCTTACTATTCGCTATCTATGTTAATAACATTGATGAGAGTATTAACAAGGCCAACATACACCTGTTTGCTGATGACACAGTCGTATATACAAGTCGTCCGACACCTGAAGCTGCTTGTGCTGACCTCCAGGAGGAATTTAACCAGCTCCAGAACCAGCTCCTCCATAAAAACGTCTTCTAAATGCTAAAAAAACAAAAGCAATGTTGTTCTCGCCATATAGCCATGTGATGAATCCAGCCAGCTCTGGAGCACTACCTCAGATTACCACAATTCTTGGAGAGAAACTGGAGTTTGCTTCAAAGTTTAAATACCTAGGTATGTGGTTAGACCATAATCTATCATTCACTGAGCACGTCGAGGACCTTGTAACAAAGTTAAGGCAGAGGCTGGGGCTATTCTTTAGAATTAACCAGTTTCTTATTAGAGATGCAAAAGTGTGCCTTGTCCAAACTACTTTTCTTTCGCTGATCAATTATGCGGATTTCCTTTACAGTCAATGTCCCAAAGCCTCGTTTGCAAAGTTGAATATGCTTTACCACAGGGCCATACAGTTTATTACTGGTCTCCCCAACTCTACCCATCATTGTTCCTTGTACAAAGCCATAGAGTAGTCCTCTCTTATGTTTAGGCATAATAGAAACGCAGTCCTTTGGACTTATAGAGTCTTCTTGAAGCGGCTTCCATAATATATAATAGACCGTCTCCCACTAAGTGAACCAGGACATATGCCCTAAGAAGCGCATCCTATATCACATTATGTATCCCCAAGGCTTCCTCTCGCTATGGCAGAGTGGCCATTAGTTTCCTGTTGCCAACATTGTGGAACAAAGTACAAAAATTATTGAAATTAAGCTGCCTCCGCAGTATGAATGCCTTTAAATCTCTATATGCTTGGTATGTGTGTGAGCCATGTAATTGCTACCCCAGCCCCTAATTTTAGTCTGAAGCTTCAGGCTGCTGCCCTCTGAGCGTAGTTGAATTTATGATCGCTTGTAACTTTTGGTGACCTTAACTCTGTGAGCATCTTATGTCTTAAATGTTTTTCCCCTCTAGAAATTCCTGTAGGGTTATTATCTCTTCCTGGCTCTCACAGTCGCTACACCTTACTCACCCTACTGTCTTTTACATATTGCTTATTCTGTGGCTCTTATTCCCCTAGCCTGTACCATTTAACTGCCCTATTTCATCTTCGTATTCCCTTTCCACTGCATTCCACTCTTACTATCTCTTTCCTCTGTTCCCCAACTCTCTTTCCTGCCGCAGACTAGCCCTTCAGGGGTTCCCTGCCCCTCAGGTGGGAGAAATGCAGATACCGGGCGGTTGTCACTTCCATAGCCGCCACCCGAGACACCTAGACCGGACTCCTTACTAGCGAGGTATGGCTCTGCCGATACCCAATCGGAACACGAGCGCTTCTCTGCTCTGGTGTCCAACTGGCTCCTGCAGTCTGCTCCTGTGTCTCCCTCAATACTAAGCTAAAGTCTGATTTTCTGTCTAAAACTTGCACAAAAAAGAGCTCAACTTACTTATTGCCTAGCAGTTATGACCTCTGTTTTTTCCTGTTTAGAGTGCCAAGAGTTGGGACTCCGATTACACTCCTTTCTAAATTTCTGTGGTTGGGCCAGTCTTTAGGCGTCAAGGAATACCCAGTTCTGTTGTCCTGCTGTTTTGGTCCTCCTGCTGGTTCAGATGTTCCATTGTCCGTGGCCCAGTACTTAATATCGACCCCTTCTTCCATCCTCTGCCAAGGATACGCTCTCCACGTGCTCCCTGCCCATAGGTGTAGTAAATCCGGGCACCGGGCGGTCGGCGCTGCCTCTACCGCCGCCTGAGAACCTAAGATTGGACTCTCCATTAGCAAAGCACGGCATTAGCAGCCATCCAATCAGAACATGAGCACTCTTTGGCGTTGGCTTCTAATTGGTTCCTGCAGTCTGCTTCTGTGTCCGTTCTAAACCAAGCATAAATCTGATTTCCATGCTGGAATTTGCCAAAAAAGAGTTGTAATTACTTTTCTCCTTGACTGTTAAGACACTTATCCTTCTATTTAGAGTGTTACATCTAGGGATACAGTACTGTGTGATTACACTACTTTTGAAATTCTGTGCTTGCGCCAGCTCCCTACATGAGCAGCTGATCACTTCTCCCTACTGAAGTTCCTACTAAGCCTCATCTTATGTCCTCCTTAAATATTACAGAAGCACTCTGCACTGATATGACTGATGTAACATTGAGTACTTACTTGCATTAATTACATTAATTGTTTTTTACTTGTGTTATTTGGCTCTACTGTAAATATCTCTGTATGCATTGTACCATTTGACCCAGAGCTACCCAGGAGCTAGCTCAACAATGTTCACCTGGATAAATAAAGATTTTGATTGACTGATTGACCTGAAACTGGATCCCACTATCCATGTGTCCTGTGGCAATTGCTACAACAATGGTTTAGTTACATGAAGCGCTGTTATAAAAAAATTGCAACTCCAGTTGCATATACATATACAAATATTCTTGATTGCTATGTATATGCTAAAGTCAGTAGTGTCTGGACTTCAGCTAAACATCACAGGGGGTCTGGAGGTGCGACCTGCAGTACTACAGTTAACATATTAGCCTTAGAATATGCACAGCAGTCAAGAATATTTGTTGACATCATTTCAACCCCTCCTTTGAAAGCCAGATAGCTGAAATGGAATTACATATTCGTGCTCTGCAAATAATATGAACTTTGTGCTTGTGCATTTCATGCATTTCTGAACTGTTAACTGTATGAAGTAACAGTTTCATATAATACACAGACAGATATAGCATCCTGCCTAGGTGTTTTTCCAGCATGTGTTTAAATTGAAATCTGTGTTAAACTGGTGCCCCCTGTTGCCATACATAGACATAGTATGTTCTGGGATTGGCACTATTAAATATACTTTTATAATTTGTGACACCGGTATTCATTTTGTTTTTGACTTACTATGCTTTATCTTCCAGTGGCATACCCCTTCAGCCATCCTGCTGCCACCACCGAACCAGAAATCATCCTGGACGTAGTGCCCCCTGGATAACTCCCCAGGGTGGAGCCATCGGCGCCTCCCCTCTGCAGCCCCAATGGTGCTCTGTCACAGATGCGCCGGGGAACCCTGTATCCACTATGGGGCAGGAGGTGTCATTAGGTGCACTGGAGGCCAGTTTGTCTCTTTTTTTGGTGTGGGGCATGTCAAAGTGGATCCCGTAATGCAGCCACATCATGCATCTTGACACGCCCCTGAGGAGCAACACTTGCAGGTGCTCCGGTCACAGTGTGTCCCATGGTCACCCGGGAGCACCAGACCGGAGACACTCAACCCCCTTCCCCTCGGGTGAAGAGTGTGCAGTGGCTGTTCAATTCACCCCCACCCCCGGCCGGCCCTCGGGCATCCCAAGTCTGTTCCCGAATCCGGGTCACCTGCATCACAACAGTGAATCCTTCCACTGCGCTGACAGGCTGGCCCATGACACCAATTTTTAGAAGACTGTCTGCACCAGTAGCTTAAGACTCTAAAGAAGTGTCCCACCCCCCCCAAACTGGACATGAAACACGAGTCATTAACCAGTCGTACCGGAGCTATCATCACTAGCTGTGGCTCCCAAGTGCAGGAAAAACAGCATAATTTTATTCTCTTTTTTGCCCTGTCTCAACTTTATGTTTTGCCAGCCACGACAGAAGCAATATGCTCTGTCGGTTTTTGCTTCTGTGCACACAAATAAATATTGGTGACATATATACTATTGTGCTGCTGTCTTTCCTTTATTTTTAGGGAGCAGAAAAACTGAGGTGTTCAGCGACCAAGAGGTGGGTGCTTGGTATTTTGTCACTACCATGGGGGTGTATGAAGCACTAAGATAAGACGGGGTGATAACTATCACAGGTTAGTGTGGTGAGAATGGTGTTAAAGGGACCTAAGGGTAGTCATATCAGATTACCTTAAGGTGGGCAAGCAATGTGAGAAGGCAGTAAGGAGGGCTGGGGGGATACTGGGATGTATAAGGAGAAGCATCACCAGTAGAAAACAGAAAGTTGTTATCCCTCTGTACAGACAGTTGGTGAGACTTGATCTGGAGTACTGTGTGCAGTTCTGGAGACCCCATCTCCGCAAGGACATAGACAGGAAGACAGGATGGAGGCTGTTCAGTGGAGGCAACTAAAATGGTGCAGGATCTGCACCAGAAGCGATACGAAGAGAGACTAAAGGAGCTTAATATGTATACCCTCAAGGAAAGGAGGGAGAGGGGGGACATGATAGAAACTTTTAAGTGCCTCAAGGGAATCAACAAAGTCCAAGAGGGTAGCATCTTTCAGAAAAAGAGATGTGCAAGAACAAGGGGCACAATTTGAAGATAGAGGGGACGGCTCAGAGGTAATGTGAGGAAGTATTTTTCATGGAGAGGGTTGTGGATGCATGGAACGGCCTTCCTGAGGAGGTTGTGGGGTCAAAAACAGTGGGGGAATTCAAGAATGCATGGGACAGACATAAGGCAATTCTAGTGGAGGTAGGAGGAAGTAGGCTGTTGGTTAACTAGGATCTGTAGCTTATCCATTAGGTAGGGAAATGGGCAGACTAGGTGTGCCAAGCGGTCCTTATTTGCCGTTAAATTCTATGTTTCTATGTTTCTCTCAGTCATTCAGGACCCAGAAAACTCCTTACCAACTATATAAAATTCATTATAAAATGGCAGGAAAAAATCTAGCAACTTTATTGGCTGAGAGACATCATTTGACCGTGCATTAAATTCCTAGCACTGCTCCGTCAGGTGCCAGATCTCATTAACAAAACATAAAAGCCTCACCACCTACAAAATCAGGAACTACTTTGTGTATGTATTTTGTTATTTTAAATGTATTTAAACAAATGAGTTATGTAAAAAAATATTCAAAATGTGTTGTTCTATATATAACACAAAAGGACAGTGAACCATTTTGCGAACGCAATAAGGCACTCCACGGTGTATATTAAAGGATCTCAATGCATTTCCCAGGGGAGGGAAGCTCAGCTTTCAGCTGCATGCCTCACCCCCCTAGGGTGTGCATTAAATATAGAATAACATACAGGGTGGTGTGCTTTACTTAAATGTATTTAACACCTGAGGTGTGTGATGCTACATAAACCCCAAGAGCAAAGCTTGAGGGGTTTATTCAAGCATCACACACCAAGGATGTGAATTAAATTTGAGTAATCACCACCCCGTATTTCATATAATTGCTGGACATCAATTCCACCACCATGTTTGTCATGCTAGTTTCTTAGATGGTGGTGGTGCCAAATGGTGCCAGCAGTGAAGGTATATTTCCTTTTTTGTTTGTTTAATACTAGAAAAAAATGTAAGCTGGAGTCGGATGTTGCAGGCTGTCGTGGAAACGTCACAACACAGAGTGCCATTCTGTGAGTCATGCTTGTCACGAGTGAGTAAAGTAATTACACAAATGTACTGACAAGCTACTTTTATGTCAGGTAGTGAGTGGGTTACTGAGGTTAGTTTTTATATCAAGCTGTTTGAATTGTTTACAGCAATGCTTTTTTTACGCTGAAAAACCACCAACTAACTGAATGTAGCGCTCAAGACTGTCAGCATGTATTTATTTATTTATTTATTTATTTATTACATTTTGGTGACCGGGTAGGCCCACTGAGCCCCGAAGGTCCCTTTTTCAGGGGCGAACCGGGATAACAATACAAGATAAAATACAGTGGAGAAAAACTTTTAATTACATAGGTTGTTCAAGCATAATGTGGTTACAGACAGTGGTTACAGACATGGTTATCATCATGACACAGTTTTGCCTTGGTACTACTTGGCATAGTGATATACATGAGGTAGCATTGGTCCCTAGGTGTCCAGATACTAGAGGGAGGTACATGGTCAGCTGACCTTTGGGAAGGTTTGATACAGAAAAAGGGGATACCTTAAGAGCCATGGCAGTGGCATGCACTTGTGGCCAGTATATGACTTCTGGAGCCTGATGCAGAAGTTCGTGAGTGAGGAGGCCTCCTGGACTGGGGCTTGTTCCTAGGCTGGGGGTTTGGCAAGAAAAGGATCTGCCGCCAGCATTGGTCCTTACTCTGGGGACTTCTAGTAGTGTTCATTCTGATGTCCTTAAATTCCTATGGTTGTGTTTAATGACTATGGTTCTGGCTATGCTTGGTGGGCGGGGGTTTGAGTAGCTTGTAGGCCTGGACAAGCAATGGGTATTGGAGGCGGCGGCCAATGGCCACCGGAGCTGGGCCAGAGTGTCACAGTGGTGATGTTCTAGGTGGTCTTGGGTAGCTTAACCGTTATTTTGTTGTATAGGATTTGCATCCTGGATACCTCTTGCTTTGCCATGCCCTGTATAATCAGGGCCACATAGGTCAGGTAGACAGCAGGACACTTGTCGCAATGGAGAGCCTGGCCTCAGGAATGAGCTGGTCCCTGAGTCGGTACAAGGTACCGAGTTTGAAATGTAGGGTGCTGCTGACCTGGTCCATGTGATCCTTGTAGGTGATAGACTGATTCAGAGTTAGGCCTAAGTATTTTAGGGAAGGAACTACATTAATGCTTTTGCCAGAGAGTGTGGTTAGTCGGACAGATGAGGACCTGTCAAGTCCCAGTGATCTTCGGAATAATGTCTAGGCTGTTCTTGTGGGCAGCAGGAAGCAAGGTGTTCAAATTAGATATCCACTTTGACACTCCATGTTCTGTAGTCTGTAGGGCATGTCCGTAGCCTGTAGTCTGTGTCTGCCTAACCGTGCCCCATGAAGAAGGATCACATCAGACCTGAAATGCCTAGGTTCTTCTCCACACTTTGATTAAACTAGAGTTTGTTTGTTTCACTGCAAAAAAATGTGTTTTTCTTATTTTTCCAACAGAGTGCTTCTTTCCTGTTGGCCTTCACCCTGATGTCCCTCAGAAAGCACCCGCTGCAAGACTGTGAGTGCTGGTATCTGTTCTGCTTTCCCCACCCGGTTTCTCTGCCAGACTACCACCATTGCCCTTTCCCACTTCCTCCAGCCACGCTCTTCTTTGAACAATTTAGATGCATCTCTCTGAAAAAACGATGTTAGGATCTTTTTTAAAATAAAACCATAAAATTTAACAGGAAAGAAAGATTTTTTTCTGCTGATTAAAGCAGTGGCTGCTGTGCAAACACGGACAGTCAGCCTGTCTGTGATGTTACCCTGATTAAAGCCTACCCCTGAATGAGCAGCATGCCCCATATCTTTGCCTTACACTTAACAATTATTTGGTCCCATGACCCCCAGCACGTCCCAGCCAATTGTTAAGATCTGTCATATGTAGATCATTCTGTCCAATCCATACATTGGCCACTTTGACATGTCAGTCTTTCTGCTTGCCCTATTGTGTTCCACCTCCACCAGTTCCCAGCCAGCTGTGAAGATCTGTCTTATGTAGATCACTCTGTCCAGTCCATACATTGGCCATGCTGACAGATGTCTGTCTTTCTGCTTGCCCTACTGTGTTCTACAACATCCATGAATCTTCTTTTCAACATGCATTAGATTGCCACCTTATGCTTATTTACACTTACTCAGCACTCCCAAACATACAATGTGCAACTCATGCTGTGGGTAGGGTTGGAGGGCTTGTTCCGGTGACAATGGCTCAGCTGCTTTCTGTGTGGGTGGACTGCATACTCATCCACAACTATCATATTTGAGTGGCAAGCAAAGTAGAAGCAAAAGAAGGAAGCATTATAGAAATCAGGTGGCAGTACAGCACACAACTTGCCAAAATATGACAGTATTTGGTTTTCAGCTCAGCAGCCCAAATACTGCCGTATTCTGGGGGGGGGTATCTGTGCCGAATAGCATTTGATCTTCATCGGGGGTATCTCAGTCATCAGGTAACACCATAGGAACTTGATTTTCAGTGGTACAACTGGGGCCGCCCACGCTGTCAACATCATCGACCCTATAAAGGCGTGAGCAGCCCCGTTCCCTCGTCAGTTCTTTCCCACCGTCAACTCACTCACATTGGTCTCAATGGAAACTCCATCAGAGTATTCATACCTTTTTTCAATGAAGTACTACCTGCTTCAGCCCATGGAATGTAGAAAGTCAAAGCAGCTGTTTGTTTCTTTCACCTCAGGTAGAGACGGTGTTTCAGTTTCTAAGCAATGTTTATGCAAATGGTCAGCAAACTGCAATGTGTTCTGCTACGATAAATATGGCAAAGAACTACCTGGTGCTGTCAAAGCTCATTCTACAAGGGGCATGGCTACCTCTGTGGCCTGTTTCAGATGGGTCTCAGCCGCTAACATCTGTGCGGCTGCCACCTGAAGTACTATCCACATTTTCACCAAGCACTACAGTCTGGACATTGCCTCAACAGCCCGCAAAGATTTTGGCAGGGTTGTGCTGCAGGGTCTTACGTTTATGGTGAGCTCTCCTCCCAGACTGTCTGTTTGCACCTGTAACTGCTTGGGACTTGTTCCTACGGTGTTACCTGATGACTGAGATAACCCTGAAGAAGATAGAACAGTTACATAAGAACTTACCGTAACAGTAGATCTTCGAGGGCATCTCAGTTATCAGGTATGCTTTCCCTCCCACCATTCCCCTTCTTGGGGCTGCTGTCTAGGAACTGGCTGTCTGGTGTATCCAGCCTTTCATTTAGGCCTGGGCACCTCTCTCTCTCTCTCTCTCTCCTTGGTCCCCCATGGCATAAGCCTGGCTCCCTTAGTCTCCAGGGAAAAGAACTGAGGAGGGAACAGGGCTGCTCACACCTTTCAAAGGTTGATGACATCGACAGATGTCAACGATGTGGGCGTGGGGCAGGAAGCTCCTGCCACGCTTGAGGACTGACCTTTTCTGAAATCTGTTGCAACAGTTTTTCTATTTCTTAGTCTACTCTATCCCTTACAATTTCTAGTCCATAAGGGTGGCCACCTATAGGCACCCCCTTTCCCTTTCTTGACTATGTTATAGTGTTCTCTTTAATTTTCCTTTTCCCTCTTAGGTCCTCGTATAGGGAGGTAATTGTGGTGACCTCCAAGCGTATGTAAAATAGGTTGTGTTTATCGTTGTTGGATTTAGTATGTAATAGCACTATGTCATAAAATACCTTGATGTATATACCTTATGTTTATGAAACCTGTAAATATTGAAAATACCCTGGCACTAGGTGTTTTTGATAATGGTAAAAAGTACTAGGTGACTATTATAAAAATTAAGTTAATTGTGTTATTTAAAATGTATGTAAATTGCTGTAAACTGAGACAATCTTAAATGGCATGGTGATTTGCATATATCCCATGATGCTTTGCATTAAGGAAGTATGTGTGATGTTGTGTTTCTTTGAAACTTGGCTTATTGTTAATGCCCTTTGGGGTAACCCTTATTTCAGTGCCTCTGTCTATAGCTTTTTTTTTTTTTTTTTTATTTGAGCCCCCACCACCCAAGCAAACAAGACCTGCATAGGGGTGGAGGCTGAATCTCAACTACTAAGTTAGATCAGAGATCAGCGTCAGTAGGAGCTGGCTAAGTGCAGAGAAAGGATGTACAGTCTGTTGCTGCAAACTGATGCACTGAAAAAGGGATATGCCATTGTTTAAAGTTATCTGCTGCATTTTGAATAAACATCACACAG
The DNA here is from genome assembly GCA_016271365.2 of Neoceratodus forsteri. Taxonomy (NCBI): domain Eukaryota; kingdom Metazoa; phylum Chordata; order Ceratodontiformes; family Ceratodontidae; genus Neoceratodus; species Neoceratodus forsteri. The sequence continues at coordinate 1,313,327,757 of CM057452.1, read as the reverse complement.
AGATTGTGTGTTGAACTTGAAGTTCGGTGTCTGGTCCATCTGTTATCACACAAGCCCTCCATAGGGCGGCCCCAGCTGTACTGCTGAAAACCTTCCGTGTGGCTTCCCCTTCAATGATAGTGCAGTTCCTACAGTGTTACCTGATGACTGAGATCCCCTCGAAGAGCTACTGTTGCAGCAAGTTCTTATGTAACTTTTCTTTTTGCACAGCCCTAGTTCTGATATGCCTGACTGAGGGTTATACAGCACCAGTAAGTGTAACAGTCCAGCTGGCAATCTTGGATGTGTGCCCATACTTAAATTGGGGGGTATAATCATTGCTGTGTGGTAGAAATGGACAAGATGGGCCCTCAGTTCCTTCTGTCTTCCCAGTGCTATGTACTGTGTAATCAGGGGACAAAGGGAAAGTGCTGAATGCTTTTGTAATTAGTACCAAGGAAAGTCCTTGTCAAGCTTGAAGACTGCAGAGAAATTCTTAAGGCCCAAAATGCAGCTGAAATGTTAACATCCTGTCATAGGTGAAAATGCATGTATACGTAACTATGACACCATGGCTTGAGGTGCTGATGGTGTCAAGAAGTAGCAGAAAAGAACATCCTTCCCAAATGTGATTATACAGTAATTGAATACGTTGTTTTTAAGACAGCCTAAAACGGACTTCAGAATTTAACAGCCAATCACAAGTGAGAATGCATACATAAATGGGTGACAAAGGATGACATGTTGACAGCTTCATAAATTAGTAGCAAGAAATGTCCATCCCAGGTTTAATAACAACTGGATAAGCTGAATTCAAGATATAGCCCAGAATCGTGTTGAACATTCAACAACTAGTAATAAGTCAGAACACATGCATAATTAGGTCACCAAGACTAAAGTGCTGAAAGCATCAGAAATTAGAAGCAAGGAACATTGGCTATAATATGTAACTGATTCTTCAGATATAGTCCAAAAGACAGTGAAAAATGTAACAACCTATCAGAAGCCAGAATTTCTGATTAAATAGGTCACTACTGCCACTATGCTGGTTTGGTTTCACAAATTATGTACCCAGAATAGCCTAGCTGAGATGCACCATCTCATTTCCACTCGTTCCTGCTTCTACTCATTTCTGCAGCTGGGTGGAGTCGAGCACTGACAGATTAGGTGACTTGCCATAGTCACATGAAGTATCTGGGGACTAGGTTGATTTGAACCTGTGATCCCCCAGTCCCCAACCTGGCACTGGAACCACTAAACCACACTGTCTCTGCATCTGTTAACCTTAAGGAGTGGAACTAAAAAATGTGTACCGAAGTCTGTTCAGTACAGGATTGGTATTTTTAAATAGCCTGAATTCTAACAGCCTATAACAGGGCAGACTTATGCATCCTTAGTTCATCCATGCTAAACTTTTAACAGCGACATGAAGTAGAATGATTAAAAAGCTGTACTGCAAAATATCTATACCAAGTGTGATTTCAGTTGCACAAGGGGTTCTCAAGATACAGTCCCATGTATGAAAACCAACAGAAGCCAGATATAACCCCTAGGCTGTGCAATTCTAAGGGCTACTACCCCTGCCTGTATGGCAATACATAGGTTGAGGGGCCTGAGTTCTGTAAACAGGTGCCTCCACCCGGAGGAATGGTACTGGGGTAGCTTAACTGCTCTGGTATAGCCCTCCAGGACGCCTTAACCACCCACCAACCCTTTTAGTGGCCTAAACAGTAACACAATGGTACACTCACATTCACTTGATAGCAGTAATAATACCACCAGGGCTGGATCTGCTGCAAATGCCCTGGAGACCCCCTGGAAAATAAGATCAGCAATACAACAGTACAATATTACCACTGTAACCCAACTAATAATATGCACACTAGCCAGGTTAAACATGAAAACAATCAGATTTATTTAGGGGAAGTGAACAAGGGAGGGGCGTGAATCTAACAGAATGATTAGCAATCTGATCTGAATCAAGATTGTTCAGCATGCACTGTAAGTCCCTTTTAAACAGTTCAACAACCCTGTGTACCCAGTATGTCATGCAAGTAGCCTGAAGCGTTGCCTGGGGTGGCCGGCATTGCAGCTGTTGTTGGGGCCCTTAGGAAAGAAAACAGTTAAACATGCACACAACCCAATTATTTGTAATCCAAGCCAAATGGCTCAGTCCGTTGAATTAATCCAGAAAATAAACAATTAGATGGTACCACAATGATTTTTGGCTGTTGTTGCAGGGAGCTACCCTGGATTGTACTCATGCTACCAGAACCTGGATGCAGGACAGGCGAGATAAAGACCTTGTGGTGATGATCTGGAAGGCCAGGGGAAGCAGGGCCAACATGACTCACCCCCGGGGTGGTCACTACCTGCTCGATGGTGTTGGGCAGAGGGCCGATTCCCCAAGCAGGTCTTTCGCTGAGATGGTCTCTGAAGCAGGAGTAGCGGCCTAGGCTGAAGTGGTAGGGCACAGGCAGGATGAACAGTTCTGCAAACATTTGTGGTTTTCTGCTGGTGAAGCCTCCAGCTGGCGTAAAAGATTTTGCCGCATGGAACCAAATCGTGACCCACGAAACACTTTCAGCACATTTAAATCACTTATTCTCTAAGACACAGTTTAGATGCAGTCCGGTTGCAAATTACAGCTTCACTGCGCAAACCTTTCAATCCGAGGCTAATTCTATCATCAGACAGGCTGATCACTCCTGGAGCAAGTCTTCAGTCCAAATCACAAGTTGCAATAACAAACTTCTTTCTTCTGCTGCAGATTCCACTTATGGAAATCGGACCGAGATCCGACTTCTGCAAAAGGCAGTTCACTGGCAGGAGAACGTGGCAGGCAGGCCAGCAAAGCCTCTTCCCACTGATTCTCCTAAGCTTCATCTGGGAGCAGCAGCTCGAAAGCTCGAGTTGCTCACTCTTCAACCTCCAACTCTAAACTAATCCACTGCTTCAGGAAGTTCTGACTATTTCCTTTGTAATCCAAAAGGTTCTGTTGACTGAGGGAACTGTCAGTCACAGTATGGACTCCCCTTCCAGACCAGTTTATGTGCCAGCAGTTAAAACTACATAAACTGCAGAATTAATTCTCACAAGATCTCTGGGGAGTCTCCATTTTAGGTCCACAAGTGGTTCGATTGGTCCAAATACTGGAAGTCCAGAACCTAACATGGTGGCTCCCATCCAAATGCTCAAGCTGCAATAAAAGCAGATTAGACAAACTTTCTATCTTTACTATAACAGCAATTAAAAAGTAAGTAATCACAGTTCCTATAAGGGTTGTCTCTCTCTGTGCAAGTAGCGACTGCAGAATGGAGCGATATAACAGACTGTCTGACTGGTTACAAGCCTTAAAGCACTCGGACCCATCACAGACTAATTTCTAACGCAGATTAGCCATTTTCTTAAAGAGACAGGCACTGAGGCTCGCTAGGGCACTCTCACACACATAAACAGAACTACTGAAGACAGGATACCAGCCTGACAGTGGGCATTAGGGAGCCCAGGAAGACATTATAGTAAACACCAATTTGTAGGGGGGGGTTACACATACTTAATGCATAATGAGGCTGCCATGCTTACGTCTCAATTGTCCCTCATTATGACTTGAGGGACATCCTTCATTTTACCCCGTTAAACTACTCTGTCCCTTGTCTGTCCAGCATGGAAAATGTGCTGCCCTCACAGAGAATCTGCTGTAAATTCAGATTTTAAAGAAGGAATTCATAATATTCAAAGATGCTAAATCAAAAATAAACTCTGTACAAGTAAGCGTAATGGTTTCACATGGTTCTGAACTTGTATATCCATGTCTGAGGATATGTCCCTCATTCAGAGGGTCTGTGTCCCTCATTTTGAATGTCCAAAAATGTCCATGTCCCTCATCACAGTGACAAAAGGTTGAGAGGTATGTTGCCACGCAGCATCAAGACATCATAGCGTTCAAATGACCTTATCAATTTTGATCACAACTGGATTAGTGGTTATCAAGAAAACAAAAAAGGGCATAAACAATATTTTTCATGGTGACATGACAAACAGAGCCCATTTTACTGCACTTCCAAGACACAGACAATGCACCACAACCTCAACCCACATCTAGTATGTCCAACCCCGTTAACAAAAAGTGAGTGAATGAATGAAGGAAGGAATGAATGAATGAATGAATGTTAGGGGAGTTGACTCTGGAAGTATTATCAGGCTCTGTTTGCAAATGTAATTAGTTGGATTATTAATCATCAGCATGGAGTCAACCAACTCACCTTCAGATCAAGCGCCACCCCCCACCCCCGAACGAGCACACTGATACTCGTTCAGCTGTTATAAGCTGTGCCATCACCCAATACACATGCAGTATAGAAGTCATCACATTCCAACTCATTGAAATGCCAATGGACCTCATCTATTTAATTAGGCAGAACAGCTGGTGGGCTCTGGAAGAAGATCATCAATTATATAACGCCAGACCTTATCAGCAGGCTATGACAGTGCAGGTTGAAAAAGTAAAAGGTCACGCAACAGTCATTTCTAGGTCACTGCCACACTGAGAAGTATATATGTTAATAGGTAACTCAAAGCTTGCCAAGGGTGTCTGGGTCCCCCAACCCCACCCTCCCAGCTGGGGTGTTATACATTTCTTCCAAACAGTTTTCTTATAAGTTTCACATGTAACCACACTGAGTATTTCCTCAACACTCTCAAGCAAACGTCAAGTACTGAGCATCTGAAACTTTTTTTTTAACGTTTATTGATTTATAATTACAGAAAGAACAAAGCCCGGGTACAGCATACAAGGGGAACACCACAATGACAGGATACAGACACATCACGTTAATATAGCCACTGTAAACGTATGATGAATTTCATTAAAGCTACATCTGAGAACAGTTTGTCTACTGTAACTGTAAAGCACTACGCATGGTTGAGGTAACTTTCAAACTTAAAGGATGGGAAACATAGTTACACCTAAGTAAACACGTCTTCTTTTTTCTGTCCCACCAGCCAGTTTTACAGAGAAAAGAAACAAAAAAAAGGAGAAAGGGTTGTGCTGAATTGGTATAGTACTAGGTAAGTCAGCTAGTGGAAAAGAGAAGTGAAGAGTTCGAGAAGAGAAACAGAAGTCAGTTGGGGGGATACACCTCAGGGGACAAAGTCTGGGCAGGTGTTAAGTTGATGGAGCACCCATCTTTGCCAGGGAGGTGCTGAGAGGCAGGAAATTTCAAGCCTCCCCCTACAAAACATGGCAGGTAGTAAGGTAAACACTGAGGTACAGAGCTCAACAGAAAACAGGAAGTTGTTATCCCTCTGTACAGACAGTTGGTGAGACCCCATCTGGAGTACTGTGTCCAGTTCTGGAGACCCCATCTCCGCAAGGACATAGACAGGATAGAGGCAGTCAAGAGGAGGGCAACTAAAATGGTGCAGGGTCTGCAAGAGAAGCCGTATGAGGACAGACTAAAGGAGCTTAATATGTATACCCCTGAGGAAAGAAGAGAGAGGGGACATGATAGAAACTTTTAAGTACCTCAGTGGAATCAACAAAGTCCAAGAGGGCAGCATCTTTCAGAAAAGAGACGTGCAAGAACAAGGGGACACAATTTAAAGATAGAAGGAGGCGGTCTAGGGGCAATGTGAGGAAGTATTATTTCACAGAGAGGTAGTGGATGCATGGAACAGCCTCCTGAGGAGGTTGTGGGTCTAAAACTGTGGGAGAATTCAAGAATGCATGGGACAGACAAAAAGGCAATTCTTGTGGGGGGTAGGAATAAATAGGCTGTTGGTTAACTAGGATCTGCGGCCTATCCTGTAGGTAGAAATGGGCAGACTAGATGGGCCAAGCGGTCCTTATCTGCCATCAAAGTCTATGTTTCTATGTTTCTATGTAACAGAGGGCAGGACAGGGGTAAATGGAAAAATAGACAAGGGCAATAAGAGCAGGGATGGGGGAAAAATGATAAAGTCAACATTAAATGGATGGCAATGAGTACCAATGCCCGTAGTCTGGGAAACAAGCTTCCTGAGCTAGTAGCCCTGATGGAAGATGAAAAATTGGATATTGTGGCAGTCACGGAAACACAGTACACAGAGAACCATGACTGGGATGTTAACATACCGGGGTACACAGTCTACAGAAGGGACAGGTAGGGTAAAAGAGGAGGTGGAGTAGCTCTATACATAAGGGAAGGGATCAAAGCTACAGAACTAAAAAGTAAAGGGGGAGGACAAGAGGCACTCTGGGTCACCTTGGAGACAGGGAATGGCATCACAATCCGCACAGGGGTTGTATATAGACCCCCATCTCAAGGGGAGGAAACAGACAAGAAAATGATACAGGACATTCTCAAAATGACTGAAAAAGGGGAGATACTGTTGATGGGGGACCTGAATATGCCAGATGTTAACTGGATGACATGTACTACAGCCACATCCAAGAATAGGGTCATTCTCGATGCCCTGCAGGAGGCAGACCTTAGACAGCTAGTGTTGGAACCCACTTGGGAGGTAGCAATACTAGACCTGGTACTCTCAAATGGAGAGAGGATCACAAATTTAGAAGTCAGTAGACATCTGGGAACAAGTGACCACTGCACAGTGTGCTTCACAATAAGCACAACCATGGAGACAAGCCATACAAAACCAGGATACTGGACTTAGAAGGGTCGACTTTTGGCAAAATGGGTGAATACCTGAGAATGCACTACCAAATGGCCAAAAGGAGGGTGGAAGAACAATGGAGAAAAATCAAAACTGCCATCATAAAGGCAACGAGCCTTTGTGTGGGACAAATAAAGAAAACAAAGCGGAGTAAAAAACCACTATGGTTCTCAAAAGAGGTGGCAGGGAAGGTTAAGGAGAAAAAGGCTGCATTCAGAAAGTATAGGGAATCACAGAAGGAGCATGACAGGGAATTGTATCAATTAAAGCAGAAAGAAGTGGGGAAGGCAGTCAGAATAGCAAAGGCCCAAACCGAGGAAAAAACTGCCAACTCAGTTAAGAAGGAGCTAAAACCTTACATTAGGGAGGATAGAAATGTTAAAGGAGGAATAGTGAAGATTAATAAAGAAGAGGGGAGGTGGGCAGAGGGAGACAATGAAAATGCAGAGATACTGAATGAATACTTTTGCTCAGTATTCACAAAAAAAGAAGAAGAGGAGGAGTTACCAGTCCATTTACAGAAGAAAGTGTCCTGAAAGAACTCCAAAATTCAAGGTGGACAAAGCAATGGGGCCTGATGGGATTCACCCCAGAATCCTAAAAGAACTAAGGGAGGATGTAGTGACACCACTGACCACACTTTTTAACAAATCATGGGAGGATGGGATGGTACCTGAGGACTGGAGGAGGGCAGATGTGACTCCCCTTCACAAAAGTGGGAGCAAGGCACAAGCAGGAAACTACAGACCTGTAAGTTTGATCTCAGTGGTAGGGAAAATGATGGAATCACTTCTGAAAGAAAGAATTGTTGAGTACCTAGAGGCCAGCGGGGCACAAGACCCAAAGCAGGATGGATTTACAGCAGGAAGGTCATGTCAGACGAATCTAATTGATTTCTTTGACTGGGTGACCAAAGTAATAGACCAGGGTGGGGCTGTGGATATGGCCTACCTAGACTTTAGCAAGGCATTTGACACAGTCCCACACAAAAGACTAATAATCAAGTTAACCAGCCTGAGAGTGGGTTCCAGGGTGGTAGCCTGGGTAGCAAACTGGCTGCACAACAGGACACAGAAGGTAATCAGTGAATGGAACACATTCAAGAAAGGGGGTTACTAGTGGAGTACTCAGGGCTCAGTACTGGGTCCAGTCCTCTTTAACATCTTTATAGGTGACATTGCAGAGGGTCTGGAGGGAAAGATATGCCTCTTTGCAGATAACACAAAGATCTGTAACAGAGTTGATACACAAGGGGGTTAGAAAGGATGACAAGGGACTTGTCAAGGTTGGAGGAATGGTCAGACATATGGCAACTTAGATTCAATGCAAAGAAGTGCAAAGTAATGCACCTGAGAAACAAAAACTCAAAAGAAGAGTACACAATAGCAGGGGAGGTACTAACAACAACAAAAATAGAAAGGGACTTGGGGGTAGTCATATCAAATGACTCAAAGCTGGGTAAGCAATGTGAGAAGTCAGTAAGGAGAGCCAGGGGGATACTGGGATGCATAGGACGGGGCATCACAAGTAGAAAAAGGGAAGTGGTTATCCCTCTGTACAGACAGTTGGTGAGACCCCATCTGGAATACTGTGTGCAGTTTTGCAGACCCCATCTACGCAAGGACATAGACAGGATGGAAGCAGTCCAGAGGAGGGCAACTAAAATGGTGCAGGGTCTGCATCAGAAACCATATGAAGAGAGACTGAGAGAGCTTAATATGTATACCCTTGATGAAAGGAGGGACGGGGGGGACATGATAGAAACTTTCAAGTACCTCAAGGGAATCAACAAAGTCCAGGAGGGTAGCATCTTTCAGAAAAAGAGATGTGTAAGAACAAGGGGGCACAATTTAAAGATAGAGGGGGGACGGCTCAGGGGTAATGTGAGGATTTTTTTTTCATGGAGAGAGTGGTGGATGCATGGAACCACCTTCCTGGGGAAGCTGTTGGGTCTAAAACAGTGGAGGAATTCAAACATGCATGGGACAGACATAAGGCCATTGTAGTGGGGGGTTGCAGGAAGTAGGCTGTTGGTTAACTAGAATCTGCAGCTTATCCAATAGGAAGGGCAACGGGCAGACTGGGTGGGCCAAGTGGTCCTTATCTGCTGTCAAAGTCTATGTTTCTATGTTTCTATCTAGTTTATTATTAAGGGAGTAGGTAAGTCTTTCTAATGCATAAATCTCTGATACTATTTTTTGCCAGCCATCTGCATGTGGGAAAAGTAGTGAGTGGCAAGTCATACTCTGGTTATTGCTTTTTTGCTGCCAGAATCGAAATCAGCAACAGTATAAGGGTCTGGCCTCTTAGGAGGTTACCCTCATGGATGGATGGCCAATCATACCAATGACGGTATAATGGCTCCCAGGATGTCAAAGATGGCCTTACATTCCCAAACCACTTCCAGTCAGACAGATCGGATAAGGGGACATTCCCAGAAGATATAAGTGTGATGTGCAGGGATTAAGCCACAACCCCTCCAAAAATTTTCTCTGTGCACTCCGGTATATTTAGCAACATTATTAGGAGTTTGTAAGAAGCGGTATCAACGTTTGCAGGACAATTCTCACCAACACAGCAGCTGAGGTTAGTCGAATGCAAATTTATGCCAGACATTAAGTATATGCTGTTCATTTAGCTCCACATTCCAGCGCTGTAATTAAGCAATAAACCATGACAGGGGGTGGGTGATGCTGGGTTTACCCTCGCCTGGTGTGGTTCGATCACGAGGCCACAGGACAAGTGACCAAACCATCCAGGCATGGGTAAATCCCAGCATCACCCACACCCTGGAGTGGTTTATTGTGATAATACAATGCCTCCCATAACATTTTGAAAAAAGAAAATAAAGAAAAATACAGTTTCCCTCATTTTAAATATTTTTTTTCAATTTATTCTTGTGCAAGAGAAAGTAGCTCCCTGTTGCTAGGTAAAATAGGTTATGGGCACCGTTGTTGATACAGCTCAACAGGGTCAGAGGAGCCTGTCATGAGAGGGACAGTTTACTAAAAGTGGACACCGCTGTTAGTGCAGCTCAATAGGGTCAGGAGCTGAGTTTCATATTTTTTTATTTTTGTATAATTTTCAACTTTCCTAATTGCTGGGAGACCATGGGAGTGTTATGCTGTGATCAGGGACCTCGTGACACTGCAACGGACATGAGAGGGAATAAATGTCATATAAGGTGTAGAAAGGTTGGTGCTACCAGTTGCCCTAGCGTTCCATTGTTCATGCGGTAATCAGTTTCCATGTTTCCTTGCCAGAGAAAATTTGCAGTCAACAATGAGGATCGGTACTGGGAGTGATGTGAGTGTAATGGAGGGAGAGAGAGACATAGATATGGGGTCTGTATTGGGAGCAGCTGACAGGTGAACCGGGTGTCAGCACAATTTGTGGAAGACCAATTTGTTTTGTGTTTTTAAGAGATTCAGAACAGGACTGTACGTGAGAGGGAATGCAGGCTGTAAGTGTCGTACAAAGAAAAGCGAGCAGTCTTCCAGCCATAAATAATGATGCCGCGGCCGTGACTAAGAAGAAAAATAGCTGCTGGCAGCCATGTTACCTGGTCATATACAACACCTCTCCCAGTGCAACAGACAGTGAGTGCCCCTGAGTGCCAATCCTAAAACATAAACACAGACAGGCAAGGCAATAAACTGGAAAGAAAAGCAGGGTTCACTCCCCTAAGACCACAATGTTTTTACCGGACAGAAGTTTAGATCTGGAACACGTGGACACCTCACTTAAAACAGACGACCTGTACATGAGATTTAGAATCGCGATTTACCAGTGGCTCAAGATGGCAGATTTCCAGATTCACGGTCAGGAGCCAGACTGATAACAGGCATGAGGCTGACTGGCACCTTTTTGCATTGGTAATGCTAGGATTTACAATGCCTGAAAGGTGCCAGTCAGAATGCTGGATTTTTGGACGCCATTGTATAGTATCAGTTTTTTTTATATCGTGGTACGTATCTTGTAGAGCCTTAGTAATATGGCCAATGAGAAAGGTCCAACTGTCTCCTGCCAGGTGAGACAGCAAGATCTGCATAAGAGGGAGAAGTTTTTCTGGTAAGCATGATATTGCCTTTCCCTGGCTGAGGAGATGGGAGAGAATCTGCAAATATCTATAACGATCAGAGTTGGGGAGATGATAGATAGATTGAACGGTTGCAGACGGGAGCACTCCATTCAAGTCCAATAGCTAGTAATAAAACTGTAGACCACATCTGTTCCACCTCGTGGTGGCTAAGTCAAGTCTATTCAGTGTATAGGCTATATCATACATGATAGCACGTAGTTATAATTGTTACAAGGGTGTTAGATGACATGTTACAAATGTGATCCATTTGCGAAAGGACTCTGCAGAGTACTGCATATATTTAGTTAATGGTTTACAACCAAGTGGGTCACAAAATAGACAGCCAAGAATGAATATATAATTGAGAGTAAACTTGATTTGTTTCCAGTACAGCTGCTGGTCCTCCAAGATCCAAATGCACAAAGTTCTCAGATGGGCCGCCTAAGCATACCACCTGAGATTTGGGAGGTTGCCGTCTCCTTTGCCCCTAAGCAGGTGCAGGAAATAAAAAATGAATATGGGGTGGGGCTCTCTGTCATAAGAAGCGGGACAGTATCTTATTCCAAGAACTGACATAGATCTGATGCGGCATAAGTGGTAGAATTTGTAGGAAATAAAGAATCCTAGGGAAGACATTTTATCGAATAACCTCTACCCGATTAGAGAAACTGAGATGCAACTGTATCTATTTGGAAAGGTCATCAATGATTTGTTGATTGAAGGGCTCATGATTAAGAAGCTCCATATGCTCAAGGTGTTTGGTCAGTTTGACCCCCAAGTGTCACACAGCTCCCCTATGCCATCTGAAGGGGTAATTTTGTTTCAGTGTTGGAGCTGGATCATAATTATAAGGAAGGACCTTTTTGGGGGGGTATTTATAACTGGCTAAGTTTCCAAACCGCTGCAAGGTATCCCATACCGTAGAGATACATTCCTCTGGGGAGGTCAAGAGGATATCATCTGCGAATAACAGAAGTTTGTAATCTTCCCCCAGTGGGAATCCCAGTTATGTTTGTGTCTGTCTGGATGGCAGCTGCCAATGGTTCCAGGTATAAGGCAAAAAAGCAGCAGGGTAGAGGGCACCCCTGCCCCATGCCTCTAGTGAAGGGGAATGGGTAGTTAGTGAGCCATTCACCCAAAAGTAAGCTTGTGGCAAGGCATAAATGCCACACTGCATCTGGAGCACCTCTTCTGGGAGGCCAAAGTTCAACAAGGTGGATCAGAGACAGGACCAGTCCACCCTGTTGAAAGCTTTCTCTGCATCGAGACTTAGTAAGTCTACTGGGATACCTCTAAGTAGTAGCATAGTCAAGAAGCAAAAGAGTACATAGTACACCATCATGAGCTTGCCGTTATTCGGACAAAGCCAACTTGGTCTCTATCTATTAGAGTGGGCATCAGGGTTTCCAGGCGGTGCACCCAGACTGACATAAATACTCTATAGTCATAGTTTACAAATTATACCAGTCTGTAGGATGCTGCATACCTGTGCTCTTTGTCTGGTTTGGGGATCACCAATATGACCACAAACTGCCATGTGGCAGGAGAGATTCCATCGGCTTGGACCGCTCGAAAGGCTTCTAGCACTGAGGGTAGGAGGACATTCCTGAACCACTTATAAAACTCAGCAGGGCACCCACTGGGACCTGTGCATTTTTGAGTTTGAGAGCCATTGAGAGCAGTGCTAATCTCTTCAGCTGAAATAGTAGTTAAAAGTCATTGGACTACATCTGGGTCCCTTTGGGAGTGGGATTTGCTGCAAATAAGTCTGTATTTGCTCCAGTGAGGCCCTCCCTTTCACGGTGTAAAGTGAATGGTAGTAGGAAGAGAGGATGTCATGGATGACACTAGGTCATGCCGCAAGAGTCACTGAGTGCTGGTCACAAAGCCATAAAATGCACACCTGTGTTTTGCAGGCTTGCAGACTTCCAGCCAAGTTACAGATGCCTCTGGACCTTCCTTCATAATAGGACTGTTTTAGGTAAAACAAAGCTTGTTCCACTCGGGCATCCATAATCTACTGCAAATCCTGCTTCACTCTGGTAAACTGAGGAATTACTGAGGTGTCAACTTGTTGGATGAAGGACTGCAGGGCCTGTAGGACCTGCTGAAGCTCAGGATGCTGAGCATCTCCCAGCTTTTTTTCCTTGTTGAGTATGCAATCAGCTCTCCCCAGAGAACTGCCTTGACAGTATCCCAGAGGATGGGGTGGGTATGACTGGGTTTGAGTTCTCTTGAATAATCTGGGGTATGCTGTCCTTCAGGGTATTAAGGAGCTCAGCGCCCCTTAAGGAGAGCAAGCCTGAACCTCCAGTGAGTGGTTCAGGATGGGTTGTCAGTGTGAGTTTGGCATACACTGGTGCATAGTCTGAGATTAAGGTGATGTCATGGAATGCATCTTGCACATAATCAAGGTGCTTAGCCACTGTAAACAGGAAGTCCAGCCTTGCTGATGTCTGCGTTCTAGGGATATAGTGGGTACACTCTTGAATCAAAGGGAAAGTATGTCTCCAAAGGTCAATCAGACCTAAGCGAGTGAGAGTGTGGCGAAGGTATTTCAGCATCTCAATCTTATATTCCATTATAACTTAGGTTAGAGAAATCATTAGGGGTGGGGGGGGAGTCCATCTGCTAATCTTTGCCTGGCCTTCGCAGCAAAGAAAAAGCATACAGGTCCAAGAAACAAAGATGGACACTTCCCATCATGAAATATTGAATTAAGCTTGCTTGCTGGAAAAACAAAACAAGTATTTTATTTAGGTGATCCAAACTTTCTATAATGATGAGAGGAAGGTGATTTACAGACAGCAAAAATAACATAAAAAATATTTTCGGTTTCATTCAAGAAAGCACTTTTACTATTTGTTTTGGGCTGTGAACTGTAGCTACAGTCCAGTTTTGGTGCCCACATCAGTCGTGGATGCGGGTGTTACATGTTGAGAGGTGAAGAAAGGCAGAGAGCACCAACACCAGCATGATGGTACCAGCTCTGATTATCAGAAAGCAGAGGCAGGGGGGGCAGCAACTGGTTTTGCTGCTGTGATTGCAGATGAGGGCAGGCGTGAGTAAAACCCAGACCAAACCTGAAGAAGTTCCAGCACCTAAGGAGAGGGAGACAGTGAAGGAACAGATTGGTATAGAGGATGAGGGGGAATCCAAGAAAGACAGTGAAGTAGAGGAGATGAAGGGTGAAAATTATGATGCTCCCTTAGTACTGTATGCACGAGGATAATGTTACCTGTTGGGTTTCAGGGTAATCGGAGATGATGAAGGAAGTGTAGGACGAAAGAGAGATTTTTTTTTTTTATTTCGAATATAGCTTTCCTAGGTATAGCCAGAGTGCAGGCCGAAGAGACAGAGAGATTTTTATTTTTAGAATATAGCTTTCCTAGATATAGCCACAGTTACACTCTGGCTGGCGCCTGTAGATGGCAGTGAATGGCAACTAGCTGCTATTTGTATCCTAGTATAAAGGGAGTAGTGTGATTTGGCTTTGGGGATGCTGAGCTGATGTCCCGCCTCCTCCTGGGAAGGGCAGAAAGGGCAGGAAGAGGTGTTTTTAATGACTGTACCAGAAAATCTTGCAACAAGTTGAAGGACTTACACTAAGTGTTAACTGTAACCACTCAGCAAGTGTCCCTTGACTGCATATGGGGCAACTGCCATTTAAATTTAGAACTTAAAAAAAAAATAATAAGTCACACAAAAGGTGCTTTTGTTAGAGCAAATACTAAGATTAGAGATGCAGCAAAATTTAAATTCACCAGCCAAGTTCACACGAATTCATGGAAATTTGCACTTTGCAAATTTTATGGCGGCTGCACCAACTTTGCCATGTGAATTACTACATTTAAAAAAAAATCACAAAACAACCACTGTGCTGCAATACCACCCCGCCCACCTCCCAAAAATCTTTCAGTCATAAATACCCCCCCTACTATCCCCCCTCTGTCACACCCTCCCCCACTCTGGCAATTTCAGCTCAAAGTAATATAACTTGTATCAAGCAGCACATGTCATAAGTAAATACACCCTTCCTCTCACCCGCAGGCCAAACACACTCCCCCGCTCCCCATCCGAGTCCCACCACCAGGTCCGTTAGTCATCATAACACCTCCAACCAACTCCCTCCGCCCCCACCACCCTCCTCCACCACCAGAACCCAGAATAAAATATCCGTAATAAATTAAACAGTCCCCCGGTGCAGATAATCTGCTCTGTTCAGTGAATGGTGACATCTTTGTGCCTAGTAAAACCTGAATAATTCATGAATTTTTGCAAATCTGTTTCACCAGCGACTGCAATTCATGTAGTTATTCAATCGGCCAAGTTCGCATGGCAAATCTATATGAATACCAGTTCATGGGTCAATTAGACAATTTGCGTAGTTTGCCACACGAATTTGCACAATTTGCTGGTGAAAGACTACGTAAACTGCATATCAGTCCATAAGGAAAAACCTCCCTTACCCACTATGATGTAATACTGCCCCATCCCGGCTCCTAAAAACTTTGTAGTCATAAATACCCCCTTCCATCCCCTGTTCACACCCTATTCCCTCCTCTCTGCCTCCTGCTCTGGCAAATTTAAACTCAGACTAATACACCTTATATCAAGCAAGTACATGATGCCGGCGTGTCGCTGCAGTGGTAACACTACTGCTCGCGATGCTGACAACCCGAGTTTGAGACTGTGCCTGGGCTGTCGGGGGCCGGGTGGGGGGAGGAGGACTGAGCATCCCAGAAGTCGCTGTCTCCTCCGGGGAGAGAGGGTCTCCTTCCTCTCTGCAATACTGTCACCTGGAGGGTGACCACAGGTGGCAGTACAGCAGAGGATGCTGTGGTAGGGATTGATGCAGGATGAGGATCTGGCATGGAATACAAGCCCATATGCTTACGTGCCTAGGACCTCCCTTGAGCAACAGCGTCAGTCGGGATAGGAGGAAAATAAGACAAAGGCGCTACCATTTGGAAGACAACAGACTCTGGTGGACCAAGGAGGACTGGTCCTGGACCCCATTTGGTAGTTTTATTTTGCTCTTTTTCTTGAATACTTTCCGCCTTTATCGCTCTTCTTTTTTTTTTTGGTGATGAAGAGGTGAGGATGGGTTTACACCTGTGTCAGCGTCGGCTGAGCTTTTTTTGGGGAGCCAGCCCCCCAGCAGCACTTCAGCAAAGCAGCAACAAGTGCAACATCAACAGTTCCTGTGATCCATAGGGCAGTCATCTGCAGCAGAAGGAGAGTGAGCAGGTCCTGGACCAGCAGCAACAGCAGCAGGATACAACCATGGGGGAAGAGCAACCACAAGCTCCCCCTGAGGTTGAGCAGCCAGAACCCCTTGTGCCACCCCATCACGGTACCACTACCAGCACCAGCTCCTTCTAGTTCTCTGATCTTTAACCACTGGCAGCTCACCATCACAAGAGCCATCAGCACAACAGATCTTCCCTGGTGTGGGAATTTTTTTAAGTTGATGCATGTGACGACAGCATTGTCACTTGCAAGTTCTTTAAGGTCAGGGCCAGGGCAAAAAAGGCACTCATTTGGGTAATGGTGGGCAATGAACCCACCTGGAAATAGGGCACCAGGAGTAATGGGAATCACAGCACAGGGAAGTTGCAAGTGGTAGTGGTTCCTCCTCTGCGTTGGTAGAGATGCCATGCACTGGGTGTTGCCAGCATTCCGGGCGCATGGTGGGGTGGAGTGCAAACCCAATAGATGCCTCTGCACCCGCTGTGGTTCCAGCAGAAGAACCACCAGCACCCACACCGCCGCCGGCCAGGAGAACAGCAATGAGCTCACTGGACCTAGGGAGGAATTAGGGATGTCCAGTGCAGGGTCACCTTAATGGAGGAGGTGATACAACAGATCCTCTCAAATCAGAAAGGGTTGCTTGAAGGTATGGCAAAACTGCACTGCGGCAGTGTGGACACTGGCAGCAGTGTTGGGCAGTGAGTTACCATGGCAATTTTTTTTTTTATATAACTTTAACTTCTTTCTATCCTGTTTCTAGTCTTTCCTTCTTTTTTACTCATTTGTTTCTTTAAAAAGTAAATACTAAAATAATGTAAAATGATAAAAATGCAAAAAAATTTGAATCCACCTTTACTTTTTCACTCTATTGTTTCTTGTATCTATTTCTGTGATCTTTTTCTACTATCTTTGAAAATCCCCCAAAAAACCCTCCCAAAAATTTCTATTGCCTATCTATATTTTCTATATTGATGTGCTCCTGTGTCTTTTCTATACTGTTGCTCTCTTATATTACATCTTTCCTTTCTCTATATTTCTGTCTCTCTCCTGAATTTTTCTCGACTACCAGAATAGATATGTCAGGCTGCCAAAGGTCGCTAGTAGTACCACATAGTACTGCACTGTGTGTCACTGCTCCATCACTGTTGTAACACACTTTGTGTTAACTGTACATTAATCATTTATTTATGTACTTATGACTTTGTTGACCAGGTAGGGTGCTCTGGTCCAGGGGACCGTTTACAGGCACGACCCGGGCCAAGTAGGCACAAGCAACTGACAGATTACAGATAACAAAAGTATAACAACAGCACTTGGTAAAAACACAATATACAAAGTATACAAAGTATAGGCTTGTACAAGCAGACAGTGATAAACTTACTGACCAATTTAGATACAGAACAGTATAAGAATACAGTACAGTTTTTGAATACAATACCATGGTAACAATAATTAGTTGCACTTAAGGCACAACGAGGAAGTTACGTATTTCCCCTCCCCTCCCAACAGAAACAGGTCCTGAAAAGGCTATATCATAGCAGGGGGATGAGGGAGAAATAGGCATCCGGTCCAAGGGGAGTTGAAATGTGGGTGTTACCTGGGGGGACAGGTGCAGCTGTCCCTAATGAGGAGCCAGGATTTAAAGTTAAGCTTGAAGGCTTGAGGCTTGTTGGATGCTCTTAGTTTGGGCAGGCAGCCCATTCCATAGCAAAGGAGCCACGACTGAAAGGGCTTTCCCACCCACGTTAGTGGCGGTTCGCAGCGTCACCAGGGGAGGGACAAAGGAGGAGTGGATATGCCTAGACGAGGTACGGGGCTGGAAGAAGGTGGACAGTTGGGAGGCAGGACCACTTCTGATGCAAGTGTCAGTGAGGCAGCCGAGGGTGATGTCAAAGTGATCTTGCAATGAGAGCCAGTTTAGGGAGCGGTAAAAGTCACAGTGGTGGGTGGAGTTGGGGGCGGAAAGGGCAAAGCAGCAAATGCTATTGTAGACAGTCACATGTTGTGTTCGGAGGGCGGAGGAGACATGAGTGTAGACTGAGGAGCAGTAGTCCAGGATGGGGAAGAGGCTTCCTCTTGCAATAGCAATGCGAGCCTCAGTAGTCAGGAGGGGTAGGATTCGGTACACCGCACAGAGTTTCAGATTTATCCTACAGACTACTGAGGTAATATGGTCAGTGAACGAGAGGGAGGGGTCTAGTGTGACCCCCCAAGTATTTGAAGGAGTGGACAATTTCGAGAGCAGGGCCACTGGGAGGATGGATAAGGAGAGAAGAGTTGGTTTTGTGAGCTCTGGTAAGGAAAGGTTTTGACCCAAACAGCATTGCCTTGGTCTTTTTGGTATTAACCAGCATCAAGTTGTCAGAGAACCAATTGTAGGCAGCGCAGTAGTTCTGCGTGACGACGGAGGATAAGTGGGGAATAGATTTGTTGCTGTGGTATATAACCAGATCGTCGGTGTAGAGGAGGGATTTGCAGGTGAGGTTGTCCGATGAGAGGGTGTTGACAAAAATGGTAAAGAGAAGGGGGTCCAGTGTGGAACCCTGGGGGAGCCAGGTGGAGACGGATAAGGCGGGAGAGGTGGCTGAGCCTATGCAAACAAATTGAGAGTGGCTGTTAAGGTAACTCTAAAACCGGCATGCGGTTTCCTCAGAGGAGCCGATCAGTTCAGTTTGGATAGGAGGAGAGAATTATTTACCAGATCGAAAGCCTTTGATAGGTCCACAAATATGGTGCTGGTGGCCCGCCCTTGATCTATATTAGTAAGGATATGGTCGGCAAATAGGGCTAGGGTTGTGGTGGTGCTGTGGTGCCGGGGGAAGCCATGTTGCTGGCTACACAGGATATCGTATTTGGTGAGGTACTCCAACAGTTGTTGATGCACAACTTTTTCGAGGAGTTTACTTAGGTGGGTGGGGGAGAGGGATGGATATTGGTCGGTAGTTGTCGGAGAAGAGGGAGTCACCTGTTTTGAAGATGGGAATAACTTTGGCAGATTTCCAAGGGAGAGGCATGGAAGAGGTAGTCAAGGCTAGATTGAAAATGAAGGTGATGGGTTTGGCAATGACAGAGGGCACAATTTTGAGGAACACAGGGAAGGAGACCGTCAGAGCCTGGGCTGCCATGATTAGGTAGTCCTCAGAGGAGTTTGAGAGCATCTATTGAGGAGATGACCTTGAAATGAAAATGGGAGCAAGAGGGAGAAGGAGCAGACTGAGTGGTGCCAGGGTGTGCTGGGTGCCTGGGGCGGGGAGAGATAGGCATAGGCGCCTGACCACATACTGGAAAGGATGCGGGAAGGAAGTTTGCACACGAGGGCTGACAAGTCAGTAAATCTGAGGTTAAAGGTGTTTGCTGCCTCAGCGGAGTCAGTCAGGAGGCCAGATGAGGAACTGAGGTGTACATTGGGGCTGTTGGTGTGAGGGACGAGAAGGGAGCTGAGGGAGTTCCAGAATTTTCTGGGATTGCCGAGACTCTCCCTCTGCAGCTTGGTGCAATAATCCCATTTGAGGGATTGGGACAGGTGCTTGCAGTGGTTTAGCAGGTACCGGTATTCATTCCACAGAGCAGGGGAGGGGGTTTGTTTAAGCGCAATCCATTTGCAGTCCCTCTCTTTCATGACGGAGAGGAGTTCCTTTGTGATCAAGTAAGTACACCCGCCATGGACTCTCCTTGTAGTTACGGGGAAATGTTGGTCTTGAATGTCTAGGAGAATGTTAGCAAAGTGAGTGACGGTGAGAGTTACATCTGAGAGCGCATAGAGTGCATGCCAGCTTATGCCCCTAACTGCTTCTGTTGGTGCGGAGGTGTTAGGGTGGCCAAAATTTCAGAATGACAGATATTTTGGGGGGGGGGGGCTTTGGAGGACCAGATGGCAAAGGTAGGGGTGTGGTCACTTATTGAGTACGATAGGGTACCCACGTGAAGGATGTGGTCCCCTCTGTTGATAATCACCCAATCGATAAGGGAGTGTGTGGAGGTCCAATGACTGGATCAGGTCGGGAGTGTGAGGATTTGCACCAGGCTGTGCTGCTTGAGCAGGTTTGCAAAGTCTGATTCGTGGAGGCCAAACCAATTTAGGTTGTACAGTAGTCACCAAATAGGATCGTTTCTCTCGCTGGGGAGAGAGATCCTAAGCCCAAGAGCACGCTGTGGAGGCCGGCTATGCTGCCGCTTGGTGGGTTGTGACAGCAGCCCAGGTAAAGCTTCTTTGTAGAGCCAACAGTAATTCTGGCAATAAGCCAGTCACTGAGAGAGACATTTCCCACATGAAGGGCGGTGCAGACAGAGAAAGAGTCCCTGACTAGGTTGGCAGCACCATCACCCTTTTTATTGCCTGGTCTGTCTCTGAACAGAATGGTGTGGCCACCCAGCTAGAACATGGTATCACTGTGCTGGGGCTTTAAGCAGGTCTCTGTAAGACAGAGTGCATGGGGTCTGTGCTGAGAAACCCAAGCCTCGAGGTCAGGAAGTTTGGCAGGGAGGCTGCATACATTCATAGGTGCAAGTTTCAGACCAGGAGCGCAGGCCCAGATGCCACAAGTGGATGTGATGGGGTATTGGCTGGGCCATGGTTGGTTTCAATATCCCCCGCCAGTTGGAGCACAGAAAAAAATTGGTGATGGGGTACTGGGTGCCAAGGAGTGGGGTCGAGAAAGAGTGAAGGAAAAATCTGAGCAGGCGACGCTCTAGGTTGGACAGAAATGAAAACGTGAGGTGTCTGAGCGAGGTGAGTTCCCATCTTGGTGGTGAAGGAATGTGATGGGGTTGGTTGGAGGTGGCACAGAAATGCTTGAATTCAACCTGGTCAGCAGTGACGATCGAGGCACAGAAATCAGTTGCCAAGAGGGTGCCTACCAGAGAGACAGTTATAAATGGCAGTAGCAGAAACTTCATAGTTGATCTGGAAGGCACGAACAGGTCGTTGGTTGTAGACCGTGTGCTGCCTGTCAGGTGGAGAGGGGAACTGGCGAGCAACAATGTACAGTGCAAATAGAAGTGGACAAAATAGAGGGAGAGGTATACTTTAAGGGACAGATGTACTCTGATAAGGAGAAAGCCAGTCTGTGGGGGGGAGGAGACTGAAGAAGGCAGATTTAAAGAGTGCCGGGGCGGGGGCAAATTCAAGCAGGAGAAGGCAGCGGAAGGCAGCGCCAAAGTCAAAAAGTGCAAAGCGCCAAAAGTCTGAGCCCAGATGCCTGAGCTTGGCTTACAGCACCAGGTTAGGAGGCGTACCAGTGGCAAAGCAGTAGCTGGTGTAGTCATCCAATGGTGGACCCCCTCAGTCTAGAAGCTGCCAATTGAAGAGCCACTAGAGGTCCAGGGAAGGACAGCGTACCTTAGGAGCAGCGCAGGCTGGCTGGTGGTGAGGGAGGGCGGCAGGCAGGAAGCTGATTCCCCAAGGTCCATCGGGACGGTGTCGCCCAGTCAGGAGCTCTTGCAGGAATCTGAGGAGGGGGAGAGAAGAGGGACACAATTAACAAGGTGAGAAGACACTGGGCACAAAGCAAGCAAATCAGGGGGCGGGGAGCAGACACCAAGACAAAGGGACAGGAGACAGCTAAAGTAGCAGGGGGTAGATTCTGAGGAACAAGATAATTGGTGGGAGGGACCGAGCTGAGCTCAGGCCAGGGGTGGGGTTGTCAATCGGCAGGAAAGATGCAGCAAAAAGTTAGTGAGCGTCAATGAGAAAGGACAGGTGGGGAAACAGAAAAATTAGCAGGAGCAGAGGGTAGAGAGAAACGTGGTCAGAAATGGAGGGGTCAGGAAAAAAGCACAGTAGAGAACAGCAGCAAAGATTTAGCTAAAAACAAAATACAGCAGTTAGACAGTTGATCTTTATGAAAGAAACATGCTGGCTATCTAATTGCTTTAAACCTGACTTGCAGGTTACCGGAGTACTAGCAGTTAGGCAATTAACTTATTACAGATAGAAAAAAATGCTGGCTAGTGCTATCTACCTGCATTTGAACTAATCATGCAAGTAATCGAAATACAAGCAGTTAGGCAATTGACTTTTGGCATTGAAAAAGATGCTGGCTAGCTGCTCGCTTATCTGGACAGTAAAAAGTTAATTTGTGTCAGCTCCGTGGTGCCGAGCGAAGGGGTTCGTTCGGCATGCTGGTGACCCGGTTCACGCTCGAGCCCGGGTACCAGGAGCGGAGTCCGTCAGAGAGGGGTTTCACAAGTGTCTACTGGACGCTTCCCTCCCAGGGGGTGGGTTTCACCTAGGGCCCTGTGGGCAGATTGGCGGCATACTTGGGAGACATGATGCCTCGACATGCCCCCCCATACGCCCCCGCCCCAGGCGACCCCATGCTAGCACAAGGCTGAGAACTGCATGGGCGGAGCACAGAAAAACAGAAATGTATGCCCTGACTGACCAGATGACAAGCGCCCAGCTCCTGCTGCCCAAAGCCCCGGAGTCAGCTGGAACCAGCCCCACAGCCCCTGGAGCATGTGCCACTGGCCACCAGGCCCTTCCCACTCGGAAGAGAGGGACTCTCCTGGCAGAGGGATATGCCGGGGTATCTAGGTAAGGCTGCGATTGGGGCATGGTAGAAAGTGGCAGGGGTCGGAGGGAGGTAGGGTAGGTACTGGTGCTCCGAGGGAGTGGTCAGTCGGGGCGTGGAGGGAGGAACACAAATAAATAAAAAAAAAAAAAGCTAATTTGCTAGGACAGTATGGCACTAACTGGATAAAGCATCTGGCTTGCAATGAAAATTAATACAGAACAGTAATGCAGGCAAGTAAAAATTCAAGCAGGAGAAGACAGCAGAAGGCAGTGCCAAAGTCAAAAAGTGCAAAGCGCCGAAAGTCTGAGCCTGGGTGCCTGAGCGTGGCTTACAGCACTGGGTTAGGAGGTGCACCAGTGGCAAAGCAGTAGCTGGTGCAGTCATCCAATGGTGGGCCCCCTCAGTCTAAGAACCGCTAGAGGTCCAGGGAAGGAGAGCGTACCTTAGGAGCAGTGAAGGGCCGGCTGGTGGTGAGGGAAGGGTGGCAGGCAGGAAGCCATTTCCCCGAGGTCCATAGGGGTGGGGTCGCCCGATCAGGAGCTCTTGCAGGAATCAAATTTATCTCGTCTCTCTCTAATCTAACATTACTTCTGCTCTCTCAGAATTCTTCTCAAGTACAGTGCATTCCACTTATATGTCTTTCAGATATATGCCTTTTTCGGTTATATGCCTTTAAACCCCATGTCCCAGTTCCCAGCCACAGACCATAATGTTAAAACACCCTTTTACATGCCTTAGATTTTCTGCTTATATTCCTGTTCTCTGAGCTACTCAGCGGTTCTGATCACTGTCCCCCTGTCTGCTAGAGTGTTTCCAATGATGTAGTAATTCATCACATTTAAACGGTTGCTCAAATCCACCATTATCAGCCAGCCCGGCGGCGCTGAGGGTTGAGGCGCTGGGCACCACACCGGCGACCAGAGTTCGGGAGCGAGCTTGGGCTCCAGAGTTCGGCAGGGATGGGGAGAGGATTGAGCACCCATAGGGCTGCTCTCCCCGGGGAGGGCAGGATAGCCCGGTGCACCAGCGGCTCCCCAGTGAGATCAAATGCTGCAGTGTATGGCTGCACATTGAACAGTAAAGTTGACGCAGGCAGGGGCTGCCATGCACCGCAGTGTCAGATGTGCACACACAAATGGGGGGGGTCACCAGAACAAGGAAACAACCGGCTCTGTGGACAGGTGATGGCACCTGTCCCCCATGCCCTCTGCCAGGTCCACCTCACCTGGCCTTCCAGTTCCTCCAGCAAGGCCCTCACCTGCAGCCAGAGACTGACTTGTTAGGGTGCCCAATGAGGAGGGGCGGCCCCACCCCGGAGGGGTTAAGCCGGGGGTGCTGGCTGCGGGGGGGGGCCGGGAGAGGAGGCACAGGTCGAGGAGACCTCAGGCAGGCAGGATACGGGCAGGATGCCTGAGAGAGGCTCCGCAGAGCTGTGACCGGAGGGAAATAAAGTGAAAAAAAAAATATCCACCACTATCTCACGCTGACCCATGTACCCGAGTGCCATGATGAAGAGAAAAGCATTTTCTCTTGCTGAAAAAGTGAGACTGATTGAAGGAACTGAATCTCCAGTCTGTAATCATGAAGATCTAGCAGCTGAATTCAGAGTCAACATGTCCAGTTTTGGCCAGTACATAGGTGCCAAGGAGTCGATCATTGCTGAGCGGGGTTATGGAGGAAACCACGATTGGAAGCATCATTGGGAGGGTAAAGATGCCTGGGTAGATCAAGCATTGCTGATCTGAGGCCGGCCCTGAGGCACAGAGGGTTGAGGCGCTGGACGCCACACCTCAAGCCACACCGGTGACCCAAGTTCGGGAGCGAGCTCAGGTGCAGGGGGTCAGCAGGGGATAGAGTGTCCAATGGGCTGCTCTCCTCTCCCAGGGGGAGGGCTCTGGGCTGTCTGGCATTCCAGTGACTCCCGGTGGAGAGCAGGAGTGTTGCAGAATGTGGACCACATGCTGGGGTGAGCGTGGTTGATGCCGGCAGGGTTGCCGTGCACCATGGCATCAGGGAGTATGTCACGCCTTGGGGGAGGAGCAGGAAAACATGAAAATCCTCCAGCCCGGACAGACGATGGCCCTCCAAGTGCCATTCCACAACACGCCCAACGCTGGTTCCCTGCCACTACCCCTTTGGTCTCCTTGGGCCCATAAGGGGGCTGGGGCTCGGGGAGAAAGTAACGTCTATAAAAATGGCAGGGTCCACAGCAGGCAGTAGAGTGGACTGGGCGACAGGAGAGGCCAGAAAGAATTCCGGCGCTGGGGGAGTAGAAAATAAGTTGGAAAAAAGAAAAGCATTGCTGATCTGGTTCATGGCATCCCTTGAACCTAGAGTTCCGATTTCTGGCATGGTGCTGCTGAAGAAATGAAAGCAGCTTACTGATGAGATAGGCATACAGTTCGAGCCCTCCTCCAGTTGGCTATCACGATGGAAAAAGCACTGCAGCATAACACACCATAAGCGTCATGGAGAGAAAGCAGCTTCTGATTTTGTAGCCACAGAAAACTGGATACAGAACAGCCTGCCTGCCCCCCAGGACATTTTCAGCAGAAATGAGATGGCCCTATTTTCCAGGCTACAATGGATGGCACATTCACCTTCAAATAGGAGCTCCCAAGCGGGAACAAGAAAGCTGAGGAACGAATCTCCTTGATGGTTTGTGCCAATGCCACCGGGTCCAAGAAGCTATCGCTTCTTATTGTGGGCACATCAGAAAAGCCTTGTTGCTTCTGAGGCATTAGAGTGGATGCCCTGCCAGTCACCTATGCCACAAATGGCAATACAAGGATGATGGGCGAGATTTTTCACCAACGGCTGCAGGACTTGGACAAACAAACGAGAAAGAGAAAAAGGAAAATTACAATGCTAGTGGGCAATTGTCCTACCCACAATGACATCAAGCTCAGAAACGTGGACTTAAATTTTCCTCCCACCAAACTGCACCACCGTCATCCAACCAATGGATCAGGGTTATCCAGTGTTTAAAGGCTCACTACCATAAACAGATTGTCTGTAAACTGCTGTGTGATATCGCAAACAGTAACGGAGCATTTGATGACTTGGCAAAATGTCTTACAGTCCTGGATGCCATTCATATGGTTCACTCTGCATGGAATGCTGTATCCCTTCTAACAATTAAAAAGCTGAAGCTTCCAAGGGAAGACACATAGCCAGAGCCAGCAACTGAACCTCCCAGTGGTATTCCATGCTCAGAATTCCAGTCTTATGTGGCGACAGATGAGACTGAACCCACAACAGGTGAAATTACAAATGCTGACATCATCAGTAGTGTTGGAAGCTGACAAACAGAATGAAGAAGAGGACTGCAACGAAGTCCCCTCGCCAGCGACTAAGGAAGTGTGGATGATGTTAAAGTAAATCCGCAGTTACACTGAACAGAGGAGAAAAAAGACTTCGGTTGGTTTTACCCTTTCGAGAATATGGGCCCAATTTTCGGAGGGCGATGTCAAACCCCTTTTTTTTGGTGCAGCTGCACCAAACGCCTTTGCCACAACTACACCCGATTTTAGTAGGTTCAGTACAGTTATGACACTTTATCCGATTTACGGCAGCTTGCGCCAAATATTTAGTGCAAGCCCTGTAAAAAGGGTACCTGGGATTGCCACAACCTAGACCAGAAAAAGTTGGTCTAACTTGTGGCAACTGGTGCACGGGATAGAAAACTCCAATCGCTGTCTGGGAGAATGCCGTAAGCCCCATGCACCATATATTCAGCACACCCGGGGCTTGCGGTATTCAGGGCCATCTGAAAACATGGCCCTCTGCCTTCTGTCTCCATACAGCAAACTCTGATGACCAAGTTTATGGAGCGCATGAAGCAAGACTAAGACTTTTCACAGAGACTTGTAAAAAGTTATAAAGTGCAGCACTTTTAACCCAGAATTAAAAACAGTACACAACTTTTTTACACTGAATAAAAACGTTTAACACAGAATACAAACTACAGTTTCTTCCGTTTACCCACTTGAACAGACTGAAATCATTCCAACAGCTATGGGCGCTCAGGCCTTCTCACACATTGCCCCAGCTCTCTGGAACTCCCTTCCTACCTACTATTATTCCGACTTGCTCCTACCCACACCAGCTTTAATTGACAGCTAGTCACCTCCTCCAATCTGACCCCTGCTCTTGCTTCATTCCTCCCCTTAACTCCCCTTCTTTTCCCCCGATGCTAGAACGTCTCTGTTTGAGGCCATATCATTTCCACTAGCACTTACTGCTTGCTGTCCAGTCCTAGCCTATATCTTGCTCTACCCTACTCCTTCACCTCTCTCCCCTCCAGCCTTCTAGTTCCCTCTCTCTCACCCACTATTTCCTAACCTATTCCCCTCTCCTCCCTCCCTCCCCCCTCCTTGGGGCATTATCTGGCCACAGCTTGCACTTGAACTCTCCCAATTGTATTTTATAAGCTCCTTCCATTGTATTTATCATGTAGTTAGCCCCAATACATTGTTAGTGTTGTATACTGCATGTTACTGCTGTTTATGAAATGGCTCCTAACATATAAGAAATGTGATTGGCTACAACCTGTTTGTTAAAGTGTCTGACACACAGGAAGAAGGTCCAACACTGCCCAGTGGGCATTGATATGGGTGATGCTGCCCATTCAGAACCTTAAGAAAACAAAATGCAGCCATCTTGTTTCTGCCAGAAGTGGTGCCAGCCTAACTGTAAAAAAAATAAATCTGACCTCTTTTCAATTGACCTTGGTCTTTGAGGGTTTCTATTATGTATGTAGAAAAACGGGAACAAAAAAACAGCAAGTGCCGCGATCTGTCTCCCAGCCCGCTCGCTTTCCAACAGCAAGTGCCGCGATCTGTCTCCCAGCCCACTCACTCTCCAGCTAGTTGGGTAAACACTTAATAAAAGTCCATGGTGACTTAGTGCTTGTAAAATTGCACTATGTAGATGCAAAGCACAACTGTGAAAACAAAATCAAGATTTCTTCCAGTTCTGCCCGCACGCTCCCGCTCAGTGCTTACTACTGGAAAAAGTCAAGATTTCTTCCGGTTTTGCCTGTTAAGCTGTGCTTTTCAATGAGCGACCTGCCACCCGCTCAGTACTTCCATCCCTTAGCCCTGTCATTTCTCAATTTTTAGGACGATACTTTACATTGGTCCCTATTGCTACTAGTTGGGCGGGGTGTGGAGGGGTGGTACCAAGGCAACTACATAATGGGGAAAAATACAGACACGGAAGCCTAAATAACTGAAAAGTCTTCAACTCAAAAAAAAAAAAAAACAGGCGGAGGAACTATTTTATTAAAAATTAACACAAACTTTTACATTTTTCACTATTAAATGCTATATATTTTACTTAACACATACCTCTGTATTTTAGGTGGCCATTTCATAAGTGCAATAAGCCACTCCAGGGTGTGTGTTAGACACTTTAACACACGGCTAGGAGGCTGGACGCACTCGGCCGGTGGTCTCGTGCCTCACTACGCCTCCTAGCCGTGTGTTAAAGTGTCTAACACACACCCTGGAGTGTCATATTGCTTACTTAATATTTATCCCAGTACTGTACCTTACTGATGTAGTTTACCTTCTTCAATGTTCCTGTGTTATCTCATAATGAACTGATTCATGTATTTTATTGTACTGCTTTCTCTGTACTGACAGTACCTGTTTTGTACTCTCTCGGGTAGTGCCTGAAAATAAGCGTTTACTGTGTCTACCGTGCCTACCCGGTTATCAAAAACAAATAAATAAACATAGTGCCATAACGTTATAGTGCTACTGTGCTACACATAACGTGTAAAAAAAGTGTCAGGCAATTTCTCTTCTATGCCATTTCAGTTACATGCACAAATTTGGGTGGGCCCAACCAGAGGCATATAAATGGGACTGACTGTACTCAAATAAATCTGACCAGTTGCTACCTGTCACCACATAGTATTGCGCTGTGTTTTATTTCCCACAACATGGTTCTTATAACTCATGTTAGTGGAAATTGTGCGAAAAGCACAATACACATAAATTCTGTACTCCCAAGATTTTTTGGCAACTGACAGAACGAATACTGTAGGTCAGGCTGCTATGTGCGGATGTGAGTTTTTCTTACGATGCCCTGAAATGAGAGGTGCTACCCAAATAAATATATGCTGCTACTGTGTGTCTCCCTCTACAGCATGCATGACTTGTAAAACACTTTAGCTGCCAGTTATTGTTGAAGCACAATACATTAAATTCTCAATTTCCTGCAATTTTCCATACCAGGCTACACCTTGCTGCCCAGAAATTCAAGGTCTAATAAAGTCTCATAGCTAAAAATACTCTTATGACACCCCCAAATGGGATGGGCTTCCAGAATTTAACTGCTGCTGTGTGAGTACCCCTCCCCCCCCACAGCTCGCCTTGTAAAGCACTTTAGCTGCCAGTTAGTGTTAAAACACAGTACATTAAATTCTCAATTCCCTGTATTTTTCCATAGCAGGATGCAGTCTTGGTGTCTAGAAATTCACAGTCTAATAAATTCTCATGGCTGGAAATATTCTCATGGCACCACAAAATGAGATGGGCTCCCCCAATAAATGTACGCTGCTGCTACTAGCTGGTGCTGAGTGGGGTGAATCTCCAACCACAGCAAATGTGATGCACTTTAGTGCCGGGAATCGCAATAAATTCTCATGGCTGGAATTTTTCTTACAAGACCCTGAAATTAAATATTTATTTATTTATACTGTTTGGCCATGAAAGAAACACTAAGTTGAGTCTATTTTCCAAGTGCATCCTGGCAGCACAGGGAGTTAAGTGACTTGCTTGGTATACCATCTCTACCTGACACCGGCACAGCAAACCCCCCACAGCGAACCACCAACCGTGCCTATATCGGCAGTGACGGGGATTTTACCTTTATGGACTTTTGGGCGATGGAGGGATATACCTAACTCCACTGTTCGTGCAATGTGGAGTTAGATATCTAAAGTGGGGGGTGCAGGGGCAGCCCCTGCATGTGAGGGTGCAGGAGAGTACAGCCCCCATTGGGCCGAGTGCTGCAGGTCGTGCGGGAAGCGCCGGTGGTGGGGGTTAAGACAGGTTTCGGCGTTGCCGAGGACATTGGTGTGGGGGATGTCGCGCCAGCGTCATAGATCTGACTTGCTGATAGGTATGACTTGCTTATGGTCAAACAGTATGCAAGTGGTGGTTGTGGGATTCAAACTCAGTTCTCCAGGTTTGCAGCACAGTGCTACTGCCGCTCAATATATACTGTAGGTAGATATGCTACCTAAATAAATATATGCTGTTGCTGCTAGCTGGTGCTGAGCTGCGTGAGTCTTCCACTACAGCAACTGCCGTGATGCTCTTTAGTGCCTGGAAATTCACAGTAAATTCTCATGGCTGGAACTGTTCTTATGACACCCTGAAATGAGAGGTGCCAGCCAAATAAATATATGCCACTGCTGCTGCTAGCTTGTGCTGAACTATGTGAGTCTCCAACCACAGCAATTGTCGTGATTCTCTTTAGTGCCTGGAAATTCACAATAAATTCTCATGGCTGGAATTGTTCTTATGACACCCTGAAATGAGATGTGCCAGCCAAATAAATATATGCTACTGCTGCTGCTAGCTGGTGCTGAGCTGTGTGAGTCTCCAACCATAGCAATTGTCGTGATTCTCTTTAGTGCCTGGAAATTCACAGTAAATTCTCATGGCTGGAATTTTTCTTATGACATCCTAAAATAGAACAGTTATGTAAGAACTTACCGTAACAGCAGAACTTCGAGGGAATATCTTTCATCAGGTTACACCTAAATAACTTAGCCACCAGGTGAAAGGATCCAATGGAAGCTTTTCCCAAGCAGTCTGCCAGGAGCTGCCCAAGCTGATGTCGCACATCGATGCCCCCTACACTATATAAGCATAGGTGCTCCCCCCTTCTCATTATTTTCATCCAGCGGCCCGAAGAGGAAGGCCTCCCATAAAGGGTTGAGGAAAGAGAAGAAGTGCCCAGCTGCCTAGACAGAAGGTTGGAGCTACCAAAGAGAGGGTAAACAGACATCAAGGGAAGGAGGGCAGGACAGCATGACCTGATGAAAGAGATTCCCTTGACGATCTACAGTTAAGGTAAGTTGTTACGTAACTGTTCTATCTTCTTCCGGGATATCTCTTTCATCAGGTCACACCTATAGAAAAGAATCCCAAGCAATAATCAATAAAGACAGTCTGGGAGTCAGGAAATTAGAGGCCTGAGGAATAAGGCTTGGAAACCTAATCAGGCCAGAGCCTGACCACTTTTGGAAGGCTATGTCCAGACTGGAAGCTTGGTGGAAGATTGGACAGTAGGCCAAGTGGCCAGAGCAGAAAAAACAGCTGCTGACGCCACCCTGGAACTGGCAACTACAGAGGTCACACCTAAGTTGTAAAGACCACACATTAACCCCAACGAAGCCCTTGCGTATTTCCTGTGACAAGGAATGAAAATGGAAGGACCCCTGCAGACCAATCTGCATAGTCAGACAAACGACTAAGCACTGCCAGAGTATGGAGAAAGGCTACCCCTGGGACAGTATGCTCTTAGTCGAACCCAGGGAGATACAGTGGCGGGTAGAAAGTGAACTGAGACAACGCCATAAGGAAAAACTCTGGGTTGGTTTGCAAAAGCTAGGCAGACCCTGCTGAAGATAAAACAAGGCTCTCCCACATGGGAGCTCGCATCTAGGAAAACCTTTGGGCAGAAGAAAAAGTAACTTAAAACTTTCCACTTGCCTAGATGGAAAGCGAGGCTTGCAAGTCACAGCCGGCTCAGAAGGAGGCAGGGTCAGCCTCTCCAAGGGACTATGCTGGTCCCAAGCCTGGATGGGGGCAGCAGATGGGAGGATATGAGTGAAAGAGGCCCCCCCCAGATAAACACTTATCACCTCCCGGTAGATTATATGGCGCGCTTCAGCAGGCCCATGAAGCACTGATATGCCTTAGCAGGAGAATGATCCCGGGACCTACTCCTCGCACTGGCTTTGGAAGACCTGAAAGGGGAAAAAGCTCAGGCCCACACCTGGGCTGGGTAAGCCAAGGAGAATGCAAAGAATCAGTGGCCCTGCCAGAGGTCCATAGGACATCAAGATGACCTGAGTCTCAGGCGCAGAGCACCAGAGACCCTCAGCAGTAACCTTGAGGATCCAATGAAAAGCGCCAGCAGCCAAAGCCAATGTCTGTGGTCCTAGCAGAAACATCTGCTGTGTCATATATAGCCATACAGACGTAGTGACTGACATTCTCAGCCTCTTGCTGCAGCTTAAGCAACCCCTGCCTCTGGGACCCCTCAGTGAAGGCATGTGTCATCACCTTGCCCTTCACTCTGAGGGTATGCTGACACTCAACCATGACAAGCAAGAATATGGCTAGCTTGAGGCCCACTGTTGTATAAACCCGGGCCTCCTGTCCGAGAGATATGTCCTTTGCAACTCCTTAACCAGGGAAAAAGAACAAAGGAAGTATGGTGCCCTTGACCTGTTGCAGGCAGCCCTAGTCACACTAAGTCAGTTTCTGGCTGGGGTTCGTAGTACGACAACCCCGAGAGGCCTAATAGAATTTGATACCCCTCCTGGATACAGCTGATACCAGGGGCAGCACATGACCGGTTGCCGTGGTGGCATTCTGCCGAGCAGAAAGCTGAGGAGGAAAGACTTTAGAGACTTTTGGTGATGTTGATCTCCTCAGGCTGGAACCCCTTGCTGATAGACTTGTATTTTTGTAGTGTCGTAAAGAGAGGTGGGGGACTGCAGAAGGGGAGCCAGGTATGCACCTGACCAAGTCCTCACTCCCGGGTGAGAACTGAGGCCCTTTCAAAGGGAATCCACAACCACAATGTCGTCCTTGTTATCCTCAGGGAGGGTGAAAACATGATGGCATGTCTTCTTGACGATGGCCCTCCTCAGAAAGGGGCCAACAGCCTGAAAGCCATCTACACCAGGAAGAAGGCAAGGTCCACGGGCCTAGAAGGTGTTGCCACTGCTGAGGCACCTCCTGGCACAGGTGAGGAGGAACCAGACCAGGAAATCAGCCCAAAACTGGTAGAAAATTTAGGTACCAAGTGTTCTTTGGTTGAGATGCGGACGGGGCCCTGTAGACAACACCACGGGCCGTGTTGATGGTAGTCCAAGGTACACAAAGCCTGCTTCCTGGGAACTTCATTAGGCATAGAGGTGCAGCAGAATGAAGATGGCCTGGGGCTGACAGACCCATAGGTCGACGTATGGAAAAAGTCTTGACGACACAGGGATGGATGGAGGGGGCGTAAGGCCCAGCTCCAATGGAGGGTAGCCTGTGAAGTGCAACCCAAGGAACCCAATCCCTGCCAGTCTGGAAGTGTTGCTGAACACAGAGGTGAGTGGGGTTTGACTGACTGGGAGCCCGTGAACCTGTAGGTCGATGGACAGGAAAGGCAACTTCGTCAACGCAGGACTCAACGGAGGGGGTGTATAGCCCCATTCTGTTCACGGGTTGCCCACCAAGGGTGACTCAAGGCACTCAACATCTGCTGACCCAGGAACATCCAGGGGCACAGAGGCGGGACAGAGGTCAAATGGCTTGGAAGCCATGACCCTGTAGGTCGATGGACAGAAAAGGCATCATTGTCAATGCAAGGATCGACAGATGGGGTGCCTAGCCCTGCTCCATCGATAGGCTACTTGTCAAGGATGACCTTAGGCACCCAACGCCTGCCAGCCTGGAAAAAACAGCGGTGCAGGGGCAGCACAGGGGACAAGTGGCCCGTAAGTCAGGAACCTTTAAGTTGATGGATGGAAAAGGCACCGTCATTGACGCAAGGAGTAGATCTAGGTGGTACCCGAGGACTGGAGAAGGGCAGATGTGATTCCCCTTCACAAAAGTGGGAGCAAGGCAGAAGCAGGAAACTACAGACCTGTTAGTTTAACCTCAGTGGTAGGGAAAATGATGGAATCACTTCTGAAGGAAAGAATTGTTGAGTATCTAGAGGCCAGAGGGGCTCAGGACCCAAGGCAGCATGGATTCACAGCGGGAAGGTCATGCCAGACAAATCTGATAGATTTCTTTGACTGGGTGACCAAAGTAATAGATCAGGGTGGGGCTGTGGACATGGCCTACCTAGACTTTAGCAAGGCATTTGACACAGTCCCACACAAAAGATTAATATACAAGTTAGCCAGCCTGGGAGTGGGTCCCAAGATGACAGCCTGGGTAAAGAATTGGCTGGAGAATAGGACACAGAGAGTAATAGTAAATGGAGTCCACTCTGAAGAAGGGGTTACTAGTGGGGTTACGCTGGGTTCAGTGTGACCGGTCCTCTCAATGTCTTCTTTATGTTTACATTGCAGAAGGACTGAAGGAAATATGTCTCTTGCGATGACACAAAAGATCTGCAAACAGAGTTGATGCACAAGGTGGGGTGGAAAGGATGAGGGGACTCATAAGGTTAGAGAATGGTCAAATGTATGGCAGCTTAGATTCAATGCTAAGAAGTGAAGGTAATGCACCTGGGAAACAAAACCCAGGGAAGAGTACACAATGGGGGGGAGATACTAACAACAACAAAAATGGAAAAGGACCTGGGGTAGTCATATCAGATGACCTAAAGGTGGGCAAGCAATGGAGAGGGCA
Organism: Neoceratodus forsteri; assembly: GCA_016271365.2. Lineage (NCBI taxonomy): Eukaryota > Metazoa > Chordata > Ceratodontiformes > Ceratodontidae > Neoceratodus > Neoceratodus forsteri. The sequence continues at coordinate 1,313,293,666 of CM057452.1, read as the reverse complement.
GCAAAGAGGGTTGGGGATACTGGGATGCATAGGGAGAGGCATCACCAGTAGAAAACAGGAAGTTATTATCCTCTGTACAGACAGGTGATGAGACCCCATCTGAGTATCACGTGCAGTTCTGGAGACCAATCTCCATAAAGACATGAACAGGATGGAGGCTGTCCAGAGGAGGGCATTCAAAATGGTGCAGGGTCTGCACCGAAGACATGTTACCGGGAGAGACTTAAGGAGTTGAATATGTATAGCCTCGAGAAAGGAGGAGGGAGAGGGGACATGATAGAAACTTTCAAGCACCCAAGGGAATCAACAAAGTCCAAGAGGGTAGCATCTTTGAAAAAGAGATGTGCAAGAACAAGGGGCACAATTTGAAGATAGAAGGGGCGGCTCAGAGGTAATTTAAGGAAGCATTTTTCACAGAGAGGTTCTGGATGCATGGAGCGGCCTTCTGGAGGAGGTTGTGGAGTCAAAAACAGTGGTGGAATTCAGCATGCATGGGACAGTCATAAGGCAATTCTAGGGGTGGTGGTAGGAAGAAGTAAGGCTGCTGGTTAACTAGGATCTGCAGCTTATCCATTAGGTAGGAAATGGGCAGACTGGGTGGGCCAAGCGGTCCTTATCTGCCATCAAAATCTATGTTTCCTATGTTTCTAATGGGACGCGCAGCCCAGCTCCCTGATCAGCAGCTTCGCCTGCCGAAACCCGAGGACCCAATGCCTGCCGGCCAGGAAAATGGAGGCAGGACAGAGGGAAAGTGGCCTGGAAGCCATGAACCCGCAAGCTGAGGAACAGGAAGACATTGTCCTTGAGGCAGGGATTGACGGAGGGGGTGAATGGTCTGGCTCCATTGACAGGGTGCCCATCGAGGGTGACCCAAAACCCAAAACACCCACTGCCTGCCAGCCTGGAAACACTGATGGGTGCAGAGGCAGGTTAGAGGGTGAGTGGCCTGAAAGCCACGAACCTGGAGGTTGAAAAACAGAAGGTCATCATCCTCAACACAGGGATCAACGGAGGAGGCGCATAGCCCAGCTCTGTTGATGGGTTGCCCATTTAGGGTGACTCAAGGCACCCAACACCTGCCGGCCTGAAAGCCACAATAGGCGCAGAGGCGGGGCAGAGGGTGAGTGGCCTGGAAGCCATAAGCCTGTAGGTCGACGGATGGAGAGGCATCGTAGTTGATGCAGGGATCAACAGAAGGGGTCACATAGCCTGGCTCCATCTACAGTTTGCCCATCGAGGGTAATCCATGGCACCCAACACCTGCCAGCCCTGAAAAATCCATAGGCACGTGGCGGGGCAGGGGTCGACTGGCCTGGAAGTCATGGACCTGGAGGTCAATGGATGGAAAAGGCATTGTCGTCGACGCAGGAATTGACAATGGGGGCGCGTAGTCTGGCTCAGTCGACGGGTTGCTCGTCCCAAGGTACCTAACACCTACCAGCCTGAAGAAACGTTGGTCACAGAGGCGGGACAGAGTTTGACTGACCTAGAACCTACTCTGGCCGGGGACACCAGCGGAGGGCGCTGTCACACGGGTCCAAAAGGAGCAAAGGCCTGGACAGCGGAGGGCATCAGGGCCAGAGCCGCCGACACCGAACTCCCGGCAGAGTGAAAAAGAAAATGTTGCCCCTTGAAGGAGCACCACTGGTGGACTGTCCTTGCTCAGCAATGGAGGGTCCTCGGAGGTAAGTCTCGGGCCACAGGGCCTGCCAGCCTATCAAAGAGGAGGTGAGTGCCAGCAGGCTTCATGGGCAAGACCGCTGTAGCAAGGCCCGAGGCTGTGAACATCGGTATCATGCAAGTCTTGTCAAGGAAAACTTCTTCTCACCACAAACACTGACAGAGAAACTTGGAAATTAAAAAAGGAGACAGAAAAAGTTGATAAAGTAGATTAAAAGAACAACAGCGAAAAAGGTGGTTCAACTCAAGGCGAAGCTTCCGCGGAGACCTCTACGACAGGTTAATGATTAGGGAAAGACTGAAGAGGGAGGCGGGACCGTATGCCTATATAGTGTAGGGACCATCGATGCTGGCGCCAGCATGGTGGCCCGTGGCAGGCTGCTTGAGAAAAGCTTCCATTGGATCCTAGCGCCTGGCAGCTAAGTTCTAAAGGTGTGACCTGATGAAAGAGATATCCCCGAAGAAGATGAGCCAAATAAATATATGCTGCTGCTGTTGCTAGCTGGTGCTGAGCTGTGTGAGTCTCCAAGCACAGCAACTGCCGTGATGCACTTTACTGCCTGGAAATTCACAGTAAATTCTCATGGCTGGAATTGTTCTTATAATGCCCTAACATGAGATGTGCCAGCCAAGTAAGCAATAACCCATGACAGGGTATGGAGTTCTAGGGATTTAATCCACACCTGGGGTGCATTGTGAGGCATGAGGCCGCACTTCTTCCCTCAAAGCAAGTGATGTGATCATCCCCAAAAAATCATCTCTCTACCCACAGATGCAGTACAGTGGTGACACAGAAAATTTTGCTGGTAACTGCAATATCATGAGTAGAAATGGAACGATTTTCAGCAAGTTATTCTATACATATTAACTTTACATTTACTAATATGGTACTTTTTCTCCTAACTTACTGTCAGGAGGATCGGTGCTAGATACTTTGATTTTCGTCTGCCTGTATTACAGGATATGGGTTGCACTGCATGATGGGACACATGCTAAGGTAGATCTTCTGCTTTTATTCCTGCATTTCCCTTGGCAGACCAACAGATGGCTGTGAAACAATCCTAGCAACACAGCACTGTTTTACAGCCATCTGTTGGGCTGCCATGGGGACTGCACTTGAACAAACATGAAGTGCCTCATGGTTTGGAACTACTTTTTGTCATAGAAGGATACCAATTATATAATGGCAAGGACATTTTCTGCCCTCTGATTGGTCAGTGTGTGCCTGGGACAGTGATGTTATTGAAGAACAACATCACTGCATGAAGTCCAGGCACACATATGACCGTATGACACTGTCAGAAATCATGCCACCACTACACAACACACCACTGCTTTGAATCCACACTGAAGCAGTCACAGATAAACCCCCACCCTCCATCTTTTCCCTCCACATTGAGTCACTTGTAACATACCACTACCCCCAACCCGACCCATTCGCAATGAAAATAAAACATAACCTGTAAAAACACAGCAGATCTGTAACTTCTGACAGCATTTTCTGTTCCCGCTCAACATCGCAACTGACAGCGCATGCATAGCTTACTGCTATGCTGTATAGTCGCTGAATAATTTCATCAGATTCCTTTTCTAATACTAAATGTTTTGTTTAGTCTCCCAGGCTGCCAAGATTTACCAAATGTAACCCAGCAGATAACTTTTCTCCCTGATCCACTCCAGCTTCCGACTGTACTTTCCCTCTCTCCTATACTTTCCCCGCTCTAACTCCTGCAGTCTTACTCTAGAGCCTAATGGTTCCGGCTTGTAAGAGCAACCACAAACTGAAAAACAAAAAGTGTGCATGGGAGGGGGGGACGGAAACAAAAAGATGCGTGTGTGTGTGTGGGGGGGGTCACAGACACAGAAATACTGAGAAAAACACTGACCTAAAATAGAATGCATACAAACTGTGAAGCAGCAGCGTCATCTGCTGGACAGCATATGAAATAGCCAGGGACTCTATTTATTTATTTTTTTTTAATAGGTATACCTGCCCTAACAAAAAAAAAATAAAGAATTAAAAAAAAGTATTTTAAACATATTTTCTTTTTTTTCTTTTTTTTAAACAAGTGAGGCATTGTATAATAGCAATAAGGCACTCCAGGGTGTGTGTTATTGTGTAATAACCAATCAATCAATCAAAATCTTTATTTAGCCAGGTGATCACCATTGAGCAATGCTCTTTTTCGAGGTGGACCTGGATTTGTCAATAGGAACAATGAACAACAGAATACAACAAAATATAATATATACAATAAGTACAGCATGAAACATTGACAGTAAGATATGTATAGGTCAGACAATACAGTAAAATTTCAATATGAACAAAGATAAAGTATATGGTATTGTAAGGTGATCCAATATAAAGATCAAGAACACATGGCTAGACTAGTCGGTAGCTTTAGGAGGGGAAGGATTTAAGATGATTAGTGTTAGCGGCAAGAGAAGGGCGGGGGGGCAGAAGGTAGGTGATAGAGGTAAGAAGGCATATGTTGAGGGACAGCCACAGAAGGAGAGGAGATAGAGATTAGATGGCTCAGTCGTTGAGAAGGATTCAAGGGGATGAAAAAGGGAGGGAGGAAGGAGTTAGAGTGCCAAGTCAGGTCCCAAGTTGGGGGAAGTGTGTAAATGACGGAGGTGGAGAAAGGGAAGGGGAGAGGGAACTGGCCAATTATTAGATGTGACCAAGCCCTAGATAGCAGTAACTCAGAGTACAATAGGATCTTTTGAGGGTCATAAGTCAGGGGAAACAGGCACAAGATTCCTTATTATGACGTAGGAATAGCGATTTAAATGCCGTTAAGCTGATGGGGTGAGTTAGTTTAAAAGTTTTTTGCAGCTTGTTCCACATTTGGGGTAGCACATAACTTATGGCTGCTCTGCCAATACGTGACTTTTGCCTTGTACACATATAAGGAAATATAGGAGGTACTTCTCAGGGCATACTTTCTAAGAGTGCAAAAAGGTAGACAGACAGAGATATAATGAGGCAGTTTATTTATAATAGCTTTGTAGGTTCAAACCGCAGCATTTCTCTGTCATCTGTAACTGAGGGATGACCATCCCACTGCAGTGCACAGGGCACGGTGATGGGTAGAGTACGGTAGACCTGTGATGAATCTTAAAGCTCTGTGGTAGAATGTGTCGAGTTTGGCTAAAGCACCAGCTGGACCCTGACTATAAAGAAAGTCTGCATAGTCTATTAAGGAAAGAAAGGTCATTGGGACCAATTTTAGTTTGGTGTCTCTTGTAAGGAGATTGTTGATCCTAAAGAACAGGCCAAGTCTTTGTCTAAGTTTCTTAGCCAGCTCTTCTATGTGGTCAGTGAAGGAAAGTCTATGGTCTAACCAGACCTCCAGATACTTGAACTTTATTACGTATTCCAACTGTTCACCTAGGATAATGGTGATCTGCAGGAGCGTTCCAGCAGTAACAGGATTTGTTGCATGAGGAAAGGGCAAGAGGAATATTGCTTTGGTTTTTTTTGCATTAAGAAGTAGCTTCTGGTTTAGAAATTGAAGCTGCAGCTGATTAAATTCACTTTGTAGTGCTTTGTGGGCAGCATCAGGGGTGGGGCTACTAGCATAAAGCACCATGTCGTCTGCAAAAAGGTGCATTTGTGCTTCTTTAATGGAGGCATCTCTGTTGTTAATATAGATAGCGAAGAGCAAGGGACCTAGAATGGAGCCTCAACAGGGGTTTTAATGGAAAAACCTCCTCTTCCACCTTTACTTGCTGGAGTCAGACAGAAAGGTAGTTAGCGAACCATCTTAGGAATAGAGGGTCCAAACCAATGTTCCAGAGGGACGAAAGCAGCAGACTGTGGTCAAAAGTGTCAAACGCCTTGCTTGGGTCCAAAAATACCACGCAGACAAAGTTTTTATTGTCCAATTCACATTGCCAGTCGTTGGTTACCTTGGCTACGGCTGAGATTGTACTGTGTTGTGCCCTAAAGCCTGATTGTAGTGGATTGAGCAATTTTTCTGATTCCAGATAGTTCCAGAGCTGAGAGCTCACAATTTTCTCCAGCATCTTATACAGGACTGGAAGTAAGGAGATTGGCCTGTAATTATTAAGGTCACTGAGATCTCCTGACTTAAACAAAGGGACCACAAGTGCAGTTTTCCAGATGAGAGGAAGGTCACCTTGGGACAGGGATAGGTTAAAAAGATGTGTGATTGGGACTGCAAGGACATGGTGGCCAACCTTTAAGAAGTATGGGTCAATGAGGTCGGCTCCAGTGCTTTTCCTAGTGTCTAACTGTAGGAGAAGATCTTTGACTTCTTTCAGAGATGTAGGCTGCAAGGAGAAAGGTGTGCCAGAGATAGGTTTTTCTTGCGTGACTTCTCCAAGTTGTTGGCAGAGAGTGTTGGCGGGCGAGGAGTCGAAGGCTAGCCCTGCGACAGCAAAGTGATTAGGGGATACTTGGTCTATCAAAGATGACAGTGTTGCCAGTCAATATTTTAGTAGGTAGGGAATTACCCGTAGTATGACCTTCAATATTTTTTATCGTTCTCCAGAATTTGGAGGGACATGTTGAAGAGTGCTCCAGCTGTGAGCGGTAGAATTTAGCTTTAGCTTCTCTGACCATTTTGGTGCAGAGGTTTCTCGCCCTCCTAAATGCATTCCAGTCGTTTGTGAGATTAGTTTTCCTGGCGATTCTCCAGAGCACATCCCTACTCCGCAGAGGTTTATCTCTGATATGGACTTTCACTAGAGGAGCATACTTGTTAAGTGCCCCAGCACAATTTCGGAGAAGATGTCATATGCCGTAGTCAGGGTCTTAGCTAAATAAAAGTCCTGCCAATGCAAGGAATCTCTTAGCTCTCCGATATACCCACAGGTATCAAAACTGCTTGTGCACCTTTTAATAGAAAATGTTGATGCAGTTGTAGATTTATGGGTAGATCCTATGCATGCGATGAAGCAATGGTCACTAATATCAGAGAAAAGGATACCAGCATGGGAAAATAGATGGGGTTTAGTAACTAAAATGATACCCAACAGAGTACTGTTATTGGGGTTAAGCCTGCTAGTATGAGTAGTTTCATTTATCAGCTGTGACAACCCAAGGGAATCACAGAACATTTTCAGAGGAGCAGATGCACTGGAGAGTCAGTCTAAATTGAAGTACCCCAGGATGATGTACTCAGAAGATGCAGGTCCCAGAATGTTACTAAGATGTTTCAGCAACTGTAATCTAGCCGACAGAGGCCAGTAGCAACCTATTATACATAATGAGACTCCGGTAGCAATTTCAACTCTTAAGGCTAAGCTTTCGAATTCTTTTGGAACAGAGGTCGAGTCGATAATTGAGACACGGAATTTATCCTTGATGTAAATGGCTACCCCACCACCTCCTGACTGCCTGTCAGCTCTAAACAAGTAGGAGGGGATATATACTTCGTTGTTACTGGATGCGGGGCGAAGCCAGGACTCCGTGACTACCAAGCTATCTGGGGCAGCATGACATGCCCAGGCCTGTACCAATGTAATTTTTTTAAACAAGCTGCATACGTTAACATGCAAAAAGCTTAGCCCCTTAAGGCTTTGTAACTCAGCTGGTGATTCAATAACTGCTGGAGGGCCTGGATTAGAAACATACAGAATTTGACGGCACATAAGGACCACTTGGCCCACCCAGTCTGCCCATTTCCCTACCTAATGGATAAGCTGCATATCCTAGTTAATCAGCAGCCTACTTCTTTCTACCCCCAACCCCTAGAATTGCCTTATGACTGTCCCATGCATGCTTGAATTCCACCACTATTTTTGACTCCACAACCTCCTCTGGAAGGCCGTTCCATGCATCCACACCCCTCTCTGTGAAAAAATACTTCCTTAGATTACTTCTGAGCCACCCCCCCATCTTCAAATTGTGCCCCCTTGTTCTTGCACATCTCTTTTTTTGAAAGATGCTACCCTCTTGGACTTTGTTGATTCCCTTGAGGTACTTGAAAGTTTTATCATGTCCCCCCTCTCCCTCCTTTCCTCGAGGCTATACATATTAAGCTCCTTTAGTCTCTCTTCATATGTCTTCCGGTGCAGACCCCGCACCATTTTAGTAGCCCTCCTCTGGACAGCTTCCATCCTGTCTATCTCCTTGTGGAGATTGGGTCTCCAGAACTGCATGCAGTACTCTAGATGGGGTCTCACCAGCTGTCTGTACAGAGGGATAACAACTTCCTGTTTTCTGCAGGTGTTGCCTCTCCCTGTGCATCCCAGTATCCCCCAAACCCTCCTTACTGCCCTCTCACATTGCTTACCCACCTTTAAGTCATCTGATATGACTACCTCCAGGTTCCTTCCCATTTTTGTTGTTGTTAGTATCTCACCCCCCATTGTGTACTCTTCCCCTGGGTTTTTGTTTCCCAGGTGCATTACCTTGCACTTCTTAGCATTGAATCTAAGCTGCCATACATTTGACCATTTCTCTAACCTTGCCAAGTCCCTTCTCATCCTTTCTACCCCACCTTGTGCATCAACTCTGTTGCAGATCTTTGTGTCATCTGCAAAGAGACATACTTTTCTTCCAGTCCCTCTGCAATGTCGCTTATAAAGACATTGAAGAGGACCTGCCCTAAGACTGAACCTGCAGTACCCCACTAGTAACCCCCCTTTCTTCAGAGTGGACTCCATTTACTATTACCCTCTGTGTTCTATTCTCCAGCCAATTCTTTACCCAGGCTATCATCTTGGGAACCACTCCCAGGCTGGCTAACTTGTAAATTAATCTTTTGTGTGGGACTGTGTAAAATGCCTTGCTAAAGTCTAGGTAGGCCATGTCCACAGCCCCTCCCTGATCTACTACTTTGGTCACCCAGTCAAAGAAATCTATTAGATTCATATGGCGTGACCTTCCCGCTGTGAATCCATGCTGCCTTGGGTCCTGTGCCCCTCTGGCCTCTAGGTACTCAACAATTCTTTCCTTCAGAAGTGATTCCATCATTTTCCCTATCACTGAGGTTAAACTAACAGGTCTGTAGTGTCCTGCTTCTGCCCTGCTCCCACTTTTGTGAAGGGGAATCGCATCTGCCCTCCTCCAGTCCTCAGGTACCACTCCATCCTCCCATGATTCGTTAAAGAGGGTAGTCAGTGGTGTCACTAGTTCTACCCTTAGTTCTTTTAGAATTCTGGGATGAATCCCATCAGGCTCCATTGCTTTGTCCACCTTCAGTTTTAAGAGTTCTTTCAGAACCATGTCTTCTGTAAATGGGCTGGTATCAACTTCTGTATCCAGAGTGTTTCTATTGTTTGTTTTAGGTACCTCCCACTCTTCATTTGTAAATACTGAGCAAAAATATTTGTTTAGTATCTCTGCCTTTTCACTGTCACCCTCTGCCCACCCCCCTTCCCTTTATTAAGCCTTACTACCCTTCCCTTGGTCTTCCTTCGCTCTCTGATGTACCTAAAAAAGGTTTTATTCCCCTTCTTAACTGAGTTAGCTATCTTTTCCTCGTTTCGGGCCTTTGCTGTTCTGACTGCCTTCCCAGCTTCCTTTTGCTTTAACTGATACAATTCTCTGTCCTGCTCCTTCTGTGATTCCTTGTACTTTCCAAATGCTTTCTTTTTTTCCTGAACCTTCACTGCCACCTCCTTTGAGAACCACAGTGGTTTCTTACATCGTTTTGTTTTGTTTATTTGCTTCACACAAAGGCTTGTTACCTCTGTGATGCCAGTTTTTATTATTCCCCATTGTTCTTCCACCCCTCCTGAGCACAGCAGTAGTAAAAGCAAAAGTTTCCTGCAGAGACCTGAGAGGAGTTTGGATAGCTGAGCCTTTTTTCATTTGCAGGATTCAACAGATATAGTATAGGGAACCCTGAGGCTGGCCCCTGTTTGGCCTAGCGCTGCATACACTAGTACCTTGGCAGAGAGAGACAATGGAAATTTGGGAAAGTATGCAGATAGATACGTACTCCTAGGGGACAGCTCTGTGATAATACCTGTGTGCCATAGCAGATGGTGGACCAGCTGCGGGATGGGGGAAAGTAGAGCACATATAAGCTGTTCTACATGGTTAGAAATATCCAGGCAGGCCAACAAAGTATGAGAGCCGCACTCCACCCTAGGAGTTGTCTGTGGATACAAATTTGAATGCAAGGAACATATGATGAGCAAGGACAAGCAGAAGAACAGGTGAGGTGCCCTCATTCTGAGACTAACACCCAGCAAGCACTGCTAGTAATTATCAATGGAAGGGATATATCAGAGGAAGAATAATAATTATTTCCTTTATAGTAGACTTTAGAAGCAGAAGGATTTTTAAGCAGTATCCCTGATACAGCTCTAAGACAAACTAATTATTAGGATATAACGTAGGTTACCCAAATTAACTTTTGCCTTTAATAAAACACGAAAGTTCAATAAGCATATAGCATGCTAAGATACCTAAGATTGATGGGAGGAGGGGATTAATGTTGACAGTAGGTAACCAATGACAGTCAGAAAGTCAGAAGTAATAAGTCAGAAAGAAGTAGGCTGAGATTATGAGCATTTAAAGGGGGCCTAGGAGGGGACAGGGGGTGGGCCGAAAAACCAAGCAGTTTGCACAGGTTGAACAAAATACAGCTATGGACCCAGCTAGATCCGAGGTGTAGCTGAAATTATTAGCGCCTAGCTGAAGGCAGCTCACTGTATGCCCAAGAGGTCAAGTGCAGTCCAGGGAAGGGACAGATTAGATAGGCACAAGCAAACAAAACAGGAGGTAGAATAGGGTACTTTCAGTAAAAATAACTTCATTTAGTGAATGGACACAGAATTTAATTTTTTGCAGAGCAGCTAGAAGGCTACAGTCTCGAGCAGAATGACCGTCCAATCAGGGAGCTCTCAAGAGGTATGCAGCCAATGGGAGCATAATCCTTAGCAGGTGCCGAAAATTGAAATAACAAGGAGAACCACATGCAAGGTCCATGTCTGTGTCCACACAGCTCATGGAGAGCCACGGCTGTGCCCCCAAAGCTTCGAACCTGTTCCTGAATCTCAGGGCATGGGAAGATCAGGCTGCTTGCACCGTGGAGGTGCTGTTGCTTGTTCCCGACCGTGGCAGCAGTCTCTGCCTAAGGGAGCTAGTGGCGCCTGCAGAAGAGGGACAAAACAAGGATTAAATAAGCTTCGGGGCGGGGGGAGGATTATGAGGTACAAAGAGTACACAAAAGAGCAGAATCATTGGAATTGTGTCCTAAATCGAAGGGCGGTCTCGGACAGCAGCAAGGCGTCGGATAACTTTGAGGGTCCAAGAGAGCATAAAAGGAAACAGAGGAATGGGGGCAGGCTGGTGGGCAAAAAACAAAAGCAGATTAAATAACAATGGGACAGAAAACAGAAAGGTTTGGGAGTTAAGGGCTGAAGCAGTAATGCTTGAAATTGCAGGTTAATTAAGAATGGGACAGAAAACAGATTAGATCGGGAATTAAGGGCTGGAGCCGTAAGGCTTGAAATAGATACAGCACAAGTTTACACTAAACAGGATTCACCGTCATACCATTGCAATATCTCGTTTAAACGCAAATTTAGACCCAATCTGAATTAACAAATTGCTATATCTTGTATAAATACATATACAGAACCAAACAGAATTAACAAATTTAACATATGCAAAACAGTCATATAAGGTCAATTCAGGGCACTATACAATGAGGCTAGCAAGTGGAGGAAAAAAAAAAACAAGTAGTTTGCACAGGTTGAACAAAATCCGACTGTGGACCCAGCTAGATCCAAGGCATAGGTGAAATTATCAGCGCCTAGCTGAAGGGGGCTCACTGCATGCCCGAGAGGTTGGGTGCAGTCCAGGGAAGGGGCAGAATAGCTAGGCACAAGCAAACAAAACAGGAGGCAGAATAGGGTACTTTTAGTAAAAATAACTCCATTCAGTGCATGGACACAGAATTAAATTTTTTGCAGAGCAGCTAGAAGGCTACAGTCTCGAGCAGAATGACTGGCCAATCAGGGAGCTCTAAGCAGGCATGCAGCCAATGGGACCATAACCCTTAGCAGGGGCTGGAAATTTAAATAACTTCACTCCTGGGGTGGTGGAAGCACTCGGCTTTACCTCCTGTTTCAACCCACTCCAGGAGTGTCGCTATTACATAATAACACACACCCTGTCGTGCCCTACACGAACAGGGACCGCAATATCTGCAAGATCTACTTGTTCCCTTCCGTCCCTCCTGCTCACTCAGATCCACCCGATGAGGGATTGCTAGAGGTTCCAGGGTTCTGATAAACATCTGGGGCACGAGCTTTATGCTGCCCCTACCCTGTGGAATTTCTACCTCGTTGGATGTAGGTTGCCTGACCGTGGCAAAGCTTTAAATCAGAGTTCAAAACATACTTATTTCAAAAGGCTTATGGGGAGTAGTTATTGCACTGATTTGAAATTGGAATTATATTTTATTGTTGTTTGTTACGTTATATGTATGTTTTATATGTATTTATTATTGTACAGCATTTTGATTTCGAAAAGCGCTTAAAAATAAATTTTTACTTACTTACTTACTTACTGCTTAAATAAATATTGTCTTTTCCACCCTTAAAATCACCACTTCTCATATACAGTATATACAGATAAGCCCTCCGTGATGAAGTGCAGTGTCACAGGTTTACTGCATGACAAAAGGGATTAACTCCTATTGAAATTGCATTGTTTACTGCAGTAAGTCTACTGCAGAATTCTGCGGCACTGCGCTTCATCCTGGGGGGCTTATCTGTATATACATATATATATATATATATATATATATTTCTTTTGTGTGTGCATGTGGTGTTTTAATGTCTTGTTGTGTGTCTTGAAGTATCCCTGAATGGGGTGAGTGTTAGGGTGAAGCGACCTCAAGGCACACCCAATAATACTGTTGTCGTTTAGAGGTGTGGGGGATCGAGGCAGTGTAAAAATGAATTTAAAAATTAAAAATAAGCATTCCGAGGCCACAGAAATTCAAGCTAAATGCACAGAACAGTAAAGGAGGTCCGAATGAACAGAATACATACTTGGATGTCTGCAGAAGACATCCCTGGGCAAAGTTATAACATTTTGTTTTGGCTGAAAAAAAAAAAGAAAACAAGATGGCGGCTCGTGAAAAAGGAATTTTTCCTCACAAAAAGGGATTATAAGGATCCTTTTTCCGGAGCTGTCAAAATCCCTTTTCATGAGGCCGAAATCCCTTTTTGCATCATGCAGCTATCCCAAAGACTGAACTAACCATGCTCAGAATCTGAAATTTCTAAATTTAATAACTTTGGAATGGATTAATATTTGTTCACCACACCACTGCTGACTTGTTCTTTGGGCCAAGCTCTTTCTACCCTAAACATTTCAGACCACAATACCAAATGGTGTAGCTACAGCGCAATGAGGAACAAATAGCCAAAAAAAGAAAAATGTTAGTGTTTTTTCACTATGCATAGCACAAAATCTGCAAATCCAATCAATACGAAACTTGGTATGTCAAGAGCTGCCCCAGGGGACAGCGCATACCAAATTTTGTGCAAATCCATTGAGCGGTTGCAACATTATTAAAGTGCAAAATTTGAGGTTTAACATTAAACTGCCTACAGAACCCTAACAGTAGTGGCACTACCATGCCACTATAATATATATATATATATATTTTTTTTTCAACATGACAGGGATATCAAGACACACAACAAGACAGGTAATTCTAAACAAAAAGTGTTAAAGTAGCACAGTCACTTCGGTAAGTAACTAAACAAAAGACCTACAATAAATATAGTAACAGACTGACAAAAGTAATTCCACTTAAACACACAAAAGTGTACAAGAGAACTAAAATAGATCACAGACAAAAATTGAAAAACAAATAATTCTATTGCTCTTGCTCCCAGGCTCAGCCATAGGGCAGGACTCCCTTGCTAGTTACTAACTAAAAAACTCCCCTCCCACACAGCACTGCTTCAATACACAAAACAAAACCTCTACTTTAAACTAAAAAAATCTGCAAAACTACAGAAATCTAGCTGCAAAGGCACTCTAGTCTAAATATTCTTCTGACTAATTTGGTTCAAAATACTCTGCATTAGAAGTACTTTTTAGAATTTATTTTGTTAGACAAGCAGGGATAGACTTCTCTCCAACTCTCTCTTCATAAGACTGCACTGAACACAGCCTCTGCATGGCATACAGCTCATTTCAGTGCCATGTGACCTTCAGTCCCATGGTACATTGCAAACTTCACCTGTGGGACGCACTTCGCTGGCAAAGTTGACAAATCCACCATCCGTGAAGTTAGCCTTATCAAAACGTGTACCGCAAGGTTCAATTCTGGGGCCTTTACTCTTCGCCATCTATATAAACAACATCGACGATGGAAATAAAACGGCCAACATACACCTCTTTGCCGACGACACAGTCCTTTACCTAGAAAGGTCTACCCCAGAGCAGCGTGCAAGGACTTGCAAACAGACTTTAACACCCTACAATCCAACCTTCTCTCCTTAAAATTGCTACTGAACGCGAAGGAAACAAAAGCGATGCTATTCTTGCCCCCTGCTAGTACAACTAAATTGAACTCCAATAGCGTGACCCCCCAGATACTTACACTATTAAGGGAATCTCTGGAGTTCGTAACTAAATTTAAATACTTGGGAGTGGGGCTAGACCACAAACACTCTTTCAAGGGGCATGTGAATGAACTGGTCAAGAAACTGAACACGAGACTTGGGATATTCTTCAGAATAAAGAACCTACTCACACAGGAAGCAAAGTTTAGGCTAGTCTCCTCAACATTCTTACCACTTCTGGACTATGCGGACCTTATTTATGGGCAATGCCCTCCCTCCACCTTATCTAAGCTGGATGTTCTGTATCACCGGGCGCTCAGATTCATTACCGAAGCACCTTACGGCACTCACCACTGCCTGCTATACAACATGATGGGGTGGTCCTCATTAGGCCTCCGGCATTGTATGAATGCAGTACTCTGGACCTATAGAACCATTACTAACAAGCTGCCACAGTACATATCAAAATGCTTGCCAATATCCCCGGCTAGTAGCTATGCATTGAGGAACCTATCCTATATAACCTTGGTAATCTCAAAGGTTAGAACCCGCCTGGGGGCTGCTGCAATAAGTCACTCCCTTCCTGAAATTTGGAATAACATCCAAAAATCGCTGAAACTGGTAACACCAGTCAGTTTGACTTTATTCAAGTCACTGCTCAATCATAATCTCTCTGAGACATGTAATTGCCATACCTAAGCATAATCCTTACTTAAGCCCCACCAGTGTGTGAGTGGGGATGTTCTGTCACACCTCAGCTCCTCTACCTCCCCCCACTTCCCTCAGTCCTCTAAGCTCCCCTTATTACTCCTCTCCTTGGCCTGTTATTCCCTTGGCCATGAAACCATCTACCCCCAGAAATGGCACTTCCGGTCTATTTCCCAGCATTCCAATACCGTATTCCCTGCACTTACCTCCACCTGCACACGGCCTCCAGTGTGTTTCATAGGGATTACATCTACCCCTGTACAGAACTGACTCCCTTCCATTCTTTATGTGCACTGTCACTATAAGTGATTACATTTATTTTCTTATTTACTCTTGACAGGTTTCCTGATCCTGCATATATTGTCATGTAAAAATTTTTATGTATTGACTGCATGTTGCTATGTCTTTTACCTGTTCCTTTGTTAATCACTTGTGTTTGTACTTTATTATGGTTTAATTGTGTACTTTCACACTGTTGACCTTCCCAGGTCCATCTTGTAAATGAACTTGCCTCAACGGTGTCTCTCCTGGTAAAATAAAGATGATTGCACTGTGGATTGGAATTCAAGTGGATGCAATCCGCAAATTTGGTCAAATTTGTGAAATTATCTGCAAAGTGAAGTTTGTCAACTTTGCACACCACTATTTGTGAACCACCCTGTGTGAAAACCACGCTGTCAAAGGAATACTCTCCTTAATGTGGGGGCCAGGCTCTGATCAGCAGGACAGTTCTGTACTGTTCTGAGTTATTGGGTTTTCATCTGGGGTAATCCTATATGCTTTCAGTATTTGTGGAGCTACTGATAGTCCCAACTTTGAGCCAACCAAATTTCTAACAAATTCAAGCACATCAGCCCCCTCGACCCCTTCGGGCACACCTAGGAGCTGTACATTATTCATTCTAGCCCCATTTTCTAAATGTGCCAACCTGAGCCTCATTAGTCAGTTTTCGGCTATGACACCCATGACTGCTGTTGCCAATGTTGGGGCAGAGTCGGTTGCAGCTTTTGCTTCATCGGAGACTGAATTGAGTTTACTTTCCATCAGGGTGAACTTGTTGGTGGGTGAATCCATCTTCTTGTCCAGATCATGCATAGCTTTTAGGAGTGCAATGTTTAACGACTCCCCTTCTCCTGCGGCCTTGTGGCTTTGGCCACCATCCCCTGACAGCTCCTGCGACTCATCTGCTTTGCCCATCTCACTATCACTATTCACAGCTGGGTGGGGTTTTACCATTTTTAAAACTAGACAAAAGTGGTATACTCATGTAACGGAAAGAAATCTCTATCAAATTCCATAGTTGATTTCAAGAGTTCAGCGCACTTGAAAAGTGATTTTAAAGTAATAAGGATGGAGCTCCTCTCAAAATCATCTTGCTATTCTGGCTGCTGACCAAGCCCCCTGGCCTCAAAGTGTCACTAGTTTAAAAAAAAAAAAAAACCTTTTCTAACTGATCAGATTCTGTAGAGACTGCTGATACTCTGTAGCTGGTAGTTTGCTTCAGAGTCCTTTTTTCTTTCTACAAGTGAAAAACAAACTACCTACTAAATGGTGTTACCACTCATGCACGTTTGTTTACATCCTTAATCAACTCACTGCATCTTTCCTGGACTTAGGAAGACCCCCACTACTATCTAGTGACTCATGCTGCAGTGGGAGGAGAGGACACTATTACATCATTAGTGGCTGCACCGTTTGGGGGGCATTCCTAATGTTCAGAAAGTATGCACTATGAGTACAGAGGTACAGGCCAGGATGCAGTGCAGTATCTGCATGACAAGCACTGATCATCCTCATTTCAATCTACTTCCATAATCCTCCCACCAGTAGCTTACCAGAACCAGAGCTTAATTCTTTGTATTTGAAAATGTTTTTGTTTGATATTTTGTGAAGGGGAAGGGACTGTAAATTTGAGCTGGCCACCTGATCCTTTCCCCTCCTGGTCCCAATCTGGTCCAGCGCCATCCCAGTACCATCCCCATGCTTCTGTGTTTTGTGATGTAGGAGTCTGTAGAGCGCAGGGTCGTGTTCCATTGATAACAATGGAAATGTCACTAAAAACTTCCATTTTTATATTTTAGATGTAACCCCCCTGCAAATGGGGGTTCCCAAAAGACTTCCAGGAGCTTGCTTGAATGCTCCAAGCCTGAATGGTGTTTGGCGTTTAAGCCATTTATCAGTGAGTGTTTTTAGAGCCTCTGGTACTGTCTCTTTAAGAGCTGTCTGCTTGCAGACATAATTAGTTTGTATGGGGACTGTGTGCTTCTCTGTTTGAGTACCACTCGAGCTGCTGCCAATTCACTCCATTTTGCAGTCACTAGGAGTGCAAAGGAACCTATCTGAAAGATGTAACTGTTTGCCAGAAATCATTTAGAGTAATAATGAAATTACAGTTTGTCTAACCTGCTTTCTTTGCAGTCAGAACTGTGTCTGCCTAGTTCCCATTCTGGTTTTGAACTGCTGAACTGGACCAATCAGTGTGGTAAGCTAGCTCTAAAATGGTGCCTTGGACGAATCAGAACTTGACTCATAATCTGAGCCAGCCACAAGAGGATTGTATGGGCAGTGACTCTGGGAGATGCAGTTTAGACTTCGCGCCTTTTGGACCAACAGCAGCAGTCTATTGTGAGTGACAGCCAATCCAGTCAAGAACTGGGAGGAACTCAAAGGAAGTGCCCGGTTTTGTCTGTTGGAGTTTCAGTTTAGCTTGGCAGTGAAGGGGAAAGGAACCCTGTGCTCCTTCAGTGCACAGTTTTAGTCAAAAACGTGTGTAAGGCCCAGAGTTCCGTCTGCAGCTTGTGTAACTGCTTGTTAGGACTGAATCCGTCCTGTGAAGAGAATCAAAGGATATCTAGGCGTACAAACCAGGCTCACCTCTGTAGAAGACTGGAGAAATTGCTGAATTGCACTCGGTCTGTCAGGAACTGAATCTGCTGTGTGTTCTCCCGGTATTGTGCAGTAATTGCGATCGGGATAGAGAAGCAGCCTGCCTGGTATAGTACTTTCTGTTTTACCATATAAATGTGTGAAGAGGCTTGTGTGTACCTCAGTGAATCCTGCTGCCATTAAAGGACTTTTGCCTGTTACTGTTCACCATATAAATGTGTGAGGAGGCTTGGTTAGCTCAAGTGAATCCTGCTGCCATTAAAGGACTTTTGCCTGTTGCAGTTTGCCATATAAATGTGTGAGGAGTCTCGTGGAGCTCAAGAGTAGCCCTGCTGACATTGAAGGACCCTATCTTGTTTGGAGGTCGTGAGTACTAATTCAGGTCGCCCCTGTTGAATTGCCACATTGAATCCAAATGGAATCACTGTACTGCTGACTGTTTAAACTAATTTTTCTTTTCTCTGTGGGAAAGGGCCCCTACCAGCTGCCACGGTTTGGACTAGCCACTAGGGCTTGGGTACCCAGGGACAGTAACTGGTAGGGATAGGCCTGCACAGAGCCATAGGTAGATGAGTAGAGTGATAAGCTAATTAACCTGATTTCCCCCTGTCCTTGTTATATCCCCCTAAATAAATCAGAGCTGCTTGTTTCAGCAAAGTTATACTGCCTGAGGTATCTGTCTATGTTAAAGTACTGTACTGTGATTGTTGCACTGTATCTTATTTCACAGGAGGTCCCAGTGCCGGAACCAGTCCTGGGGTAAGTGTATACTGTGAAGGTAATTCTGATATATTGTGTGGGCCACTAGTGGGAAGAAAGGGGTTGCAGTGTCCCAGAGGGCTGTGACCAAGTTAGTTTAACTATTGCAAACCCTGACCTCTGGGTGGAGGCACCCGCCATTGGATCCAGGCCCTCAACCTGTTAGTGGCAAATCAGGCAGGGGTAGTAGCCCTGGGATAAGCGCCATCTAGGGTTACATCTTGGAGGCTCACCGCTGGGATTGTGTCTTCTAGTGGCCATATTACGAACCACTGTTAAAAAAAAAATGGGTACCCGACAGAAGTGGCTGTGCACCGCTGGTGGAATGGTGTACTGGGGAGGAGACTGACCCCAAAATGCTATGCTTATCCTGGACATCCCCCACATCAATACGGACACTGTACAGGGAGTACTTTCCAAGGTGGAAGGTTTACAAAACCCTGTGGTGGTGGGTCGGCATGCTAATCTGCTCACCCACACTTTCCTGGCCCTAGTAGAGTTTAAGGATCCCAC
The DNA here is from genome assembly GCA_016271365.2 of Neoceratodus forsteri. NCBI lineage: Eukaryota > Metazoa > Chordata > Ceratodontiformes > Ceratodontidae > Neoceratodus > Neoceratodus forsteri. The sequence goes on along the minus strand of CM057452.1, from coordinate 1,313,274,601 downwards.
AGATAGCTCCAAAGTGCCACAGACCATTACCCCAGAGGGAGCCCTCACTGCCTGGAGAGTGATAACTAAGTACAGTAAAGACCCGGGGGGGAATGAGCCCCCACCACTGTCTGAAACTTTTGAGGAGAAATTTGCTAAATGGTTGCTGGGAGAAGGGAAAACTGTGGAGGACTTGAAGAAACTATTCTTGCCACCTGGGGGTGTTCCTCCCCCAACACCCTCTCCCGCTCCAGTACCCGTAATGGTGGCTGAACCAATGCAGACTCCTATTTCTGCACCTGCCATTAGTCACGACTCTTACCGAAGGTTGAGGATCTTCTCTAGCACCCTTCCCACCCCCCAAGGGGAGGATGACTGGGAGACCTGGATAGACTATGTTGCCCCCCAAGGCTAGAATGGCAATGCTCGGAAGCCGAAAAGCAAATGAGGGTTAGTGAGAGCCTCCGAGGTCCTGCCCTGGCTACCATCCGTGCTAAACGGGCCAGTAACCCTGAAGTGACTGCACAGGCCTATCTTGAGGCCTTGTAGAATGTGTATGGGAGCCCAGATTCTGATGAGGACCTATGGTGGAGAGTAAGAAATGCACAACAGTACCAAGGGGAGTTGTTGTCTGTGTATGTATCTCGGCTGGAAAAATTGTTGCAAGAATGCCTCAGAAAGGGTAGTTTGCCAGCGATTGAACTGGACCGAACCAGGCTGGACAGGATCCTAAGTCTGCCCCTTCTCAGAACTGCTGTTGCTTCAGTCATGCCTGGCAATCGACTGGAATCCCACCCTCCTATGATGAGTTAATGAGAGAAATTCGAGGAGTTGAGAAAAGGCGACCTCAAGAGGGACCTGCACCAATAGCTGCATGCTACTGACCGAGTGACTGAGGGTGACCCATCAAGTGAAGTTCAGGGACAGAGGTTGGCAGTCAATGAGTGCTCTGACAAGGAAAAAGATATGCCACAATGAGGCTAACTGTTGAGAGAAATCCGGAATCAAAACAGTCCCTTTATGAAGGCCACGCCTGCAAGTACAGGCCCTGACCTATATCCGACTGCATCTGCTATGGGGGTGAGGGTACCCACCCATGTATCTCCTGCTGATAACAGCTCCGAACTCGATTCCTTGACCATGGAAGTGGAGAAACTGACGAGATGTCTCCAAATGCTTATCATGCCGCAGACAGAGATGGCACCAAGGTTTCCAGTTAGTAATACCCCCGCCCTGGCTCCCAGTGTGGCGCCTCGGCCAGTTCAAACTCCAGAAAATATGTTTTGCTATAATTGTGGGAAGGATGGGCACATGAAAAGAGAATGCCGGTCCCCAAAAGACACTGACAAAGTTGCATATAGGCTACAAGGAGAGCTTCAGAGAACAAATCAGTGGTTAAGAGGTGCAAAATGATTCCAGTGAGGGCACCAAAAATGCTAATTCACGTCCTTTTGTGGCAAGGTCAGTTGCCCAGGCCCCACTACCGCCTCCAGACTGGTCCAGAATAGTGGGTCCCTCCATGGAGACCACTGTAAAGGTGAATGGAGTGTCTACAAGAGCTGTATTAGACAGTGGCTCCCAAGTGACAATTATGTTCCAGGATTGGTATCAGAAGCATTTGTCAGACGTACCTTACAACCATTAGAAGGACTGCATGTAGGGGTTAAGTGAGAAGGCCTACCCCTATTCTGGGTATATCCAATTTGGCTGTCTTTCCCCACCTCCGTGGCTGGAGTGGCGAACAAGTGAGACCCTAGCCTTAGTGTGTCCCCCACTGGACTGTATGATGGTGTCCTTTGTTGATTGGAACAAATGCTCATATGTTCGGAAGGCTGGCACAGTTGGTTAAGGAAAACAGGGTCGAAGACTAGTAGAGCTTTAAGAGTTCCAGCTTTAATTAAGAAGGCCTATGAGGCACAGAGAGATGCTGAAAATAGAACCAGAGGAACCGGTTGGAATTGTATGGAAGAAGGATCCTGAGTCTCTGATCCTGGCCCAAATGCCCAGTGTACCTTACAGGGAGAGGTCCGTATCAGAAAGGATGTTAAGAATAAAATATTAATGTTGGATGCACCAGGCGATGGAAAATTGCCAGAGGGACTGCTGGTCAAGCCTAGTATTTTGCCCGCTAGAGCCCATGCTTATGCCAGAAGGGTAATGGTCCAAGTTCATAATGTGTCTGAAAGAGACATTCGAGGTAAATAGAGGTTGCATCCTGGCTAATGTGCATTGTGCAGATACTGCAGTGCTACCCAGCAGCAAGAGTTGAGGAAGCATGACAGAGTAACGCCTGAACTTGTTTGATTTCGCTACCCCATTGCCAGCTGAATGGAAAGTGAGGATCAGTGAGAAGTTTGCCCAGAGAGACTGTGTTTTCTTTAAAGGAATGGGACGAGGATGCGCAAGGAGCTGAGCACAATATCCGCTGCATGACGAAAAGACCATTTCGTGAGAGGTCTCGATGCCTGGCACCTGCTGATATAGATGATGTGAGACGGCATCTGCAAAGAGATGTTAGCTGCTGGTGTAATAAAGAATCCAGAAGCCCTTATGCTTCCCCATTGTGGTAGTGGAGGAAAAGAATGGGACAGTAAGGATGTGCGTGGATTATCGACCTTAAACCGCAGACTATCCCTGATCAGTACACAATGCCCCGCATTCAGGATGCTTGGACTGCCTAAACGGGAGCAAGTGGTTCTCTGTGCTGGATCTCCGCAGTGGGTACTACCAGATCCCGATGGCCCCAGAGGACCGTGGAGAGACAGCCTTTATCTGTCTGCTTGGCTTCTATGAATTCATGAGGATGCCTCAAGGGTTTCAGGTGCCCCAGCCACTTTTCAACGATTGATGGAGCGTGCAGTGGGGACATGAACTTACTAGAGTGCCTGGTATACCTAGATGATGTTATTGTGTTTGGCAGCTCACTGGAGGAACATGAAGCAGATTATTTAAGGTATTGGACCGACTGGAGGACTTTGGCTTTAAACTGTCCATTGATAAGTGTCAATTCTTTCAAACATCAGTAAAGTATGTGGGACACACAGTATCCACCGAGGAATAGAGACCACCCAAGTAAAGTTGAGGCCTTGACCACCTGGCCACAGCCCAAAATCTAAAAGAACTGCAAAGATTCCTGGGATTCTGTGGTTATTATCTTGCTTCATCAAGGACTATTCAAGAGTGATCCGCCCTTTACTTAACCTTACTCAAGGGTATCCCCAACCCACAAAAATACCAAAAGTCAGCGCCCCCAAGACTGAAAGAGTATATTTTCATCCGAGTGAAGTATTTGGGGCTCGCTGGACTCCTGATTGTGAGACTGCTTTTCATGAGATTATATATCAACTTACCCATGCTCCAGTGCTGGCCTATGCCGATCCAAGAAAACCTTACGTCCTGCACACTGATGCTAGCTTGCAAGGGTTGGGGGCTGTGTTGTACCAAGAGCACGAGAATGGCCTGAGACCAGTGGCCTTTGCCAGTAGAAGCCTGACCCCATCCGAACAGAACTATCCTGTACATAAGTTAAGAGTTCCTAGCTTTGAAGTGGGCTATTGTTGACCAATTCCATGAGTACTTGTATGGGGCTAAAATACTAGTAAAACTGACAATAATCCTTTGACCTATTGCAGACCTCAGCTAAGTTGGATGCCACTGGCCATAGGTGGCTTTCTGCATTATCTACATATGACTATGCTCTGAATACCGAGCAGGTCTGAACCATATAGATGCTGATGCTCTCTCCCGGAGGCCTGTTCCCCAGAATGATTGGTTCCGATTGGCAAGAACCGGACATTCGGCACTCTGCCGGAAGTTTGACAGGGAGGAACAAATGTCCACGGACGCAGTGGACTGCATGGTGGATTGCTTGGGACCCTCTGAGGATTGCATACCTGCTGCTTATTGCCACTTTTCTGCAATAGACATTGGTGCACTGCCTCAGCTGGACAATGACAGTATTCAGGGGCTCAATCCCGCGATCCCATGATCAAAGCAGCTTTAGAAGCCCTCTATGCAGGAAAAGATGTGTCCAAATTACGCCCACTGATTTGAGAACTGCACTGTTATACAAAGAAGGTCCTAAGTTGAAACTGATCAATAAACTGTTATACAGAGAAACAGTAGACAGAGGGGACAAGTAGACAAACAACAACTAGTGCTGCCCACTGCCTTCGAGACTCAGTACTGATGTCCTTGCACAACCACATGGGGCACCTTGGTATAGACAGAACACTTGACTTGGTGAGATCCAGATTCTATTGGCCTAAGATGGGGCTGATGTGGAGCAACACATTCAAACTTGTAGTCGCTGCTTACAGGAAAGCTTTGCCCCAGAGGGCTGCCCCCTTGTTAACATCACCACCAGTGCACCCATGGAGCTGGTCTGTATTGATTTTCTGAGTTTGGAGTCAGATCAAAGAAATATCAGTAATGTGCTGGTGGTCACTGACCATTTCACGAGATATGCCCAAGCTTTCCCCACCAAAGACCAGAAAGCATCCACTGTGGCCAAAGTACTTGTAGAAAACTTTTTGTTCACTATGGGGCTCACAAAGAATCCATTCTGATCAAGGAGAGACTTTGAGAGTCGTCTGATCAAAGAGATGCTTTCTCTGTGGGGAGTCGAAAGTCCAGAACCACTCCTTACCACCCCAGGGGACCCACAGCCTGAACGTTTCAACCGCACTTTGCTAGATATGCTAGGCACCCTGCACCCAAAGGACAAGCCTAGATGGAGCCAACAAATTAGCACCCTGGTACATGCTTATAACTGCACCAAAAGTGATGCCACTGGGTTCTCCCCTACACCTGATGTTTGGAAGAGAAGCTCGACTACCGGTAGATGTGTTTTGGGGTCTCTCCTGATGGGGTTCAAGCTGACAACTATTTACAGTATGTGCAAAGTTAAAGGCCCAGCTAACTCATGCGTACCAACTGGCTCAAACCATGGCTGCCAAAAGAAATCTGGCCAACAAAGAAAGGTATGATAAAAGGTGAAAGCACAGGAACTCCAGGAGGGAGATCGGGTATTCTAAGAAATCTGGGACTGCATGGCAAACACAAGATTGCTGACAGATGGCACCATCTCCTCACATTGTAGTGGGCAAACTAGATGATCTGCCAGTGTACAAAGTAAGGCCTGAGAATAATTCAAAAGATGTAAAAACAATGCATAGAAATCATTTACTACCCATTGGACAAATCTTGATTGAGTCTGAGCCCCTAGAAGATGCCCCTCTGGACCAGTGACTAGAGCTGCTGCTAAGAAAAGATCAAGAAAGTCTGCACCTACAGAAGCAGAGTTAAAGTGTTCCCTCCACAAGTCCCAGTTGAGCATGACTGTCAGTCCATATCAGAAGAAAGTGAGAGTGACTTTGAATACTATCCTTCTTACGAACTGAGTCAATTGTTTGAGGGCAATCCCTAGTCAATACTGGAGACAAAGCTGGGCCTTCTGGACTGTCTAAGCCCCCAGCTCTCCTGGAAATGCTCCCAGAAAGTGAAGTGCAAAGCATCACATCAGAGGAAAGGGAATCATTGTGCTTGGTTGAACTGTTTGAGCTTTCAGGGGAGGAAAATGATGGATTGGGTCAGACTGGAGATACACCAGAACAAGAAGAGTATTTTGAGTGCCCTGACAGTCCACTGCCAGTGTCCGAAAGCTCTCCATGTGAGCCAAATGTTGTGGACTCAGAAACTGTAACTCCTGGAGCTGAAAGTGCCCCAAGTTCTAGCCTCTCTACCCCCATGGAGACTCCCTGACAAGTGAGGACAATGCTGAAAATGAGGCTCAGAGTGCAGAGACTGTAACAGTTCCCCTAGAAAGACTGGTCGAGCTGTAAAGCCTGTGGTGCACCTCAGTTATGATTCCCTGGGCGGCCAGTGAACCTGCCTCTCAATGTTGTCCATAAAGGAGTGTATGTGTCCCCGAGCTCATTGCCCAAACTGAGCATCAGTGCTAACTCAAGTTACTTGTGTTGCCCTCTAAGTATGGTGCCCTTGCCCCGTCCAGCCCCAAGGTAACTGATAGGGAAGGGCCCCCTCTCTTCAGGTTTCATGTACAAGAGGTAATAACTTGAGTTATGGTACAATGTGTGTGTAATACTATGTAAAGAGTGACGTACTGCAATGTTTCAGAAATGTGTTCTTGGTAAAATGATATACTGACTGACGATTACATGTGTGAGCCTAATGCAAATGTATATGGTTGCAGTTAAAACTTATGGGGGTACTTGCTTGACGCGGACGTCAAGCTTTCCCAGGCCAGGAAGGGTGTAACCCCCCTGCAAATGGGGGTTCCCAAAAGACTTCCAGGAGCTTGCTTGAATGCTCCAAGCCTGAATGGTGTTTGGCGTTTAAGCCATTTATCAGTGAGTGTTTTTAGAACCTCTGGTACTGTCTCTTTAAGAGCTGTCTGCTTGCAGACATAATTAGTTTGTATGGGGGACTGTGTGCTTCTCTGTTTGAGTACCACTCGAGCTGCTGCCAATTCACTCCAGTTTTGCAGTCACTAGGAGTGCAAAGGGAACCTATCTGAAAGATGTAACTGTTTGCCAGAAATCATTTAGAGTAATAATGAAATTACAGTTTGTCTAACCTGCTTTCTTTGCAGTCAGAACTGTGTCTGCCTAGTTCCCCATTCTGGTTTTGAACTGCTGAACTGGACCAATCAGTGTGGGGTAAGCTAGCTCTAAAATGGTGCCTTGGACGAATCAGAACTTGGACTCATAATCTGAGCCAGCCACAAGAGGATTGTATGGGCAGTGACTCTGGGAGATGTAGTTTAGACTTGGCCTTTTTGGACCAACAGCAGCAGTCTATTGTGAGTGACAGCCAATCCAGTCAAGAACTGGGAGGAACCCAAAGGAAGTGCTCGGTTTTGTCTGTTGGAGTTTCAGTTTAGCTCTGGCAGTGAAGGGGAAAGGAACCCTGTGCTCCTTCAGTGCACAGTTTTAGTCAAAAAACGTGTGTAAGGCCCAGAGTTCCGGTCTGCAGCTTGTGTAACTGCTTGTTAGGACTGAATCCGTCCTGTGAAGAGAATCAAAGGATATATGAAGAGTACAAACCAGGCTCACCCTGTAGAAGACTGGAGAAATTGCTGAATTGCACTCGGTCTGTCAGGAACTGAATCTGCTGTGTGTTCTCCCAGGTATTGTGCAGTAATTGCGATCGGGATAGAGAAGCAGCCTGCCTGGTATAGTACTTTCTGTTTTACCATATAAATGTGTGAAGAGGCTTGTGTACCTCAAGTGAATCCTGCTGCCATTAAAGGACTTTTGCCTGTTACTGTTCACCATATAAATGTGTGAGGAGGCTTGGTTAGCTCAAGTGAATCCTGCTGCCATTAAAGGACTTTTGCCTGTTGCAGTTTGCCATATAAATGTGTGAGGAGTCTCGTGGAGCTCAAGAGTAGCCCTGCTGACATTGAAGGACCCTATCTTGTTTGGAGGTCGTGAGTACTAATTCAGGGTCGCTCCCTGTTGAATTGCCACATTGAATCCAAATGGAATCACTGTACTGCTGACTGTTTAAACTAATTTTCTTTCTCTGGGAAAGGGCCCTACCAGAGCTGCCACGGTTTGGACTAGCCACTAGGGCTTGGGTACCCAGGGACAGTAACTGGTAGGGATGAGCTCTGCACAGAGCCATAGGTAGATGAGTAGAGTGATAAGCTAATTAACCTGATTTCCCCTTTCCTTGTTATATCCCCTAAATAAATCAGAGCTGCTTGTTTCAGCAAAGTTATACTGCCTGAGGTATTTGTCTATGTTAAAGTACTGTACTGTGATTGTTGCACTGTATCTTATTTCACAGGGGTCCCAGTGCGGAACCAGTCCTGGGGTAAGTGTATACTGTGAAGGTAATTCTGATATATTGTGTGGGCCACTAGTGGGAAGAAAGGGGGTTGCAGTGTCCCAGAGGGCTGTGACCAAGTTAGTTTAACTATTGAAACCCTGACCTCTGGGTGGAGGCACCCTCATTGGATCCAGGCCCCTCAACCTGTTAGTGGCAAATCAGGCAGGGTTAGTAGCCCCTGGGATAGCCCATCTAGGGGTTACATAGAGATCCACTGAGGGTAATCGAAAACCACAGCTCAACTAACAAGGCTCTTATTAGTCGAGCTGTGGCTCTTGATTTCCCTCAGCAGACTTCTAAAATACAAAAATAGATACAAGCTTTTAATGAACCCCATAGCTATCAATGGAATGCTCTCACACTCTGCAAATTCCTACATCACAAAACGTAGGAGCTAGGGCAGAACTGACCAGATTGGGACCAGGAAGGGAAAAGATCAGGTGGCCAGCTCAAAGTTATGATCCCTTCCATTTCACAGAATATCAAACGAAACATTTTCAAATACTAAGAACTAAACTTCAGTGTTGGCCAGTATTATGGAAAGCAACAAAATCGGTGTTGTTTAACTGCCACTGAAATAACTTTCTAAACTGCAGTAACTCACAGCAGTATGCTTCAGTTTTGCATTGCATCCTGGCTGACAACACTGCAGGTCAAGGACCTGATGTAAAATAAGGCTGGGTATAATTATACCATTAGCTTCAATTCAATTCAACTAAGAAGGGAAACAGATAAAACAACCAGACATTAACGAATCTCAGAGAAGGTAAGCAATCAAGCAATGTGTTTTTGCAGCTAGAGATAATATGATTCACTCCTCAGTTTACAGCAGCACAACTTACCACCCAGTCCTTCTTTAAAGAGGACGGATGGATCGATGCGTGGAGACACCGTATCTTTATTTTTATTTTATTAATTCTTCTCCACTCCCTAACCACTGCTTCCAGCGTCCCAGACGGAGCTACCCCCATCCTGCCACAGTTTGGCACCCCCCCAGCAGGGAAGGAGGAGGCTCATTTCCCCAATCAATACTAGTGTTAGGCCACTTCATTTCGGGCACTGGAGCCGGGCAAGGGAGCAGGACCATTTTCCCTCTCCTCCCGAGAATGGCAGCATGCAGTGGAGTCAAGGAGATGGTGCATGCTGAGATGTAACACTGCTCCAGACCCCTGTCGATGCCCTCCCCTCCCAAGTGGCATCCCACCCCAGGTGTACCTCCACCCGTGTGCACCCAGGTGGTGGTGTTGCAGCGGAGCAGCAACCCTCCCTCCCTGGAGGAAGACCATCCTTAACCGCTCAATCTCCTCCCCAACTGGCCTCCAGCGATCCAGGCTAGTTCCCAAACCACGGATCGCCAAGCGTCTAGTAGCGCTACCTTTGCACCAGCGAGCCAGCAATGCGTGGAGATATTTACATTTCCATTTACAGTACCTCGTGCTCATCCTCTACAGCATGCTGCGCTCAGCTGGCCACAGCTCTAATGTAAGCACCTATGTGATTGCGATATTAGTACCCAGCAGGTTGCCGCTTCTAGCTCCCTCCTAGTATAGACTCATCTGCCAATTCATTCGTGATCTGGTCAAGAAAAGCTGTATCACTTACATCTGCCTGCCCTAATAGCATTACCTGGGGCTAGCCTATCCTTTTTATGACAATTACTGCAATATGAACCATTCTGTATATCCCAGGTCTGCCGATTCGATCTGCTTACTGGTTAATGTTTATTGCATCACCGGTATGGCTATGTACAGTATGTATGTCTTGATACACGCTGTATTGTATGTGTCTTCTTGTTTGCACTTCCACTATGTTTTTATCTCTACTGTAAATATTGATGTTTGATGTTGCTTGTAATATAATTCTGGACTTAACCAGGTCCATCTTGCAAATGAGCTTGCTCAATGATGTTTCGCCTGGATAAATAAAGATTTTGATTGATTGATTGACATTCCTTGGATAGGCTTTACACACATTACTCTGCACCCCATGGCATTAATACAAGAGCATGCTCAGTAATTAATTACAGAGCTGTGAGATATCCCCCGTCTCACTGTCTGATCACGCTCCTACTCATTTAGAATTACAGTCATGGCATTGTAAGGGCAAATCGCTATGGAGGCTTAATAATTCTCTTTTGAATGTGAAATATTTTAAACAGTGGGTGATGGACCAATTAGAACAAATCATTTGAGAAAACGCAGGTACAGGGGTATCCCCGGCCATACTGTGGGATACTCGTAAAGTTGTGTAGATCCGAGGTGATGTTATAAATGTGCCTCCCATTGATAAAGACTAAAGAGGTTCAACTCCAGGATCTGCAACAAAATTGAAAACTTTGCAACAACGCCATATGAGGAGAGATACCTCTGGACACACTGAACTGACATGAACAAGAAGTAGAATACAGGAGATATTAGATTTGATGACAGAGATGGTGCTTAGGTATCTCCAGTACAAATATTATGAAGAAGGAGCAAAGCTGCTAAAATTTTAGTCTACAGACTCTGGCAGTGGGTAGCGCAAACTGCTGTCACTCAGATATGACACCCAGACTCTTTACACTTACTTACCACCCCAGCAGGCATATGAGAGGCTTTCAAAATATAATACACCAAATTATATGCTGCGGATGTAAATCCTACTAGTGATACTATAAAAATGTACTTGCAGCCTTTGTGTCTCCCTACTCTCTCTGTGTCTCAACAACAATCATTGCTGGCCCCTATCTTTGTAATGGACCTCTCCGTTGCCATTAAGAATCTTAAGAATAATAAAAGCCCAGGGCCTGATAGCTACGCAGCATAATTTTATAAAACTTTTGCACATACTATTAGTACATCACTCCACTCTGCCTATGAGGGACTACAGCCAGATGGCAGGTACCCCCTACATGGAGACATGCAACTATATCAGCCATACCAAAGGCAGGGAAGAATACAGTAGGTCGCTGCGCGCATCGTACAGAACTAGCTCTGTTTTCAGTTGATTATAATATATTTACCACTATAATGGGGACCTGAACCGTTATTACCACTGCTGACAGGGACCAAATCAGACCTGTATCTTCCCAACAAGACAATATTAAAAAAACTCTTCACAACCTTCACCACGCCACTCAGTCGAATCAACCATTTCTGTCACTTAGCTTGGATGTGGAGAAAGCTTTCAACCGGGGGGCGTGGCTGTTTCTATTCCAAATGCTGCTTTGGAATCCCCCAACAATACATCGACATGCCGCAAGCCTTACACAATCCCCCTATGGCCTACATTAAGATAAATGGGCAAATTTCCTCTACTTTTCCTTTAGAAAGGGGAACATGAGATGGTTGCCCACTGTCTCCCCTTTTATTTGCCCTTTATTTAGAACCCTTAACCCAAACCTTACATCAAAATTCAGACATCACAGGCATTCATCTGAGTGACAGGGAACATAAATTGGGTCTGGTACGAAATCCCAGCTCATATAAGACTGACTAATGATAGACTGACTCCCAAATTCCGTCAAGACTGTAATCCCGATTCGAAAAAAGCCGACTCTAAAAATCCTGACTCCCGGTTCAAATACAGTTTCCAGACCATCTTATTTAATGTTATTTATTGTTCACTTCATGTTTATATTATAAATTGTAAAATCTTGTGCTTTTGTATGCTATGTTGTTTTTGTAGAAAGAGGGGGTTGTTATTATATTCATGAATTCATGCATTTATCACATTTAGCATAGTTTCCAAACATATTTATTTATTTATATAGTATTTATAGAGCCTGCTTTAAATTTGTTAACCTTTGGGCACTTTTTCCATAAAAAGACACTAGCACCGAGAGTGGGGGGAGACAGAGACAGAAACTGTGCCTTTTCACTGTGACGAGTTTGAGCAGCTCTCTCTTCACTACACCCAGCAGACAGCAGTCAAGAAAGGTAGAAATAGCTGTTTTTAATTAAAAAATGGTCCTGAAGCTACAATAAAAATGTTTGGGATAGAAAACGTGTACAGCAAAGTTATGGGTTTTACAGAACAGTAGCCCATGTCTCATACTGACGTTCAGGAGGTAGGCTCCATAAGACTCCTAAACAACGAAACTTCAGAGTCTGCCAAAGGAAAAACAAATAGAGAGAAAATGAAAAAATTAAGCATCACAGTAAAAAAAAGAGAAAAAAAATGAAACTCCACCACGGTCTACCAATTTTCTAGATGCTGTTCTGAGTGCTAAGGTAGACACGCTGAAGGAAGAGGGCAAAGACTAGCTCCTTGGTGCATTTGTTTTCCCAAACATCTGGAGCTGGGATGATTTTACAATTATTTGGCATAGGCATTCGCTCGGGAAGGAGCATCATGTATTCTAGCAATATCTGTTCCAACTGCACTGCTTCTAAGTGCATAGTTCCACGGTTTTGCATAAAATTAAAAAAAAAACTTATTTAAGCAACACAAAGGGCTTTCTATTATTCTGCACCCCTATTTGGCAACTCACTAAAACAAAAGTAGCCCAGACAAAGAGACTGAATCTTTTATGCAAGCGCTGTATTCTGTGTGAGGCAAGATGAGAGAGAATCGCTTTTAATAACAAAAGAATCCATTTCAAGTGTGGTCTCGCGCTCTCTCTCCGTTGATACATCCAGTGGAGCATATTGGTGGTGGTGTGCATGGCACTGCTAATACCGCTAATGTTAAGAGTCGGTATTGGGAGTGCCAGGATTTCAAGTGTCGGGAAAACTAACTTGGGCAATTGAAGTCGGGAATGTTGAAGTCAGGATTAGTACAGATCCCCATAAATTGGCCCTACGTTGATGATTTGTTAATTTATTTAACCAATCCAGAACAGACCCCCATGGACCACTCTCTTTACTGTTTGGATGAATTGCAGGCTACACCCTAAATTCGACAAAAACTGAAGTTCTTCAATTAATAACACCCTTCTAGAAAACTCAGCAACAATTTCACTTCAAATGGACTCCTACCAATCTCAGATATTTAGGAGTCTTACCCCCTAAGGAGGCGAACAGAATCAGTAATCTTAATTATGACACATTCATACAAACACTGCGCAAGGACCTTGAGATTTGGGGTCATCTTCCACTTCCAATTATCCAATGGGTAGAAAGCATACGCATGACAGCCTTACCGAGAATGTTATACTTTGCACAAACTCTCCCTGTCATTCCTTGTCATACATATTTACAAATGTGCCATAAATTAAATGCCAGATATATCTAGCAGGGGAAGAAGCCGCAAATCTGTTACTCTGTATTACAATTACCCAAAAGACAAGGTGGCCTTGTGCTCCCTAACCTCTCGCTTTACCATGAAACAGCACAACTTCATACTGTATCTTACTGACTGACTTGACAAATAGCAGGCACACTGGAAAACTCTTGAACTATTTGAGGGGAATCTTACCATGAAAAATTCCTAATGACAATGGCACCACCTCCTGACTATTCACAGACAGACAATCCTTACACGGATAATACTTTTCAAATTTGGTTCAGAATGCTACGACAAAAAGGACTGCAACCTTTTATATATCGTTGTTGTAAACAAGAAATCTTGCACTCACCTCCAAAATATATAAAAGCAGAACGCGTCTCTCAGTAGTTTAAAAAGTGCCCATTTTATTCAGGTGCAGGTACAATACAGCACGCCTTAGCGCATTTTGGAACAAGGTCCTTTCTCAAAAAGATGCCTTTTGAGAAGGACTATTCAAACATGTCAAGAAGCGTGCTGTATAATGCATCACCTGAATAAACAAACACAAAACTGCGGTCTGCTGCTATTTAATTAGTAATCTAGATTCTTATTTAATAAAATTATTTATACGTCTTGCACCAACCTAATTGCTACCTTTCTTGCATGTGACTTTTATATATCATGTTCTCTCCTTGTCGGTACAGATTTCTTGCCTTCCCATCCGGACCATACTTTTCAGCGTTGGGCACAATTAGGCCTGATGTACTGGTTTCAACTGCTGCAGGGCTCACGTCTCTCTAGCCTTCACGGAGCTGGTAGCTATTTACAACCTACCAAAATCATACTTCTTTCACTACTTACAGGCTCGGGATTACTTACGTTGATTCCTACACTTAGAGCACAACGAGCAGGAGATGCCCACAATGATGTATCTGATAGAACAGACTTTGATGGGAGAGTATTTCCCACTTATACCAGGCCTTGCAGTCACTCCAGAGTTATTTGGTTGCTCATATTAAAGTTGCCTGGGAAAAAGATCTTGCTATACATCTTACTAAACGACAGCAGGACTCCACTCTTAAAGCTATACACACAGTAACCTCCTCATATATATGGAAGGAGTTTTGCCAGAACACTGTGCTAAGACTCTTTATTATCCCTGCTAAACAAATTAAATTTCTCCCCCTGAGAGGTGCTTATTGCTGGAGACAATGTGGAATTACTCCAGCGACCCATGGCTCATATCATGTGGTCCTGTCCAGTATTGCTGCCTTCATGCATCAACTACAACAGGTCCTTAGGGATATCTGGAACCCAGATCTTCAACTTACACTTTACACTTTCTTTTTCGGACCCTCCAGCAGGTTACAAGGTCTTGAACACATGAAAATTGTTAGGTATGCAATTGTTGCGACCAGAAAAACAATCACCAAACTCTGGCTGACACCACAAGCACCTTCTATTGAAGCCGATGTGTACCATCTATCACATGGAAAAACGTACTGCCAATCTTAATAATTCCTACACAACATTTGAAATCAGGTGGTGCAGATGGTGGCATACATCATGGCTAGAACAATCTGATTTTATTTCCTAAAGCTTTTATATTGAGACAGAGTTCCATACCATGTATGTATTATATCCACTTGGTGTTTGTGAAAGGTTGGCAAGGTGACTATCTTGTATTTCATTATATTACTTAGGCTGTAATGGGCGGCACTTTTGCTGTTTATTACTGTTTGTATTTGTTGATTTTCTAAATACCTTTCAATAAAAGTTATATTTGAAAAAAAAAGAAACAATAGGATGCAAAAAGGATTGACAGTGTCCCTTCAAGCTATTACTCAATCAATCTACCTATTTTTGTATCTGAGTGTCTATTATTTTGTTGTTCCTTGTAACACTTGTCCCATTTGAAAACAAGAAAATTTGCTCAATATGCGTTACCAGTATAATCAATATCAATAAACACATTTTCAGTATACAAGTTTTAAAGCAGCAGTTTTTTTTTAGTAATATGTATCTCTGGCAAAAACATCAATATGTCTATTTTTCTTTTCATTGTACAGTATTTTACTCCTGAACTGGGACACAGGGTTTTGAACTTTTAAAAAAATTGCTCTCTGGCCACACTAACTACGAATAAATTAAACATTCTGCCGTGGTGCTGTGCTGCTTACTAACAGAAATGTCCACTAGCACCCTTCTACAGTATAAATACAATATGGAAAGTCAAAACATAACCTTGAGGAAATGGATGCTTAAAAACTGCTTGTGTTAATGCTAAAAAACTATATGTTGACATATTTTGCTGACTAACGACAAAGCTGCTTTAAGGCCAATGACACAGGGCCCTTCTTCACATGAAGATGGGCACTTTGTAGGCCGGAAAACTTGTGTACAAAAAAAAACTACTTGGTCAATGAAATCACCTACTTTATCTATCTGTACAGTACCGTTCACATTATACTTATTGTGCAAGCAGTTAATAGTCGGTTAACATTCGAGCTGTTAACTCATTCTATCTCGTGCAGCCACTTTGGGTCGGTTAAGCAATGGATGGTTCCGACGCCATATGGTGCTACCAGTAAGAATTTGGTTCTGCAAAGGAAATCTCACTATCACTGATGTCTGGTCGAGCTTGTTCCTGTTAAGCTCTGAATGAGTTGCCTGACTTCCATATTCTACAGCTGAACAGGAAAAAACTCATTAGCAACTTATTGCAATACCATAAAAAATGAGTTGTAAACTGGCCGCTGGATGACTTTAATGTGAACTGTACTGTAAGTTTTATATCTGTATGTACAGTATAAGGACCGAAATGGCTACAAAAGTTTCTGTACAATCCCTAGCAGTCACATTTCAAATGAACGCTTTAGTTTCTGAGAATATTTTTGGACACTTCCTCTTTATTAAGAGTGGGGAAAATAGCTGGTCTCTGCCTTCAAAATCTTAAAAATTATTGGGCTAATGGTCAAATGTGTCCTATCATGAGAAATGTGAAGAACACAAGACTGTACTGAAGATCGCGGAGTTTTAGCACAGCAAAAATGGACTTTCACTTAAAAAAAAACAAGCAGAAAAGCCTTTGTTTGATTAGAGGTAGACTAGTTTATATGTAGCTGGTCTGCAGGTGAGAAATGCACGTCTCCCTAGGGAAAAAAGAGACATGGCATGCAATTGAACCTAATGCAGAGTCTGGTCTAGAGGGAGCCTAGTTTACAGTTAATCGTCGATCTACAGGTGAGAAATGTACATGTATCCCTGGGAAAAGAGACACGGCATTCATTTGAATCTAATACAGAGACAACTATCATACTGTGCCTTTAAGAGACTTATTGCACATCTTAAGTCCCTAAGGTGGCCCCAGTATCATTTATCATGGATGGGCCTGTGTTCCTTCAATTGAGCAATGACAAAGGTGTCAGGGGTTTACAGACTAGCCTCCTGTGCTTCACAGATTTCAAATGTAGGAACAGCAATCAGATACAGGGAGCCGGAGATGAATTACTCTCAGATCTCTTTTCCAAAAGATAAGTGCACAGCTCTGGTTTCTGGTCTGTTTTATTGTGACTCCAGATAATTGCAGGGAGTTCAGAACATCATAACAGGCAGTATGGCTGCAGATGTCATATGGGAATTTAGCCTGAGTTTAACAGAAGATTCTACATATTCTGGTGTTTTAGTGCAATTACGGACATTTAGAAAAGCGCTTGCTACTCTTTTAAAGTGATGATGTCAACCCTACACAGTCTGATTGTAGTAGTCCGTTTAAACTTCTGTTGGGTGCTGACAGTGCTGAAACACAAAATGTTATTTTGTGGTCAAGATGTCTTAATGAGGTTGATTTAAAAAAAAATAGCACAACTCCCTACCAGCACTGTTTACATACATACATTCATGCATACATCAATTCATGCATTGCTTATATACATACACTCATTCATACATGCATACATACATTCATATTTACATACGTACACTTATACATACAAACATGCACCCATACATACATTCATACTTGCATCCATCCATCCATACATGCATGTATAGATACATACATTCGTGCATACGTATGTACATACATACATTCATACTATACATATTATATATATATATATATATTCATTCTATGCAAAAAACTTTGTTATGCATCATTTAGGGTTAAAACACAAAAAGTCAGGAAATGAGACCTTTAGGGTTGCCCCCTCCCCCCCTTGTGTGCCCCTCCCGAGATTGACAGGCGACAGGAGTGTGTCATTGGGGTGTGAGGCCTAAATGTCACCCCATTCCATGTGTAATCATATTCACAAGCCACAGCAAAGAAGAATTGGGTAACATTTAGGCCTCACAACCCCAATGACACACCCCATCATCTGTCAATCTCAGGAGGATGGGGGGGAAGGGGCAACCCTAAAGGTCTCATTTCATGACTTTTTGTGTTTTGACCCTAAATGATGCATAACAAAGTTTTTTGCATAGAATTTCCTAACTTTTTGAGAAAGCACAGAAAAGTAGATAGTCGCACAAGCTGGTGGGAGCGCGGGGCCCCTCCCACCAACTTGCACATTTCTGCCTAACATAACAGTAGAAATACTGAATTTAATATGTATTGGTGGGAGCACATATGGGTGGAAGCGTGGTGCCACCACCTTGAAATACAACAAAATGTCATTGATAAGAGTGCCATAATTCCACAGCTGTTTACATGTCAGAGAACTAACCAGTGAAAATTACCTCTATGGCAGTAAGGCTAGATACCCTATAAATGTGAAGCCACTACCACAATGGAAACGCTATACACAAAACGTAAGTCGTCACCACAATATCTCTGCAGCAAATTAGTTTTCCAACAACTAAATACCATAATTGACATGTACAGGACATCCCCTCAGCACCCTCCAAATTTCAATTTAAAAGACCAAAACCGTTTCCAAGATATAACATTTGAAAGTTTGAGATTTTAATTCATCGGAGTAGCAGAATTTCACATCTGTTTACATGTCACACACCAAACAACTGAAAAGTACTACATCCATGGCAGTAGCGCTAGCTACTCTATAAATTTCAAGCCACTACCACAATGCAGAACGCTGTCAGCAAAATGTAAACTGCGCCACGCAATATCTCCGCAAAAAATTTATTCTCCAACACTTAAACACTATAATTCACATGTACAGGACATCCCGTCAACACCCTCCAAATTTCAAATTAAAAGACCAAACCATTTCCCAGATATTTAATTTAAAATTTTTTTAAAATTGGGCTATCTGGTCCCTTCAAATCTGGCCATCTAGTACCTCCCGCAATCAAAGATTGCGATCAAAAATCTTGTGATCAAAGAATTTGTAGTCCACGATCAAAGAATTTGTAGGCTTGCATCAAAGAATAAAAAATGATAAAAGTCAAGTTTTACACAAAAATACATGAAACCACAGCCATGGCTCGATAGAACGAAGCCTCCTGAGTAAAACCCATCCTCATTTGGCTTTATAAGTGTCCCCTGAGCTGAGAAAATAGATTTTTTAATCTGGCCATCTAGACACGCCCTCGTGATCAAAGATTGCGGTCAAAAAATCTCATGATCAAAGAACTTGCAGGCTCATGATCAAAGAATAAAAAATTTGAAAACTAAAGTTTTACACAAAAACAAATGAAACCCCAGCCATGACTCAATAGAACAAAGCCCCCTGAGTAAAACCCATCCTCATGTGGCTTTATAAGTGACCCCTGAGCTGAGAAAATTATTTAATCTGGCCATCTAGTCATGCCCTCGCGATCAAAGATCGCAGTGAAAAGAATCTCGCGATCAAAGAATTTGCAGGCTCGTGATCAAAGATCGTTAGCAAGCTATGATCAAAGAAATAAAAACTTCATAACTCTATTTTTTGACCAAATTACAAGAAACCACAGCCATCGCTCGATTCAGCGAAGCACCCTGAGCAAAACCCATCCAAGTTTTACTTCAGGAGTCACCCCGAGCCGAGATATTTGAATTTTTCCAAGCACAAACTGAAAACAAGATGGCAGCCGTCACAATAAAAGAATTCCTCGTGATCAAAGATTCTTTCATCGCGAGCCTACAAATTCTTTGATCGTGAGGATGGACCAGATGGCCAAAACCCCATTCTTCTTTCCCCAAAAAAAATATAAATTTTCCCGTAGGGTTATAATGGGAAATTAATAACTTTTGAATGGATTAATATTTTTTCACCAAACAAAAAGCGGCATGTTCCTTGACCCAAGCTCTTTCAGACAAGCCTAGTCACAGAGTAGCACACCACACGACAGCCACGCAGCACCACAGACAAAATCTGAAAAACTGCCCACATAACTGGCAAAAAGTGCATTTTTCAGCGTTTTGGTGCACACAAACCATAGGTCCAACCGAAACGAAATTTGGCAGATCAACAGACCTACCCTGTCCCACTGCGCATACCAAATTTCATGCCAATCTGTCGAACGGGTCCAAAGTTATTAACGCACAGAATTTTGAGTTTAACATAGAAGTGCCTTCATAACCCTAAATATAGGGGCGCAACTGTGCCCTATAATTAATATATATATATATATATATATATACATAACATACTTGTATACATACATTTATACATACAAGCATGCATACATACATATAAACATTCACTTACATAATATATATATATATATATATATAAAACATACTTGCATAAATACATTTATACATACATACCCTACACACAAACATTCATACATAACATACATTCAGACTTGCATACATACATTCATCTTCAGGGTGGAAAGAAGACCAGTGGTCCATCATGAAGTGCCTCTCCACCATCAGTTACCCTTTTTCTTCAAAGTACCTGCTGAGTCATACTTTGAAGGCCACTATAGTATTAGCTGCTTCCACAAGCTCTGTAAGTCTGTTCCAAGTGTTTACTTACTGGAAGTAGTTCTTCCTGAAGTTACCCTTAAATTGTCCTCCTTTTAATGACACAGAATGTCCATGTCCATCCCCTTGTCCTTTCATCCTTGGCAATGTTGAACAACTGCACTTGGTCCAATGGCATTATCCCTTTGTGATACCTGAATACAGTAATAATGCCCCCGTCTTGTCTTTGCAGGAGGAACAGTCCCTGCTGCCAGTCGACCCTTAGAGCCTACATCAGGAGCATGTTTCATACAAGGGAATGAAGTGTATGTCTTTTGGTGTTACCACACAATGCAGCAGACCATGTTTTTCTTTGAAAATTTTTAGGCTGGTAAGGAAAGAATGTTTGTAGCCATTACAGCCCATGGAGAGCCAGATTTGTTGAAGACTGTGATACTTTTTTTTTTGATCAGCAAATAAACTGTTCAGCGATATTGCAGTACACAAGTTCTGGGGGCCTTATAGGTCCCTTTGTCATGTGTTGTAGTAGTCTGACTGCTGAAACCCCTGACAAAGCGACATGTGTAGCCCCAAAAGTCTGTGTACAGATACAGCTATGTATATTTTCTTTGTTGTCCCAATAAGAGGTATCACAAGCTGCAACTAAATTGACTTTTTTAAAAACCTGAACCTCAGTGAGTGGCATCAAACACAGAACTAAACTCTTGTGCTGAAGATGCTGTCATTCTCATACCGCTCCACTAGTCATCCTGTGCCACAGTACCAGCTTAATGGCTGGGCCCGGGGAAGACAGCAGGACCTTGAAAGATACAGCAACAGCTCTGCCTAACCACTGTATTAGTTCAGCCTAGCACTTTACACAGTGCCATTACAGGTCACTAATGGCCATGTGCAACAGAATATGGACAACTTTGGAATTGGGGAGGCAGTATAGCACAGTGGTTTAAGGCTCTGAACTGCAAATCTGGTGACATCCAGCAGACATAGAAACATAGACTTTGATGGCACGTAAGGACCGCTTGGCCCATCTAGTCTGCCCATTTCCGTACCTACAGGATAGGCCGCAGATCCTAGTTAACCAACAGCCTATTTCTTCCTACCCCCCCCACAAGAATTGCCTTATCTGTCCCATGCATTCTTGAATTCTCCACAATTTTAGACCCCACAACCTCCTCAGGAAGGCTATTCCATGCATCCACTACCTCTCTGTGAAATAATACTTCCTCATTGCCCTAGACACTTCCCCATCTTTAAATTGTGTCCCCTTGTTCTTGCATCTCTTTTCTGAAAGATGCTACCCTCTTGGACTTTGTTGATTCCACTGAGGTACTTAAAAGTTTCTCATGTCCCCCTCTCCTTCTTTCCTCAAGGGTATACATATTAAGCTCCTTTAGTCTCTTCTCATATGGCTCCTCTTGCAGACCCTGCACCATTTTAGTTGCCCTCCTCTGGATTGCCTCTATCCTGTCTATGTCCTTGTGGAGATGGGGTCTCCAGAACTGGATGCAGTACTCCAGATGGGGTTTGAATCCCAGCTTCCCTTGAGTACTGTGACCCTGAGCAAGTCACTTAACTTTCCTGTGCTCCCAGGTCACTCCTGTAAAAAGCTTTCAGCTTAGTGTGCTACTCCTGGTTAAACAATGAAATAAAAAAAATGGACCTGATATAACAGATTTTTGCACTGCAGAAGAGCAGTTCAGGCCTTAATCTGCAGGGGGCACTGCAGTCTAATGGTCAGAGTGCAGAGTGGATTGAAGCCCACTAATGACACTTACTATGGCACCATTTAACCTCTGCGGCTGTTCAGCCATGTACTCTGCCTCTCTCACATTCTTTTTTGCTGTGTCAGACATACCCAAATGATTAAGCCTAAAGAGACGAAGGCTGAGAAGGAATATGTTCGTGGAGTTCTGAATACTAAAGGGGATGAAAAGGGCATATACGGTGGTGTAAGCTGGTGAGTTCTAGAAGAACTGGAAGACACGTAGTCAAACTGGGGGGGGGGGCAGAACATGGGGAAGCAACAGAAAGCACCACTTGTCACACCAGCCTGGTGACATGGACTGCTAAGGCACTTGGTGGCTTACCTCCTGTCACACCAGGGACCTGTGCTCAGGAATGAGTATGGGTTGCGGGGGGTCAACTGGGGAGGGCTGGGAGAGGACTGAGCAGCCACTTGGGCTCCCTTCCCGGCTCGGGTGGTTGGCCATCTCAAACTGCATATGAAGCAGGGCTAACTAGCAAAACCTGAAAGCACTCTAATGAAAGCACAATATCTAATATACTTTATTAAAAAGATTTAAAACATACCGACAGTGGCATTCTCCCTCCCTGCCAATGTTTCATGCCAGAAAACGTTGTGCATTTTGTCAAGGCAACATCATTAAGTGTCCCCTCTTAAATACTCGAGTCTTAAGTAAGTAAGTAAATTTTTATTTATATGGTGCCCGATCCCAGAGGCTCTGGGCGCCTTACAGATAAAAGCAGGGTTAGACAGACAACATAAAGACATCTAAATTACACAATAAATTAATACCTAAATAAGTCATTAATAAAATCGGCATAAATATTCAGGGTAGGCTTTCTTAAAAAGATAGGTCTTCAGGCCCCCTTTAAATACCTCCACCACTGGAGCCTCCCTCAAAGATTTCGAAAGTGAGTTCCAGAGGACCAGGCCAGCCACCTTGAATGAATGGTCACCCAATGTTTTCAGCCTGGTCCTCAGAACCACTAGAAGGCCACGGTAGAGAGCAGAGCAAGAGTACCAGATGGCAGGTATAAGGAGGTCTGACAGGTAGCCAGGGTCCAAGCCGTACAGGGCCTTATAGGTGAGTAAACCCACCTTAAAAAGGATCTTCCACTTGACATGCAGCCAGTGCAGATCCTGCAGGGCCACGGTCACATGGCAAGACCTTGGCAGGCCTGCCAGTAACCTGGCTGCTGCATTCTGCACCAGCTGCTGTCAGCAGAGGTTCCCTCCACTGACTCCAAACTGTAGAGCATTACAGTAGTCCAGCCTGGATGTTACAAAGGCATGCAATAGTGAGAGCTGGTCCTTGGGCAGAATCAGGGGTTTAAGCCAGGCAACGTTCCTTAAGTGGTAAAAACACTTTGGACAACAGACGACACCTGGGCATCAAGTGTTGGTCTGTTGTCAAGGACAATGCCCAGAATGTTTACCCTGGAGGATGCCATCAACTGGGTAGATCTCAGTACAATTCCTGTTACCACCCTAGGAGCACCCTCATCACACCTGCGACCAGGCTCAGTCACCAGGACCTCCGTCTTGTCAGGGTTCAGCCTCAGCCAGATAGAGGACATCTGGCATACCAGCTGTACCGCAGCTCTCCAGTGGTCGTGAGGGGTGAAGCGGAGCCCTTCCCATTCTCTGAGCTCACTGGCCAGCACACCAGCTGTACTGCAGCCCTCCAGTGGTTGTGAGGGGTGAAACAGAGTTCTTCCCCATTCTCTGAGCTCACCAGCCGGCACACCAGCTGTACTGCAGCTCTCTGGTGGTCGTGAGGGGTGAAACGGAGCCCTCCCCTGTTCTCTGAGCTCACCGGCCGGCACACCAACTGTACTGCAGCTTTCCAGTGATCGTGAGGGGTGAAACGGAGCCTTCCCCGTTATCTGAGCTCACCGGCTGGCACACCAGCTGTACCGCAGCTCTCCGGTGGTTGTGAGGGGTGAAACAGAGCCCTCCCCCATTCTCTGAGCTCACCGGCCAGCACACCAGCTGTACCGCAGCTCTCCGGTGCTCGTGAGGGGTGAAACGGAGCCCTCCCCCATGCTCTGAGCTCACCAGCCAGCACACCAACTGTACCGCAGCTCTCCGGTGGTTGTGAGGGGTGAAACAGAGCCCTCCCTCGTTCTCTGAGCCCACCGGCCAGCACACCAGCTGTACCGCAGCTCTCCGGTGCTAGTGAAGGTGAAAGCGGAGCCCTCCCATGCTCCTGAAGCTCACCGGCCAGCACCAACTGTACCACAGCTCTCCAGTGGTCGTGGGGCGACATGGCCCTCCCGTTCTCTGAGCTCACCGGCCAGCACACCAGCTGTACCACAGCTCTCCAGTGGTGGGACGGCAAACAGAACCTCCCGTTCTCTGAGCTTACGGCCCGGCACACTAGCTGTACGAAGCTCTCCAGTGGTTGTGAGGGACGAAACAGGCGCTCTCCCGTTCTCTGAGCTCACCGGCCAGCACACTAGCTGTCCGCAAGCTCTTCGGTGGTCGTGAGGGAGAAAAGAGCCTCCCCATTCTCTGAGCTCACCAGTCAGTGCATTAGCTGTGCCGCAGCTCTCAGTGGTCGTAAGGGGCGAAACAGAGCCCTCCCCGTTCTCTGAGCTCACGGCTGGCACACCAGGTAGGGGAAACAGAAAACAGCATCAGGAGCGAGCAATAAATGGACAAGGGCCTGAGAAATTTTGAATCTGGACTTTGGTGCCAAAAATTACCAGCCTGTACTGTTGTTTCATGTCAGCATAGCAATGTAGATAGTTTTCTGGGCAGAAATATTTCATAAAAGCACAGTATCTCAGGAGCCTATCAGCCGGTCACCTTAACTGGGATTGTAGTTCTACTATTATGGAAATATGTTAAGAATGGGCAAATGCTTTCTATAACCCTGTTAAGTAGAACTGTTAATTTTCTGAGCAATCTACATCAAAGCACAGTATTATTGGAGCCTTTATAATTTTCTGAGCAGTCCACATTTAAAGCACAGTATTAAGGAGCCTTTTAGCCAGTTCCTAAACTGGGGCTGTTTTTAAATCTGTTGCTTTTAAATTTTATAAACTAGAATT
This sequence comes from Neoceratodus forsteri, assembly GCA_016271365.2. Lineage (NCBI taxonomy): Eukaryota > Metazoa > Chordata > Ceratodontiformes > Ceratodontidae > Neoceratodus > Neoceratodus forsteri. Next base: position 1,313,249,904 of record CM057452.1, on the reverse strand, counting down.
GGGGCACTGGTTCACCTAAATTGTGAGTGCTGCACTTGGGAACTAGCCTGCAAATCACACAAGTCCGAAAGTCACACCGAAAGCAATCTTTAAATTCGGCTCTAATTCAGTTTGTGAACCCAGGGAGTTACTTAGAAACATAGAAACATAGAATTTGACGGCAGATAAGGACCGCTTGGCCCACCCAGTCTGCCCGTTTCCCTGCCTACTGGATAAGCTGCAGATCCTAGTTAACCAGCAGCCTACTTCTTCCTACCCCCACCCCCTAGAATTGCCTTATGACTGTCCCATGCATACTTGAATTCCACCACTGTTTTTGACTCCACGACCTCCTCCGGAAGGCCGTTCCATGCATCCACAACCCTCTCTGTGAAAAAATACTTCCTTAAATTACCTCTGAGCTGCCCCCTTTATCTTCAAATTGTGCCCCCTTGTTCTTGCACACCTCTTTTTTTGAAAGATGCTTCCTCTTGAACTTTGTTGATTTTCTTGAGGTACTTGAAAGTTTCTATCATGTCCCCTCTCCCTCCTTTCCTTGAGGCTACACATATTAAGCTCCTAAGTCTCTCTTCATAAGTCTTCCGGTGCAGACCCTGCACCATTTTAGTTGCCCTCCTCTGGACAGCTTCCATCCTGTCTATGTCTTGGTTAATTCTGTTTTGCTCTGCCAACAGGCTCCAGGGCTCGCTTTTTGCCTCAGTGAGTAAATCGGAGCTGTACCCCCCTCCCCATTGCTTCAGCCCCCTCTTCCACCTACCTGTATATTTAAACCCCCTTCTCGTTTCTTTCTGCAGCTGTATCGCAGCTCTCCAGTGGTCGTGAGGGTGAAATGGGCCCTCCCCATTCTCTGATCTCACCAGCGGCACACCAGGTAGGGGAAACAGAAAACAGCATCAGGAGTGAGTGATAAATGGCAGAGAGCCTGAGAAATTTTGCCCCGCCCATACCCCACCACCACCCTTGGTCAGCTCAGTCATTTATAATACAGTGTCACATGAGCGCTAAAACCAATCAGCAGTTTTCCAGCTGCAGATTATCAAATACCATCACCAGGGCAGCTGTTTCTCACTACCTAGACTACAAACTCCCTTAAAGCCACATACTGCAATCACAGTGGAACTTGGCACATCTGTTTCTCTCTGCACTTGTATCTCCCCCAAAGAGCATGCGCCCATCACTGACCCTAGGGAATGGAAGTCTCTTCCTGCTGGCTACATCCACCTTGACTGGAATGTTGTTGGCCACTGATCTCTCTGCAACAATCCTAGCAATGGAACAAAGATTCCTTTATCACTGTACCCCTACTCACCCGCCTCCATATCAAACAAGCCTGCTCAATGTAGCCACTGAAAATGACACCTCCCTAAAATCTACCCTGAGATCTACACTGCTAGCATCCTTGTCTATCCTGGAGCTCAGACAGCTATGGTATCTGCTCTACTCCATTATACCTCGCAAGCTCCACTGGCAGCCTCCCACCTGCCCACTCTTGTCCCTCCTGCTCTTAGCCCTCCTAGCAGGTGATGTAGAAACAAACCCTGGCCCAATAAACACTCACATCAACCACATGGATGCCTCTTGGGCAGGATGCCATGGAATAAAAATCACCCACCTAAACATCCGCAGCCTCCCCTCCAAACTCTCAGAGATAGAGGCCTGGGTGACCCTCTACAAGCCCCACGTGCTGGGCCTATCCGAGACCTAGCTAAAGCCTTACTATGAGTCTGCCTTGTACCAACTCCAAGGCTACTCTTATTCCAGCTGGATAGACCAGAAAGAGGAAAGAGGAGGGGGCATCACGCTGTCGTCCAGGATCACATGTATCAGCTGCCATTGTTGCCCGCTCTAATACTGACTCCATAAGCGAATGGCTTATCACCCGAACTAACCATTAGTGCAGCAAAAACTTTATGTTGGCTGTTGCTACAACCCCCCAGCTACTACTCAGGACTGGCTAGCTTTTCTCTAGTCTAGCATGCTCCACCCCATCCAGGGATGCATTCATGCTTGGGAATTTCAACCTAAACTGGGCTGCAAATCCAAACCCGGACTACTCAACTCTAATAAAGTCACATAACCTGCAGCAAGTAATCTCAACCTCAACCAGATTCAACCAACGCTCAGCCAACCACTCAATCTTTGACTGGATCCTAACAAACTGTCCCAATCAAGTCCTCTAAACAGGGACCATGTCTGACGCAATTAGCGACCACACCCCCACCTACATAGTGGTGAACAATAAGTCGGCCTGCCCACCCCCCACCAAAAAAACTGTCCTTCAGAAACTTCAACCATGACCTTGTGACAAGAGATGCAGTGTCCATAAACTGGTCCTCCCTATATCTGATGGAAAACACCTCTTCTGCTGTCAATCTCTTCATGAGCACCTTTGAAAACTACAGGACCATTATTTTCCCATCAAATCCAGAAGGGTTAAAGCGGCTGCACACGCTGGACAACAAAAGAACTGATACGGCGAATGAAGGGCAGGGATTCCAGTTGGAAAGCTTTCAAAGCGTCTCCATCCCCCCATCTATGGAATGCCTATGGGCAGCCACGCAATGCTTGCAAGCAGATGACAATGTCTCTCAAAAAAAATACTTTACCAATCTACAACAAAACACACTGGGGAATCCTTGTAGTTTCTGGGCATCAATTGGGTCCATACTAAACCCTAAGACCAACAAGCAAATAACGCAACTTACATCCCCATCAGGCACAATCAATGACCCAGGGGCATTGCAGACTTTCTCAACGCCATGTTTACAAACCTGACCAATACCTTAGCAAACTTCTCCACACCTCTATCAAACCTAAACAACAATAATAGCCCCCACTCCCTTAATCCTGGTGCCTCCACCCCCCTTTCTATTTCAGAGCTATTGATGCCATTACCATTACAAGACTCCTGAAAACTCTCCCTGCTAGGGGCAGCCCTGGAAGTGATGGGCTCTACCCTGCTTTCCTGAGGATCATCTCCCCAGCCCTGGTCAGACCACGAACACACATTTTTAACCTTGCACTGTCCACGTCAACAATGCCGGACACCTGGAAGCATGCACACGTGGTCCCCATTTTCAAGGCAGGAGACCCACTATCCCCAGAAAACTATAGACCCATTTCCCTGCTTCTGCACCTTAGCAAACTACTAGAGAAGATTGTCCATTCCCAGCTATCCGAACACCTCAATAAGTTCAACCTTCTATGTCCCTCCAGCACGGCTTCCGGAAACATCACAGTACCTCCTCTGCCCTGGCAGTTTTCTCAAATCACATCCTCAAAAACATGGACTTGGGTAAGGCCACGGTGCAGTCTTCATTGACTTGTCAAAGTAGACCTTGTTGACCACCATCTCCTTCTTGCCACACTTTGAGATTTTGGCTGTGCTACTGGACCCGTGGCCTGGTTCCGTAGCTACCTCACCAACAGGTCCAGATCCGTGCTCATAGGCAAAGTTGCCTCAGCCTCCCTTCCTATAAGCACGGAGTTCCCCAGGGATCAATTCTTGGCCCCTTCTCTTCTCCATGTTTATCAATGCACTGCAGCAGAGAGCCTCAACTGCAATGCGCTCCTTTATGCGGATGACCTAGTCCTGTACCACAGCGATAAATCCTTGGAACCCATCTCCTCAAACGTCTCTGAGAACTATGGGGTGGCGGAAAAATGGTTCACATCTAGAAAACTCCTAGTCAATGGAAAAAAGACGAAGGACATGCTTTTTGGATCCAAGCCCTTCTTAAACAAGGCCACCGGATCTAATACCGCCGTCACCGTACGTACACCCACAGACCCCCCACTCAAGCAGGTCACCTCTTTTAAATACCTCAAGGTGTTACTCTCGCCCCTCCCTCACATTTAATGACCACACAACCTGACCATAAAAAGATCGATCAAAAGCTTGGTGCAGCATACGTGCAATTCACCTACTTTCACCTGAAGCTCGACTCACTATTGTGCACGGCAACCTTCTCCCTCTCCTGGACTACTGCTCCTCCATCTACTCTCTCATGTCTCTAAGCAACACTCCTGCCTAAACATGGCATATAATGCTATCTGTCCTTTATTCTCAAAGCCCCTCATTAACCCGCCACTGCAGCTCTACCAGTCCCTAGGATGGCTCCCTCTCCAGGCACACCTCAACTATGCTGCTGGCTGCCTGGTGAGACAGTGCTCTCAGAGTAACCAGCTATCCCCATGCTCCGCTACTCATCACTAGAGCAGCCACTAGACCCCTGAGGGCTTCTTCCATGCCTACCCTTGAAGTTTCTCATGTCTCCAAGGCAATGGGCAGCAAGGCTTTCTCTGTAGCTGTCCCTCACTCTGGAACAGTTTTCTCACTTCCATTCCATACATCCCCATCCCATGCAACTTTCAAATCTAACCTTAAGGCCTGGCTACAAGAATCCACCTGCAAATTTCATAGGCAGCACGGAAGCCCGTGTCATCTTTAAACCTACCTTTACTGTGGCCACTTGCCCCTTTCTCTCCTGAGCACTACCAACATGCATGACTCTCATGATGACTAGCACAGCCTAACCGACAGGCTCTCCCCACCGTACCTGCTCCGGCAACCTGACAGGAAAGGTGTGTCTACTTTGATTATATCAATAGCGGTCTGCTGGTTTAAAACTGCTCCTCTGTCTAACTCTTGTGTTGAATGTTTAATATAATCTGTACATATGCTAACCACTTCCCTATAACCTCTGCCTGTTTTCCCTATCAAATGTTACCCCTGTGCCTGTATACATCATGTAAAAATGACTTTCTCACTGACCTAAATGTTGCTTAATCTGTACACTATAATGTAAACTGTGTCCACTGTTGTTTTTCCCTGTATTTGCCACCCTGTGGCCGGGTCGTGACTGAAAATGGTCCACTGGACCAGTGCACCTACCCGGTTATCAAAAACATAAATAAATAAACAAATCCTGGATGTTGGCAAGGCATTTATTCAACACTTCAATGGCACCATTTATTCCAGGGGCAAACAACATATACTGCTGGGTATCATCTGCGTAGCAGTAAATCCAGACTGTAACGTCTAATGTGCCTCTTCAGGGGCAGCATGTACATCGTGAACAGAGTCAGCGATAGGATCGAACCTGAGGAACTCCAAAGACAGGGACTTCGGGGATGAGGAGGAGAAATTCCCCATCAACACCCATTGCCTCCTGCCTGAGAGATAGGACTCAACCCACTGGATGACAGTTCCAGTGAGTCCACAATACTCTCTAAGGTGATCCAAAGGCACGATGTGGTCCACGGTGTCAAATGCTGATGAGATTGAGAGAGAGCGAGAACTGACCATTCTCCTCTATCTCTAGCCCTGAAGAGGTCATTTGCACCCAAACCAGTGCGTCTCCATGCTATGCCTTGCCCTAAATCTGGACCGGAACGGCTCATAGATGTCAAAGGTCATGAGGTGTGCCTCAAGCTGCAGAGACCACACTTTCTCAACAACTTTCCCTAAAAATGGGAGGTTGGAGATAGGTCTATAATTCTCCAGGATGTCCAGGTCGAGAGATGGTTTCTTCACAGGGGCCTCACCGCCTCCTTTAAGGTGTCGGGAAGGACCCCCAAGCAGCGCACCAGACTATCTCGATGAACACTGGACCGATGTCCACAGTACATCCCACTAGAAGATGAGTAGGGCCAGGGTCCAGTTCACAATAGATGGGCCACAGCTTCAAACTCACCTCAATGATCTCAGCCACCTCCACCTGCTGAAATTTCCCCTAGACAATAGGAGTGCTCTTGTTCCAATCAGGCCTCCCACTGTGGGGCTGATCTTGCCCCACTGGCGAGATCCCAGCCCGAAGAGAGGACACCCTGTCAGAGAAGATTAGAGCAAACTCTCGTCACAAAGTGTGACTGAAAAAAACCTTTCAGCTGTAGGCAGACTGGATGAAGTAGTCTGTCCGCAGTCTGAAAGAGCTGAGCTGGTCTGTTATCCCTGCAGCAATCTCCCTGGACAGGAACTCTGCCTTCTTACAGTTGATTGCCCTTTGATACTCATTATAATGATTTTTCGTAAAAACGTCTGTCCTCCATGAACCGAGTCCTCTGTCAGCAATGCTCCAACTTCTGACCCTTGATCTTCATCTCCTTGAGAGCCCCATTAAACCATGGGGTCTTAGTGAGAAGACCTGGGTCATATACAGACTGGTGTGATGGCTTCAGTGCCTTAGAAACAGCCCCATTATAGGCCGCCACTGCTTCACCTGAACCAATCGCACATGCAGCACTCATGCCAGAAAAGTCAACTACTGCCAGAAGTCCCTTGGGGGCCAATCCTCCTAAAGGGCGATAGATGACCATCTCATCAAGGGAGGGACCATCGGGGGGCCCCAAACGAGAACTCCACTGTACAATGGTCAGACCAAACGACCCGATAAATCCTGAGGTCAGCGACCTCAAAGCCTGGTGAGACTATCAAGTCCAAGGTGTGGCTGTGATGGTGGGTTGCAGAAGCAACTGCTTGTGCTAGGTCCAGAGATGTCATTAACTCGAGGAGGTCATGTTCAAAATGCGAGGACCCAGGCATTAAATTCCCTTTAAAGAGACGCACATATTATCATGTCATATATCATGAATATACATATAATAAATACTTACATAAATGCAAGTATCAGGGCACACAACCTCGTACTCTAACATAAAAAAGTGTGCTGACCACACTCTCAAAAACCAACAAGGGTAAGGGGAACTGGTTGGTGGGGGTGGGAAGTTGGGCTGGGAATAAAATGGTGTGGGAAAAACTGGGAGAAAGGGAAAAATATATATATACAAAATGTATTACATTACCTTATAGTTACAGCACACTAAAAACAAAATTAGAAGGAGGATTAAACAAGCAGAGTCTGATACAGAATTACATTTTGTACCAAGGATATCTCATTGTAAATGATGGCACCTGTTTGTAAGACTCCTGAGAAAATATCAGTCTCATAACAGGGGCTGCACCCTTGTTGCCATATCTCAGATAAGATGTTCAAATGGCAATATCTATCGGACAACTAACACCCATTCCTGGCACAACAAAAACAATCTCTGTTTCAAAAGGGTGCTAAATGGAACACATTATTCATGCTTGATAGACCAAACATTCGATTTAAATTGCCAAACGGCTTTTCTGTGGAGAAATAAGTTTTCCAGATCACCACCCTGCACAGAGCAGCCTTTTGGCAATTTAAATTAGCTTTTTAACAAAACATTTTCCACTGCACTGCTGCTTTAACTGGATGAATATATGGAATATATCAGACCTGATATCAATAATTACACACAGTTCCCCTGTTAGCTGTAGTTTCAAAGATGCTGATGTTGTGGGACTTAAATCAGAAGTCTACTGAAAAAATATTGTCATGATTTATATTATAAAACGGGTAATTTTCACATTAGTTATACTTCACAAATCTTGCAACTTGGCCTAAATTACACAAATTTAGGGCTAAATGATTTGTGTCTACTAATTCAGTTCAATTGTTGATTCTTAATTTACCATTAAATTATTGCTGTACCTTCAAACATTGTAAATCTAGTGAAAACTTTTATTGCACAAATAGTTTATTTGACAGTGGGTAGCCGAAAGATGCATACTTAGCCATGGCTCGTTTCTAGGTGTGACCCTAGGAATGGCAACATTGAAAGGACAGAAGCATATAAATAGCAGCAAAACACTGAACAACATTCAATAGAAAATTAGTACAGCATAGAATAAAATACAAAAGGATGAATGTTCTGAGAATAAAGTGCAGTACAGTTCAGGTAGAATGTCAAATTTTCAGAAGTGGACACAATCCTTGGTGAATAAGCACAACATTGACAACTGGCGATTGACTTGTTGCTGGGCGAGTTATTGCCAGAACTCGTAAGAGAGTGAGAAATGTAATAATGAGGAAGTTAACCCAGGGCAGAAGCGCGGACCCAGTCAGCTGCTGACCAAGATGGTGAGGCATGGGCTGGCCCAATGGCGCTGAGGGTTGAGGCGCTGAACACCACACCTCGCGACACGCCGGCAACCCGGGTTCGGGAGCGAGCTTGGGTGTCAGGGTCGGCAGGGGAGGGATTGGATTGAGCACCCGCTGGGCTGCTCTCCTCTCCTGGGGGAGGGTACTGGGATGTCCGGCACTCTATTGGCTCCTGGTGGAGACCAGGGGTGCTACAGAGTGCTGGACCGCACGTTGACAGCGTGGCCCAATGCAGGCAGGGTTACCATGCGCCGCAATGTCAGGATGTCCACCATGCATGGGGGAGGGGGGAGGAGGGCATATAAGGGGGAAAAAAAAAACTTCGGCCTGGATAGGCGACAGCCCCAGGTCCACTGGCCACATGTCCAGTGCTGGACCTCCATCACCGCCCCTTCGATAACCTGCGGGGCTTAGTCCGGGGGGGCTCCGTAGGTACTGTAATGTCTCTGAGGTTGATGGAGGCCACAGTGGGTGGAGAGCTGGGGATGTGTCATGGCCCAAAAGAGTTCCAGGGCCTGAAGGTGATAAAGAAATTTGAAAAAAAAAAAAGATGGTAAGGCACGGTCGTGGAGGTATCAGGAACAGGTGGTGTGGGGTTGGAGTTTCAACTACTGCCTGAAGGAGCCAAGGGATGAGGAGAGGTGGAGGAAGGAGGAGAGTTGGTTCCAGACTGAGTGACGTTAATAGGAAAAGGCAGACTGCCCAGCAGAGGAGCGGGGGTGAGGAGTGGCAAAAGTGCAGTGGTCTCTGGAATGGAGGTAACAGCAGACAAGGAGGAGTTGGGAGAGGAGAAGTAAGTGAAGTAAACCAGTATTTGGATATGAAGGAGGTACAAGGAGCCTGGCAACGAAAGGGCAGAGTGAGGATGGAGCATGAACAAGAATGTAATTTGCTTTCAGCATCCGAACAATAGTTTTTTTTGCTAATGTGAAGTTTTCTCCCTAAGGATTCAAACCTGGTCTCCTACTTGCTAACCTTCTGACACATCCACTGTACTATCAAGACGCACTCATGTCAATGGCAGTTGCTGTGGTGTGGCAGTTAAGTCATGTGCCTAGGAAGCAAGCAACCCATGGGACCCGGGTTCAACTCCAAGGCAATTTCTTCAAGCAAAAATATATGACCAACAAACTAGCTGCCCAAGGAACAATTTTTGTGTGATACGTGTGGGATTACTACATGCAGATCAAGTAGAAACAAGTTGCACATCTTGCTTTATACAGTACAAGTCATTTCTGCAATGAAAGACACAGCTGAACTACTCCCACTAGCTTTTGGTACAAGTACATCCTGTAACCTGGGAAATATAATACTCGGGGATATATCATGAAATTGCTCTAACCTTTAAAAACCTTATAGCCTGGGCTTCCTTAATAAACAGTACAGTTGTAGACTGCATTCAGCTTGAGCTGCTCTTCGAGCTCCTCCCCAGTACATTGTCTGCAGTTACTCCTATGAAATTACAAGCCCATCTCACCTGCCTGAAAGATGTCAATTAGTTTAGCAGCCTCTCAAACCATTTGCTTCTTTCCTTGTGGGAAAAGGAGGCATTACTTAAAACCATCCTTTCTGTTTTGTAATAACACTGCGCAGACACACGCAGATACACACACACACACACACACACACACACACACACACTTCTCTTTAGCAGAACATTTCGCAATGATGCTTTCTGCTGGCACCATCCCAGCATCTTTATGTATTTTTATATCTTCAGGCCACAGCCTTCCATGCGCCTATCAGGAAATTTGACTCCACTTTATCACTCGGCACTGGTAGGTGTCAGCATTTAATATATTCTACATTCAATCTCGTCTTTAAATTATATTGTCAGTAAAACCACAAATTCCCTGGGAGAAAATGTGATGTGGTAAATCAATACGTACACAGTGACTGTTCCCAGATTGGCAAACAATACATTAGAGGGTTATGCAGAGATACTGAGTTTCAGATGTGGATTTGAGGCCCCAACCTTAGATACAAATTCAAAGTTGAGGTCTTTGAAGAGACCCACATGCACTACCACCTACTAAAGTGGTGCAGAAAACACCCCCTATTATGCTCCCACTTACCAAAGCAGCACTTATATTTAACCCTGCTCCCTCTTACCTTCAAAACTGATATTACCTCTGAGCACACAGCAATGTGTGCTCTTATCCTCAGAGTTCCAAGTCACATTTATTAATAAAAACAGTAAAATGCTGTCCAGTGGCTTAACGGCTAGTGTTGCAGTTTACCAATCATACTTACAACTGAGTTTTGCATACTAAATGCACAGGCTGTCTCACACTGGAAGCTAAAGGCGTGACTGAGGTGCATCTGGAGCCTTCCTGCCCCTAGAAAGATGAGTGGCAACTGCTATAACATGACTGTCCCTTGTTGGCCTGGGAGGGTCTGTTTGGGCAGGAATACTATATACTGAGCCAGCCCACCGAGCAATTGGCTTCTGCTTTAATGCCAACAACCGGTTCGGGAACAATCCCGGAGCATCAGGGACAGGCGGAGGAGGTGGAATGAGCATCCTATGAACGCTCTCCATCTCTTTGGGGATACATGCCTCTGGTGCTGTGCCATCACCGGGTGACCATGAGCGGCAGGTGAACACCGGAGCCTGGAAAGGGAAGGATGACATTGGCGGGTTGGGCATGCATGGGAATATGCATATTCGGTGCACCACTGATGTCATGTAAGGGGTGTAACTACATGAAACCCCTCAGCCACACGATGACACCTCTCTCCTCGATGGCCCTGCGCAGCCTGCTGGACTCGCTGCCTAATATCCCTACTGCAGTTCCTCCTGGTTTAATGGGGAGTGGCCCGGGGGCCCCACCATTGGAGGTAAGCCGTAGGGCACTGGCGATGATAGGGGTAGACCAGGCGACAGGGTAAAAAGCATACTAAGTACATAAAGTCAGAGCGTGCTGGGTGGGCCTGGTTACAGCTCAATTCTGACTGGCCATAAAGGTCTACTCTAATGTACTAGCTCAGGCTGTGCCCCAGTGAGGGTGAAACTACTGATGGCACTGAGACAGATGATGCCAATTCACGCTCTCCTGCCCCTAGTTTTAATGGCCAGATCATTTTGATCCCCTCAACTAAATCCCACCACCACCACCAAAGTCTGGACATTTCTGATTGGATCGTCATCCAGCTGGCTGAGGCCACCCGAAGGGGCAAATCTTGGACCAGTACACAAGGAGATGAGCAATGGTGCCTCACTGACAGCCTTATTCAGCAGCTCACTGGGACCAGTACACAAGGAGATGAGCAGTGGTGCCTCACTGACGGCCTTATTCAACAGCTCACTGGGACCAGTACACAAGGAGATGAGCAGTGGTGCCTCACTGACGGCCTTATTCAACAGCTCACTGGGACCAGTACACAAGGAGATGAGCAGTGGTGCCTCACTGACAGCCTTATTCAGCAGCTCACTGGGACCAGTACACAAGGAGATGAGCAGTGGTGCTTCACTGACGGCCTTATTCAACAGCTCACTGGGACCAGTACACAAGGAGATGAGCAGTGGTGCCTCACTGACGGCCTTATTCAGCAGCTCACTGGGACCAGTACACAAGGAGATGAGCAGTGGTGCCTCACTGACGGCCTTATTCAACAGCTCTCTGGGACCAGTACACAAGGACATGAGCAGTGGTGCCTCACTGAAAGCCTTATTCAACAGCTCACTGGGACCAGTACACAAGGACATGAGCAGTGGTGCCTCACTGACAGCCTTATTTAACAGCTCACCGGGACCAGTACACAAGGAGATGAGCAGTGGTGCCTCACTGACAGCCTTATTCAGCAGCTCACTGGGACCAGTACACAAGGAGATGAGCAGTGGTGCCTCACTGACAGCCTTATTCAACAGCTCTCTGGGACCAGTACACAAGGAGATGAGCAGTGGTGCCTCACTGAAAGCCTTATTCAACAGCTCACTGGGACCAGTACACAAGGACATGAGCAGTGGTGCCTCACTAACAGCCTTATTCAACAGCTCACCGGGACCAGTACACAAGGAGATGAGCAGTGGTGCCTCACTGACAGCCTTATTCAACAGCTCACTGGGAACAGACATGGTTCTAGAAGACTGGAGAAGAGCTGGCATGGTCCTTCTACATAAGAGTGGCAGTAGGGAGGAGGTTTGCAACTACAGGCTGGTCAGTCTTACTTCACTGGTGGGGAAATTAATGGAAACCCTGCTAAAGGAAAGACTGGTGAACTATCTCAAAGCCAGTGGGCTGCAAGACCCAGGCAGTATGGATTTACAGGGGAGGGGGAGGATGGGAGGGTCAGCCTAATGAACCTGATGGATTTCTTTGACTGGGTGACCAGGGAAACAGATTGGGGAGGGAAGTGGATGTGGTCTATCTGGACTTTAGCAAGACCTTCGACACTGTACCACACAGGAGGCTGATAAAGAAACGGAGTAGCCTGAGCTGGGATCCAAAGCGGTGAATTGGGCTAGAAACTGTTTAATGGATAGTAGACAGAGGGTGGTAGTAAACAGCACTAACTCAAGATGATGGGAGAGTGACTAGTGGCGTGCCAAAGGGCTCAGTACTAGGACCAGTCCTCTACAATGTTTTCATAAGTGACACTGTAGAAGAACTGGAAGGGAAGGAATGCCTTTTTGCAGATGTTACCACCAAAACCTGCAATAGGGTGGACACTCAGGAAGGGGTGATGGGTATGTACAGAGATCTCGGGAAACATAAGTAGTGGACAAGAGTGTGGCAGTTGGAGTTCAATGCCAAGAAGTGCAAAATAATACACCTAGGGCATAGGAACCCAGGAGCTGAGTATAAGACGGGGAGGTCCTGACAGTCACTAAACAGAAAAGGGACCTTGAAGTTATCATATCTGGTTACCTCAAAGTGGCAGGGTAGTTTGACAAAGCAGTGTGTAGGACTAGTGGGATACTAAGGTGCACAGGGAGGAGTATCTCCAGAAGAAGTAGGGAAGTGGTGTTGCCACTGTATTGCTTGCTGGCGAGACCTCACCTAGAGTATTGTGTCCAGTTTCTGAGGCTACACCTCAGAAAAGACATTGGCAGAGTGGAGGCAGTCCTAAGGAGGGCAACTAAAATGGTGCAGGGGTTTCACAAGAGGCCCTATGAAGAGAGACAGAGGGATCTCAGTATGTATACCCTAGAAGAGAGAAAGGTGAGAGGTGACATGATAAGCATACCTCTCAAGTGTCCCTGATTTTCAGGGACGTCCCTGATTTTGCCTCAAAATTTTACTTTGTCCCTCCTAAAATTTGTGTTTTTGTGGCTAAACAGTGGGGACTGTAAGCACAAAACAATGTCAAGCCTTAAAATTACAGACTTGTTCTTCTTTAGAAAATGCATTTTGCACTAAGCCCCATATTCTACCAGCTTTCTGAGTGGATATCTCTAATTTTGAAGATGTGTCCCTGATTTTGGTCCTTTGTCCCTGATTTTTTTAAGCCTTGTCCCTGATTTATGAGGCAGGAGGTTGAGAGGTATGATGATAAGAGTCTTACAAGTACCTCACAGGAGAAAACAGAGTGCAAGAGAGGAGTCTCTTTCAAATGAGAAAGACACCAGGACAAGAGAGCATGCAATGAAGTGTGTGTTGGGGGGAGTTTAAGAGTGATGTGAGAAGTATTCCTTCACTGAAAGGGTAGTAGATGCCTGGAACAAACTGCTAGCTGAAGTAGTGGGGGCTTAAGGTATGCATTGGACATACATGGGCATGGGGCAGTATAGCACAGTGGGTTAAGGCTCTGAGCTGCAGATCTGGAGACCTAGGTTTGAATCCCACAGCCGCTTAGGTGCATACTGTGTGATCTTGAGCAAGACACTAACTTCCTCATGCTCCCAGGTCGCATCTGGAAACAAGCTTCAGCTTAGTGTGCTACTCCTGGTTAAACAATGTTCCCTTCCCCTATTAGAAAACAGAGGGAAGAGGAGGGTTGCCAGAGACCACTGAGGGTCTACAGCGACAGATTAGACAGGGAACATCTCAGCAGACTGGGTGAGCCAAGTGGTCCTTTACTGTCAACAAATTCTATGTTTCCATGTGACTATTCCAGTAGGTGTGGGATCCAGTGTTTGTGGATGGACTGAAGGAAAACCTGGTCCACTGGGCAGGGATGGAAAATAGAAAAAGAAAATAATTTTGCTGTCTTCGGGTGGCACAGGCATGTGTTCCCCTATCATCAAAAGAGGATTCTGGGTCAATATGGCAGATCTTACAAGGAGCACCTCAAGGCTTTGAACATGTACTTACTGGAGACCGGGGGGGGGCAGGGGGGTTATGATAGAGACCTTCCAGTTTCTGAAAGGAATAAACAAGGTGGACTGTGGCAAATTATTTAACATGCGTAACAGTTCAAGGTCACAAGGGCGCATGTGGACACTGACAGACGAGAGGTTCAGGAGGGACATGAGGAAGTATTATTTTACAGAAAGGGTGGGGGAACAGTGGAACAGATTACCAGGTGTGGTGATGGGTGCTAAAACTATTAATGGTTTCAAATACAGCTTGGACAGATTGAAGGGTATAGTGGCCACTTGAGATGACAGAAAGTGGGAGGGGAATGGGGGGGTATATGATGACTGAGGTCTAAGACCCTGGACGGACAAAATATCCTGGGATTAGATAGGATACCATGGACAGACTGAATGAACCACTGGTCTTTTTCTGCCATCACTGTCTACATTTCTACCATTTGCTGCTCTAGCTCTTAGCTGTCCTCCCCAGTTGTCATTTCAATGAGGAATCATCACACAGTATAAGAGTTTGAAGCTGGTTTAGCAGTTTCGTAATATAAAGCCTGACTGATGATGCAGTTTGGAGGTGGGTCATTTACAACAGCATTCAACTACAACTGAATGACCTTTCATAAGGCACACTGCCAATCTACGTGATCAGTCAGGCTTTGGCTGGTGTATACTAGCAGGAGAATGCAACCGTGAGCAATGATGGGCACAAATCTGTAATCCAGAAAAAGTCAGGAGACCAGTTTCCAGATTTAATTCACTAACAGGGCAGCCAATCCAGTAAACAATATCTGCCTGTCATGGCTTTAAGTGGCCTGCACTGCCTGCGCTTGCATAATCCATCAGAAGTGATGGCGTTCAAATGGTTAATTGCAAGAAAGTTCCATCCAAAACTGGCCTGAGAACCATCAGGTATGGTCCCTAGTGTTTCACCATCATTCTTACCTATTGTGAGCATTCCCAGGTTCTGGTATGGACACTCCAGGCTGCCTTCTTGTGACCTCCCAAAGATGGCAGAGTAGATGACGATCACCATGCTTCTTTTGCAGCTCAGTCTCAACTTGTCATCTTCACAGGCTACCTTGCTCTTATATTCATCTGTAACAAAACACCCTTGATATTAAAGTGAATCCAGTTAGTTTGGTCTGGAAATTGCTCTTGTAACAGTGCTATTCACAGCTTTCCCTTCTTTCTGTAGTGGCTCCAAGTCTAATGCCAATGCATAACAAAGGTGAAAGGTGGGGCGGGTGTAGTGTTACTGCAGGCTTCGCAACAGCACCCAACCACCACTGGCCAAGTTCTAACATTAAATGAGGCCTCTAGAGAAACTTAAAGGTGGGAGTAGAGTGTGTGTGCTACTGAGCCGCAACCGCCACTGGCTGTGAGGTGACCTCCAGTGGCAGTGGGGTGCACTGCTTCTGGGGCTTCAGCACAGCAGTACATCACCATCACTGACAGTTTTCCAGCCTTGCAAGTGGGATTTACTGGTACTTTCCATGTTCATGACAGATGACCCTCCACTGTCCTGCTTCCCTAATTATATCCCTACCCCCACCCCCACACACACACACCAACACAAAGCACAGCGTGATTTGGTAACTTGTATTCCTGTTTTGAAGTGGCAACCTGAACTTATTGCTGCCATCATTTCAACATCTGCACACTACAGATGCTGCCATGACATTACCTGAGGCAGATACACTGTGTGATGTTAGACAGGTCTTTCCACACGCCCAGGGGGCTGTGAAGCCCAAGTCGCAACAGCATGCCTTCAAGAGATATGCACAGGAAAAAAAACGTGAACACAAGCACCAAAGCTGAGCTGCCACAATTTCAAGAAGGAAAGCCCAAGAAAAAACATGAATTAGTACATGTGCAGCTGACTAGTTAATTAATGTGTCATTTAGCAACACTAATCTATGGAAAACAACTCAAGCAGCACAGGACAGGCTCCCCAACACTGCATTGTATGACAAAGACTAAGTTCATGTCCCCTCTCTGCCTCTTGTTCTCTGCAGTGAGTATGTTATGAGCCACCAGCCTCTTTTCATAGCTTCTGTCCTTTATACTGTTGATCATTTTGGCCCTGCATTGTACTCACTTGACTGCCTCCATGTTATTTTGTACTGAGTTCCAAACTTGCACACAATACTACAAGTGGGGCCTGCCCAGGGCTTTGAAATGTGGCAGGATGGCTTCCTGTACACTGCTGGTCAACCCCTTTGGATACAACCCCAGCATTCTGTCTGCGCTCTTTACAGTTGCCATGCACTGCCTGTCATGCTTCAGCCCTCATCTTTATGAACCTCAGGTCCTTTTCCTCCTCAATTGCAGCAAGAGGAGCCCAACAGTGTGTGGGTCCTACTTCTGTTTTTCCTCTTCATGTGTAGCACTCTGCATTTGGCTACTTTGAATTTGAGGTTCCAGAAGTCAGACTAATTACCCAGCTTGTTCACGTCCTCCTGAACTTTGTCTCCATCCTCAGGAAAGTTCCCCAGCCTGACCAGTTTAGTGTCATCAGCAAAATTAACCGGTATTATGCAGCCTGCTGGAGACCCCAGCTTCTAGATCACTGATGAAAATACTGAACAGCACTGGCCCTAGCACTGTTCCGTGAGGGAGGCCACCAAGTCCCCCTCTCCCCTCTGAGTACTGTCCATCCACCACCCTCCAGAAGGTCAGAGCACAGTGTATGTTCCCTGCTAGTAGTCCAACTTCATCAGTAGACCTGTGATGTCAAACAACTTATAGTACTGCTTACTGGGGGCAGTGATGCATTTATTTACTTTTGGCCAGGAAAGGCACACTCATCCAAAGCTTGTTTTCAGGTCTGACCTAGACAGTACAGCGCAGTGGTTTAAGGCTCTGAGCTGTAAACCTGTAGACTGGGGTTTGAATCACACAGCCCACTTGCATACTGTATGACCCTGAGCAAGTCACTTAACTTCTTCTGCTCCCAGGTCGCACCTGAAACAAGCTGCAACTTAGTGTGCCTTTCCTGGTTAAACAATTTCCCTTGACCTAGGTACAAAGGAAAGTTAAGTGATTTTCTCAGGGTCACACAGTGCTTTAACATCTATGCTGTACTGCCTTCCTACATAATCAGTAGTTTGTTTCTATTTTCTCATCTTGCTCAAAATCTTACTGCCATTATCTGTATAATGCTTGCCATTATTTTTGTTGTTTCTACCCATTGTATTTTTGTAGCACTGCTGTACTGTTCCTCTATTTGTACTATTGTACCCATGTTGCTGTTGTTCAACTGTTCTCCTTTTGTTGTACTCTCGGGTCGTGCCTGAAAATAGTCATTTTATGGCTAGTGCACCTACCGGTTAACAAACTAAATAAATAAAAATAAAATAAATAAAGCAGGCTCTCCTTTAGCCTGTTCACAAGCCCTTTATACTACACCTACCTGACAAGTTGTCACTTATCTGAATCGCACCATCTGTTCCCCTCATATACCATGAACTTGCGCCTTGGTGGAGCCAGATGAACTCTCCCAACTGGAGACAGTGGACCACCACAACTGGATAAGGGACGTTCCCCATAAAGGTTTTATCCTCCTTAGGAGGAATGGGTGGCTTCTGTGATAGGGGCTGTGTGGGTATACCTTAGGCTGGGAGGGTTTTCCTTAAACAAGCAAACTGTTGCAACAGTAATCTATCCTTTACTCTCTCTTTCTAGCCGTTCTGGTTTCTTTTCATTTTCCCTACTCACAGGAAGGCCACCTGTGGTTGTTCTCCATTTCCTGTTACTCTCCCTCCTAGACCTCTGCGATACACATACCCGTTTGTTTTCAAGGCAAAAGTGCGAGCAGACAGCCACTCGATTATGTGCATGTTCAAGCTGCAGATGTCGAGAGCTGCTGTCGATAGTGCGAACTTGTTCTGCAGTGAACCCGGGTGGTTCGTTGTACAACCCCTGCATTTTAATTTCTAAATAGCGCAGATATGGGGTGCTGGTGTACTTGGGCATTTTAGGTGAGAATTAGCACTGGGGGTGTGTTAGGGACATGACGTGACCTTAGAACAAACCCTCCAGTAGTGAAGGTCCAGAAGAAAGGACTTGCTGGTGTAACCCCTGCAAATGGGGGTTCCCAAAAGACTTCCAGGAGCTTGCTTGAATGCTCCAAGCCTGAATGGTGTTTGCGTTTAAGCCATTTATCAGTGAGTGTTTTAGAACCTCTGGTACTGTCTCTTTAAGAGCTGTCTGCTTGCAGACATAATTAGTTTGTATGGGGACTGTGTGTTTCTTTGATTGAGTACCACTCAAGCTGCTGCCAATTCACCCCATTTTGCAGTCACTAGAGTGCAAAGGAACCTGTCTGAAAGATGTAACTGATTGCCAGAAATCATTTACAGTAATAATAAAATTACAGTTTGTCTAACCTGCTTTCTTTGCAGTCAGAACTGTCTGCCTAGTTCCCATTCTGGTTTTGAACTGCTGAACTGGACCAATCAGTGTGGGGTAAACTAGCTCTAAAATGATGCCTTGGACGAATCAGAACTTGGGACTCATAATCTGAGCCAGCCACAAGAGGATTGTATGGGCAGTGACTCTGGGAGATGTAGTTTAGACTTGGTGCCTTTTGGACCAACAGCAGCAGTCTATTGTGAGTGACAGCCAATCCAGTCAAGAACTGGGAGGAACTCAAAGGAAGTGCCCGGTTTTTGTCTGTTGGGAGTTTCAGTTTTGAGATCTGAAAGTGAAGGAAAGAAACCTGTGCTCCTTCAGTGCACAGTTTCAGTCAAAAACGTGTGCAAGGCCCAGAGTTCAGTCTACAACTTGTGTAACTGCTTGTTAGGACTGAATCAGTCCTGTGAAAAGAATCAAAGGATCTCTGAAGAGTAGAAACCAGGCTCACCCTGTAGAAGACTGAAGAAATTGTTGAATTACACTCGGTCTGTCAGGAACTGAATCTGCTGTGTGTTCTCCTGGTTATTGTGCAGTAATTGCGATTGGGATACAGATGCAGCCTGCCTGGTATAGTGCTTTCTTTTTTACCATATAAATGTGTGAGGAGTCTCTTGGAGATCAAAAGTAGCCCTGCTGACATTGAAGGACCATATCTTCTTTGGAAGTCGTGAGTACTAATTGGGTCGCTCCCTGTTGAATTGCCACATTAAATCCAAATGGAATTACTGTACTGCTGACTGTTTAATTTTCCTTTTCTCTGTTGTGAAAGGGCCCTACCAGCTGCCACGGTTTGGACTAGCCACTAGGGCCTGGGTACCAGGGACAGTAACTGGTAGGATAGGCCTGTACACAGAGCCATAGTAGATAGTAAAGTGATAAGCTAATTAACCTGATTTCCCTGTCCTTGTTATATCCCCTAAATAAATCAGAGCTGTTTGTTTCAACAAAGTTATACTGCCTGAGGTATTTGTCTATGTTAAAGTACTGTACTGTGATTGTTGCACTGTATCTTATTTTACAGGATGTCCCGGTGCCTGAACCAGCCTTGGGGTAAGTGTATACTGTGAAGGTAATTCTGCTATATTGTGTGGGCCACTAGTGGGAAGAAAGGGGGGTTGCAGTGTCCCAGAGGGCTGTGACCAAGTAAGTTTAACTATTGCAAACCCTGACCTCTGGGTGGAGGCACCCGCCATTGGATCCAGGCCCCTCAACCTGTTAGTGGCAAATCAGGCAGGGGTAGTAGCCCCTGGGATAGCGCCATCTAGGGGTTACACTAGCTCACTGTGGAAAATTCTGCCGTTGCCAGTTTCAGCTGATTTGCAGCTTATATCAGTTTTTCATGACTTATAGGAATGTGTCCTGCTATGCAAACCTGCAATATTATGACAAATATGTAGGTGATAATGCAAATGCATAATGCATAATTAAGTGAATATAAAATACAAGTATACCTGAAAATTGCCGTCTGCCTGCAGCTAGGTTAAGAGCACAGGACCTTCCTTCAGCATTCTGTCTTTCTATAGAGCCGGACGGCCCTTCCAATGTCTTATTTAAGACAGAAGCTGACGAGAGGAGCCTGTTTCCCTGAGCAACCTTGCAAAAACCTATATTTAAAAAAATTAATGGGTTCTAGTGATATGTGCACATTAAGTTAACAATATGTTTCATGTTTATGTATATTCTGTTGAATTTTACAGCTTTTTCAGTTTGTTTTAAAGAGTTTTTCAGACAAAAAGGGTGGAGCCCACCTTATCACGTGACTTCTGAGATGTATAAATGAACTCTGAAAACAGCCTTAGTTCAGCTGATGGTAGGGTGCTGAGCCTACGGTCACCTAACTGCTTCTAGGGGAATCTTCATTCCTTCAGTGCTGTTAACGTTATTTTTCCTGCTGTATAAATAAACTGTGGATCAATTCCTTGCATCCTGACCTTGTGTTGGACTCCATTAATACCCATGACTACAGCTTCTCAGCCCTGTCTCCTTGCACTTGCGGCCATCTCTTGCCTCCTCTCAGTCAGAGACTCCTATCTCCCACGGCTTCCCAGAGGTAGGGCAAGGAAGGGAGGACTGTCCTCCACCCCTACCCACCCCTACTCCCAGGTTACATATCCAGATCCATCCTGGACAGGAGCAGCAGAGCAGGACACAGTGCAATGGGCAGGGCTACAAAGCCAGTCCTCCATTTTTCCTCCTGTTTCTTCCCTCGGCCCATGGACATGCAATGAGCACAACGTAGCTGCTCCACCTTCATGGAGATACCCTGACACTCTGTCCATGGAATTCCTCCATTGCGTGAAATGCTTGTGCTGCTAGATACCTCCAGGTGGTAGTCAACAGCAGTTGGCAACCCCCCCTCCCCAAGGGAGGACAGCAGTCCTACAGATGCTCAATCATCCCTCACCCAACCAGCCCCCCCAAGTGACCCGCATCCATTTCAAAACCTGGGTCACCACTGTGGCAAGAGGTGAGGCATTCAGCGCCGCAACCCACCAAGTCACTGGGCCACATACAGACATGTTTTGCGTACAACCATGTCTCGTGCCACTAAAACATGACCTGAGACAGAAGACTAATCTGGCATGTCTGATACAGGTTGGAACCAGGTCAATCTACCACACACTGACAGATTCTTGCCAGCACAGCACAGCACCAAATGCACGATGCAGGGTTGGTAGAAATTCCAATTAATGGAATCCAATTCACCAAACTCCATTACATTTTTAGGATTTAGAATTTTCGAACTGAAGACTGAAAATCCTGAATCCTCATACTGGTTACACCACATGGAATCTGAATCAATTCCAAAATCTGGTTCGAAATCTGAACTCAGATTTTGACTACATTAAAAGTACAAGCCTGTACTTCTTGTCTGCTAAGATTATTAGGATTTTGGAATTCTGATTCGAATCGGATCTTCAAAATCATAAAATCCTAATGGAAGGGATTTCAACAGATCCAAGCAATCTTAGTATGAAGCCACCACATCCTATGCCAGCAGGGTTGGGTGTCATACTAGTGGTGAGCTTTCACACCAATTTGGAGTCATGTATTCCTACCACATGACCCCCCGCCCACCCATCAGGGCCACTGTGGGAGCAGTGGTATAACAGCAATGGAGGAAATATCAAGATGGGCGCCTCTTGGCGTCTCTTGCTGCCTTTCCTTCATTATTAGTAAATCTTTAATGTTGTGCAAAGCCACAGGAAATACTGCAATACACATACCATTTCTGGTTTGTTAGTTCAACTTTTGTTTACATAACTAGCTCCAATGGCCATGTGGCAGCCAAAGAAAGGGATGGTGCACACCAGCAGCATCAGACAAAATAACCCATCATAGGCTGGTGCGGCTCCTTTTACCTCTGAATCCAACATGGTGCACCCGACAAAGGATTGCGCAAAACTGACAGAATAAATAAAGATTGCAAAAAAAAAAAAACAGAAAGAAAATGGAAAGAAAGAATGAACACTTAAGCTGCAACAATTGTCTGTCAATTATTAACAAAAACAACATTTTTAATTAGCCTAGACAGATTTTGTTTTGCAAGTAAAGATAACCCAAAACCTCATTTTTGTGTGATGGGTTATATCATGAATATAAGATGATTTTGTGCATCAAAATCACTGATTTGAAACGGAACAATGAGTTCACATGAAAACAGTGACCTCTGCATGTAAACTGTTGATTTTTGGGTGATATGTCTTTTTGCATTTTCATGAAGTTTGGGCATTTCCCAAAGAAGACCGACTCTGGAAAGGATCCCCTGATACAGTAGTCATATAACCTCATTTGTAAAATCTGACTGCCAATACTTAGGGCTACTATCTAGAACCAGGAAAGAATGTACTTTAGAGGCCAGAATCCGAATGCTTCTAATTTCCCTAACAGGTTATAGTCAAGGCCCTTGGAATTCTGTGAGTTCCCGGACGTGGAATTTCACCACAGTACTTGTATCATACTGCACAATATATGTAGTGCCACAGAACTTATTGCGCTTGGTGATTTTTCAGTAGAATGTACTGTTTGTCATAGTGCCAGGCTCCCTTCACCTCCATGTTATCCTGTTGCGCCTCCTCATATTTAGCATATGATATCAACAATGACATCACATCATATTTTAACCCATGGAAGGACTGCCACACAGACACAAATAGTTCATGCCGTGAAATGAGCAAACACTGCCTCAGCCTATGAGTCCTGCTGCAGAAATCAGGACTACTAGAGCCCTGACTGTGGTATTCTAAATCTACTTAAATCATCTGCTTCTGGGAGTGTTCTGTTCAGGGTCAGAGAGCTACACGATAAGCCTGCAGAGATGTACTTATAGGTAATAAACACCACTGTGGCCTTTTCAGTGCCTTGGACTGGCTGTCTTTTGAATGTTGCTGAAATACTTTCTGGGTATGATATCTCACAACATGGTGCAGGGCTGCACCCCCACCCCCCCGCCCCCCCCCCGATCATTTGTTCCATTAATGGCTGCTCTAAATACTTGAGCTACTGATAGGGCTTAAAAATATCCTTCAACAAAACCGTTTGTGGTTAGCACACCTGTGCCCTTTCTGCAGTAAAACTCTGGAACTCATTCTATTTGTCATTACTGGAAATACGACATGTATATTTATTCTCCATCACCCTATATATTATACTTGCACTAGAATCCTGTTACCATTTTATGCTATGTATCCTGTTTTATATGTAGATTTGACCCTGTGTCACTGTAGTAAATGGGCAATTTCTGCCTAAGAGTCAACCAGGTTCTTTTTTTTTTTTCAGTTGTTTAACCAGGTATAGCACACACGCTGAAAGCTTTTTACAGGAGCGACCTGGGAGCTTAAGTGACTTGCTCAGGGTCACACAGTATGCAAGTGGAAGCTGTGGATTCAAACCCAGGTCTGGTCTGCTGGATATCAACAGATTTGCAGCTCAGAGCCTTAGACCACTGCGCTGTACTGCCTCAGGTTATGAAATGCATAAAATATCTAATCTGCATGAGTCAGTCTCACTTGGCACTAGTTCTTATTGTCTACTAATACTGCTGCATTACTTTAATAACAATATCACCAAGCTAAAAGGAACCTAACATTTAGTAAACTGCTGGGGGACTGCTCCCTCACATCACTCTCCCTCCCTGTTATGGAGACATTCTGCTGCTAGCCACAGTAACCTTTATAATATTATCATTCCAGACTATCCTGCCAGGTAATGCATTTCAGTGCTGTCTTTGAGCGGATGCTTCAGCCCACAGCATTTTGACTTCTGCTCACATTTCTTTTTTTATGAGTCCCCCCCCACCACCACCCACCCACTGATCCCTCAACTATTGTGGGCGCCAAAACTGCATCCCTTATCAGGCTAGAAAGCTCCTTTCGCAGTCACCCTCAACATCACTCCTTGGATTAGCTGGAAAGGGCCCCCCCCTCACGGAGTAAAGCACCTCACCTGTACAATGAATGTATTCCTTAGTTGGTTATGTAGAATTCTGGGGCTCACATGAATCCTGGTCTCCCAGGTTGCAAGCTACGCCACTCACTGCCTCCTCCAGTGAGCCTTTCTCTTACTCCCTAAAGAACATCAAATAAAACATTATACTGTGTGTTCATAAGTCCCACAGAGCCACCGTTTGCAGTTAAAGAGTAGTTTTGCACGGGTTTTGCAGGGGAGAGAACAACAAAGCAAAGCTGAGCTGTTCGGTCCCAAAAGGACCCAAGTGAAACCACTCTAATGCAACAAGTAACTCCATGGGACATGTTACTACATTATACATCCTCCACAAAAAAAACAAAAACAATAAAAAACCTAATTGCCTTTATTAGTTTTAAAAATGGAATTGCCATTGCCGAGCTGGATCGCACGTAGGACTGAGCGATCAGCAAGGCACCAGACGACTCTACTCATGAGGCACTGTTTACAATATAAGAGTGTCTTATGAGCTGGTGTTTCCAATCGGCTCAGGCTTTTAGAAGGATTTACAATCTGAACTGATGGCTTCTCGTGATGCATCTCACATGTCTACATATTCTTCAGGGTGTCTTCCATTTCGATAAGAAATTTATTCACACAGAAAACAAAACCAAAGAGCTGCATTCATCTCTGCAGCCATGAAACAAGCATTTGTCAATGACAAATGTTTGCTTGTTTGAAGTTACGTGTCGCTGTTTGGCATTGATAGTGCAGAGGCTAAAATTAACAAATAACAACACAAGCTATAATAGTGAAATAGTCACAATTAGGAAATGGTAGTTTACTCACCTGGCAAAGGTGATTGTGTTACTGTATATTCATGGCACCTCAAACCTTACCTTAGGGTTATATACGCCTGATAGGCTGCTGATACACATGTGACCTAAGATCAAGTTACGGTCTGTTCTCCAAGCCCCTTCCTGTTTCCTCTCATCTCCAGTTTCGATACTTCCATAGCTGTGAAAGGAATAGTTAGCTGATATGCACAGACATAATGATGGTACCTTAGACAATGATGTGTCACAACAATCCAATTTATTTATCATGTTCGCATACACGGAATTCTTTGCATCTCCTGGGTCGCGATAGCCCCCACAATAAATCAAATATCACTGTTTTTGTGCCACTGTCAGCTCCCCAGGGAGGGCCGAGGTGCCATGGATATACTGCAACACAATCACCTTTACCAGGTGAGTAAACTACCATTGTGTTGCCTGTCTATCCATGGCACCTCCAAACCTTACTTTAGGGTGACTAATAAGCAGTACCCTCCTGGCTAGGGAGGGGGCTGAGCCTAGGTTCAGTATGTCCATTAACAGTTAATAATACCTTCTGTCCAACTTCGGTTCCGACACAGCTCAGGAAAGCAGCTAGGAGCGAGCTCCCATGACGACCTGCCTAAAAACCCTCAAAAATAACATACTGAGCATTTAAAATTGTTAAAATGTCTGGTGGGGTACACAAAGGATAAAATCCCAGATCGCGATCACATCAATCAAAGGGGACAAAGAGACCCCTGGACCTCATAGCGCTCCCACACACGTGGCAATACAAATCGAGCAACTGATTCTGGAATGGCCTACGATACAGACAAAGAGGCAGATAGGCTCTTCAGGCGTCATTTTGACCTGATCTTAAGAGTTAAAGGAAATGAGGACTGAAAATAAAACAGAGTTTGGAAACCTGACTCGAAAATTAAATACCATGGAGCGCAGAGTACAAGAAGCAGAGGACCGAATATCTCAAATGGAAGATAACTTAATGCATTTGGGAAGAACGGTGCAGGCCCCCTGCTATCAGGCTATGGACCTGGAAGAAAAATGTACTGACTTGGAGAGCCGAGCCCGCCGCGACACTCTGCGGATATACGGCCTAAAAGAAGGAGCTGAGACAGGAGTAACGGCAGATTTCATGGCGGACTTGCTTAAAGATGTCCTTGGCCTCCCACTTCTATACGAGCTAAAGATAGAGAGAGTGCACAGAGCTTTGTTGCCAAAACCGAAAGAGGAGGCTGCCAGACCCAGCTCAGTTATTATAAAATTCAGTAGCTATCACACTAAAGAAGATATATTGGGACGAGCTTGGCAGAAAAAAGAAGTCAGATACCTGGACTCATGTTTATTTTTTGTCCAGGACTACCCGACAGTGATTCAACAGCAACGGTTGTCTTATGGCCCCCTAATAAAAGTTCTGAGAGAAAATGGCTTAAAATCCAGATGCCTTACCCTGCTCGACTCAGGGTATATTGGGAAGATGGCCTAGAAATCTATGACTCTCCACAGGAAGACAGAAACGCCATGCTGAAACGAGGCCTACCTGCCCTAGAACTACACGTGCAGGCACCGCAGAGGAGAAGAGAGAGAGGAGTGGGATGGCAGCTCAACTTAGTGAGGAAAACTAGAAGATCTCTACATCAGGGTGCATCGCGATCAGCCTCCCTTTTACAAGATTTGATCAAGAAACTACCAGGTGTAGAGGAGGGTGACCTTGAGGACTTGGGAGAGGACTGAAACATTGGTGACACTAAATGATAACTCCCTTGTAAAAATGGTGTATTGAGCATCAACCTGATGAGTAGGGACAAAACACAAGTCATTTTAATATACCTTCAGAAATGTTGGTATTGATGTGTAATGGAAGGCGGGGATTCAGGAGTTGTTCTTCTCCCCACCCCCAACCGGAAAGGATAAGAATACTCCCCATTATCGTAAAGTATTAATATCTGTTTAGAGTAAAGTTCCGAGGAGTAATGGATGGGGAAGGATGTGACCAAAAACTTTATATGGTCCGTTAGAAGAAAAGCCAAAATGTGGAGGCCTTGAGATGTGGTGGTGCGGTGGGGGGAGGAAGGGAGGTTGAAAGCCCACTCCAAACCACATAATAATAATAAAGACCTCCCAAAGAAGTATGTAACAGGATGGGCAAATAAAATATTACTCTGCATTGAAGGAAACTCGCTAATTAAGCGATTTAAGTTTAATTATGAGCAGGGGGCTGTACTATGCTCACTGAAATGGAGGGATTATCTACGGACCTCCAGGGCTATGGTAATTGTGAGAGGAATACATTAGCTACAATATTGTGCTCCTAAAAGGAAGTCTGGATGCAAAATAAAAGCAGGTCAGAAAGGGAATATTTTAGGACGCTACAAATTAATACGTAGTCTGTGTGGCTGCTCTGGTCCGTTGGCAATACCACATCGAGCTCCACAATCTGAGTGAGAACTCGAAGGGATCCCTCCTGGGAGGAAATCTTTTTTCTACCCCTTTGGCCCTTCCTAGTTCAGGTGGGGCAAAAGGTCTACAGTAACTAGGCCTTCTACCTTGGCAGTCAGAAGAGAGTTTTTTCCATTTTTTTCTGAGTAAGTGGTGGCGTTCCACTTCCTTAAAACGATGTTGGTTACTTGTTTAATTCTTGTTATAATAGTTAAGTGTTTTACATTTATTACATATATGTATGCTGCCAAAATTGTTGCCACCACTCTCCCTAACCTAGGGTCACTCTCTAAAGATGGTGAGCCAGGGGAACTAATGAGGAATGTAAAAGAAAACAAATATATTACATAGCCATGGCCAAGTTATGTACAAATTTACTTTCTTTTAATGTTAATGGGTTAACGAACCCTGTAAAACGCAGCAAAATCATCTCCTATATTAAGAAAAGGAGGGCGGATTTTTATATGCTCCAAGAGACGCACCTTTCCTCAAAGGAGCATGGGAAAATTGGTACATTCGGGTTTTCAACAATAGTGGCGTCCTCATACAGAAAGGGTCGCCGCAGGGGTGTGATGGTCTTGGTAGGAAGAGGGGTTCCGTTTGAGATCAAAGACACCCTTACAGATTCGGAGGGATGCTTGGCCGCTTTGAAGGGCTACTATAATGGGGAGCTTATCACTATAGCCTCGATTTATCCCCCCCCCCCGGCTCAGATTTTGGTTTCCATAGGAGGCTATATATGAGACTCATGGAGTGGGCAGAAGGGTCTTTGGTTATGGGGGCCTGAACCTTGCTTTAAATGATCATCTTAATTCCACATCAAAAGTTGAGAGATCAGACAAGAGAGTGGCCCTAAAAGTTAATACATTTTTTTCGGAGATGGGTTATGTGGATGCTTGGAGAGCTGTACATGGTCAGAAATGAGACTATACTTTCTTTTCTCAGGTGCATAAAGTACACACTAGAATAGACTATTTCTTTGTACCTAGAGAGTCTGTATACCAATTGCAGAACCTAGAAATAGGGGAAATTTACCTTTCTGATCATGCCCTTATGTGGCTGCAAATACACCTGGGCCAAAGTAAGAAAAGGACCATGTGACATCTTAACTTATCAATTATCCAAGGAAAAGAAAACCAAGAACAGGTCCAGGAGATGATTAAAGAAACACTCAGCACAAATGACACCCCAGATATCTCCCCATCCATTTTATAGGATACAGTAAAGGCGGTAATGCAGGGCAAATGATAGCAAAAGCTGCTAAACAGAAAAGGGACAGAGAGGCCCAGAAAGCAAATTTAATACAGAAGATAAGGGAGTTGGAGCAATCCTTAAAGGATAAATACAACCTACTAAGGAACAAAAGTCCGGAAACACCAGAGAGTCCTTAATGATATTTTGGATTACAGGGTGGAGCAAAACTTGCTGTATTTAAGGCAGAAATATTACGAGGGGTCCTAGGGCTACAAGATTGTTGGCAAGCAGATTAAGACAGAGAAAAGCCAGAGCCACCATCAGTAGGATTACACACCCATATACTAAAAAGCAATTGGTAAGCACAACAGACATGGCAGATGCTTTCACAGACTATTATAGGGAGTTATAAAGACAAATACTATGCCAGAAGCAGAAAAACTAAGGAGTTTTCTAGAGAAGCTACAACTATCCCAAATCGGAAAAAATGATGCTACCTCTCTTGTGGCACCAATAGGAGACCTGGAAATTAAAACTGAAATATCCAGAATTAAAACAGGAAATGCCCTGGCATGGATGGATGGATATCCAGCTGAATTTTATAAGCTTTTAGGGCCCAAATCTCACCACTTCTTAACAGAGTTTACAACTTTCTGATGACAGAGGAGGTGTTATACCCCTTCATTGGAACTATGCGCTGGTTGCAGTTTGCCCAAGCCACGCAGGACCCCCTGTTGCGTGCCTCTTACAGGCCTATCTTCATATTAAATACTGACTATAAGATAATGGCAGGAATTATGATGGCGAGGCTTCAAGATATCATCCTCAAAATTATTCACCCAGATCAGACAGGTTTTGTCCCTGGCCGGCAGGCACAGGCCGGTATCTGCCGCGCTGTCAATATTCTGGAACGTGTGGGGGGGCGGGAAGGCAGCACTAGTTATGAGTTTAGATGCAGAAAAAGCATTTGATAAAGTACAGTGGTCATTCCTTCAGGCGTCCCTGGCGGGCTTTGGTTTTCGAGCCTTTTGTAAACTAATAGCTAGACTCTATAGGTCACCTCAGGTCTGTGTGAGATTAAATGGTCATGTAGGGAAGTCATTTGAATTGGAAAGGGAACGAGGCAGGTTGCCCACTGTCTCCTCTCCTTTCACCATTTTTGTTGAGCCACTGGCACAGGCACTCTGCCTGAATCCTGCTATATGGGGTACAGAATTAGGGGGACATGACACAAACTGGGTCTATATGCAGATGACATTTGCTATTTCTGGGTAATCCGATTTCTCCCTCCCAGAGGTTTTCAACCAGATCCAAAAATTCACTGAAATATCAGGTTACTCCCTAAACACGGCTAAGACCAAAGTCTTGGTCTGCTCCGATCAAGTCCCATTGAATATTCAGAGGAGATACCCTATGAGATGGGGGTTTAAAAAGTTGAAATACTTAGGAGTTTTCTTGGGAACGAACCCACTAACCCTCTTTCAAGATAACTACCTCAGCCTAATGTAACCCCTAGATGGCGCTATCCCAGGGGCTACTACCCCTGCCTGATTTGCCACTAACAGGTTGAGGGGCCTGGATCCAATGGCGGGTGCCTCCACCCAGAGGTCAGGGTTTGCAATAGTTAAACTTACTTGGTCACAGCCCTCTGGGACACTGCAACCCCCCTTTCTTCCCACTAGTGGCCCACACAATATAGCAGAATTACCTTCACAGTATACACTTACCCCCAAAGGCTGGTTCAGGCACCGGGACATCCTGTAAAATAAGATACAGTGCAACAATCACAGTACAGTACTTTAACATAGACAAATACCTCAGGCAGTATAACTTTGTTAAACAAACAGCTCTGATTTATTTAGGGGGATATAACAAGGACAGGGAAATCAGGTTAATTAGCTTATCCTTTACTATCTACCTATGGCTCTGTGCAGGCCTATCCCTACCAGTTACTGTCCCTGGGTACCCAGGCCCTAGTAGCTAGTCCAAACCGTGGCAGCTGGTAGGGGCCCTTTCACCTAGAGAAAGGAAAATTAAACAGTCAGCAGTACAGTAATTCCATTTTGGATTTAATGTAGCAATTCAACAGGAAGCGACCCGAATTAGTACTCACGACCTCCAAAGAAGATATGGTCCTTCAATGTCAGCAGGAGCTACTTTTGATCTCAAGAGACCTCACACATTTATATGGTAAAAAGAAAGCACTATACCAGGCAGGCTGCATCTGTATCCCAATCGCAATTACTGCACAATAACCAGGAGAACACACAGCAGATTCAGTTCCTGACAGACCGAGTGTAATTCAACAATTTCTTCAGTCTTCTACAGGGTGAGCCTGGTTTCTACTCTTCAGAGATCCTTTGATTCTTTCACAGGGCAGTTCAGTCCTAACAAGCAGTTACACAAGTTGTAGCCGGAACTCTGGGCCTTGCACGTTTTTTGACTGAAACTGTGCACTGAAGGACACAGGGTTTCTTTCCCTTCACTTTCAGATCTCAAACTGAAACTCCCAACAGACAAAAACCGGGCACTTCCTTTGAGTTCCTCCCAGTTCTTGACTGGATTGGCTGTCACTCACAATAGACTGCTGCTGTTGGTCCAAAAAGGCACCGAAGTCTAAACTACATCTCCCAGAGTCACTGCCCATACAATCCTCTTGTGGCTGGCTCAGATTATGAGTCCCAAGTTCTGATTCGTCCAAGGCATCATTTTAGAGCTAGTTTACCCCACACTGATTGGTCCAGTTCAGCAGTTCAAAACCAGAATAGAGAACTAGGCAGACAGTTCTGACTGCAAAGAAAGCAGGTTAGACAAACTGTAATTTTATTATTACTGTAAATGATTTCTGGCAATCAGTTATATCTTTCAGACAGGTTCCTTTGCACTCCTAGTGACTGCAAAATGGGGTGAATTGGCAGCAGCTTGAGTGGTACTCAATCAAAGAAACACACAGTCCCCATACAAACTAATTATGTCTGCAAGCAGACAGCTCTTAAAGAGACAGTACCAGAGGTTCTAAAAACACTCACTGATAAATGGCTTAAACGCCAAACACCATTCAGGCTTGGAGCATTCAAGCAAGCTCCTGGAAGTCTTTTGGGAACCCCCATTTGCAGGGGGGTTACACTAATATATCAGATCTCGCAAGATTATAAGAAATGGGCCCTCCTTCCATTACCAATGTACTCTAGAATTGGGCTACGAAAATGAATGTTCTGCCCCGTCTGTTATATTTGTTTCAGAGCATACCCTGTATAGTCCCACAGCAGACTATATTAGGCTGGCAGAGACAGCTGATGAAATTTATATGGGGTACAGGTAAACCAAGGGTATCTAGAAACATATTATATCTTCCCAAGAAAGCAGGAGGTTTAGCAGTACCATACCTTCCAGGATACTGGACTGCCTCGCAGATGAAAATTGCTCTAATGTGGCAACACCCTCAATACACTTCCCATTGGAAAATGATGGAACTACAGCAGGCTCGAGGTTCCCCTCCTACAGGCCATACTTTATAATAGACGATTACAGCAATCAACAAACAGGCAGCTCTCCACAGGAGTTATTAAGAAGTTAAGAAGTTAATACAGTTTTAGAGGGTTGGAGAAGAGGCTCTAGTAAAGGGGGAACAGCACAGCAGGTATGGAGATATAGGTGGTGGGCTTGGGAGGAAAAATTTGTTCCGGCTTCCCAGGATCAGTGGTTCAGAGATCAAGCACGAAAGAGCCTTCACTCACCATGGCAAATCTTAAACGGAGATACTTCCATCTCATTCAAGGCAGCTATGCCCTTATTTGATTTAAAACCAAATGACAGATTTAAATATTATCAGATTAGTAATTGGGTCCATGCCAATTTAAACAATCCAAAAATAATACAGGGACAATACCAACACTTCCTACCCTTTGAGAAAATATTGTTATCCACCACAGGGAGAGGAGCAATCACAGAACTATATAATAATTTTATCCTGGACCAGGGACACGACTCTCTTAGTCTTAAAATAAAATGGGAGGAAGAGATTGGAGAGATAATAGAGGAAGACAAATGGGAGAAAAGCTGGGGTTCCACATGGAATACGACCTCCTCACCACTGTGGAGGGAATTTGTTTGGAAAGCTAGGATAGGTATTTTTTGGTCCCTAGAACTCAGGCCAAATTTAAAGAAAGGGGTTCCTCAAGTTGTTGGAGGGCATGCGTGGAGACTGCGGCAGGCCATTTGCATATAGCCAGTGACCATCACATGGTATGGTTCAATTTGGCTACTACATCTAAATCATCCCATTCCAAGGCAAAAATATGGGACTTCAGAGGAGCTGACTTTGATAAGATGGCCAACAGAGTTAAGCTAGCCCTGGCAAAAAGAAACACAGGTGAGGGGGTACAGGCAAAGTGGGCAAGCATTAAGGATGCAATACTTGAAGCAACATCCCATTGTGTTAGACAGAAAAGGAAGTGCAAAAGAAGAAGGAAACCACTTTGGTTCTCAAATACAGTAGCAGAAAAGGTCAGAGCCAAAAGTCTGGCCTTCAGGAAATATAAGGGAACACAGCGGATGAAGATAGGAGGCATACCAAACTGCCCTAAGGGAAGCAGGGAAGCAGTAAGGCAGGCAAAGTCCCAAACTGAGGAAACACTAGCACGAACAGTAAAAGAAGGTGACAAGACTTTCTATAGATACATTAGTGAAAGGAGAAAGTCCAGAGGGGGTATTGCTAAGCTTAATGGAGAAAAGGGAGCATGTGAGGAGGAGGACCATGTAAAAGCATCTATCCTAAATAGATACTTTTGCTCAGCATTTACTGAAGAGAAGGTAGGGCAAGGCCCACAACTCAGCACCATGGACACAGGGGGGAGGGAGGTGAGCACTACTCCCTTCACAAAAGAAAGGGTCCTACAAGAGCTTGCTAAGCTCAGGGTGGACAAGGCAATGGGATCTGATGGCATACATCCCAGGGTACTTAAGGAGCTAAAGGTGGAACTAGCAGAGCCATTAGCAGAACTGTTTAGTGAGTCTCTGAGCACAGGAGAGGTCCCAGAAGACTAGAGAAGGGCTCACGTGATCCCGCTCCACAACAGTGGTAGCAGGGAGGAGGCAGGGAACTACAGACCAGTCAGTCTTACCTCAGTAGTAGGCAAGATTATGGAGGCACCCTTAAGGAAAGGATAAGTGCAACACCTGGAATCCATAGGAGCACAGGATCCAAGACAGCATGGGTTTACAAAGGAAGGTCCTGTCAAACTAATCTCATAGATTTCTTTGACTGGGTAACCAGAGTGGTGGACCAAGGGGGAGCAGTTGATGTCGCCTACCTTGACTTCAGCAAAGCTTTTGACACTGTTCCACATAGAAGATTGATAAATAAGCTGGGTAGACTTGGGGTGGGTCAGAAGTTGGTCAACTGGGTGGCAAACTGGTTGACGGGCAGAAAACAGAGAGTGGTGGTAAATGGTATACAGTCAGAAGAGATGCAAGTCACAAGTGGGGTACCTCAGAGATCAGTCCTGGGGCCAGTCCTCTTCAACATCTTCATTAGTGACCTTGCAGATGGACTAGAGGGTAAGGCTTGTCTGTTTGCAGATGACACCAAGATCTGCAACAGAGTAGATGATCCAGATGGGGTGGGCAGAATGAGAAGAGATCTGGATAAACTAGCAAAATGGTCAGAAGAGTGGCAACTGGGATTTAATGCAAAGTGTAAGATCATGCACATAGGGAAGAGAAACCCTGAAGCCACCTATAGGCTGGGAGGGGAGTTGCTGGCAGTCACAAAGGAAGAAAGAGACTTGGGCATCATCATCACTGATGACCTGAAATCATCCAAGCAGACCTCTAAAGCAGTAGGTAAGGCTAGGGGGATGTTAGGGTGTATTAGTAGGGGTATCATAAGTCGTAAGAGGGAGGTAATAATCCCTCTTTACAAGACACTGGTTAGGCCCCATCTGAGTACTGTGTGCAGTATTGGAGGCCACACCTTCACAAGGACATTAACAAATTGAGGCAGTCCAGAGAGGGCAACTAAAATGGTGCAGGGACTGCATCAGAAGACATATGAGGACAGATTAACAGAGCTCAATATGTACACCCTTGAGCAAAGGAGGAAGAGAGGTGATATGATCGAGGCATTCAAACACCTTGAGGGCATTAACAAGGTGAAAGAGTCTAACATGTTTAAATATAAGAAAAATAGCAGGACAGAGGACACAGCATGAGATTAGAGGGGCCAATTAAGGGGAATGTGAGGAAATTCTTTTTCACAGAAAGGGTGGTAGATGCATGGAATGGCCTACCTCAAGAAGTGGTGGCTATGAATACAGTGCAGGGCTTCAAACAGGCATGGATAGGCATAAGGGAGCAATACAAATGAGTATGAATAGATAGGCCACTGACAGAGCAAGGTCGATGGCACATTTATAAGGTAGAAAAAGAAATGGGCAGACTGGATGGGCCTTACGGTCCCTATCTGCCGTCAACTTCTATGTTTCTATGTTTCTATACTATGGCAATGCCCTACAATAAGAGTTTCTGGGAACGATTCAAGAGCACATGAAAGCCCTGTTTGGTGGAGAGGAAGGATGAACCCCATATAGATGATTTAGGTATTGACCCTTTTCATCTAAAGGGTAAAGACAGCAAATATCTATGGCGCACTACTGAGCTGCAGCTATAAAATCTCTCTACAAACGTTGGCTGCAGAGTGAAAGCCCCACAGTAAAAGACTGGGTCACAATAGTTACAACAATACAAGAGATGGAGAGACTTTTGTAATTCAACATAGATGGGAGCAATTTACTAATAGGTGGACCAGATGGGACCTCTATGTTGATAACATAGGGTAAAAATGAAACTTACAGAACTCTTTTTCCCTAGGTTTAACAAAGTATGAAATCATGACATAAATTATAGGAGGGGAGGAGTGATAGCAAAAAAGGAAAAAAAAAGGCAGCTATTTAAAAACTCTTTTTTTTTTCTGATTTTATTTCTGGTTTTTTTATACTTTAAAGTTTTAAAAGTACAATCTTTTAAGTATTCTTAGCTTACCTTTTTAAACTAGGTAACATTTATAAAATACTTCACTTACTGGAAAGAGCAATTTTTATAGACTGTAATAATCTATAAAGTAGGTATGTAAGATGAAGAAGTTGGCATAAGGAATTGTAATTAATGTATGGAAATTGAATCAACTCTTACTGCCAATAACACAAAGTTTAAAAAAAAATAATAATACCTTCTGTCCAAAACTGTTCCTCGCTGGGAGTGAAGTGTCCAGCCTGTAATGTTTCGTGAAAGTGTGAATAGTGGACCATGTTGCCGCTGAGCAAATCTCCTGGGCTGTTGCAGAGTTACGCTCTGCCCATGATGTGGATATCGCCCGAGTTGAGTGTGCTTTTATCCCCATGGGCAGTACTTTCTGGCATGCTGTGTATGATTCTGTGATTGCTCTTTTGAGCCAGGTGACTACTGTTCCACGTGCCTCGGCAGATCCCTTTTATGTCCTAGTGATGATAAATAGTCTCTCAGTATGTCTGAGTGGCGAGTTCGTCTATGTACATCCGGAGGGTTCTGTGGACATCCAGCATGTGTAGGGTCCTTTCTGAATTGTTGTTGAGGTTGTCGTAGAATTTTGGTAGTTCTATCAGTTGGCTTAGATGGAACTGTGAGTTTACCTTGGGGATGAATGAGGGGACCGTTCGTAGTGTGACCCCTTGCTGTGTGAACGTTGTGAATGGTTCCTTGTGTGATAAAGCTGTTAGCTCTCCGACCCTGCGTGCTGAACAGATTGCTACTAGGAATACCACCTTTATTCCTAGCCAGTAAAGCTCAATGTCTTTTATTGGTTCAAATGGGTGTTTGGTGAGTGCATTCAGTACCAGCGTGAGGTCCCATGGTAGTACGCTCGCTCGTATTCTGGGGCGGATGTTTGCCGCCGCTCAGAGGAAGCGCACAGTGCCTGGGTGCACCCCTGTGTAGACCCTTTCTATCCTTCCTACTGCTGCACCTATAGCAGACAGCTGTACTCTCAAGGTGGAGGGTGCCAGACCCTTGTCCAGATCCTGTTATAAATAAAGTAGGATCTCAGAGATTGTTGGTGATTCCGGGACAATGTTTTTGGAATGACACCATATGGAGAACCCATTCCATTGTCTCGAGTAAGTCATAGTGGTCAAGTTTCTTCTCGATTGAAGCATGGTGTCTATGACTGAGGTGTGGTACCTGCTCTCAATAGTCTCCCTTTCAGGGAGCCAGGCCATGAGTACGAGGTTCTTGGGATTGGGTGAGTCACCGGCCCCTGCCATAATATGTCGTGATGGGCTGGTAGGGTCAGTCTGTCCATTGCCATTGCTGCGATGGTTGCGAACCACGCCAGTCATGGCCAGATAAGGTGTGATAAGGATTAGGATTCTCCAGGATTGGCGGTTCTTTGCCAGCACCTGGTTGAGTAGCGGCAGAGGAGGGAAAATGTAGGAGTAATCGTGGTGCCATGGGATCGACAGGGCATCCAACCCGTGGATTGCGGTTCCCTGAATCTGGAATAGAATTTCTCTGTCTGTTTGTTTTTGTTTGTCACCATGAGAGCTATAGCTAACCTGCCCCATTTTCTCTGCACCTGATCCATTACCTCGGGGTGGAGTTGCCATTCCCCGGAATGTAATTGCTCCCGGCTCAGCCAGTCTGCTGTGGTGTTCAGTTTCCCCGCTAGATGTATGGCTGACAGTTGTGACAGGTGACATTGGGCCCAGATCAAAATTGCATTCGATTCCCAAATCAACCCTATGCTCCTGGTTCCCCCTGTTTGGTGATGTATGCTACTGCTGCCCTGTTGTCCAATCGTATTAGGACAGACAATTGTTCTATTTATGGTTGAAAAGATATCAGGGCACTGCGAATTGCTCGCAATTCCAGTACGTTGATTGGTAACTTCTTTTCCTGGGGGCGCCACCTGCCCTGTGCGGTCCTGTGCTCCAGTGTTGCCCCCCAGCCCCATAGGCTGGTGTCGGTGTCCATGGTGACATCATGTACTATTTCTAGCAGGTTTCCCCTGTTTAAGTGGTGTGAGTTTGTCCACCACTGCAGGGATGACCTGGCCTTGTAGGAAAGTTTTACTTTGAGGTTTAAATGGTTCATTGGCAAGCATTTAAACTAGCCAAGGGGGGGCACTGAAAAGGAGCAGGGAAATCCCAGCCTCCCCCCACAAAACATGGTGATTAGTGAGGTAAACACCAAGGTAGAGAAGTTATTAGGGAGCAGAACAGAGGTAAATGTAAAAAGGCAAAGGCAGTAAGGACAGGAATGGGGCTAAAAGGGTAAGGCTATCAAAAGTGGAGGGTGATGAGTACCAATGCCCATAGTCTGTGTAACAAGCCCCTGAACTAGTGGCCTTGATGGAAGAGGGTTGCCTGATATTGTGGCAGTCACAGAAACATGGTACACAGAGAACCATGACTGGGATGTCAACATACCAGGATACACAATCTACAGGATGGACAGGGAGGGTAAAAGAGGAGGAGAGTAGCTCTCTATGTAAAGGAAGGATCAAAGCAATAGAACTAAAGAGTAAACAGGGAGCAGATGAGGCACTCTGGGTCACCCTGGAGACAGAAATGGCACCACAATCCGCATGGGGTTGTATACAGACCCCATCTCAGGGAAGGAATGGACAAGGAAATGATAGAAGGCTTTCTTAGAATGGCAGAAAAAGGGAAATATTGTTGAAGGCGACCTGAATATGCCAGATGTTAACTGAGCACTTTGCTGCAGGCACATCCAAGAGCAGGGTCATTCTTGATGCCTACAGGGGCATGCCTCAGACAGCTAGTATTGGAACCCACTCGGGAGGAGCAATCTTAGACCTGGTACTCTCAAATGGGGACGAAGAAAGAATCTCAGATTTAGAAGTGGGTAGCCATCTGGGAACAAGCGAACACCGAACAGTGTGGTTCACGATAAACACGCCATACAAACAAGCCATACAAAAGCAAGAATATTGGACTTTGGGAGGGCTGACTTTGGGAAAATGAGAGAGTGCCTCAGAAAAGCACTAGCAAACAGGCAAGAAGGAGGGGTGGAGGAACAATGGGGAGTGATCAAAACAGCCATCACAGAGGCAACAAGCCTTTGTGTAAAGCAAATCAATAAAACACAATGAAGGAAAAAAACGATATGGTTCTCAAAAGAGGTGGCAGGGAAGGTTAAGGAGAAAAGGATAGTATTCAGGAAACATAAGGAAACACAGAAGGAGCAGGACAGAGAACTTTATCAGTTAAAGCAGAAAGAGGCTGGGAAGGCAGTCAGAATAGCAAAGGCCCAAACCAAGGAAAGGATAGCCAATTCTGTTAGGAAGGGAGATAAGACCTTTTATAGGTACATTAGGGAGCGAAGAAAGACCAAAGGAGGGATACTAAGGCTTAATAAAGGGGAGAGAATGTGGGTAGAGGGTGACAGTGAGAAAGCAGGGATACTGAATGAATATTTCTGCTCAGTATTCACAAAGGAAGAGGAGGGGAAGGTACCTAAACCAAACAAGAGAAACACTCTGAAGACGGGGGTCGAAACCAGTCCATTTACAGAAGAAAGGGTTCTGAATGAACTAATAAAATTGAAGGTGGACAAAGCAATGGGGCCTGATGGGATTCACCCAAGAATTCTAAAAAATTAAGGGTAGAACTAGTGACACCGCTGACTACTCTCTTTAACAAATCATGGGAGGATGGGTGGTACCCGAGGACTGGAGGAGGGCAGATGATTCCTCTTCACAAAAGTAGGAGCAGGACAGAGGCAGGAAACTACAGACCAGTTAGTTTGACCTCAGTGGTAGGGAACATAACGAAATCACTTCTGAAGGAAAGAACTGTTGAGTACCTAGAGGCCAGTGGGGCACAGGACCCAAGGCAGCATGGATTCACAATGGGAAGGTCATGTCAGACCAGATCTAATAGATTTCTTTGACTGGGTGACCAAAGTAGTAGACCAGGGAGGGCTGTGGACATGGCCTACCTAGATTTTAGCAAGGCATTTGATACAGTCCCGCACAAAGATTAATACAAGTTAGCCAGCCTTGGAGTGGGTCCCAAGGTGGTAGCCTGGATAAAAATTGGCTAGACAACAGGACATAAAAGGTACTAGTAAATGAAGGAGGTTACTAGCGGGTGCACCGCGGTTCAGTATTGGGACCGGTCCTTTTAATGTCTTTATAAGTGACATTGCAGAGGAACTGGAAGGAAAAGTATGTCTCTTTGCAGATGACACAAAGATCTGCAACAGGGTTGATACACAAGATGGAGTGGAAAGGATGAGAAGGGACTTGGCAAGGTTGGAAGAATGGTCGAATGTATGGCAGCTTAGATTCAATGCAAAGAAGTGCAAGGTAATGCACATGGGAAACAAAAACCCAGGGGAAGCATACACAATGGGGGGTGAGATACTGACAACAGTAAAAATGGAAAGGGACCCGGGTGTAATTATATCAGATGACCTAAAGGTGGGCAAGCAATGTGAGAAGGCAGTAATGAAGGCTGGGGGGATACTGGGATGCATAGGAAGAGGCATCAATAGTAGAAAACAGGAAGTTGTTATCCCTCTGTACAGACAGTTGGTGAGACCCCATCTGGAGTACTGTGTGCAGTTCTGGAGACCCCATCTCCGCAAAGACATAGACAGAGTGGAGGCTGTCCAGAGGAGGACAACTAAAATGGTGCAGGGTCTGCACCAGAAGACATACGAAGAAAGACTAAAGGAGCTTAATATGAATACCCTTGAAGAAAGAAGGGAGAGAGGGGACATGATAGAAACTTTAAGTACCTCAAGGGAATCAACAAAGTCCAAGAGGGTAGCATCTTTAGAAAAAGAGATGTGCAAGAACAAGGGGGCACAATTTGAAGATAGAGGGGGACGGCTCAGAGGTAATGTGAGGAAGTATTTTTTCACAGAGAGGGTTGTGGATGCATGGAACAGCCTCCCTGAGGAGGTCGTGGAGTCAAGAACAGTGGGGGAATTCAAGAATGCATGGGACAGGCATAAGGCAGTCCTAGTGGGGAGTAAGAGGAAGTAAGCTGTTGGTTAACTAGGACCTGCAGCTTATCTGTTAGGTAGAAAAATGGGCAGACTAGGTGGGCCAAGCAGTCCTTATCTGCCATCAAATTCTATGTTTCTATGAGGTGCATGCTCTCCTCAGTAGGTGACCCGTATTGGAGTAGCAGCATCTGTAATGGGTGCATATGGAACCTTGACCAGGGTATCAGATCGATGCAGGAGGACATGCATCCCAGTAACAGGGATATTTGTCCCATTGTTGGCTCTTTTGTTGTTAAGAGACACTCTGTCAACGCGGATAATGTTGGTGATGCGTGCCTCTGTGGGT
This sequence comes from Neoceratodus forsteri, assembly GCA_016271365.2. NCBI lineage: Eukaryota > Metazoa > Chordata > Ceratodontiformes > Ceratodontidae > Neoceratodus > Neoceratodus forsteri. Next base: position 1,313,209,032 of record CM057452.1, on the reverse strand, counting down.
CTCACTAGTCCCGCCTTGGTGTCTATGAGTGCCCCAAATTGTTCGATGCTTTGAGATGGTGTGAGGCAGCTCTTGGTCAAATTGATCACCCAGCTGTGGTCTCTCAGGGCCTGCAGTGTTCATTAGGTTGCTGCCTCCAACTCCGGTATGACCTGTTCAGATCAGCCAATCTCCACATAGGAATGATGTGAATGCCCTCTCGCTGAGCTTTGCTGCTAGGATGATTGACACTTTGGTAAATACCCGTGGTGCAGATGCCAGTCCGAAGGGTAGTGTCCTATACTGGAATTGTTGTCCCAGTATCTGGAATCTGAGGTATTGTCTGTGTGTGGGGCGCATGGGTATGTGGAGATATGCGTCCTTTAAATCTATGGAGATTAGGAAGTCTCCTGGTCTTAAGGATCAGAGCGTGGACCTTATTGTCTCCATCTTGAATTTTCTTGGAGTTATGAACTGGTTTACGAACTTTAAGTCCAGAACCGGATGGTATTCTCCTGTCTTTTTCGGGACCAAGAAGAAGATTGAGAAAATTCCTCTGCCCCTTTCCTGTTGAGGGACCCTCTGGATGGCATTTGCCCTGAGAAGTGTGTGTAGGATGTGCTGAACCTGTCTTGGAGGGCATCTTTTGTTTGATGTGGGAGAGATTATTAGTCTTTCCCTGTGTGGTAACTCTTTGAACTCTATGGCGTAACCTCATGTTACTACTTCGTTCACCCATCTGTCCGTTGTGGTTGAGGCCCACGTTGCACTAAACAGTTGTAGATGTCCCCCTAGTGGGGGGGTTTGGGCTTGTCGTCTGGATTAATTTGATTTGTGTGTCTGCCGGGTAGTCATTGGGGAAATCTTTTAAAAGGTTGTCCCCTTTGAGAGGGGAATTTTCCCCTTGGGGGGTTAGCTCTGCCTCTATATGAGCTTTGACCCCTGGGTTGGTAGGTAGGTCTGCTGTGAAAGTTGGTGGCTTTCCTATCCCGAAAGGAGCTATTGTTGGCCCTGCGATCTGTTCTTGAGTGAAAAGGATGACATCGGGCTCTGTGGGATGGCAGATACCCCGAGTCTCTGTCGCTGTCCATCTCTTTGCCCTGACCTCGCCTTCTCAGGAATTCATGTAGGCTGTCCCCAAAGACTCTTTCTCCCTTGAATGGCAGTTTCAGCAGACGTGACTTGGACTCTTTATCTGCTTCCCATAGCTTCAGCCATAGGGACCTCCTTGCTCTGTTTGTCACCGTTGCCGACCTTGCCCCCATCTTAAGTGAGTCCATTACCAGATCCCCCAAGTCTGCTCCAGCAGCTCAGCTTCCTGTGAGTTTGGAGTTAGTGTCTTGGCTATCTCTTCTAGCCACCTGATCTGCGCTCTAGCAGCATAGGCTGCTGCGGTTGATGTTCTGATGGACTATCCTGACATTTCGTACATCTTTTTGAGGAATTCCTCTATTTTCTTGTCCCCAGGGTCTTTTAGTGCCGCCGTTCCCTCTGCTATTAGGACAGTTCTTTTGTTAAGTTCTGCTATTTTTGGGTCTATTTTTGGTGCAGTGCACCAGATTTTTGTGCTGTCCTCCGGTGCTGGATATAATCTATCAATAGATCGTTTTTCAGGGATCCTGGCCTGGTCAGTGGTTTCCCATTCCTTTGATATTATGTCCGCCAGCGTCGCGCATATTGGGAAGAAGTTCACTATTTTGGGGGGCGGCTGGAGCATTGGATCCAGTGTGGTTTCGGGGGGAGGTGGGGGAGCTTCAAATCCCAGTGTTGCCCTGATCCATTGGATTAAATCATTGACATTTTCGGGGGGAAATAGTCTTGTGGCGATGGATGACACCTCTGGACATAGAGGGTCCTCGGTATCAGAGTCGTGTGGTGACTCGTTGTGGGTGTCCTGCAGAGATGCAGGCTCTGTATCATCATTATTATTCTTGTTGTTGTTGTTGCTTAACAATGTGTTATTAATTGTGGTGACCTGTGACTGTGGGTGCGTGACTTCTGTAGCTACTCCATTGTTCGAGCTCTGAGCTGTGTGTGGTGAGTGAGGCGTGGGTGGGGGTTTATTCCTGCCTGCCAATTGTTCTAGCATCTGCAGAATGAATGTTTGTTGGCTTTCCAGCATTGCTGCCGTAGCCTTCTGCAGGGCAATTGTGGCCGGGTCCACTTGCCAATCCCTTCTCGAGTGGCTCGGTCCAGCCATAGCAAAGTCCTGAGTCTCTCCTAGCTGCTCGGGACTGTCCAATTCGCATGCTGTGCTGTACAGAATGCTCCTTTTTGATGTGGTAGTAAAGGGAACTTGCAAGCACTGCACTCTCTGAATGCTGACTTCTGAAACACAGTAGAGAGTCTATTTTTAGAATCAGTGCTGCAAGGGTCTATATATTTAAAAAAAATGTTTTTGTTTCTTGTTTTTTTTAAATTAGGGCTTAAATGGAGCCTGTGATTCACTTGTTATTGACTGTGTCATTATTCCCCCTCCCCCCATCTCTCGAGCAGCATTATGCCCTTTCTTAGGGCTAACTGAAGTTAACTCGCTGAGTTGCGAGCTGTTGTGGGCATTCACGAGGTTCTGATAACCTCTGCGCATATGACTGAGCTGTGGGAGCATCCACGATGCAGCGGGATGGCATAGTGCTAATGCGCATGTGCGGGCACTTGGGAGAAGGTCCCGAGCATGCTGTGTGGCCTCAGCGATCTGGTCGCTTTACTAAGATGGCGGCCGCCCAGTATGCATGCATGACCAACGTATTGCGCATCGCGTGCGATCAGGACACTACTGCGCATGCTTCGAGGGATAGTGGAGTCCCCAGGGAGAAGAAGGAGGCGGGGCGCATGGAGGCTGCCATTTAAAGCCGTTTTTACCAGCCCAAAGTCACCGCCAAGCCAGCAAGGGGAATCTAATACGCACCATGCGGTGCATGGTTGAATACTCTCCTCCGGTGCGACTTTCAGATGTGCTGCCCTGCTTCATTAACTGTTGGGTGTTGGGGGTGGGGCAAGATTGGGAGAGGGTGGTACTGTGCAGTAGTTGTTCTGGGCTAAGGCAGCATCCGTCCGCTATGTAAAGAGGACAGGTGAGCCACAATAGAAGGAGGAACCAAAATATTGTAATGCATGTCCTGGACACTGTGCAATCGCTGATCAGGGACTGCACGTGCATAATGTCTCCGGAAGCCCTCGCTCAGAAGGGAAGGCTCCGTTGCAAGCATAGTATTCAGCATATATATATATATACATCCATTGTGTTTTTTTGTTTTTTTTTAAAGAAAGCTCTCCTTCAGCATGTTACAGATATTTCTACTGAAAATCTCCTTTTGAAACAACTGACGCTAGTTGACGCAGTAATAAGCTACCTGTTGCATTTATTTTTACAGTGCTACATGCTGAAACCCAATTGCTCTAAATTGCTTAATCTGAGCATAATCTGAATCCACCCTGAGGAAACTCACTTAAGTTCCTCCCCTGTGGAACAGGTACTGTAGTCTGTGCCAAAAAATATATAATAAGAGGGTTAATTACCTTTTCTTGTATTGTAGTTACACTGGAGCCTGGAGGAAGTGTTGCAGCCTAACAGATGCACATCGAAGACTGGAGATGAAATAAACAGGAAGGGGCTTGGAGGACAGACCGTAACTTGATCTTAGGTCACATGTGCATCAGCAGCCTATCAGGCGTACATAACCCCAAGGTAAGGTTTGGAGGTACCATGGATATACAGGCAATACAATGAAGAGGTTCACACATAACGCTGTTTTATTAGATTGTAACCCTTTAATTTTCAAAACTGTAGTTTTTGTTGCCCCAGCATACGAACATGACAAGTGTCATTTACAAAATGTGACCCAAAACAGTGTTTTGTGGAATGACAGCAAAAATAGGTTTTGGAGGGGGATTTAATCATGACACCTGCCATGTTCATTAGATGGGGTAAAAAAACATGAGTATGCTGAAAACGTGCACTCAAAAAGTAAAAATATTGCAACATTGTAGGTAAACATTGAAAAATGTCAATGTTTGTTCATAACTTTGTTTTGTTTTTTCAATTTTCACCCCAAATGTTCAACATATACTTTTTATTAGACCTAATTATGAACATGGCAAGTCTAATTTATGAAATCCTGTTAAAAAATGTTATTTTGCAGCATAAGTGTGTAAAGGTGTTTTGGGCAGGATTTGCAAAAAAATTACTTTGTCATGTTCATGAGGTGGGGCACAAAAATGGCTGTGTTGAAAATATGGGGTCAAAATCTGTTTAAATAGCAAAACTAGGAGTAAACATTGAAGAATTTCAACACTGTTTTGCAGCCCTGTCTTTTTTCAGACTTTGGCCCCAAATTTTCAGCAAAGTGTCTTTATTAACCCCACCATATGATCCAGACAGGTGGAACTTTTTACAATCCTGCCCAAAACATGATTTTGCAGAGCATCTGCGAAAACACGTTTGGTGGGGGTGGGGGTAGGGGTGTGAAAAATGTCACCTACCTGGTCCATGAGGTGGGGTTAAAAAGGTTATGTTTTAAATGTGGGGTCAAATTCTGGAGAAACAGCTCAGTCATGAGTAAACATTGAAGAATTTCAGCGTTCCTTCATAACTTTTTGTTTAGATTTTGACCCCAAATTTTCAACATAGTCTTTTTATTACTGCACCTTATGATGGAAACTGGCAGAATTTTTTTAAATCACCCCTGAAATGTGATTTCACAGAGCTACTGCAAAAACACGTCTGCGGGAGCTGTAACATTTCATCTACCTGGCTCATGAGGTGGGGCACACAAAAGGCTATGTTGAAATTTGAAGCATAAATATTAATGAACTTACAAGTTCAAAAAAACATTAAAAAGCCATTAAACTAACTTAATTACCTTGTTTCCGGCATTTCCAGATCAGGCTCTGGGGTGGCAGGATATGCCATTGGTGGACCACATTGGTTAAGTGGGGGGGAAGGGTTGAGGAGGGGGTGTAGGGGGAAAAGGTTGTTGTTGGACCACTTTTTGCTTTTCAGATGTAGCCAGGATACAGGGCTCAGAGGAAGCTATTGGGGTCTGAGGGTGGGATTGTTTTTCAGAGACTGGACACTGGGGGAAGCAATTGGAAGGTGAGCGGGCTAACAGCAGAGGGTGGGATTGCTTTTTCAGAGACCTGACACTGGGGGAAGCAATCGGGAGTTGGGCAGGCTAACAGCAGTGGGTGGGATGGTTTTTCAAGGAAGAGACATCGGGGAAAGTGACCAGGAGGTGGGCAGGCTAACAGTAGAGTGTGGGACTGCTTCTCGGGGACCAGACACCAAGCAACGTGAACAGGAGGTGAGTGGGCCAACAACAGAGGGTGGGATTGTTTTGTTACAGACCGGGCTCCAAGGATAGCAGTTTGGAGGTGGGCAGGCTAACGCAGAGGGTAATAGTAAATGAAGTCCACTCTGAAGAAAGGGGGGTTACTAGTGGGGTGCCGCAGGGTTCAGTATTAGGACCGGTCCTCTTCAATGTCTTTGTAAGCGACATTGCAGAAGGACTGGAAGGAAAAGTATGTCCCTTTGCAGATGACACAAAGAACTGCAACAGAGTTGATGCACAAGTTGGGGTGGAAAGGATGAGAAGGGACTTGGCAAGGTTAGAGGAATGGTCAAATGTATGGCAGCTTAGATTTAATGCCAAGAAGTGCGAGGTAATGCACCTGGGAAACAAAAACCCAGGGGACAAGTACACAATGAGGCGTGAGATACTAACAACAACAAAAATGGAAAGGGACCTGGGGGTAGTCATATCAGATGACTTAAAGGTGGGAAAGCAATGTGAGAGGGCAGTAAGGAGGGCTGGGGGGATACTGGGATGCATAGGAGAGACATCACCAGTAGAAAACAGGAAGTTGTTATCCTCTGTACAGACAGCTGGTGAGACCCCATCTGGAGTACTGTGTGCAGTTCTGGAGACCCTATCTCCGCAAGGGACATAGACAAGATGGAAGCTGTCCAGAGGAGGGCAGCTAAAATGGTGCAGGGTCTGCACGGAAGACATATGAAGAGAGACTAAAGGAGCTTAATATATATAGCCTCGAGGAAAGGAGGAGAGGGGGACATGATAGAAACGCCTTCAAGTACCTCAAGGAACAACAAAGTCCAAGAGGGTAGATCTTAAAAAAAAGAGGTGTGCAAGAACAAGGGGCACACTTTGAAGATGGGGAAGTGCTCAGAGGTAATGTAAGGAAGTATTTTTCACAGAGTGGGGTTGTGGATGCATGGAACGACCTTCCGGAGGAGGTTGTGGAGTCAAAAACAGTGGTTGAATTCAAGCATGCATGGGACAGCCATAAGGCAATTCTAGGGGGTTGGGGTAGAAAGAAGTAGGCTGCTGGTTAACTAGGATCTGCAGCTTATCTGTTAGGTAGGGAAATGGGCAGACTGGGTGGGCCAAGCGGTCCTTATCTGCCGTCAAATTCTATGTTTCTATGTTTCTATGACTGCTTCTTGGTGACCAGACACCAGGCAAAGTGAACAGGAGGTGAGTGGGCCAACAGCAGAGGGTGGGATTGTTTTTTTACAGACCGGGCTCCAAGGATAGCAATTTGGAGGTGGGCAGACTAACAGCTGAGGATGGGATTGTTGGTTTACTGAGGGAGCACTGGGGAAAGCGATCAGAAGGTGGGCAGGCTAACAGCGGAGGGTTAGATTGTTTCTTCACAAACAGAGCACTGGGGAAGGAAGCAGTTGGGCTGGGGGGGGTGAGCAGCAGACTGATCATGATGCCATTCAGCTGGGTGCTGTGCAGTGTCTTGCAGATAAAAGGATGAAGCTGCACTCTGATACGTGCTACTGTTTACTTTCAGCTACACACAGTTTCTAAGCATCAGCCAGGCTGTACAGCTTCACTATTAGTCTGCTCCTCATTGGGCTGTCACTGCTGAGCTTCCTGCAGCCTGAGCAGCACTGGATGCTACAATGACATGCCTCTGTCTGCAGCCCCTACTCTACCAGGGTAGACACAAGATGTCCCCTTCACATTGCGTGCCTTGACATAAAAAAACACAAGGGTGTTTGACCTGTCACAACTGATCCCCCCATGATCATTCATTCAGAAAGGAGGAGTACAGGGTCACATTGATGAACTGTAAAGTAAGCACATTTTCACACACACAAAAAAGTTATATTTGTTCCAGTTGGAATGTTAACTCTAACAGAGTTAACTCATCCCAATCTGACACTTCTGACAGTATGACAGTCACATAGTACGAAGGCTTGGGGATGGGGTCTAGAATTCCTTTCTCCTATAGCACAAGAGGTGAAAGGTTTTGACCCTCCCTACCCTTCAAGGGGAACAGTATCTGCCTGCCTGGGCTATTTTTCAATACTGTCCATTCACAGAGCCTTAAAGGCTAAACATTTGCTGCTGTCTCATGGAACTCCTACAGTCTTGTCTCTGGAGGGAGGTATCTGCCTTTGAAAGGCTTAATCCTTAAGACAGTTCTCCTCATGCAGTTAACCAACCAGCTCGTTGAGACAGAATCTCAAAGCGGGGATGAATTTTCCAACATAGCTACGATTCACAAGTAGCTGTTTTGTTGCTTATATTTTTCAGTTCCTCGAGGAATTTAATGTTCTGTTTTTCTCTTTGCTGTGGCTTCATTAGGTAATGGGATTTGTATTTTAAATTTATCAAACAGTTTTATTCACAAAAGAGTTATACAAAATCACGCATACTTCCATAATGTACAACAAATTAGCTTCCTTAATCCTTATGCAAGGGAAAATAAATTGTGGCAATATAGACTTTGAAGGAGTTTCTACACTTGGAAAATTAAAATGATGGGACCCATCACAACATGCAGTAAATAAAGTGTGGGTATAACAGAGATGTACATAGCATACACTAAAATTGGGAGCTTTTTGTATCAGACTCTTCCCAACATACCCTAAACAAAAGTATGGGTGTGTTATAGACACATATAGTATGCCCAGCACACTGGAAGGTCTTTGAACCAGACCCTTCCCAACACACCCTAAATATTGTGTGGGGCGTACTGGAGATGTACATGCTGTAGTATGCACTGCACACCAGGAGACCTTTGTACCAGACCCTTCCCAACACACCCTAAATAATGTTTGGGGTGTACCGGAGTTGTACATACTGTAGAATGCACTGCACACCGGGAGGTCTTTGTACCGGACCCTTCCCAACACATGCTAAATAAAGTGTAGGGTGTACTGGATCTGCACATGCTGTAGTATGCACTGCACACTGGGAGGTCTTTGTACCAGACCCTTCCCAACACATCCTAAATAATGTGTGGGTGTACTGGAGATGTACATATTGTAGTATGCACTACACACTGGGAGGTCTTTGTACCAGACCATTCCCAACACACCCTAAATAATGTATGGGGTGTACTGGAAACGTACATGCTGTAGTATGCACTACACACAGGGAAGTCTTTGCACCACATCCTTCCCAACACACCCTAAACAACATGTGGGGTGTGCTGGAGATGTACATACTGCAGTATGCACTACACACTGGGAGGTCCTTGTACCGAACCCTTCCCAACACACCCTAAATAAAGTGTGGGGCATACTGGAGATGTACATGCTGTAGTATGCACTACACAGTGAGAGGTATTTGCACCAGACCCTTCCCAACACACCCTAAATAATGTGTGGGGCATACTGGAGATGTACATGCTGTAGTATGCATTACACACTAGGAAGTCTTTGTACCAGATCCTTCCCAACACACCCTAAATAGTGTAGGGTGTACTGGATCTGTACATGCTGTAGGATGCACTGCACACTGGGAGGTCTTTGTACCGGACCCTTCCCAACACACCCTAAATAATGTGTGGTGTGTACTGCAGATATACGTGATGTAGTATGCACTACCCACTGGGAGGTCTTTGTACCAGACCCTTCCCAGCACACCCTAAATAATGTGTGGGGTATAGTGGAGATGTACATACTGTAGTATGCACTACACACTAGGAGGTCCTTGTACCAACCCCTTCCCAACACACCCTAAATAAAGTGTGGGGCGTACTGGAGATGTACATGCTGTAGTATGCACTGCACACTGAGAGGTCTTTGTATCAGACCCTTCCCAACACACTCTAAATCATTTGTGGGGCATACTGGAGATGTACACGCTGTAGTATGCACCAAACACTGGGAGGTTTTTACATCACACCCTTCCCAACACACCCTAAATAATGTGTGGGTGTACTGGAGATGTACATACTGTAGAATGCACTGCACACTGTGAGGTGTTTGTACCAGATCCTTTACAACACACCCTAAATAATGTGAGGGGAATACTGGAGATGTACGTACCATAGCATGCACTGCACATGGGGAGGTTTTTGCATTGCACCCTTCCCAACACACCCTAAATAAAGTGTGGGGCATACTGGAGATGTACATGCTGTAGTACGCACTACACACTGGGAGGTCTTTGTACCGGACCCTTCCCAACACACCCTAAATAATGTATGGGGTGTATTGGAGATGTACATGATGTAGTATGCACTGCACACTGGGAGGTCCTTGTACCAGACCCTTCCCAACACACTCTAAATAATGTGTGGGGTTTACTGGAGATGTATGTGCTGTAATATGCACCGCACACCAGGATGTCTTTGTACCAGACCCTTCCCAACACACCCTAAACATCATGTGGGGTGTGCTGGAGATGTACATACTGCAGTATGCACTACACACTGGGCGATCTGTGTACTGAACCCTTCCCAGCACACCCTAAATAATGTATGGGGCATACTGGAGATGTACATGCTGTAGTATGCACTACACATTGGGTGGTCTTTGTACCAGACCCTTCCCAACACACTCTAAACAACATGTGGGGTGTGCTGGAGATGTACATATTGTAGTATGCACTACACACTGGGTGGTCTTTGTAGCGGACCCTTCCCAAAGTGCCAGGTGTACTGGAGATGTACATGCTGAAGTATGCCCTCCCTACATACTGGGAGGTCTCTGAACTAGATCCTTCCAAACACACCTGAGGTGTATTGGATATATAAAATAAATAAATAAATAATATATATATATATATATATATATATATATATATATATATATATATACACACACACACACACACACACACACACACACACACACACATATATGTATTGTGTGTCCTATTCACTGAGAGGTCTTTGTGCTGGCTAGTTCCCAATACACTCTAAATAATGTGCGGGGTATACTGGAGATGCACAAAATATGCACTACACACGGGGATGTCCATGTACCAGACCCTTCGCAACACACCCTTTATAAAACATGGGGGTACAGCAGATTTATACTATGTGAACTACACATTGGAGCACCTTTGTACCGGACCACTCCCAGCACAACCTAAACAGGTGTGGGGAGTACAAGAGAGTCAATGAATGCCCAACAAATGGGATTCTATGTACTGAACCCCTCCCAACACATCCTAAATAAAGTGTGGGGTGTTCAGGAGAGCCAATGAATGCTCTATGAACAAAGAGGTTCTTCATACAGGATATTTCTACATATTAAGGTGTGAGGTGTATTGGCGAGGCAATTAATCCTCGACACACACGGAGTGGGGACTTTACAAACACTCCTAAATAAAAGTGTAGAAGGGTGTATGGAGGCAATTAATCCTTGACACACATGAGGGGGCCTTCCCAAAACACTCTAAATAAAGTATGGGGTGTACTGCAGAGATAGTGTATACCCCACCAAAAAAGGGTTCTTTGTACCACGTCCTTCCCAACACACCCCTGATAAAGTGCAGGTTGGGGCCACACAATGGCCCAGTGGATAGGGCATCCTGCTCCCGTGCTGGCAACCCAGGTTTGGGACCAGACACCAGGAGCTAGGCCAGGTGGTCAGGGGGCTGAGGTGGTACAGCCCCACCTCAACACTCCCAGCCAGAGAGGGACAGCGCTGTGGGTCTGCTACTGCAGCGACACCTGTGGCAGGCCAGGAAAGGAGCATGCATACGTGTGAGGCCTGACAGGGTGCTGCAAAGTGTCAGCAGGAGGTGGGAAGGACCAGGAGACGGGAACAAAAACAAGAATGATCCATGTCTCCTATGCCTCCTATATGACAGCCGCTGGTACTTTTGGGCCCTGCTCTGTGTAAATCCCCACAGTCCTGATGGTGAGAGGGGTGGCTAACAGTGCTTGGAAGTAGAGTGACACCAGCCGGTATGTCTGGAGGAAGTGGCAGTCTGGATTGGAAACAGCTATGAGGCAAGCAAAAAAAAACAAACAAGTGCTAGGTGTAAGGTGTACTGGAGATGCAGAGAGGGTTCCTTGTACCGAACCCTTAAAGGAAAGGTGGTATGCCATAGATTCTGTATGCCCTATAAACAAGGAGTCTTTGTACTTGAAGACTGTGCTCCACCCCACCACCACTTATTTGTAATATACTGTATGACACTAATGGTAAGATAAGTCAATGTTTTATTTTCATTTATAAAATGGCAAGGAAAAATCTAGAAACGTTATTGGCCACGAGACATCACCCAAGCAAGAATGCATTAAATTGCTAGCAATACACGGTCAGGTGCCAGATCTCATTGACAAGACAAAAAAGTCTCATTACCTATAAAATCAGAGACTATTTCATGTATATATTTAAAATGTACTTAAACAAATAATTTTTGTAAAAAAAATATTTTAAAAGTTTCTGTTTACATATACTTAAGAGCAGTGAGCCATTTTATAAAGGCAATAAGCCTCTCCAGGTGTGCAATAAGGATCTGAGTGCACTTCCCAGAGTTGTAAGGATGCTCAACCTTCAGCCTCATACCTCATTCCCCTGAGGCATGCATTAAACCAAACAAGACTCATTGCTTACTTGTTTTAATATCTGGGACTGGGGAAGGCACCTAACTCTCGTATCAATGGCTTGATGTTTTGAATACTGAACCCTGAGACATGCCTCAAGCTAAAGATATGGTACAATGAGTCTAAATGTTGGTGGACAGGATCAAGGGAACTGTGGAGGTGAAACACCTACCTCCTGGAAAAGAAGATTGCAGGCTGCCCAGTATTCAGGCACCTTTGTCGGCCAAACAAGGAACAATGCTGGCATCAACTATGAAGGCTGTAACTAGCCAAAAAACAGTATTTCTGTATTGAATGCAAACAACTGTACACAAGCAGCTAAATTGCTATTGCAGTTCCATAAGCTTCAGATCAACATTACATTGTGTTTTCTAAGGTTTGGCTGCGTAGTATTATAAAATGGGCAAGGGAAATCCTGAGTCCTGCTTGGTCCTTAGCCATGCATTAAAATTTTCTCAGCATGGGCCGGCCCAGTGGTGCTGAGGGTTGAGGCATTGGATGCCACACCTCATTCCGGTGACCTGGGTTTGGGAATTACCGCAGGTCATCAGGGTGCCGGCACTGGGAAGGGCAGAGCAGGATCGAGCACCTAACGGCAACTCTCCTCTCCCGGGGTGGTTGTCGCCCCAACCCCCATGGTTCTGCTGCCACCAGGTGGAGGTCCGGTGGCAGCGCAGGCAGGAGAGACGGCAAGTCGGGAGGGTGTCTTGGAATGCGGCACACACGTGCCTCCACACGCGTACGTGCATGTCGGGGACTAGAGGCAGGCGACAACAGGAAAGAAACACATAAAATACATAATGAAAAACAAAGCGTATAAACATGACTAAAAACAAGTGCTGGCAACCAGGACTACTACAGAAAAAAAAATCAATATGCAAAATAAAATGTTCAGTTTGCTCGGAATTTTATCAACTGCCATTTTTTTTCTTTCTTATGTGAACATCATCACAGTCAAAAAAAAGTGTCCTGCACATTGTTACTGCTCACATACATTTTGTTAATGCAAGCAATGAACTGCATAGCATAAAACAATCACATTTAAAACAACTCTTTATCATCCTTCATACCCCGCCTACCCATGGCACTACCAGAACCTTCCACTTACTTGCTTGCTCCCAATGGAAAAAACAGAGCTGATTTTTTCTTTTCAAACTATGAAAAGAAACAGTTCCAAAAACACCAGTTTGGAAAATACATCATAACAACCTGTCATGTTTGTAGCTTTTGTTTATATTTCTGATTTTATTTCTACTTTGGCAACTTTTAGACAGTTTAAGAGTCGCTCATCCCCGAGTCACTTGCTAACTATCTCCAACAATCCACTCTGAAAACTGCTCCTGATTAAACTCATGCTCTGTGACAGCTTTAGCTGTGAAACATCGATAACTAATAGGATGTCATATATATTTTAAAACCTGACAGTGCCTTGCCGGCCCGGTGGCACTGAGGATTGAGCTGGACACCACACCTCACACCATGCCAGTGACTGGGGTTCTGAAGTGAGCTCGTGCTGCCGGGGGTCTGCAGGGGAGGGAGAGGAATGAGCATCCGATGACAGCTCTCCTCTCCTGGGGTGGGTGGGCAAGTCATCCCGCTCCTTGGCCCCTGGTGGAAGATGGGGAGCAGCGCCAGACCACAGGAGATTAGTAGTGCAGTGGTGAGATGCGTGCGCTCCTCCACGTGCGCGCGTTCATGGCCATGAGGGGGTAGGGACAAAGAAAACCGATAAAAATGACTGCCAACTCCTTGATGTCCCCGCCGGCATGGTGGTACACCGCCCCCCCCAGATTGCCTGTAATTGCCAAGTAATCAGGGCTCGGGGTCTGGCAGGGGGCGACTGCCGGAGCCGGAAGGGGGGGTGGATATCATCAGCAGGCCAGGAGGATAAACACAATAATAACAATAAAAAAAACTGACAGTGCTGTACCTCAGAAACTTTTGCCCTGTCTCAGAATTGTTCACTGGTTCCTCCCGCCTTCCTCATGCAACTCATTTGCTAATTGTGCTTTACCTTAAATGATTACAAGGATCACAGTCGCACTTCAACTCTCCCCCAAAGTGCTTCTGATTCATAATTGGGCTTGCCATTAGAATACTCGGGGGGGGGGACCATATGATCATGCTGCTACAGTACATCTTAGCCAGTGGACACATATCAAAGCCTAAGCAAAACTACAGTCGTGACCTAAACTACAAGTACAGAAGCTTATGAAGGGCAGAAGACCTCAAGCAAAACAGAAAAGCATTATTACACAAGTAGGCGGAGGAACTATTTTATTAAAAACTAAGCAGCAGTTTTAAGTTTTTTAATCTTTGAAAATATAGATTTTAATTTTTTCACTAATGTGAAACTCAGGGACCCATTTTATAAGTACAATATGGCACTCCGGGGCTGTGCATTAGACATTTCTAATGCACAGCCGGGAGCTGAAGGCACTCGACCTGTGGCCTCGTACCTCACTACACCCTTGGCCATGCATTAGAAATGTCTAATGCATGCCCTTCCCCCATGTCTTATTGCTTATATAGTTTAGTGAGCACCTGGACAGGCATAACATCATTCAGCCCTTTCAGTCTGGTTTTCACCAGTGCCACATCACTTAGATAGTCCTGCTCAGAGTTTGTTAAGATCTCTTTCTAGCATGGGACTTGGGTGAAGTACCAGTAGTGATCTTCCTCCATCTCTTCTAGCCATTTTACAGGATAAACTACCACGTTTTGGTGCAAAACTCCAGGAATATATAGGAGTGTCTTGAACTCTACTCACATGGTTCAGGTTTTTCATAGCGGATCGGGAACAGTCAGTGGAGATGGGCCCATACCAATCGCGGCTGACTGATCTTGATTACCATGTTCCCCAAAGGCCAGTCTATTCTGTGTAGTGTTCCCTGAAATCACTCAGTGTTGCTACTCCAGTGATGCTTTGATGAAATGGAGGTCTGGATGGCCTCCCATTGGCTGGCTGTAAAACCTATTAAGACTGAACTGCCCTTGGTTGGCCTAAACTGTCAGGTCCCTGCCTTCAAAAGTAGCCTCAAGCTTTGTTTTTTGATGGTGTGCAGCTTGTGGCAGCAATCACGTTATGCTAGCATTGTGCAGTCTGCCTGGCAAAGGCTTGATTACAGGATTATTGTTCTGCCTTTCAAGGCCTTGAACATACTGGGTCCCACATACCTTCCTGAGGTTCTGACTTCCCCAGCCCAGGTACAGCCATTAAACACAGGGGCTGCTCATTGTTTCTCACTTGAGCTCATAGAAACATAAGATTCTGATGGCAGAAGGAGACTAATGACCCAACAAGTCTGCCCATAATTATGTAAACCCCCTACAAATGGGGGCTCCCGAAAAGTCTTCCGTAAGCTTGCCTAAATGCTCACTGCCAGGCTGGTGTCCTGCGTTTAGCAGTTAATCATTATTGCTGAAGAGTGCCTGTGTAGCCTCTATGTACTGTCGCTTTAAGAGCTGCCTAGATTGCAGTAATAATCTGGGAAGGGGCTGAGTGTTGTCATGCTCGAGTCCCGCCCGGGCTGCAGGTAATCACTCTGTTTCTGCCATCGCTAATTGCACAGAGGGAGCCCTGTTAATAGATGTAACTGTTTGCTGATCATTCTTTGGAGTACTAATAATAATGTTGTTCGTCTAACCTGCCTTCTTTGCAGCAAGGACTGTTTTGTTTATCCCCACCATTTTGGCCCGGAACTGCCGAACTGGACCAATCAGTCTGGTGGGACCTAAAATGGAGCCAGACTACAGGAGATGTCTGGAGTCAAACTCTGTAGGAATTGTAGTTTGGGGCTTTTGGCGCCTTTTTGCACCTGAAGGGGGAGCCTTTGTTGTGACTGACAAGACAGATCAGCCAACCAAATCTTTTGGATCTGAGGGAAATCCCCAAGCTGCCTGCTGTTTCAGCCAGTTCTGAGCTGGGAAGTGAAATGAGAACAGCTCAAGTGATTTGGGCAGTAGTTCTGTGTAGTTTTGCATGGAAGAACTGTGAAAGGGCTGAGTTTTGGCCTGCATGTCTGCCTGCTGCCCTTGAGAGGGAGAGAAGAGAATTATTTTGGACTAAATCCAAGTTTGTGAGAACAAAGTAAGCCACTGATTTTTAACCAGGTTCATACCTGAAGAAGACCAAAGATTTTGCTGAATGCGATCGGCCTGTCAGGATTTCCAGCTGCTTTTGAATCCCCAGTTTGTGCAGAGACTTTGCGATTGTGACCGGAGAGTGGTTTGCCTGGTACAGTAGGATTTCTTTACATGTAAACGTGCTGTGTATTGAAAGTGGGTTGTGATTTGGTCCCCCACTGTGTGAACTGTGTTCTGCATGCTGGAAGCTGTATCCAGCCCCTAGTGGACTGTATACGAATTTGTCTCCATTTGGCCTAGGCCTTGCCACACTGGTCCAGCCAGACTACCCGCTGCACAGAGAAAGCCATCGACAAGAGACCTGCCTGGGGATCAGCCCCCTGCTCCATGCTTGAACAGGAACGATGCCTCGGCGATTCATGTGGGCCCTGCTTCTCCTGGCACTCCAGATTAACCACCTGCTATCTCGATTTTCATCCAGCCTGTGTCCAGTCTTGGGTATCATGAGCAATCATCAGGGTAGCTCCCTGCAACAACAGCCTAATCTAAAAGTGTGTCATCTGATTGTCTTGTTGTTTTCTTTTCACGAACTGAACCCTCCGGCTCCGGATTACAAATAGTGTGTGTTGTGCATGTTGTTTTCTTCCATCACAGGGCCCCAACCAGCTGCAAAGTTCCTGGCTAGCCCACCATTCTCCATCTGGGTACCCAGAGTGTGTGAATGTTTATGGACCCTGAAGTACATGCATAACTGTTTGATTGATACAGTCCTAAAGCAAATTAACCTGATTACGCCCCTCCCATGTTCAAGTCCCTTAAATAAATCAGATCTAACTCGTTTTTGCATTTACCCTGACTGTGGTTCCAGTTTGTGCAAGAGTACTGTACTGCTGTTATTTGCTGTGTATAACCTTGTTTTACAGGGGGTCCCCAAGGCCAGGCCAGAGGAAAGCCCTGGTGGAAAGTGCAAACAGTGTGGGTACTTGTGTGGTGTATCAGGGGTATGGTGAAAGTGATTATTGTGTATTGTTGCGGTCACTAGTAAGGAAAGAGGGGGAGTTACAGTGTCCCGGAGGGCTATGCCCAGGCTGGCTTCACCACTACCAACCCTGACCTCCGGGTGGAGGCACCCATTTCAGAACTCAGGCCCCTTAACCTGCTACTAGCCAAGCAGGCAGGGGGAGTAGCCCTTGCGATAGCACCACCTAGGGGTTACAATTATTTATCCTCTGCTGACTCAAATCAGCGGGGAATAAAGCACTCTTGGTAGCAGTCCCCATTCTATGGCATTCCATCCTGTTGTCTGTCCATCACATCCTGAGCTTGGACTACTTCAAGGCGGAACTATAAAAGTGGCTTTTTGGCTCTGCCTACCCTAGCTGCATTCCACGAAATAACTTCCATTATAGATTTCTGCTGTTATTCCTTCCCACTCTCATTTTGCATATGAATAATAACTTACCTATCAGACTATTTAAATCATGCATTGTATATGATTATTATTCACAATATTATTTTTTTGTACCATATAGTGCTCTTGTCAGAGAAGGATGTTGTATAAATGTCATATTGTAGCCTGAGAGCTGGATATTCAAACTGTGCCGGGCAGGGGTGTAAGCCCAGGCGCAGCGCAACTGGGCTGCACCAGGGCATGGACCAGGCGATATTCAATGGTGTTGCACAATGGCATAGCACCGTTGAATATGGCACTGATGGCGCACACACTGCGCAGTGGCACTGCACCAGCGCAAGTGACAGAACGGAGCAGGGGGATGCACCAGCGCAAGTACAGTTGTGCTAGGTGCATCAACCGCAATATTCAGCACTGGGCATGCAAAGGAGGCCATTATGCATGCAAGGTGCAAATAGGGTCATTTGCATGTCATTGTGGCCCCATTTAAATGCGGTGTGCCAATCTCCAGCAACTTGCACCTAGCGCCCTGCCAGGCTGCAGCCACCGGGGACCAATGCCCCGCGGTCCTATGGCGGTTCCCCTGCTCCCGTACGCCTGATCATGGGCAGAGGTTCTTTAATAACCCTGGTGGTCCAGTGGATTCCCCACCCATCGCCCGATCACTGGCATAGAGTACATAAAAGACCCTGGTGGTCTGGTGGATACCCCCATCACCTGATTGCGGGCATATGGTACATAAAAGACCCTGGTGGTCCGGTGGATACCCCCCCCATTGCTTGATCATGGGCATATGATACAGAAAAGACCCTGGTGGTCCGGTGGATACCCACTCAATTGACCGATCGCGGGCATATGTAAAAATAAACCCTGGTGGTCCAGCGGAACGCCCTCCAGTGCCCGATCATGGGCATAGGTTGTAACACACCCTGGTGGTCCAGTGGAAGGTCCCCCATTGCCCAATTGTAGGCACATGTGAAATGAACATCCCTGGTGATCCAGTGGAATCCCCCCCATCACCTGATTGCGGGCGGACATAGCAAAAGAAGCCCTGTTAGTCTAGTGGCCCCCACCCGCCCACTGAGGTGGGGGCTCCTGCTGCACAGGCGTTGTAAGATGCCCTCAACTGGTGCCAAGCTACCTCCAGGCCCTGAGTAGAAAGTGAGTAGAAAGATCAATGGCCTGCCTGTCTTGCTCTGCAGCAGTGTAGCTAAGAGCTGTCATAGCTGCAACCATAGGGGATGGCTGTAGATTGCCATATGTGCTCAATGTGCAGAAAAGCATATTAGGGCACATGCCAAGGAGAAAGCCTTCCTGCTAAGGGCATCCTTCTGAGTGGAGGTGATGGCTGAACTGGAGAAGGGACCCCTCCACACTGTTCTGATGCCTCCACGAAGACTCTAGGCCCTGGAGGAATGACAACTGAGTCAATATTGGGAACTTCAAGGAGTCCCAATGGCAGGGCTGCTAGATCGCAGCTTGTAAAAGCATTCAAGTCGAGCACCTGGAGCATCTCTAGCAAGAAATTCTGGTACAAGGCGTACTCAGTGGTCAAAGGCAAGTGGATAGGAGGAGGTGGATAGAATGATCAGTGATCTGGGGAAACTCGAGTAGTGGTCTAAAGCATAGCAGTTGGGGTTCAATCCCAGAAAAGTACAAGTTCAGGCAGCTAAGGCACAGGAACCCAGGCGCTGAGTACAGGGGTTATTATATCTAGTGACCTCAAGGTGGCAAGGCAGTGTGAAAAAGCAATAAGTAGGGCTAGTGGGATGCTTGGGTGCATAGGGAAGGGTATATCCAGCAGAAGGAGGGAAATGGTGTTACCACTGAATCGCTCGCTGGTGAGTCCCCACCTGAAGTACTGTGTCCAGTTTAAAAGGCCACACCTCAGAAAGAGCATAGACAGCATACAGGCAGTCCAGAGGAGGACAACTAAAATGGTGCTGGGGTTTCACGACAAGCCCTAAGAGACGACAAAGAGATATCAACATGTACACTCTGGAAGAGAAGAGAGTGAGAGGTGACATGATAGAGACCTACATGTACCTCACAGGGGTGAACAAGCTGCAGTAGGGAAGTCTCTTTCACATGAGAAGGAGCACCAGAAGCAGGTGGCTGCAATGAAGCTGGTGGGGGGGGCAGTGAGAGAAATGTGAAGAAATATGTCTTTGTTGAAAGAGTGTCAGATGCCTGGAAACAGCCTGCCAGCAGAAATGGTGGTGGCAGAAATAATTGGGGAGGAGCTTCAAGCATGTGTGGGACAGACATACAGTAGAGGTATATTAAAGAAAAAGGCAGGGAGGATGGAGGGTCACCGGAGACCAGTTAAGCTCTGTGGAGACAGATTAGCCAGGGAATATTAGGGCAGACTGGGTGGGTTAAATGGTCCTTTTCAGCCAACAAATTCTGTTTCTGACTCATCTGAGGAGGACATTAATGAACACAAGGTGCCAGCTCCACGGAATGTTGGTGACAGGCACAAGGGCCTGAACTGGGCCTCAACTCCCTGTACCAAACCTCTACATAACCAATGAATTTCCTGTACTGGTCCCATGTTGGCATCCCCTCAGGACCTATGAACAAGGGCAAACTCTCAAGGAAATGGTGAGGCCCTGCTAGAGGGGGGTTGAGACTTCTGGTCTCAGGGGCCCCAACTTGAGCTGTGGAACTGCAAGTGGGCCTTGCCGGCGGAGAGGGGCCTTACAGAAGCACCCAAAGGGCAACCTACTACATCCGAGGAGCGACTTGATCAGAGTCCATGGGAAGGGATAAACCACAGGTGAGGAGAGAGGAGACATACAGGTCCTGTACAGTTACTCCATTCTCACCAATGGTGGTGTTGTAAAGCAACTCCAGGGTAAACCCTGCCTCCGGGCTGCCATCTGACCCAGAGTCACTGCTGCCTCTGGCACCAGGCTCAGGATCAACATTAGCCTCAGAGACAGGACCACCCCCATTGCCATGTTTGGCACCACCCTCGATACAGTGCTTTTTGCCAACTTCAGTGTCCTTCCCAGAGTTATCACCCACTCCGGTGTTGCAAATAACACCAGAGTCAGGGATGACCCAAGGAACAACACCGGTGCTGGGGCCTTACTTGAAGCCGGGCCCAGGACCAACACCATGGCCGTTACTGCATCCATCACCATATCCGGTGCCTTCACTCTCCTTGTGCTGCTAGTGGCACCATAGACATTCCAAATCTGCAACAGTATGGGAAACAGCCGCAGAGCTTGTCCTTCTCCTGACACCGCGAACAGTGTCAGAAGGGAACCCGGCATCATCACTGGTGCCACTCACCGTGTCGTCGATGCAAATGGTGACAACAGCACAGGCGATGCCTGAGGACAACACCAATGTGTCCACCATAGTAGACTGAGTGTATAGCTGCTGCCCTGTTACCAGAGACATCTGCTGTTTAGGGCAGGCCAACTGTGGAGGGTTCACAGTTGACTAGCCAGAAGTAGTCTACTGTCTTCCTGACTCAACCACTGGAGTCTGACACTGCAGCACAGTGAGGTAGAGGAGAGACCAAAATTCCATGGAACCAGCAATCCCAGAAAAAGGCCTAGGGAAAGGGCCTAAGGACCTGACAGTGGACGCACACATGCAACGCCAGCCTCTGAAGGTGGGGATCGAACAACCCCACTTCAGCTAACGGTTCTCTACAGTGAGCTGGTCCACTGAGAAGCCAGCATTACATGCATGCATGTCATGCTCTAGTTCAAGGCAGGCCACACAGGGCTAATGCTGGTCTGGAGCAGCCACAGGTTCCCCACTGTGGCAATGGCACATTATGGGTGACTGCTGGACTTTTTTCGAAGATTTTTGGCTCTTTTTTCTCAGACTTTATCACAGAAAAATAACAAACTAAAGTAGCACCATGGAAAATTGAGAAATAGCGGAGACGCAGTACTAAAAGCCACAAAGACTCGAACAGAGGCATTATTCTCCACAGTGTGCACATGACAGTGGGAAGAACAGAACTGAGGCTAGTGAGGGAGCTGACAATGGCTACTGGCTGGCACATGGCACCAAGTGGGGATGTACAGGTGACATGCTCAGTAACTGTGGCTAGCCTCCTGGCAAAAGCATTGCTCCCGTGGGGTCCCAGTGCCTCTGGCCCCAGAAATCAATGGTGAAGATTGATTCTTGGAAGATTAAAGAGCAGGTACTCATTTCAGAGGCACTTTCTTAATTCAGCAGTAACAAAGTGCTGTTAGTCCTCACGTATGTCTTTTTTTCCTGTATCTGCTACTAAAATGCAATATTTTACCCTTAATTGCACTCCCGCTGTGAGCTGACTCTGAAAAACTCCATTGTCCCGCAGCGCCAAACCTTAAGTGACTCTGACGTCATTAAACGAATAACAAACCTCAAGGTGCTGTTCGTTTCATTCATTCATTCAGGATTGCAGCCTATGTGCCGATTTTCTGTTGCCCAAATTCATCTAGTAAACCATTGCATTTTTCTTTCAGGTAGTTCCATGTAGTGACAGTGATTCAGTTCTGACGCGAATTTGCTTTTAGAGTTCTGCTTATCGAGCATTTGCCACTGTTCAGTGTCAGCATATGTGCCAGTTTTCATTCACCCCAAATAATTTGTTGCACTGCGGCATTTTTCTTTCAGGTAGTGCTGTGGTCATCTAGTACATGCAGTACTGTGATTATATTCCATCGACTATGTGGAACATTGTCCCCCAGTTCTAGCTTGATTGACCTAGCGGTAGAGTCAGAGATCAGTGTGATTTGCTCGTTTGCCAAACACAGCGGTGTAGCCGCTACCTCTTGTACCTGACTTACTGCTTTGTGAGCAAAAAATATAGGCGGCAAATAACAGGAAGCAGGGCAAACGGCAACAAAATAAAAATAAAAATAACAACCTACGGATACTATGAGGTAAAAGATACCTCCCCCGCAAAGATATAAAGTCCCTATGTGCTTGATGAGATACACCCCCCTCCCCCCATGGGACCAATTCCTACACATCGCGACTGACTGTTTGTGCCGTGCGCCTTCTCCTGGTACAGTTAGCATGCATTTGTACCCGGACAACAAGAGAGAGAAAACAGAGAGAAAGTCAACAAAGAATGGTGTGATTTTGAAAAGCACACACGCTCACTCTTGGGAGAAGAGCAGGGGATGGTTTAGCAGTAAGTTCATGGTCCTCTCACCCTCACACCCCAACCTCACTCCCTTTATGAAAAGTCTTTTTTGCTTATTCCATTATAGTCTGCACAGTTTGTACTCGGAAAAGATGTAAATAAAAAGACTGAAACCGTCGATCGGCCAGTAGAGCAAAGCGGTCATAATGTCAAGGGCAAAGCAGGGATGGCAACAGCAGCGGAGTGGATTACAGTGACTTTCAGATATTTTTATGTTTGCTTGCACGCATGTGCAAGAAACATAGTGCCATCATCCGAGTTTTCAGAGGTGTGGCAGCCCTCTTCCAATTCAGTCAGTGTGTTTGCAGGCGCAGCCGCAGTTCTCCAATGCCTGCTGAGCTGTCTATGACAGCTCCAAAATGCAGTGACATACAGTTGAAAGGGGAGCTTACGCTCAGTGAGCAACGATCAGATATCGCCTGCTCATGCGCGCCTCCCCTACACACACACACACACACACATGCACGCTGCCTGCTGGCCTCTCCATCCCTTTATCTCTCTTGTCTCAAGCATTTCTCCGCTTCAGTCCAAAACTTGGTCAATAATTCAGTAGACTCAGCTTTCAGGCACAGA
This sequence comes from Neoceratodus forsteri, assembly GCA_016271365.2. Classification (NCBI taxonomy): domain Eukaryota; kingdom Metazoa; phylum Chordata; order Ceratodontiformes; family Ceratodontidae; genus Neoceratodus; species Neoceratodus forsteri. The sequence continues at coordinate 1,313,185,993 of CM057452.1, read as the reverse complement.
ATCAATGAGATGGAAACAGCCTGTACATCGCAGCATAGATAATAGAATGAGAGAGAGAGATAGAGAGAGAGAGAGTTAAGTTTCTGTCATAATAAAAATGCCTGTTTCGAATCAAAAGGAGGAAAACAATGCATTTACAGTAGCCACTAAATGATGCAATTGGCCCCCTATACATGCACTTTCAGCATGCTAAACCACAGACTCGACACAAACGATAAGGACTACATTATTATTTTTGAAGTGAAACCTTATTTTTTAAGGTAATTATTTTACATTGAAACACAGATTTTAGTTTTTCAAACCATGCGATTACTTAACACCCCTCTCAATCTTACTATAGCCTTCAGATTCCGTCAGTTCATCCCAGTTTTACAAATCCCTGTCTGTTGGTCTCAGAAGTGATAACAAGATGCCTTTCCACTCGGATGTTATAACTCCAGAACGATGCCCAGCTAAGTCCGGGATGTTACTTCCCCACATGCTAGTCTCCCAGTCCCGTTCTTCTTTCACTGCAGGTCAGACTGGGAACTTTGGGACTGCAGCAGGGATCACAGCCAAGGGAGCTCACTGCAGGGGGAGAGAGAGATCCCTCATTCATCGCCACCTCTGCTACAGGTCATGAGTTCCGGTTACCGATCTCCAGAACAAGGTTGTGTGTGTGTGTGGGGGGGGTGTCACATCGGTCCCTTTTTGTTAAGTGCCATGCTGGATTCCTGATTCTGCAGAGGACCCACAGCCTGACTCCCTTCCCATTCCCAGCCGAACTCTGTGGTCTGGGACTGTCTCATTGACTTATTGAAATAGTGGCACTTTAGGGACCTTCTCCAGTTTGCACAACCAACAGGGACTGTCTAGAAGTTGAAAAACGTGACCTCGCTGGCAATCCCTTTTTAGTGCAGATACGGGGACAGTCCCAAAATCAAGGCATCCCTGCATATTTCAAGTCCATAAATGCTCCCACTGAAATATGTTTTATTAAATGGAATGAAGAGTTCCTTAGGAATGAATCATCATTAAATATGCTTGCTTAGACAGCCTAAGAGAGGGCATATAGACCACTATGCCGCCAGATCTATAAGTAACCAATAAGCATTCGCAGCTACCCGGTCGTCAGTGTAAACGAAGCGGTGACGTTGGAGTGTCAATCGCTGAGTATCCCAGCTTCAGCACCAAACCAACCAGCACAACGACTGGAGGCGAAGTGGGGTAGCCTTTATTATGGGTATGGTACTGAATCCCAACCTACTATAGCCTGACATTCTAAATTCCATACTTGCTTTCCCAGCTTTGCACTATCCCCAACTGTTAAAATTCCTGTCTTACTAAATCCCATCATGGCACCAGTGTTTCAGCATTCCAAATAGTCAGAAAAGTGGACCTTCTGCTTCAGTTACCCAGCATCTCGCAGTAGCAGCAGTGCCCAGCATTTCACAGCAGCAGCAGTAGCAGCAGTATCTCAGCGTAGCAAACAGTAGCAGCAATATCTCATCATAGCAGTTGTTAGACAGAGGCAAAATAAATGCACATCAGGCAGTGACAGTAACAGTAACAGCGTTATTAGCTAATGTACAGCATTTAATTGGCGATCACTTAGCGCAGCAGCTTACTGTAAAAGCAACACCAGCTGGAGTGAACTGCAGTGATCACAGTGTTATAATTGCTTACCAGCTTTCCTACCAGTCCATTAATCAGCCAGCTGTGCGTTTTGATCCGGACTAGATGTGGGTGCCTGGATACCTGGCTGTAGCACTGACCCGGCTGTAGCATTCATGTCTGTAGTAACAATTTTAATTTTCAGCAAAGGCTATGGCAATGACACAGACAGAGGCAGAATGTGTTGTGTGTAGGCTTGTTCCATCACAGAAGGGACAAGATAAAATATGCATTGCAGGTTTTCTACTCGTAAAGGAGAGGAACAGAGAAGATAGGTTTTATTGGTGTTGCCAGAGCCAAAAATCTGCACATTGTCTCAGCCTCGCAACTACCGTTTTGGCCAGTGGCAAACATAGGTTATTGAGCCACAAAAATCATAATCGCTCTCCTAACGCACGGGGCCAGATTAAGGCAACCTGGGGCCCTAGGCCCAAGAGAAATGTGGGGCCTGCTCACTGCAACCATGCTCCTTCACCATGACTGCACCTCTTGGCTATTGCATATCAGCTACTGAAATATAAAAACAATGTTCTTACTGTCCCTAAAAAGTGGCACAAAATGCTTCAAAATTAATTAAACTGGCCAGCCCAGTGGCACTGAGGGTTGAGGCGCTAGACGCCACACCTCACACCATGCCGGCGACCCAGATTCGCTGATGTACTCGGGTTGCTGGGGGTTGGCTGGGGGTAGAAGGATTGAGCACCCAATGGCTGCTCTCCTTTTCTGGGGAGGGGTGGGATGCTGGCCCTGCCACTATACCACCACTGCCTGGGGGAACAGAGGCGGTGCTGGTACAGTTGGGAAAGCAGATAGGGAGGGGCAGACGTCAGCCAAGGACCAGAGCAGAGGCACGTCTCTGCATGCCTCCATCTCATTGGTCCTCCTCCAGTGCTGACATCGGCAGGGGGTGGACCAGAATAAGGAAAAACACCCCACGGCAGATCTAGGCAAAAGGCTCCCGCACCGCTACGACCATAGAGGAACCAGGAAGGAGCTGGTTACACGTTCCACTGAGGATCGGAGGAGGTAGGATGGACTCTTCCACCCCACCGGGGGGGGGTCAAACCAGGTCTCTAGAGTTGTATAGGAGTGGAGGCGGGAGCATCCTATGGGAGCATCCTCCCGGTCCTCATGGAGCAGACTGAGTGTATTGGGATGCCTGGAGAGAGGGACCAGTCACGATACAAGGGGCAGTGTAAATAGAATTAAAAAAAAAATTTATGAAACTAATACTATCAGTATGGAAAAATAACAATAGCCTGAGTTTTGATAATTTAGAAAAAATAATTAATAACAGGTCTGGTAAAAACAATTTTTTGTATGCGAAATGTCATGATTTGCACTTCTTCAAAGCCCCCCACCCCCAAACACACATGTGTGCACTTGCAGTCTAGGTGTTATCATACTGTCAGGCAGTATGAACCAGGATATGAGAGTTTTGGTGGGTTGGGTAGTGACCGATCTCTAAAAGAGGCTAGGTCCTGGGTGGTGTAGGAGTTAAGTTTGTGGTTTACTAGCAGGGTTATGAACTTTAGAGATTATACTGCAAAGCAAGTGATTATTTGAAGAATTTGAAATCAGTCCCAGGATCAAACATTTATGTTATTGATAAGTAAGCCAGCCAGCCAGGATCCATAAATGGCAAGATTTACTGATCGGAATCTTGAAATACATTCATTTGTTCACCCTAAAAACAGAGCTGCATCAAGGTCAGAACGTCAGTATAAGCGAGATGAGAGAATTAAAAAAAAAAGTATGATTTTTAATTGTACCACTGAAACTTATTGTAGATTTCTTAATTTTAGGAGTGAGATTAAATCTTTATTTTTATTTATTGAGATATCGGAATTGCAAACCTTTGAGTCGGAGACTCCTTTGCAAAGACTCCACGTCATGAAGTACAAAACAAGAGAAATGGACAATACAATGAAAGGTATTACAAATGAATGCAGAGGGTAAAACAACCCAGAGTCAAACATGGTACAAAGATTTCAAGCAAATAAAGCTATTGCTTACACTCAAATTTCAAGGATGATACAATGTTTCCTAAGCCAATAAAATAGATACTTACGATAAAATATGAAGCATACACACTGAATTGCACTGTTAATCTTTTACAGTTAAGAGTAAAATTCTAAGCTGGGATTCTAAATGGGTGTGGGAGACAAAGCAAAGGAAATGGGCTTGTTCACACCTTAAAGGTCATCCTGACTGGGGCCCCTGAAGATGTCAGCTGCACTTAACACCTAATCAGGGAGGTGAGAATCATGTCACAGTTCAGCCCCTGACTTGCTCAGTGGCTGAATCCTTTACAAAAAACGTGCAGCTCAGTCAGAAAGAAAAGGATATATAGCAGATATATGTTGGGGACTGCTGGGGTCCCCCTGGCAAGCAGGGGCCCTAGGCCTCTGCCTATGTTGCCTATGCCTTAATCCGGCCCTGCTAACGCTGCACATGTGCCAATAGCTGATGCGATGGCAGCTTTAAAGAAATGAGCTGTGGCCACAAACGAAAAGCCTACACAACTTATACAGTCAGCAGTTGCCTCATTGCCAGCAGAAGTTTGTCAGAGCTTACCTAAAAAGCAAGCCTTGTTTCAGGTTGTGAAATAAGCAAGACTGCTTAATATGCCACCAGAAGCAAGGAGTTTTAAAGAGCTCACAACAGCTCATGGCCAGCGGTTCATCAATGGGCACCCCTGGCTTGCTCGGGACTTGATCTGTGGGGAGGACACGATCTTGATATTTACAACTGGGGAAAATATAGGACACTTATCGAAAGCGGAATACTGGATTATGGATGGCACATTTAAAACTGTGCCGTCCATTTTCAGAAAAGTGTATTCGATACATGTTCCTGTGGGAACACCTGAAAATTGGCGAATTGTTGCACTTGTTTTCGCACTGATGTTCTCAAAATCCCAGTCCAGCTATCAACGGGTTTTTCAAGATCTGTAGGATCTTGCTGATGAGCTGAGTCTCACTCTAGCCCCTACATACATTATTACTGATTTCGAGCAGGCAGCTGTCAATGACAGTAAATCCAAATTCCCAGAGACAACGAACAAGGGCTGCTTTTTTCATTATGGTCAAACTGTGTGGGCAAAAATACAGAGTATGGGCCTGGCAACTCAATATGGGAGTGACACAGACTTCAGTCTGATGCTGCGCCACCTAGTCGCTCTTGCATTTCTGCCACCCAGTGAAATTAAACCTGCATTCATCAAACTCAAACCAACAATGCCTGCAAACACAGCTTGTTTACTGGATTGGCTCAAAGAAAATTATTATTCTGGGAGGTGTCAGACATCAAATGAGAAACAAAACAACTATCAGGAGCCCACCACTTTTTCCTCCTGAATTTTGGTCAGTGAATGACGTTCCACACACTCAAAACAATGTCGAGCTCTGGCACAGGAGACTGAGTGCATTAACAGGCGCAGTACACGTCAGAACAAACCGCTTCATTGAACATCTACAGAACGAACAACTGGTAACAGAAAGCACAATAGAAAATATTGTCCATGGTTTGCCCAGGTCCCCTTAAAAGAAATCTATGCTGTCCATGAAGAGAAGATTGCCATTGTTGTGCGAGACAGACCATGGCAATCTACCTTTGAGTTTTTACGTAGTGTAGCACACAACCCTGCCCTCTAAGCTGTACAGACACTTGAATTTTATTGAATTTTACTGGGAGTGTTTTTAAAACTTTTATAAATAAAGGATGGATTTTAATGAACAGAAGTAGTTTGCTGATTTGAATATGCATCATCTGATGAATACATATTTAATTCCATGCCGATTTATGCATTTATTCTGCCATTTATGCAGTCTTTTTGCCACAATCTAGCTAGTGCTACTGCTACTGTGAAATGCAGTCATTTGCCACTGTCAAACCGGTGCTACTGCTGTTCTGACTGCTGAAACTTGATGCTGGGTAAATTAAATTGCTTTACATTTATGAATTTATGTATTTATGCTGTTACTACCGAAGTTTACGCAGCTATTACTGTCAATGATTCAGGTGTACTGTTGGGCTAATGTCAGCTGGGATTTGGGCACGCTGGAATATGAACTGTCAGTCATTTGCTGTTTCGGGATTTCAGTGACGGGAATACTGATGTCAGGATTAGAGGGCTTGGGATTTAGTATGGATCCCTTTATCATCAGGGACAGCATAGGGATAAGCAAAGTGGAGTAAAAAAGGGACCAGGTAGAGGCTCTTTGGTTCACCCTGCAGGCTCTGGGTGGAAAACAGGTGAAGATGGGAGTGGTATATAGACCCACTGGGCAGGAGGTGGAACAGGAGGAAGGCCTGGTGGCTAACCTTAAGAACCACTGTGGCGGAGGTAAGGATATCACTGTGGTAATGGGAGACCTGAATATGCCAGGAGCAGATTGAGGAACCTTGCTGTCCACATCAAGCAAGGAGTGGCACCTGTTGGATGTCTTCCTGGATGTGTTCCTTGCCCATATGGTGATGGAGCCGACAAGGGAGGGGCGCATCCTGGATGTGGTCCTGTCAGACAGGGAGCTCATCGGGGACCTAGTTATTGGGAACCCACTGGTGGGTAGCAACCATGCCACGGTTTGGTTTTCCCTAGAACTAGGGGGCAGAGTTGAATACACAAGAACGACAGTGGTGGATTTCAGAGGGACAAACTTTGGGGGGATGGAGCGAATCCTGAGGAGTTATTTAGATGGGATCAGGCCAAGCATGGGCATGGAGGCACAATGGAAAATTGAAAAAAAGGGGGCTCCTGGAGGCTACTAAGATCTGCAAGAGGGAAAGATGTAAGGGGGCAAAGCTAGGAGGCCGAATTGGTGGACAAAGGAGGTCCAGGATGTGGAGAGGGAAAAAAAGGCTGCTTATAGCCAATATAAATGATCTCGGTTGGCTATATCCAAGGAGGTGTATGATATGGCAGCCAGGAGGGTCACCAGGGTGGTGAGATCGGCTAAGGCAAGGGTGGAGTTGAGATTGGCACAGGGGATTAGAAGAGGGGGAAGAGTTGTTTAGGTACATCAGAGAAAGAAGAAGAAAGGTGAAGGGGCAGATCAGTTGGCTCAGGATAGGGGGTGGGTGGATGGAAAAGGTGGGAGAGAAGGCGGAGGTACTAAATTACTTTTTTGCCTCTGTCTTTACCAAGGAGGGGGAGGGCGGCAACGGTAGGAGAGGAGGCAAGGGAGATGGTGGATGAAGAGGGGGGAAAAGAATGATTAAATATCCAGAGGTAGGGTGTTAGATGCACTCAAGACCCTAAGAGGGGACAAGGCACCAGGCCCTGATGGGATCCACCCCCGGGTGCTCAGGGAGCTGGCAGATACCCTGGCCACCCCACTTGCAGATCTTTTTAACTCCTCCCTGCAGTCTGGGTGGGTACCTCAGGACTGGAGGATGGCCCATATTGTGCCTATCCACAAAGGGAACACGCAAGAGAAGCCAGGTAACTATAGGCCAGTTAGCCTGATGTCGGTAGTGGGCAAAGTGATGGACAGCATCCTGAAGAAAAGGATAGTGGGGGTACTGATGGCATGGGGTCACACAGACATTCACCAGCATGGCTTTGTTAATGGCAGATCATGCCAGACAAATCTGGTGGAGCTCTATGAAGGGGTGACAAGGGCGCTGGATCAGGGCAGGCCAGTGGATGTTCTCTTTCTGGACTTCAAGAGGGCTTTTGACTCCAAGCCACATCATGGGTTACTGGAGAAGCTGAAGACTATGGGGGTGGAGGGGATGGGCAGGTGGATAGAAAACTGGCTGGCGTGGCAGGTACAGAGGGTGAGGGGTGGGTGGGGAGGTCTCATCCTTAAGGTTAGTCACAAGCATGGTCCCACAGGGGTCTGTGCTGAGTCCACTCCTATTTAATGCCTATGTCGTGGACATCAGAAGTATCAAGAGCGGGATGAGCCTCTTTGCGGATGACTCTAAGCTGTCGATGGTGGTGGATGGGGAGGAGGGAAAGCTGGAACTCCAGGAGGACCTGGAGGCTCTAGGGAGGTGGTCATGAATCTGGAAACTAAAGTTTAATGCTGCGAAATGCAAGGTTCTGCTGCACCTGGGGGCCAAAACCTGACTCATAAATACACCTGGGGGCGCTGCAGGTTTCGAGTGGGGGAGAAAGACCTCGAGGTGGTGGTAGATGTGAAAATGAAAAACTCAGAGCAGTGTAGAAGGGCGGTGGCACAAGCAAATAAAATGCTGGGGTGTATAGCCAGGAGATAACCTCAAGGAGTAGTCAGGTACTCCTTACTGTACAATAGCCTGGTTAGACCACATCTTGAATACTGTGTGCAGTTTGGGCATCCCTACTTAAAGAAGAATATTGCATTACTGGTGAGGGTACAGAGGAGAGCAACCAGGATGGTACTGGGGCTCGGAGAAAGGCCCTATGAGGAGTGACTGCTGGAGCTCAACCTATACTTGTTGGATGAGAGAAGACACGGGGGGATATGAAAGAGGTCTTCAAGGATCTCAAAAGGATCCATAGGGTAGGCCTTGAGGGGGTCCTTCAGCTGAGGGAACCTGGGGCAACCCCATAAAGCTGAATGGGGGGAGCCTAAGGGGGAAAACACGGAGGCACTACTTCACTGAGAGAGTGGTGGAGCCCTGGAATGCACTGCCCAGGGAACTGGTGGCTGCTACTACTTTGGAAGAGTTCAAGAAGGGCTGGGATAGGTGCAGGGGGAGGGTACATCCAGGGGCCACACTGGGAAATAGGGGTCCTTGTTGGGAGGAAGGGAGGGCTAAAATGGGTGCCCTGCATAGGCACTGACCATCGAGCAGATTCGATAGACTATAGGCCTTATTCTGCTGGCTTCATAGTATGATAGTATTCCAAAGTTTACTCAACTTAATTTTTGCAGATTTGAGCCCTTAATGTTCAACATATCCCTTCTGTTACTCACCTTGTGAACATGACGGGTGGCAGTTTTTAAATCCCCTCTGAAACATCTTTTCACAGTCGAACTGCAATATCACCCTTTGAATGGGATTTTTTTTAAATCATCTATCTTGACCATGTCAGGTCATAACAAGACTATGTAGGAAATTTGGGGTCAAAATGTGGGAGCTCACTGAAAATTAGAAATTCCCTGTCAGCTGGCCTGTCCTGGGTAAATACAATCTAAGAATGCTTAAAAGCAGGACACCACTGAAAATGAATATATCACATTTCATCTAATCTATCCTATGTAAATATACAGTAAAAATGTGTAAAAGCAAGGCCCTAGCACAACAGAGCTCCCACTGAACTGTGCATCAATGCTAATCCATTCTGGAAACAATACAGTATAAAAGCTGGACTGGACCCACTGAAAATGTAACTTGGCTTTCAGCTGGGCTTGTAAAAATGGGTAAAGACGAGCTGGCCCAGGGCATGGAGGGCTGAAGCATCATGACCTTACTTCCTACAATGCGGTGCTCCTGTTCACGGTGTGCGCAGACCACCAGGGGTCAGCCAGGGAGGGAAGGGATTGAGTGTCCGGGGACAGCTCTCCTCTCCCAGTGAGGGTGGGGAACATGGGCTGGCATTTTCTTGACCCCTAGTGGTGGCTGGGGTAGGCATGCTGTGTCCCACAAATGTGGGGGTGGAGGCAGAGCAGCCGCCCAACTTGCAGCATGCGGACGTACATGCTGTGCTTCATTGGTGGCACTGCACGCTCTCTTCCACAAGGAGAAAAGCAGAAAATGGTCCCCTGCCATAGAAGAATAATGATTGTCTCCCGCAGTGCCACCCCGAGAGGGTACCTCCTGAGCTGGATCTGTTGTGGAGAATCAAGGAGCTCCCCATCCCCTGCCACGAAGAGTAAGTCATGGGGTTGATAGGGGAGGGGGTTTGATCCTCAGGGGACGGCGTCCCGGGACATCAGATGTAGCTGACAGGGGACCGAGGGCGAAACAGTTACACAAAAAAATGGGTAAAGGAGAGCCCCATAAAGAAAGAGATATTGTATATTGGCTGTACTATCCTGGGTAAATATAGTGCACAAATCAGAAAAGCAGGATCCAAGTTCAGACAAGATAGCATCTGAGCCATGCTATCCTGGGTAAATATAGTGCAAAAATGTACCAAAGCAGAACCCCACTGAAAACAAGATACTGTATCTTAGCTGGGTTATCACCATATGGTTGGTTCAATGTAAGGGTGACTACAGAATTGAACCACACATGGGTGAGGGTCCCGGACTTCAGGAGGCCAGATTTTATAAAGATGGATTAATGCCTTAGCGCTGACCTGACAAGGGGGTTGGCCTTGGTGAGGTGGAAGAACAGTGGGTGAAAATAAAAGGGAGCATAATAAAGGCAACAGACCTCTGTATCAAAGTGAGCAAAAACAAATGGAAGAAGAGACCATTATGGTTCTCAAAAGAGATGGCACAAAAGATAGAGGCTAAAATGGTGGCATTCAAAAGGTACACGGAAATATAGAGGGACAAAGATAGGGAGGTGTATCAGGAAAACAGAGGGAAGTAGGAAAAGCAGTAATGAGTGCAAAGGTGCAAACTGAAGAGAGAATAGTCCAGGAGATAATGAAAGGGGACACAACATTGTTTTAGGTATGTAAGTGAAAAGAGGAAGACCAGGGTTAGGATTGTATGGTTAAAAAGAGGAGAGGGACTATACAGAGGGAGACCAGAAAAAGGCAGATAGAGGGAACAAATACTTTTGTTCAGTGTTCACAGAACAAGGAGAAGGGGAGGGCCGGGCCACAAAAAAGTAACATAAGCTTTGGAGGGAAGGAGTGGATATTAGTCCCGGGACACTAGTCCATTTTTTGAGGGAGCATCCTGAAGGGACTTGCTAATTTGAAGGTGGACAAGGTAATGGGGCCAGGTGGGAAGCATTAAAGGGTATTCTGGGAGCTCAGAGAATTAGGAAATACTGGCTGCATCACTGACAGTTCTCTATAACAGCTCACTGGAAAAAGGTGTGGTTCAGGTGGACTGAAGGAGGGTGGAGGTAGTCCCACCATACAAAACTGGGAGGAGGTTGGCAATTATAGGTCAGTCAACCAGACATTGGTGGTGGGAGAGTTAATGGAATCACTGCTGAAGTAAAGGATTGTGGAACATCTTGAATCCAGTGGGTTATAAGACAGAGGATTTAGATCAGGGTGGAGCAGTGGTGTTGTCTACCCAGATTTCAGTAAGGTTTTCGACACTGTTCCACATAGACTAGTAAGTAAGCTATATAGCTTAAGAGTGGGTCCAAAGGTGGTAAACTGAATAAGAAATTGGTTAGGTGAAAGGTGACAGTGGGAGATGGTAAAAGAAGTACTCTTCAAGGAAGGGAGGGAGGGTGACCAGGGCCAGCCATATGGATAGGTTAACTAGATAGCCGTGTAGGGTGCCTATCAAGATGGGGGCACCAAAGAAAAAGAACAGTTCCATTTTTTTATGTTTGCTTGCACACATGTGCAAGAAACATAGTGTCATCATCCGAGTTTTTGTAGGTGTGGCACCCTGTCTTCCAATTCAGTTAGTGTGTTTGCAGACGTGGCCACAGTTCACCAATGAATGCTGCAGCTGTCTATGACAGCAGCTGAAAATGCAGTGGCATACAGCTGAAAGGAAGAGATTGCTTCAGTGAGCAGCAATAAGATAGTGCAGATTAGCATTTTGCGTGCTCATGCGTCCCCCCCCCCCAACCGCTGTATGGCCAACGGGGGTACCCAATCCCCCATTGGCTCTTCTGATTTTCCCCCAACAGAGTTCCATATGCCACGCTGGGAGCCCAGTGTGGCAACAGTCCGTGAGGCCGATGGGGGTGCCCAATCTCCGTCGGCTCCACTGTTCCACCATCCAACAGACTACCAGGTGCCACGCTGGGAGCCCACCCCAGTGTGGCAACAGTCCGTATGGCCGAAGGGGGTGCCCAGTCCCCCATCGGCTCCACTGCCCCCCCAAACACCCTTCCAGCTGCCACGCTGGGAGCCACCCCAGCGTGACACAAGTCCCGTGTCATCTACGAAAAATAACCTGCAAGAAAAAACGCTCCCTTGCTGACTGTCCTGACCCTCCCCACCCATGCCCACCCTCTACGCACCCTGCCTCCCACATCCCCACCTCACCCCCATACTTACCTCCAGATCTTTGGTGGACTGGGAACACGTCTGCACTCTTCAAAGCCGACCGTGAAGTGAGGAAATGCCGGTAAGCTGTAAAATGGAATAAATAGGGTTTTTTCAACTTTGATGCATATCTCAGGCATTTTGGGGAATTTTTTCACCAAATTTTCAACATGGGGTTTTTGGGACCCCATCTCATGAATTCTGGCACTGTCATTTTGTTAATCGGCCCCGAAAGGTGATTTCGTGGTCACTGCGCAGAACCATCTTTTGGGACCGATTTATGAAATGACAGTGTCACAGTTCATGAGGCTGGCCCCCAAAAACCCTATGTTGAAAATTTGGTAAAAAAATTTCCAAAAATGACTTTTACAAGCATGCTTTGCGCTGTTCCTACGCACACTCGTAAGTTCGCGAATTTTCAATATTTTCACTCCAGATTTTCAACATTGCCATTTTACCACACCTCCTTATGAGCAGTACAACTGTCATTTTTCACATCTTGCCCAAAATGTGTTTCCGCGCATGTAGCACACGATGGCGCAGTCGGTGTGCGAAATCAATGTTCAGGACAGATTAAGAAAATCACAGTGACACTCTTCATGAGCAGAGGTGTTAAAATGGCTATGTTAAAAATTTGGTGAAAAAAGTCCATAAAATGACTATGTTACGAGCAACCATTGTGCAGTTTCCACGCACCCTCGTAAGTTCATGCATTTCAAATATTTTCAGACCAGATTTTCACTACTGGCATTTTTCCACACTTCCTTATGAACAGTACAGCTGTCATTTTTCACACCATGGCCAAAATGTGTTTTCGCACTTCCAGTGCAGAAATTTGTGGTCGCTGTGGGAAATCACCATTCGGGAAAGATTAAGAAAATCACAGTGGCACTGTTCATGAGCGGAGGTTCCAAAATGCCTGTGTTGACAATCTGCTGTAAAAAATCACCAAACTAATTGCATTACGGGTGTGTGTTGCGCAGTTTCTACGCACACTCATGACTTCACCAATTTTTTAATATTTTCACTGGAGATTTTCAACATTGCCATTTTTTGCACCTCCCCATGAACAGTACAGCTGTCATTTTCCATATCCTGTTCGAAATGTGTTTTCGCACCTGTGGTGCCAAATGGCGAGTCCGCTGTGCAAAATTAGCTTTTGGCTAACAAACTGATATTGCCACTGTTCATAAGGTGGGGGTCTCAAAAAACCCATGTTGAAAATTAGGAGTGAAAATGCCAACGAACACCTGAGGCGTTAGGTTTTCTGACCATAACACCCCACCCTGTAGAGATTGACAGGCATCAGGGGTGTGACTTGGGATTCTCATCTGTAATGCTCATACCATTCCACACCCTGCAGCCAGTGACAGGCATTGAGGTGTGTCCTGGACTCTTCGGCCCCAAAGTTCACCCCATTCTCCTATACAGCATCCATATCACTGTATTTCCTGATGGAATAGGGTGAGCATAAGATCCAAAGACCCCAAGGCACACCGTGACACTTGGTGTCTGCAGGGTAGGGTGTGGTGAAATGGCATGGCTGTTATGCCTGACGACCCAAAGGCACACCCCAATGCCTGTCAGTCTCAAAGAAATATAGAAGTTGATGGCAGATAAGGACTGCAAGGCCCATCCAGTCTGCCCATTTCTTTTCTACCTTATGAATGTGCTATTGGCCTTTGCTCTGTCAATGGCCTATCTATTCATACTCTTCTGTATTGCTCCCTTATGCCTATCCCATTGCTGTTTGAAGCCCTACACTGTATTCATGTCCACCACTTCCTGAGGTAGGCCGTTCCATGCATCCACCACCCTTTCTGCGAAAAAGAACTTCCTCACATTACCCCTTAATCGGCCTCCCTCTAATCTCATGCTGTGTCCTCTTGTCCTGCTATTTTTCTCATGTTTAAACACATTAGATTCTTTCTCTTTGTTAATGCCCTTAAGGTGTTTGAATGTTTCAATCATATCACCTCTCTCCCTCCTTTGCTCTAGGGTATACATATTGAGTTCAGTTAATCTGTCCTCATATGTTTTCTGATGCAGTCCCTGCACCATTTTGGTTGCCCTTTTCTGGACTGCCTCAATTTGGCAAATGTCCTTGTGAAGGTGTGGCCTCCAGTACTGCACACAGTACTCCAGATGGGGCCTAACCAGTGTCTTGTAAAGAGGAATTATTACCTCCCTCTTCTGACTTGTGATGCCCCTACTAATACACCCCAACATCCCTCTAGCCTTACCTACTGCTTTATTGCTCTGCTTGGATGATTTCAGGTCATCGGTGATGATGACGCCCAAGTCTCTTTCTTCCCTTGTGATTGCCAGCAACTCCCCTCCCAGCCTATAGGTGACTTCAGGGTTTCTCTTCCCTATGTGCATGATCTTGCACTTCTTTGCGTTAAACCCCAGTTGCCACTCTTCCGACCATTTTGCTAGTTTATCCAGATCTCTTCTCATTCTGCCCACCCCATCTGGATCATCTACTCTGTTGCAGATCTTGGTGCCATCTACAAACAGACAAACCTTACCCTCCAGTCCATCTGCAATGTCACTGATGAAGAAATTGAAGAGGACTGGCCCCAGGACTGATCCCTGAGGTACCCCACTTGTGACTTGCATCTCTTCTGACTGTGTACCATTTACCACCAATCTCTGTTTTCTGCCTGTCAACCAGTTTGCCACCCAGTTGACCAACATCTGACCCACCCCGAGCCTACCCAGCTTATTAATCAATCTTCTATGTGGAACAGTATTGAAGGCTTTGCTGAAGTCAAGGTAGGCAACATTAACTGCTCCCCCTTGATCCACCACTCTGTGATTACCCAGTCAAAGAAATCTATGAGATTAGTTTGACAGGACCTTCCTTTTGTAAACCCATGCTGTCTTGGATCCTGTGCTCCTATGGATTCCAGGTGTTGCACTATCCTTTCCTTAAGGAGTGTCTCCATACTCTTGCCCACTACTGAGGTAAGACTGACTGGTCTGTAGTTCCCTGCCTCCTCCCTGTTATCACTCTTGTGGAGTGGGATCACATGAGCCCTTCTTCAGTCTTCTGGAACCTCTCCTGTGCTCAGAGACTCACTAAACAGTTCTGATAATGGCTCTGCTAGTTCCACCCATAGTTTCTTTAGTACCCTGGGATGTATGCCATCAGGTCCCATTGCCTTGTCCACCCTGAGCTTATTGAGCTCTTGTAGGACCCTTTCTTTTGTGAAGGGACTAGTGCACACCTCCCTCCCCCCGTGTCCATGGTGCAGAGCTGTGGGCTCTGCCCTGCCTTCTCTTCAATAAATACTGAGCAGAAATATCTATTTAAGATAGATGCTTTTACATGGTCCAACTCCTCACATGCCCCCTTATCCCCTTTGGTCTTAGCAATACCCCCTCTGGACTTTCTCCTTTCACTAATGTATCTATAGAAAGTTGTCACCTTCTTTTACTGTTCGTGCTAGTGTTTCCTCGGTTTGGGACTTTGCCTGCCTTACTGCCTTCCCTGCTTCCCTTAGGGAAGTTTGGTATGCCTCCCTATCTTCATCCTGCTGCGTTCCCTTATATTTCCTGAAGGCCAGCCTTTTGCCTCTGACCTTTTCTGCTACTGTGTTTGAGAACCAAAGTGGTTTCCTTCTTCTTTTGCACTTCCTTTTCTCACTAACACAATGGGATGTTGCTTCAAGTACTGCATCTTTAATGACTGCCCACTTTGCCTGTACCCCCTCACCTGCATTTCTTTTTCCCAGGGCTAGTTTAACTCTGTTGGCCATCTTATCAAAGTCAGCTCCTCTGAAGTCCCATATTTTTGCCTTGGAATGGGATGATTGTGTTCTAGTGGCCAAATTGAACCATACCATGTGATGGTCACTGGCACCCAGGTGACCTTCTACCAGGAGTTCTCTGATCCTTTCCCTATTAGTCAGTACTAGATCTAGAATAGCCCTGTCTCTTGTAGGTTTTTGTACCAGTTGTTTGAGGCCCTTCCCTTGCAGAGAATCCACCATGTGTCTAGTTCTGGCAGATGTCCCTGCTGGTATTGACCAATCTGTATCTGGCATGTTGAAGTCTCCCATTATCAGAACCTCACCTTTAGCTGTCATGTTTTGTATATCTTCTAACAGTAATGTGTCTATGTCCTCCCCCTGGTCTGGAGGCCTGTAAACAACCCCAGCTCGTATGGCTGTCCCATTTCCTGTTTTCAGGGTGGCCCAGAGTTCTTCTGGCTCCTTATGTGTATTCTGAATTTCTGTAGCTTTGATATTTTCATTGACATAAAGGGCCACTCACCCCCCCCTTTTTGCACCTTGGTCTCTTCTGATCAGTAAATAGCCAGGTACTGAAGTCTCCCAAGTATGGTTACTGGTAAACCATGTCTCGCTAATGGCTACTATGTCCAGTTTAGCCTCTATCATTATTGCCTACAGGTCTGGGATCTTGTTTCCCAGACTGCAAGCATTTGTATACATGATTTTCCATTGGCCAGATTTCAGTGTGTTAGTTGTTGGGTGAGGTCCGGCATTTCCCCTGTGCGTTGCATGGGGAGCCGGACCTTTTTCTTTACCTGGTGACGCAAATGAACTACAAACATGCTGAACTCCTGTTTGACCACTAGCTGAGGGGGGAGGGGTGTTCTTCCCATTCAACGTATGGGGTGCAGTACCCCCTCCCCATTTGCTAGTTTAAATATTCTGCAAAAACGTCAAACTTCTGCCCCAATGCACTGACTCCCTCCTTAGTCAGATGCAGTCCATCAAATTTAAAGAACTTTCGCTCCCAAAACTGTTGCCAGTTACCTACAAAGTTGTTTCCTTTTTCCTGGCACCAGCCCTTGAGCCACATGTTTACCTCCCCTATCTCCCCTTCTCTGACCTTCCATCCATCTGCCCCCCTCTCCCAGACTGGCAGGATCTCAGAGAAGGAGATGCTGGATGAAATGGATGATAGTTTGTCACCCAGCCTGGTCAGGTGTTCCTTGGTCTCCACAACTGACCGGCTGGCGAGATCGCTAGTCCCTATATGTACCAGGATGTCTATGTTTTCTCCTGCTTCCTGAACAATTTTAGCAGTGTGGTCAGTGTCTCTCCACGCTGATGTGCCTGGGAGACATCTGACCATTACCCCTGGCTGGAGATACGTATCAACTCCCCGAATCATGGAGTCTCCTATGATCAAAAGTTTTTTAGATTTCCTTTTTGCTTTTTTTGTTTTGGTTCCTGTTCTGGGTGAGTTTTGTTGTGCTAGCTCCTGTGCTGCAGTGTCCTTTTCCCCTTTGTTTGATTTCAGAGATAGAGGCAGACACCTGTTTGTAGTTTTCAGGGTGGTGGGGGGGTAGACTTCAGTTCAATACTTCACTGCCATTCCTGTTATGCAGCTCTCTAACTCCTACACTACCAATGCCAATACTGTAAATTTTTATTCCCACCACACCTCACATACCCAGTACACTCTGGAACAGATGTCTGTTTTCTGTGCATCTCAATCCTTCTCCGGCGTCGCTGATATATACATTGTGTAGTAATGTTAGTGATGTGCCGACTACAGACCCCTGTGTGTCCTTGCCATCTACCTTGCCTTCAATGCACCATATTTAGGTTATCTGAATCTTATAGCTTTGGGAATATGTATGCCAAATATATTTATTCTCTTCCAAGCCCTTTCATGTATCAGTTCCAAGACTGCATTGTTGCACAGCAGTTGCTTACTTCTTACTGCTTTTCTCGTTTCATATCGCTGCTGAACTGACTCAACTGTCTCCAGTATAATTAACATTTGCCAGCCTTTGCACTGGTCTTTCTTTTCCCCTATGTACTAACACTATACATGGCATTTTTTGTTGTCGTGCACAAACACTTTCCTGTGACATGCACTGCAGTTCCTGAAGTGCCTGCCATTGTATCCAAAGATGTTCCGTGCCCTTTTCGTAGCGTTAGTAAGGGAATTCATTACACAGCCGAACACTGTAGATAGTGGTTGTGAAAAACCTTGTGCCATCAGACTGCCATCATGACCTGGTGTGTGAGGTTGGTAGGTGGTATGCTGTGGCAGCACTAAATCGACTCTGTAATATCCCAGTGGTGTTGTTGCCCACCCCCTTACCACATGGCAGATGTCTGGTGGAATCTGTGTGCAGGTGTCTCTTCCAGCATGGTTATGTTGCACCTCTGTTCACAGCTTTTGTGACCACACACATGCACCGTGGTTGCTTGATGTTTTGCAATATGTCATGATCCAGCCTTCAAATGCTACTTAGGAAATTAAAACAATACCAGTGATGAAACCGCCAGTTTTCCATCGATTTGATGGCTGTGTGTAAAACTGAGATCTCATGTGTCCGAGTGACCAAAGGTCCTCTCTGTTTCATTGAAGGCAACCCCAGAGGATTTCAACACCATGCGGTTGTGTCTTGGTGTAATGAGAGGGTTTGTAGTACTAATTTCCCTATTTGTCTCCTTTGATACGGACGTATCCACAGTGCAAATTCATGACCTTGACGTGTGATTGTGCCAACATTGTATTTTCCTTCGTTCACAGTGCACTATGTCTTCTTCGGAACATGATATTGATGATGAAGAGTTCGACCCCAGCACTGATTATGACGGTGATGATGGAACAATGTCCTCTGGTGTGGAAGCGAGTTTGTACTCCAGTGGTGAGGATGAAGAAAGTGATGCACAGCTGGGAATAGCACCATATTATTTTGAGCCGATGGCCCGAGTGAACACACAAGATGGTGGTCCACCCACCCTTGATGTAGAAGTACAGGGTGAAGACCGTCTTAACAACATGGACTGGTACGGAATTTCACCAAATATATGTTCTGGAGGTAGCTGAGGTGACACTATTTCGCACTGATAGTAGTAGCTGGATTGATGGAATGCACTGACTTATCAGAACTGGTTGCTTGTTCAGCGTACTGGGAAAAGTGTAATGAGGTGTTCGCATTCAGAATTAGGAATGTAGTAGTTTCTGGCTGTGCTTGAGACACTGCTTCACATAGACAGCGGTGCCTATCATCAGAGCATGTCCCACAGTTCTTGACGCACTCCACCATGTGACCAGCGCACCTTTCACACTCATAGCATCTGTTGCATGAACCACAAGTCTGTCACATTTGTATTGGCAGAGCGTTTGTGTTTCGTAGTCTGGTATATAATGGTCACGGTTGCTGCTTGTGATTGCAGCATAGGCTGACCACTCCATCTCCTTTACAACTGTCAACACATAGACTAACTATTGACTCTTTCCACCCCCCACACCACCACCATTTTATGATGTACCGGCCTCCATGAGCATCAGTCCAAGGCTGTGTTCTCGGCACCAAGTGAATGCTTGCTACATGCCATCTATGGCCCTCTCTGTATACTTCCCTCACTCCCACTTCTGTCCCACCTGCACCTAACTTATAAGTGTTTGTGTACGTCCTGCCCTGCCAGTGCATTTCATTGTACTGGATTGATCAGTTCATAGTCAATGCTACTTCTGTGCTCCAGAAAAAATAAAAAAATATTCTTATCGCAGTTGGGCCATGCATAACTGACCCAAACACCATTCCTCCTGAACAGTCATCTTAAAGGAGCTCGCTGGATCGGATGTAAAAATGGTTATCCCACAGAAACAAAAAAACATTTTCTGTCGTGATCTTAAAACAAGCTCTTGATTTGTCGTATATTGTTTTGCCTGTGCATGTCACGTAATCAGGAAATACTAGCATGGTGTAAGTGAGGTTATAAATCACAGCTGTTTTCATTTTTTGTAACATGTAATTTGCTAGCAATGTTAATTATGAAACCCCTGAAAGGAAGGTGCTACTGTACCCATTAGTGGGCATATTCTGAATTTGCAGCAATCAACAGGAAAATTAAATAAGCACAATGAAACTTGTGTATTGTGTAACCCTAGTTGGGGGCTGGTGCAGGAGACACCAGAAGAAAAGAGGGATGTGGGGCTTTCTGGGTGGCTGGGAAGACCTTCTTACCTAGGGGAATGTCACTGGGGGGGGCGGGTGTCCTCTGCTGGTGATGGTCCATGGATGCCCACACTGATAGCATACAGGGAGTGAGCCACGACTGTGGCCATGTGGCCGAGGGGGTACCTAAGGTCCAAGGTGGGAGGGCCTTGGGTCCAGGGGTTCCAGGTACTCTCTGTCTGGCTCTGGTCTCCTTGGTCCTTCTGAGTGTGGGGCAATGTCCAGAACAAGTTCAGCTCCAAGGCATGTCAGGTCTCCATCTGGGACCTTGGAAAAGAAGAAGGCCCAGCAGTTTCCAAGTTTGATCAGAATCCATCCAGTAGTGCTTGCATTTTGGGGGTGAATGCCAAAAGTACCATAATGTCACTTCACCAATACATCTGGAGCTCTTGAAGGTTACAGTTGTGTAGGTGTAACCCCCTTACAAATGGGGGTTCCCAAAAAGTCTTCCTTGAGCTTGCCTAAAGGCTCCCTGCCAGGCTGGTGTCCTGCGTTTTAGCAGTTTAAATGTGATTACTAGAGCCTGTATAGCCTCTGTGTACCGTCTCTTTAAGGGCTGCCTGATTGCAGCACAAGTAATCTGAGGGGGAGCTCTGTTGAAAGATGTAGCTATTTGCTGAAAATCATTTAGAGTGATAATGATAATGTAGTTTGTCTAACCTGCTTTCTTTGTAGCAAGGACTGTTTTGTTTGTCTCCACTATCTTGGTCCTGGACTGCAAATTGGACCAAATGGTACTGGTGGGACCTAAAATGTAGCCGGACTATAGGAGCTGTCTAAAGTCAAAATCTGTAGGAATTGTAGTTTTGGTCTTTTTGTGCCTTTTTGCAACCGAAGGGGGAGCTCTTGCTTTGACTGACAGCCGAATCAGCCAACCGAACCTTTTGGATCTGAGGGAATTCCCCAAGCTGCCTGCTGTTTAGGGCAGATCTAAGCTGGAAGCTGAGGAAGAAAGAGCTAAAGTAATTTTGAGCAGCAATCCTGAGTGGATTCGCATGGGAGAACTGTGAAAAGGCTGAGTTTTTGGCCTGCATGTCTGCCAGCTGCTCCTGAGAGGGAGAGAAAAGAATTATTTTGGACTAAATCCAAGTTTGTGTGACTAAAGTAAGCTACTGAAGTGGGCCAGGCTCAACCTGAAGAAGACCGAAGATTTTGCTGAATGAGATCGGCCTGTCAGGAGTTACAGCTACCCCTAAGCTCTCGGTGTGTGCAGAGACTTTGCGACTGTGACCGGGGAGCGCTTTGCCTGGTACAGTAGAATTCCCTTACATGTAAGTGTGCTATGAGCTGCTAGTGGGTCGTGAGTTAGTTCCCCACTGTGTGAACTGTGTTCTGCTTGCTGGAAGCTGTATCCAGACCAAAATGGACTGCATCCAAATTTGTCTCCATGCGGTCTGGGCCTTGCCAGACTGTCCCAGTCAGACTACCCACTGCACAGGGAAGCCATCGACGTGAGACCTGCCTGGGGATCAGCCCCCTGCTCCATGCTTGAATAGGAATGACGCCTCTGCAACTCATGTGGGACCTGCTTCTCCTGGCATTCCAGATCAACCACCTGTAGTCTCGATTTTCGTCCAGCCTGTGTCCAGTCTTAGGTATCGTGAGTAAATACCAGGGTAGCTCCCTGCAATAACAGCTTAATCTGAGTGTGTCATCTGATTGTGTTGTTGTTTCATTTCCTTTATGAACTGAGCCCTCTGGCTCCGGATTACAAATATTGTGTACTGTGCATGTTGAGTTTTCCATCACAGGATCCCAACCAGCTGCGACAACGGCCAACCCCAGACAACAGTCCTGGCTAGCCCATCTCTTGTCCACCTGGGTACCTAGAGGTGTGACTGTGTGGGGGGACTCAAAGCGCATGCATAACTGCTTGACTGATGTAACCTTTAAGCTAATTAACCTGATTTTGCCCCTCCCTTGTTCAAGTCCCCTGAATAAATTAGATCTAACTTTTTCTGCTTGTAATCTGATTGTGGTTCCAGTTTGTGCTCAAAGTACTGTACTGTTGCTATTTGCTGTGCATAACCTTGTTTTACAGGGGTCCCCAGGGTCGAGCTAGAGGAACCAGCCCTGGTGGTAAGCGCAAACAGTGTGGATACTTGTGTGGTGTACAGGAGTATTGTGAAAGTGATTATTGTACAGTGTTCAGGCCACTAGAGGGGAAAGAGGGGGGTTACAGTGTCCCAGAGGGCTGTGCCCAGGTTAACTTTACCACTACCAACCCTGACCTCTGGGTGGAGGTACCTGTTTCAGAACTCAGGCACCTTAACCTGCTACTAGCCAAGCAGGCAGGGGTAGTAGCCCTTGGGATAGTGCCACCTAGGGGTTACATAAGCAAGTTGAATGGGTTTGAAACCGCACATCTGTGTATGGCTGTGAAGTCAAAGGATGCTCAGAACAGCTCAAAACAGCGTGGTGGAAAATGAGACTGTAAATTTCAGTCCACTGTGTGTGTGTGTGGGGGGGGGAACTAACTCTGAAAAAGCCCCAGGGAGCTTCAGGCACAAAACACTGGGGCTCTGTGGTTCGCCTCCCTTTATCTTAGGTAACTGAGCATGGAAGAGTTTTGATACCTGCAGAATAAACATTACAAACATCTGAAAAAAAAACAGTGGAAACAAGTGACAAGAATCTCACTAAAAAGGAGGACTGAAAAGGTTGCAGGGGACTGAGTGCCATCCCTATGTGTAACCCCCAGGTGGTGCTATCCCAAGGGCTACTACCCCTGCCTGCTTGAATACTGACAGGCTGAGGGGCCTAGGTTCTATGGCGGGTGCCTCCACCCAGAGGTCAGGGTTTGTAGTGGTTAGACTAGCTAGGTCACAGCCCTCTGGGACACTGAGACCCCCTTTTATTCCCTCTAGTGGCTCACACAATGCACAGAAGTTACAGTCCCAATACCCCACATGTACACAATGCGCATTCATAAAGTACCACTTACCCACGAGACTGATTCTGAGGTTCGTCTCTGGGGACCTCCTGTAAAATAAGGTTAATCAACATACACAAACCAATACAATGCTTGATATGTAGATACTGACACTTCAGACAGTTTAAAGCTTAACAACATCAAATCTGGTTTATTTAGGGGGAATAAAACACGAGTGGGGGAGATCAGGTTAATTGGCAGAATTAAATCACAGTACCATGCACACATACAGGGTCTGAAAAGTCACACTTTGGATACCCAGGTTGGGGGGGGCTCTAGCCATGTCCGTTGCCCGGGGTTGGCCAGCAGGTGCAGATGGACAGGGCCCTGTAGAAGAAAATATATGCACAACACCCAATTGTAATCCGGAGCCGGGTGGCTCAGTCCATGAAGAAGTGAAACAATGATAATTAGATGACACACTTGTAATTGAAAACAGGCTGCAGGGGAATACCCTGATTTGTACTCACAATACCCAAGCTGAGAACTGGATGGTGGAAGTTCTTCTGGGTTGCCAGAACAACAGGGCATGGAGACAAGGTCCTTGTTACTGGACCCCACTGCAGTAGATAGCAAACGGATTTAGTCCGAGACAAGCTGGGGTTTGCTTCCAGCTTCAACACACAGCACACAGCACAGGGGATTGGAAATAGCGATTCCCCACAAGCACTACGCACATTCCTATGTAAAAGGAAAGTACTATATCAGGCAGGCTGCTCCTAGATCCCGATCACAATTACTGCAAAATACCCGGGAGCACACACAGCAGCTTCAGTTCCTGACAGACCGAGTGCGATTCAGCAATTTCTCCAGTCTTCAACTGGGTTAGCCTGGCTTCTACCTTTCAGACTTCCTTCTTTCTCCTCACAAGATGGATTCAATCCGAACTAGCGCTTACAACGGCTGCAGGCCGAACCTCAGGGCCTCACACGTGCTTCCCACGCGAAACTATACACAGCAGAAGCACAGAGCTCCTTCACTCTTCACTGTCACAACTGATCTGATCTTTCCTGTCACAAAGCAGAGCATTTCCTTTAGTTCCACTCCATTTTGTTGGCTGGTTCAGCTGTCACTCACAATAAGACTCCCTCTGTTGGTGAAAAAAGGCGCCAAGGTCAAAACTACATTTCCCAGAGTCGCTGCTCATACAATCCCCTTGTGGCTGGCTCAAAATTGAGAGTCCAAGTTCCAATTCGTCCACAGGCTCCATTTTAAGGCCTCCCTATCATCCTGATTGGTCCAAGTCAGCAATTCAGGACCAAAATGAAAGAGCTACACTGAAACAGTTCGTGCTGAAATAAAGGCAGGTTAGACAAACTACATTTTCTCAGTCTCTCTAAAAGATTTCTGGCAAATAGTTATATCTTTCAACAAGGCTCCCTCTGCACATGTAGCGACGGCAGAAACTGAGCGAATTGGCAGCAGCTCGGGTGGGATTCGAACATTAAATACACTGTCCCCCCATACAAACTAATTAAGTCTGCAAGCAGACAGCTCTTAAAGAGACAGTACCTGGAGGCTCAAATAGCACTCACTTGGAACCACATTTAAATAGCTCAGACACCGAACACCGCCCAGACTTGGAGCATTCAGGCAAGCTCCTGGAAGACTTTTGGGAACCCCCATTTGCAGGGGGGTTACATATGTAAAAGGAATAAAGGGCCTTCGACTCTGCAGCCCAACAAAAAGAGGGGAAATTCTGTAGTGAAAAAGAAGAGCATGCCACAACACCCATGGGGAGAGTATCTAAAGGGATCACCTTCCTGGTCCCCAGAATGATGTGGTGTCTGTACCCTAAAACTAAATGACTGTGCCCAGCTATTTCAAAGCCCAGAAACAATGCCATTTATCAAATAATTGTGGAACTGTTTGAACAGACTTTCTGCTTTATTCACTTGTGCTTCTTCCAAAGACCTATTGCAGAAGAGACGTGTTGGAGCACAGCCCCACATTCTGGGAGACTTAAGACAATAATCAAGTGGGGATTTGGCTCTGAGAGTCAAAAACAGTTAGTTAACAGACCTGGTGTGCTGTTTAGGTGGGTTTACGTGGTTCCTTGCCAGCCATTTCCCCTTAGCAACTGATTCATAAATTTTGAGGGACAGTATCCCTAGGTTCAATGGCCTATGAAGGAGCCCCTTAGCTGGAGGCCCCATGTCACCAATGAGCTGAAGACTGTTACCGAACCCAGAACTATCTGCCCCAGGGAAATCCCCTAAATTAACATTCCTTCTTTGACTGGTCTTGAATCCGTCCCCCGCCCCACTTGTGGGAAGGAGTTTCCAAAGGATTTCCCTAGTTCAGCGTTTGAGATGTTCTTACATTTCTGCTCCATACGGTACATGATCTGGTTCCTGCCTTCTCCCTTTCCCATCCTATTTTACTACCCCGTTAGCTGTCCAAGGAGTAATGACATATTGTTCCCTCCACAACTGACCCAGGGCGAGTCCTCCCTTTTAAACATGTCCCCATAAAGAGGGCTGTTTGTTTTTTTTCACGGTGAAAACGGGCCAATTTCACGGCCCATTCACAGGGGAAAAAACAGTAATTCACAACGCTCTTGCTGCTGCTGTAGGATCCCTAGTGAGAGCAGACACCTCTTTCCCTCAGTGCCATGTATTTGAATGGGATCCCACTGCTAAGATAGCCCTTTAGTATCTGTAGACATTTAAGACAGGGTCTGTTTGAAATCTGCCAGCCCAGGGGATGCTCGAGAGAGGTGCAGCTGGGGAGGGATGCTAACAGCCGGTGAGGATGTGCGTGGAGCAACGACAGGGGGGCTGGGACTGGGCTTTCGAGTGAGCAGCAGGACGTAGTGTGGACCAAGGGGTGGGTGAGAGACAGAGTCCGAGAGGTGATGAGGTAGTGCGGGGTCGAGGGTGCTGCCAGCCATGCACGCAGAGGAAAAGAGAGCGATCAAACAGCGAGGGGTTGTGGCCATGAAAGCGGATGAAAGAGAGCGATCAGGTAAGAAGCGGGGTTGGGAGCTACCTTACCTTACTCCAGCCAGCTTGGGCCATAACTAAGTGAATCAGCTGCTGCAGCAGTCCAGTGGTTAGAACACATGACTGCAAACCAGGAGATCTAGGTTGGATTCCCAATTCCAATCACATGAATAAATATGTTAAATGTCTGCTTTACCCACTAATTTCACCTAAGTGGTGATCCATGCGGAGTGGTGTTGGAACAGTAACTCTGTAGTAAACTAGAGAGAGTTAAGTGCAAAAATGAGTAGCTTTTAAAGGAGACTATTCTCACAACACACTGACCCTGGAGCAGGTTCAGGGAAGAAATCATGTAGTAACTGCTGGGAAAGCCTTCCTCTCTGCAGCATCTTCCTTTTGGAACAACTTCCCTATCTCTCTCCACCTCACTGACTCTCCCTCCCATTTCGAGTCCAGTGTCCTAATGTATCCATTCTCTCTCACCCCTGGTTCCTAGTCATCCCTACACACACACACACACACACACACACACACACACACACACACGTTCCCTGACAGAGCTCTTTCGGGCCAAACTCTGTAATGGTCAAAGTCTTGCTGTCCTTACTTTTTAGTTTTAGAGTATAACGTTAGAATGTAATGCAATATTCTTTATTTATTTGTCTAGCAGTTCTGCATTCTGTACTATTTTGGCACAGAAAAGCATCTGGAGATATGATGACCTGTATGAAAGACACTACTTAGAATAAAGTTGTAAAGTATTTATGAGAGGAATGGGGTGCCTGCCGCTCACTGGGATTTGCCTTTGCTAAATAAATCTATCTATCTTCTTGTTTTCTTATCCCCTTTCAGTGTATGTTTTATTAGCAGTGATAGTGCCTTTAGCTCCTTCCACAGATGGAGGAAGCGTTGTCATAAACTTCAGATAAGCAGCGATTGGCCCACCAAAAAAAGAAAACAAAGGAGACCCATTGGCATTATTGCCCAATGACATATCTGTAACAAGCCCCCTCTCGTGTGCCTCCTGAAAGCCATCATCCACTCAAGCACTGCAGTGAACAATGACCACACTTCTCTCACCGCCAATAAAACTGTCTCGCAATGAAGAGTAATGCACTCTTGAAAGGCTGATAAATGTAGCATTAGAGGGGCTGGCCTCCACCAAAATCAATCACCAGAGTTTCCAGAAAGAGGAATGCTGACCTCTTCTTTTGCTGGCGCTTGGTCTTTCTGACATACAAACTATTCTTTTCACAGCTCGCACCCTCCTACGGGGGGGGGGGGGGTAAGCTACAGCAAGTTATGCTGAGCTGGGCAGGTGTGAGGTGGCTGTTTACCTAGACAATAAGTCTGCTTGACAGGGCCCTAACCTAACTATAGCTCAGCTAATTTATGGACTTAGTAAACAAAAATCAAAGAGAATTTTCATTCATTCATTCCCCTGTCCAGTTGACTGCAGATTAAGAGTCTCCTACACTGTCTTGGGCTCTTCCCATTACACACAATGGGTGCAGCATATCCTGTTACAATCCCAATGTGCCTGGGACCGTGCCTATATTTCTAATGCTACCCCATCTCCCAGAGAAGCTGCCGGGTCCATAATGTAGCACTCAATGTAGTCCCCCACCCCACTTTGGGTGATGTGGGGAGAATGTAAGGGATCCCTGGGATTCTGCATTTTCTTTGCTGCAGGGGGCAGGGATTTCACATTATGTCACACCCCATCCCCAACCCCTTAAGCCTTTATTTTCTTATGGGTGTAGGACAATCTGGTGCTACATTTTCAATGTCAAAAGCCAAGATATCTGACTTAATCAAAATTAGTGGCCATGCCACCAGATTAGCCAGGACGACCTGTGAGATTTACACTGAGTGTCTTTGCAATTGGGACGACAAACTCAGCTCTTCTTATGCTCAGAAAAGTTATGGAGCAGCGAGCTGACATCAAACCTGACTGGGAAAAAACCTCCACATAAAGGCATGTGAGGGCAGGCACAGTACTGAGTCTTTGTTCTTGTCCAGACTTTGTTGCTTTTCTCTTGCTAACACAAAATCACTTTGTAAAATGGGGAAGAGAAAGGTTTGCGCAGGATTGGTCCAACAGCATCAGGCGACCATTGATTAATTCTCAAGTAATCCACAGTTGCTGGAGAATTAATCAATTGTACAGTGCACACACTTTGTCTTCCCTATGTCTGTTTCCTATCCCTGCTGTAGTACATAACACAGCCATCTGTTTGCCTGGCCATGAACTGCAGGCTAAGACTGTTAGTATACAGTGGCTAAAACAGTCTTGGCCTGCAATTTACGGCCAGCCAACAGTTGGCTGTGAAACAAGAATAGATTTGCTTAAGTGAAATTCATGGTAGTTCCATCATAAGTAGCTTGAAAACATCTATAGGTCTATGTAATGTGTTTTTTTGTTTTTTTTTACTTGGTCTGTTGGCTCAGAAACACATACCCATTCAGTATCTACACACTAATGTATGCCACATATGATTTTTCAGATTGCCTCCATGTCTTTTATTAAATGCTTAAAAAAACTACTTTAACAGTGGGACCTAAAAACCACAAAAGCACACACCTTGGACCAATCTCTATCAAACCTGAAGGTTTCAGGTTTCAAAATCCCCTATTTTTTTAGTTATCGGGTGGCAAAAAAAGGCTTAACATTTTCAAAAACTGAGACTTTTGCATTTTTTGCACCTCTGTAACTTTGCCTCCCCTGACTCAATCTACATGGAATTTGTAGGATCAAGAGTTTCTGACACAGAGGATGCAGTTTCTAAAGTTTATATAAATCAGCTGAAAGGGGGCAAAGTTATTAATGTGCAATGCTGGCTGTAATATTCACAGATAAAAGAGAATGTAAGCCTCAGTGTACCATCTCTTGGTCGGCCAAGCAACTAGCAGATCTCAAATCTCCTCTGCACTTAAATATATGCATTCCTATAATGCACAGCGGCCAAATCTCAAACATCAAACATAGCAGAAAAAAGATGATTCCACAGTTATAAAAACGAAGTCAGCCAAAATGAGCACATATTCTGAAATGCTGATCACATCTGCATGTAATCAGTAATTGTTCACCATTGCAGTCACAATATAAAAAAATTCAGCCTGTTCAGCATGTAGTTTCTCCAGTCAGGTGCAACCCCCTTTCTCTTCCCCATGGTAGGAGCCTTAATGGTCACTCACTCGATCTGGTTTTTCTCCTGGGTTTGGAGGCCACTGATTTGGTGGTGGAACCAGTCGGTTGGTTGGACCACCACACCATAAGATTCAATTTCCAGGCTCCCCTCTATAGGCCTGCTCCTGTGGAGATGGTCAGATACTGGCTTATGAGGGAGGTGTCTCACGATGGTCTATTGGCGGTATTACACCTACTGAGTTTACTGGGTGCAAGCAGGAGTTCTGAGGACTTGGAAGGCCATGGCAGATGCCTTGGACTCTATCGCTCCTGTCCGTGTTTGTCCTCTCTCTCTTCGCCCTTGGTCCCCTTGATTTGATGGGATCTTGACGGAGTTGAGATGAGTTGGACAAAGGCTAGAGCGTCGCTGGTGGAAATCCTCCCTGAATGCTGACCACCTTAGATTGATGGAGCATTATCAGCTCTATCAATCAGCAATCACCCGTAAGAAGGCAGAGTTCCTGTCCGGGGAGATTGCTGCAGCTCAAAATCGACCAGCTCAGCTCTTTCGGACCGTAGACAGGCTGTGCAACTCAACCTGTCTACAGGTCCGAGGAGCATTTTCACAATCTAAGTGTGATGTTTGCTCAATTCTTTGCTGATAAGCTGGCCAGCATCAGGGTGGAGATCCAACCAGCTAACTCTATGGGGGTTGATGGTGGTCGGTGCCTGTTCACTGCACCCCGGTTTTCTAGGTCTTCTTTCAACCGACTGGAAACCGTCGAGATCGTCCAGATTATTCAAAATATGCGGCCGACCTACTGTAGTTTGGACTCGGACCCAACATGCCTCATTTTTGGGTGTATTGATTCTATCAGCCCTGTTCTGGCCAAGACTGTGTGGTGCTCCTTAGAGACGGGTGAGTCCCCTAGCTCCCTGAAGGAGGCAGTGGTTACACCACTCCTTAAGAAAGCGTCTCTGGACCCAAACTGCTTGGCTAACCACAGACCCATCTCTAACCTTCCCTTTTAGGGAAGGTGATTGAGAAAGTTGTCGCGCTGCAGCTGGAGAACCACATTACCATCCATGATATCTACGATCCTCTCCAGTCTGGTTTTCAGAAGAGGCATAGTACTGAGACAGCTCTGTTTCAGGTGCTCAATGATCTCCTGATGGCTAGAGATCACAAGCACCGCTCCATCTTGGTGCTTCTTGATCCCTCATCAGCTTTTGACACCATGAACCATGGGGTGTTGCTCAAGCGCCTGAGGGTCATCTGTGGCCTAGCTGGTTCAGTCCTTAGGTGGTTCCAATCTTTCCTCTCTGGCAAGTCTCAGAGAGTGGTGCCCAGGTTGTTTTCCTCGGACTCAGTCTCCCTGTCTTGCGGGGTCCCTCAGGACTCGGTGCTCTCCCCAATGTTGTTCATGGTGTACATGCTGCCTCTAGGGGACACTGTAAGATGGTATGGGCTGAGGTTTCACTGCTATGCAGATGATATCCAGCTCTACCTGTCTTTTGCTCCCGACCAGGATAGTTCTCTCTCGGTCTTTAACAGCTGTCTCGCAGAAATCCAAGACTGGATGAAATCCAGCTGGTTGAAACTGAACTCCGATAAGACTGAGGTGTTGGTTGTGGATCCAGATCTCCGGATACAGGGGTCAGTGGCAGGACGTCCCTTTGGGCTTCAGCTCAGGAATAGTCAGCTGCCTTCCTCTGAACAGGTGCATGACCGAGGGGTGCTCCTTGATAACAGGCATACACTTCGTTCACAAGTGTCTGCAGTTGTCAAGTCCTCTTTTTACTATCTCAGGAACATCGCTCAGGTCAAGCACCTTGTTCCGTCCAGTGATCTGCCAACACTGATCCATGCCTTTGTGTCCTCGCACCTGGACTACTGCAACTCCCTCTACCTAGGGCTTCCTGGGGGTTGATACCCAGCGCTTGGAGCTGGTGCAGAACGCTCTGGCACGGCTGTTGACTGGGGCTCCTCATTCAAGCCACATCAAGCCTGTGCTGCACGAACTGTACTGGCTGCCTGTTTAGTGGCAGATCACCTTCAAGGTCGGTTTTCTGACCTTTAAAGCCCTACATGGACAGGGCTCAGGCTACCTACAAGAGCTGCTGGTTCCTTACTGCCCTGCCCACTCTCTCCACTCAGCTGATGAGGGGTGTTAGAGATCCCAGGGTACAGTTGAAAAACCTCTGGCTCGCGTGCTTTTATGTTTGCATCCCCGACCCTGTGGAATTCTCTGCCTCATCAGATACAAGAGTGCCAGACTGTGGGGAGCTTTAAAACAGCTTTAAAGACCTTTTTATTCTGCCAGGCATTCGGTGACTAGTCAGGTTATATGCTCCTCCTGTTCCTGTATTTCTTGCTGTTTTATTTTAACTGTTTTTGATACTTATGCTTTGATTTTTTAACTGTTTTTATGAATTGTACAGTGCTTTGATTTTAGATATTGCGCTCTATAAATGAAATTATTATTATTATTAATATCCTCCTGGAACCTTTGTAATTTTGCACTTTAAAATTACTTTTATGCAAGTGTAACAAGGGGAAGAGAAACATATAAAAAGAGTGCTAAACCCTTTCTCTTCCCCATGTTACAAGTGAATTAACCAACTCCAGAGCATGGGTCTACTGGGGATTAATGTATGATTTGGTGGTTGGAACCACTCATCCTTTGGCCTTGTGGTCCAACCACCCCCCTTCCCCCCAGCCATACTTTAATCTCCAGTAGACCCACGCTCTGTTGTGGGTTAATCCTTACGCGTACCATGCTCAGCTACAGAGTACAGGTCCAATTCACAAAAGCTCCAGCGGCTTACAGAGTCACAAAATATATTTTTTTTCCAAACTTTACCATCTAATAGGGAATGGATCTTACTGGGTGATTTTAAGTCAAATGGAAGCTCAGATAAATTTTGTTTGTTGTTTCAGGCGCTTGGAAGCCACCAAGTAGTAAATTCAGTCACGTGTTACAGTCATAATAACACTCTATACTTGATTGGATTGTTGTTTCTCAGCCACAGAAATTAGGTGGTTGTGACACTTTTGCTGGATGGCATCAGTGACCACTGTCCTGTATTTTGTCATTTGTCTGCAAAAAGCCTAAAAAGCCACTCACTAGTATTTTTCATAAAAGCATCTGGATCCATATAAGTTTAATCAAATACTGTCTGGACACGACTAGTCATTTTTGGATACAGTTGGCAATACTGACCCCGCTCTTACCTTTACTGACACTTGTAACTCCCTTGAGAGTGAGAGGTAACAAACCTGAGTGGATTACTTCCGAAATACTGAAAATGTTCACGGAAAAGAATAAGAAATGGGCAAAATACAAAAACAAACAAACAAAAAAACTGGGGATGGCGAGAGGTTAGTTGAGTATTAACTTTGCGTAATAAGTGTAAATATTTCCGGAAAACAAAAGTAGCCTACTACAGAAATAAACAGTTCCAAAGTGTGGGTAATCAACGTAACTTCAACTTTTAAAGAGCTATCAGGTAAAAATTCAGCTGGAGATATACATACACTCAGACATAAAACTGATCACTGAACTGGAACATATAGATGTAGTATTTAATGAACAAATTGGAAACCCACATAAATTCAGAGATTCGTTGTCTGAAAATGTCAGCAACAAGTCCCCTGATCAGATAGCCTCATACTCTTTGTTGCCAAAATTTTATTTCAAACTTTTGACATATGTTGATGTTAAACTCTATTTAAATAAGTACAATCCAAAACCCTGCTCAGGTCCGTATGGACTTTGTAAAGCAATTAAGACATGATGGGGTGTGCATTAGACAGTTCTAATGCAAAGCTAGGGGGACGTAGTGAGGCACGAGGCCACAGGCCGAGTGCATCCAGTCCCCTAGCCATGCACATCCCCGGAGTGGCTTATTGCACTCATAAAATGGGTCTGTGTATTCTAAATGGGGGTTCTAGTTTTGGCTGTGCATCAGACACATCTAATGCACAGCTAACAACCAATCAGATTGCTTGAAATCCTTTGCCCATTTTATAAATTTATTTATTGAAATGTTTCACCAGGAAGGCACACTAAGCAACAAGTCGCTCATCTCCCGGTGCAACCTAGGGGGGAGGGGTACAACAGGAATGAGACATTAAACATTAAAGTTACAAGATCAACATTAACATACAGTTGTAAGGCAAGTGAATAGGCTGCTTAAAATTGCATTGGATTCCATGGCCATCCCTATTATGAAGTGGTTTATCTATTCTGTGTCATGGTGTTTCTCCCCAAACCTGGAAGTTAGCTACTATCTACCCTGTTCATAGAAGTGGTTACATCCCTGATCACCTCACCTTATCATACAGCGATCTAGATGGCTAGGTCACAGTGTACAGCTCTGGCTTGCACCAGTGCTGGAGGGCCAAGTAGTGTCTATAGTGTCACGTAATGTGTGTAGGCAACATGTAGCTCTGTCAGGTTTTGCAAGATAGGTCTTGACAAGCTCCCATTTGTTTTCACAGGGCATGAATCAAGGGCTACTCATGGGGTTTCACAAGATGCCCATGGTGTGCCAGGCTGTTGCTGAGAATCCCAGGCCCTTCATGGCAGCTGGCGCACCATTCCCACCCTACCTCACCTTCATAGGTGGTAGGGTGGTGTACTATGATCCATACGATTGGGTACGGAAGGTCGTTGGCCTATTAGTGAGTTTAAAAGTATGGTTTTACCACTAACTCCATGTGTAATCTGTACTGTGACTTCAGGGTACAGTACCTGTAGTGCTGTGCTGTTCCAGGCTGACAACAGCGGTTGCCAGATGTTGACCCTGGGCCTGCAGGTGGCAGCAACTAGAGAGGAGGAGTGACCCCGACTTTTGTTACCCAACACCATCCCAGTTTTGTCCCCTCCTTGTTGATCCATACCCCACTTGACACCTGTCCCAGCTTTGCAATAAATTATTTTTGCTACATATCAATGTTGTATCTAGTGTTTTTACTAATGCACTGTGCCACCTATGCAGAACTGTACTGTGTGTCCAGTCCATGATTTCATGTTGGCTGGTGTCAGTGATATATCCTGTCCTGTCCTGTCATGTAGTATGTATACACTGTGTGTAAGTGTTGGTCTCTGTTCATTAGTGTGGGTAAGTCAAAAACATCAATAGTATACATAACATAACTTCCATAACTGTGCCTGTGCATGACCCATTTGTCAACTGTTACTGATGCTACACAGGCCACACTCCTGCCCTGCATGTCTGATCGACATCCTTTACCCCTGCAGGGAGAGACAGTACTATTTGGTGTAGCATGTATTGGCAGGTGGAATGTCCCAGCACCCTCCATACTGTCGTTATCAAACAACATTATGGCCACACCGATGCACAGCTTGACACTGGTGACTATTACACTGGGTCACGGCTGACATTAAAAAATTCAGTACAGCTGTTACAATGGGCATTCAGACATTCGACAGACATTACAGATCCCAGTTTGTGGTACCCTGGAACAGTTCTGGGGAACCTAGCTAGAGCTCACCTAATACTGGGGACTGCTAGCAGTAAGGTGGGTAAATATAAGGTTGAGGTTCAAAAAGGAGTAGTGGTGGAGGCAAAGGGGGATGGCTCTCATGGTTTGCAAGCAAGAGGAAAAATTAAAAGATAAGGATAACGGGAAGAAATGAAGGCATAGGATTACAACACAGCAAAAGAGAATCCAGAGCTAGTTGGAAGGGGGGTCTGCCTTAATGTCAGGAGTCTGGGTAATAAAATCAATGAGCTCCAGGCATTGGAGCCAAGCACTGAGGCAGACCTTGCAGCCATCACAGAAACTTGGGCCACAGAGAATAATGACTGGGACTTGTCAGTCCCAGGTTATACAGTCTTTAGACAGGATACAGGGAAAGCCAAAGGGGAGGCATAGTTCTATATGTCAGGGAGTGCATAAGCTGTGGAGAACAGACATTGTGGGAAGCAAAAGGGAAACGTATGGGTGGGGTGATCTACAGACCACCAGGACACAGAGAAGAAAAAGATAAGGAGCTTGGGGAAGAGCTGGCAAGGAAAGTGAAGAAGGGGTAAGTGGTGGTGGTAGGTGATCTGAATCTGTCAGATACCGACTGGGACATGCCAGTGCCCAGGTGCACCAGAAGTAGGCCCTGCTGGATACACTGCAGCACTGCCCACTGGTGCAGCTGGTTAAGGAATCTCCTAGACAAGTGGTCATTCTCAGCTGAGTGCTCACCAACTCAGAGGTGGTGAGAGAAGTGAGGGTAGGGGAGACACTGGAGTCCAGTGATCATAACTCCATTTGGTTCAGGCTGGCCATCGAGACCAGAATGCCCCTGTCAAAAACTGAAGTCCTAGATTTCAGAAGAGCACACTTTAACCAGATGAGCGGGCTGGGCCAGCACACACTTGTCCAGAGTGGACAGCATCAGAGGTACAGAGGAAAGATGGAGAGCAATCAAGGGGACCATTCTCAAAGCAACAAGGTCATGCATGAGAATTATTACAAAACCAAACATATACATGAGACCAATATGGTTCTCAGAAATGGTCAGAGAAGCAGTGAGGGACAAAAAAACACTCACCTGTAACAGTAATTCTAGGAGTGATATATGATGTTCATCCACACTTCTTTGGCAGTGCCCTTTCTGTTTAAATCTTGCCAGAAAGTCTTCAAGCTGGCTCCTCCCACCCACCCGGGTGGTATATCCCTTGGCTCCACCCCATGACACCAGATCTTGCCCACTGGAAGCAAAGTGTGAGCACCAAAGCCAGGGAGGTCAGGTGGGTCCATGTGGATGACCATCTTCTACCACATGGATATGATGTTCATCCACACTTGTTTGGCAGACTCCTAGCCGTTCTCCAGGAGAAGGGAGGCAAGGCACATATCCCCTACTTTGGAAACAGAGATTGGAGAACTGAGGCTCCAAAACCAGCATCCCGGCATGACTCTAGGTCAATGTGGTAATGGGAAATGAAGGTGTGTGCTGACTTCCAGGTAGCAGCCCTGCAGATTTCCTGGATAGGGACGTCTCTAGAAGCAGCCACCGATGCAGCAGTATGGCAGGTGGAATAAGCCCTTACCCCAACGGTAGGCTCCCTACCCACCAACCTATAGCAGAGATCAATGTAGGATATGATCCAACTGCCAATCATCCGCTTGGCTGCAGGTCTGCCAAGTGTGGCTTCAGCGTAGGTGGCAAACAGCTGGCGAACCTCTCCCCAAACTCCGGCCATGCGCTCTTTGTAACAGTCGAGTGCTCACTTCAGGTCCAGAGTATGGAGCCTGTATTCGGCATCCGAGGTGTGATTAGGGTAGAACATCAGAAGAGTCATCACCTGGTTCAGATGAAGCTCTTACACAACCTTTGGAAGGAACTTCGGGTTGAGGCACAGGACATCCTTGTCTCTGTGGAAGACCAAATAAGGAGACTCAACTGAGAGCGCCTGGAGCTCACCAATCCTTCTGGCTGACATGATAGCCACCAAGAAGGCAGTTTTCTATGACAAGTGTGACATCTCTCACTTGTGCATCAGTTTGAATGGCTTGCCCATCAGCTTTGCCAGTACCAGCAGTAGATTCCATGGTGATGGTGGTTCATGCACCAGACAGGATATGTGATCTAGGCTTTTGAAAACACACCAGACCACCTTCTCCTATGCCACCATCTGCTGACCGTCCCGCGCCCAGTAAGCACAGATGGCTGCCAGGCACACCTTAAGGGTCATTGACCGAAGTCCCCCTTTGGAGAGAGACCACAGGTAGTCTAGAATGCTGGCCACTGGACAGGTCAAGGGGTCCAGCCCCTTGTCCTGACACCAAATGGAGAATCTCTTCCACTTGAAGGTATAGCACTTCCTGGTCGATTCCTTCCTCGATGCCTCCACGACAGTGAGGACATCTTCAGAGAGACCCAAAACCTGGAACTCTAGCTACTCAGGAACCAGGCTGTGAGATGCAGGGACTGAAGGTCCGGGCGGAGTACCTTCCCCTGATTGACGGAGAGCAGGTCTGGGTGTAGCGGAAGACGCCTTGTGAGCCTGTTGCTGAGGCTGAGGAGATCGGGGTACCAATACTGGCAGGGCCAGTCCGGAGCCACCAGGATCACCTGTGCCTTGTCCCTCTTGACCTTGAGGAGCACCTTGTGGATCTAGGGAAGTGGAGGGAACGCATTAAAAGAGGTCTGGGTCCATGGCCTCGAAAAGGCATCCCCTGTAGTAAGCCCTGCTGAGGGGGTGGGTACAAAACAGCCTCAGCTTTGCATTCTCCCTGGAGGCGAACAGGTCTACCTGGGGGTGCCCCACTGGGAGAACAGACTGTGAACTACCTCTGGGTGGAGGGACCACTTGTGAGAGACGCCTCGCCCACTCGGCTGAGGGCGTCTGCCATCTGATTGTAGGCTCCTGCCACATGGATGGCTAGGAGATTCACCTTCAGTCTGTGCACAAGAGTCAAAGTACAGAGAGTTTCCATGTACAAGGGCAGGGAGTATGTCCTGCCTTGTTTGTTGAGGTAGTACATGGTCGTGGTGTTGTCCATCTGGACTCGAACCACTTCACCCTGAACAAACGGAGTGAATGCAGTCAGCACAAGTCGAATTGCTCGGAGCTCCAGCAGGCTGATGTGGCATCGGGACTCCTCGGGGGTCTACAGCCCATGAACTCTGTGTTCCCCCAGATGGGCACCCCAGCACATGAGAGAGGCGTCAGTCATCAGGATGACTGTCGGCTTGAGCGGACAAATGGGATCCCTTCCTGCAGATTTTCTGGGACTGTCCACCACTGGACAGTGATCCACAGCTTCTGGGTCACAGTTACCAGCTGGTTGAAGTGACCTTTGCGCTGAGACCACTGGCTGGCCAGCTCACACTGCAGGGAGTGCATATGTGACCGAGCCCATTGGACCATGGTGGTGCAGGCCACCATGTAGCCCAGTAGGCACAGAACACCCCGGGCAGGGTGCAAGTGCCCAACCAGAAATGATCGGGCAAAGGAGAGAACCCCCACCCTGTCCATTGGGAGCCAGGCTCTGGCTCGGTAAGAGTTGCGCTCTGCCCCAATGAAGCTGATCACCTGCGAGGACATGAATTCCGACTTGGCCTCATTGATTAGGAGGCCAAGGTTGATACAGGTCAGGAGGGTCAGGTCTCTGGACCTCTCTACCTCCTGCTTAGAGGGACCCACTATCAGCCAGTCATCCAGATAGGGGTACACCCGGACCACTCCAGGTAGGGGTACACCCGGACCCCTCAACACCTCAGGTAGGCTGCTACCACTGCAATGCAATTGGTGAAGACCCTGGGTGCTGAGGACAGGCCGAATGGCATGACCTGGAACTCGTAGAGGGTTCCCTCAGCTCGGAAGTGGATGAACCTTTGGTGAGATGGATGGTTCGGGACATGAAAGAATGCATCCTGAAGATCCACAGAGCAGAACCACATATCCTGCTCGAGAGATGCTATGATC
Organism: Neoceratodus forsteri; assembly: GCA_016271365.2. Lineage (NCBI taxonomy): Eukaryota > Metazoa > Chordata > Ceratodontiformes > Ceratodontidae > Neoceratodus > Neoceratodus forsteri. The sequence goes on along the minus strand of CM057452.1, from coordinate 1,313,147,839 downwards.
TGGGACAGAGATACCATCCTGAAGGTGCGGGACCTGAGGAACTTGTTCAGGTCGTACAGATCTAGAATGGGGCACCAGCCCCCCATTCCGTTTTGGTACCAGGAAGTACCTGAAGACAAACCCTGGGTTTACTGGAGGATCCGCCACCCTGACCACCACTTCCTTTCGGAGGAGTTGGACTATGTTGTCGCAAAAAGCTGACTGAGTGTTCGCGGATATCAAGTCCTCCCACGGGCCATGGGCTCGGCTTGGAGGGTACTGCTCGAATTCCAGATGCAGACCCTGATGATCACTTCCAGAACCCACCTATCCATGGTAACAGTGGACAAGGCGGAAAGGAAGTGGAGGAGCTGGCCCCCCATGGGAGGACCCAGGAGAGGTGTGATGGATATGGGGGTGGTAGCTCCCATCTTGTCACTGGGCTGGATTGGAGGAGGAGGACCAGGCCATTGAGTTACCGGGGCTCTTCCCTCCAGGCTTTCATGGAACCAAAGCCACTGACTTGGGCTGAGGGTGCCAAGACTGAGCCTGCTGTTGCCCAGAGCGATACTGGGCTGGTTTGGTTGCAGGGACGTCCAGCCAAAAAGGCTTGCGTTTCTGCTGCTTGGAGCCTTTAAGGTCCTTTTGGGGTGGACACAATGGAGTCCAAGGTGGTATTGGACCTCTCGATGCACTGAAGATGACCGTCGACCCCGGGACTGAACAGATCGGTGCCTAAGAAGAGAACATCCACCAATTTGTACTGGGAGTCTGCCGTGAAGGTCTAGACCCCCAGCCAAGCCCTGTGGCACATGGTGACTGGCGGCTGCCACCAAGCGGGCACAGGAGTCTCCGATGTCCAGAGCCATCTAAAGTTGCTGTTTGGCCACAGTTCAACCCTAGTCCTGGACCTGTTTGATTGTGGTCTGAAGGTCTGCAGGGAGATGAAGAAGCATTTCATCCAGAGAGCCCAAGAGGGCGTGGGACAAATGTGCCATGATGACAGCCGAACTTGCCTGGCGGAGACCGAGTGATGAGGCAGCATAAACATTTTTGGCTGAATGATCCAATTTCTTGGACTCCTTGTCCAGTGGTTTATCAGTGTATCCTTGGTTACCCAAGCACCGAAACACGGACTCGGTCACCAACTCCTTGGCCAAGGGGTTTTCCGTGAGCCCTGAAAGGGAGCCAATAGGTACCGCATACTTGAGGGCCATTCAGGCCAAAGGCACAAGGCAGGAATCAGGGTGCTGTCAAAGCTCCAGGGCCGGGCCAACAATGGCTGTGGCCACTGGGAAGGCCTCCATCTTAGAATCCTTTTTGTCCAGGATATCTGTGAGGAGATAGTGAGCCCATTTCTGCATGGGTTCTAGTGGCATCCCCGTGGATTTGGAGATAAGACGAAGGAGGCCCAAGAAGGACGTGGATCCCTCCTCCATCGAGAGGCCACCCACCAACTCGTCGTCGACTGGATGAGAGTACAGGGAGGAGACCTCAGACTCCGAAGAGTCCGCATAGATCGACCGATCACCCCAGTTGCTCTCGACCCGCTGCAGACAGTCAGGCGTGAGAGTGAGCAACAGTCAATGAGACAGACCCTTAGCAGGCCAAGAGTCCTTAGTCAGAGCGCCAGAAGGAGGTTGCTTGGGTGATGGCTTCACCACTATCAGTGGAGAGGCCATCTTCGGCCAAGCCAAGGGGGTCTTCAAAGGCTCTGCAAGTGGAGGGGTGGTGTCGACCAGCTCCAGAGGTGTCGGCGTTGTCCTAGCAGGCAAGAGCCAAGTAATGGCTGGTGTGGGAGCCAGGGTAGGCTTTGGACCAGCCAGCACCAACTGTTGCCACATGAGGTCCTCGTAGCGTCAATGCAACTTGATCTGAAGCCTCTCCTCATCCAAGGAGTATGAGGACAAATAGCAGCAGCGCCACTTCTTGTAACGCTCAGAGTGGCGTCAATGGGATCTGCTCGACCTATTGGATGAGTATAACCAAGACCAAGACCATCAGAGGGACTGACAGGGGTGCTTGGAGGGAATCAGGGAGTGCTGTGGTTCCTCCAGGTCTGGGTTGGGACCAGAGGGGTGGTCTCAACAGGTTGAGCAGTACCACATGTCCTACTCACTGGTGGGTCTGGAGTCCTAAACAGAATTGTCAGCCTCATAAAGCAACAACAGGCCTCCTGGGTCTAGAAAAACCTTGGCTGGCTCATCGTCCCACATCTTCACTGGCTGACCTAACAGGCACCGTGAAACCAGCGGCCAAGGCTGCGGTTTTGACCGTGGTCAAAATCAAAGTTTCCTGGGACCAAGACCGCTCTTGATCCCAAGAACGCTAACAGCAAGTCTTCTCTTTTTCTCTCTTTTCCTTCAACTCTCTCTCCCTTTTTCAGGAGTGCAAGCTGTGTGAACCCGAAGGACCCTCTCCCTTGGTCGGGAAAGTCTGGCATAGCTCTTTGAAGAGCCTGAAAAGGTAGTACCCAGTTTCAGCGGAACAAAGGCTGATACGGAAGATGACTGTTCAGTGGCCCAAGCCGCCTCCTCCTCAAAGGCCTTCATCTGCTCCAACTGCTCAGTGGACCCCATGGCCACAAAGACCACCCAAAGGGCATCTTTAGATTTGACTGGAAGATTCCAGTTCTCTGGGCATCCCAGTTGCAATCGAGTGAAGTGATCTTGAAGAACCGATGGTTGAAAAGACCAACAAAAGTCGCAAGCCTGAGAATCGTGCTCGTGGCCTAGGCAGTAAACGCACGAGGCATGCAGGTCTATACATGACATCTTCTGCCTGCAGGAACACTGGCAGAACCCAGGCGAGGACTTTTTCTCCATCGCGGTCGCAATCGAAGATCGCTGAGAAGATGAAACTCTTGCGAGTTTAAGTTTTGGAAGTAAATCCGAAGATTTGAGCATCAGGGCCTACTCAACATGAGAGTGGTAATGAGGGAACCTGCTTCTTCCAGTGGAAAGTGATAGTGATAGTGATAGTGGTGGAGCCATCACCCAAGCAACCTCCTTCTGGGGCTCTGACAAAGGAATCTTGGCCCGCTGAGGGTCTCTCTTCTGGCATCATGGGGCACAGCAGAGGGATATACCGCTTGAGTGAGTGGGAGGAGCCAGCTTGAAGACTTTCCAGCAAGATTTAAAGGGAAAGGACACTGCCAAGTAAGTGTGGGTGACTATTATAGTTACGTCCCTAGAAAAAGGATTTCATCAGATACAAGGAAAAGCAGGGGAAGGAGGAATAGGGAGAGCACCAAATAAAAACTAGGAAAGCAAAGAGGACAGTCAGTAAGGCAAAGGCAGACATGGAGCTGTGTACTGTGGAGGGGGTCAAGGGCCGGGAAAAACAATTCTTCAGCTATATTAATGAAAAGGAAACAGTGATAGAGTATTGTCAGGCTATGGGGGGTGGGTACTAGGGGAAGATGAACCAAAAGTGTCTGTCTTTAACAATTACAATTCCTCCTCCTTCCACTCCCTTGCCTCTGTTTTACATAACTTTCTCTCTGCTAGCTGCTCCTGCTACAATCCTCCTTAACTTGTTCCCCTATGAGCCTGCTTCAGCTTCATGCCCACCTCTTTCCTGCAAAATCCTCCCCTTACATCCTCCCCCAGCACCCCTTCCTTTCCACTTTACTCCCACCCCCACCCCCTTTACCTCCTCTGTATACCAGCTTACCCTCACTGCCCACTCACTGTTGCTTGGCCTAGGCCCCTGGCAGGGTTCTCTGAATCCTGAAGGGGTCCAGAACTTAGGCAAACACCTTCCTCACCTCCTACTCCCACCCATTCTTTCCTGAAAGAGCTGGGTCTTGGCCCCTCTTTTCTCCCACCTCCCTCTCTCTGGGTCCTCCTGAAGCCTACTCCCCATCACAGCCTACTTCCCTCCTGTTGTGCTGTACCTCTGCTGCCTACAACCTGCTTCCCTCCTGTCATGCTCAATCTCTGCCTTGTGTAGGCAGGGTCCACAGCATCCTGGAGGGGCCAGGCCCCAGCAGACCCTTCTCTTCCCCCCTTCCTTCCTGACGTGCTCAAACTCCCACTGCCTACAATCTGCTTATCTCCTGTTCATGCTTGACCTCCACCTTATGCAGGCAGGGTCTCCAGCATTCTGAAGGGCTCTGGCCCTGGCAGACCCTTCTCCTCCACCTCTTGCCTTCCCATCCTCCAAATCCCCCCCTTTTCCACACCCTTGCTCTCTGCCTATATGCCCCACCCACCCACCTACCCCCTTCCTAGCCATAGTTATTGGCTAACCCCTAATCACTAATGCACTTATAGTCAACCTTGCACTTTTGTTACACCTTGCAAATTTTATTCTGTGTCTCTCCTCACAGTCTTGCCCTAGTTCAACCTCCTTGTATGCTATCCAAACATTTTCTAACTTCAAAGCTATGTCCCACCAAGTGTTTGCCAAAGATATTTGTGCTATCGTATCTATCTAGTTCAAGACTGTTAGCATTGTATCCATCTAGTTCATACCTGTTAGCATTCCTCCTTTTCAGTACTTCTGTATAGTCTGCTCACTGTATTGAATGTAATCAAATTGTATATCTATATTGTGTACCAAATCTCTGTATACTATCCTCATGTTCCCCTACCTCCCAGGTCGCACCGGGAGATGAACAACTTGTTGCTCAGCGTGCCATCCTGTTGAAACATTTCAATAAATAGATACACAAAGTTCTGCTCTGTTTTCCCAGGGGAACATAGTGGGCCCCGAGGGGCCTGAAAGTGGCATCAAGGCGGCTGTCAGAAGCATCCCTGAAATGAGGCAGCCAGTATTTATCAGAGAATGGGTGCAGAAGGGGCTTGAAGCCCTACAGGTAGAGAAAGGATACAGGACAGGATAGGATATACCCAAGGGTGCACAGTGAATTAGCTACTGAACTGGCTGAACCCCTAGTAGGGCTATTCAATAGCTCAATTCAGAGAGGGATAGTTCTGAAAGACTGGAGGGTAGAGGACATAGTCCCACTATACACAGTGGCGGGGGCAAGTAGCAGCCAGGAAACTGCAGACCTGTCATCCTTACCTCTGTAGTGGGTAAACTGATGGAGTCACTAGTCAAAGAGGACTTTGTGGACTGTTTTGAGAGCAACAGTCAATGAGACAGTAAACAGTATGAGTTTGTGGCAGAGAAGTTGTGTCAGCCCAACCTGATAATTTTCTTTGGCTTGGTACTAAACATAGTAGATAATGGCCATGCTGTGGATTTACTCTACTTCAATTTCAGCAAGGCTTCTGACTTGGTGCCACATGGAAGACTGCTGAAGAAGCTGGAGGAGCTCAGCGTTGCTAGGGACATAGATTAGCAGGAAAATAGTAGTAGGAGAGACAGCAGAGGGTTGTGGTAAATGGGGCAAAACGTAAGACAGGGAGGTCATGAGTGGGGTGCCGCAGGGATCTGTCCTGGGTCCTGTCCTCTTCAATGTGTTCATCAATGACACTGAAGAGGGCACTCCGAGCAAGCTGTGTCTCTTCGCAGAAGACATGAAGCTCTCTGGTAAAGTAGATAGCGATGAAGGGATTAGGGAGATGTAGTGGGATCTACAAAGGTTAGAGAGGCGGTCTAAGGTTTGATAGTTAAAATGCAACACAGAAAATGCAAGGTAATGCACATAGGGGAACAAAAAACAGGTCACTGTACTGGATGGGCGGGGTTAAACTGAGCACTGTGGCAGAAGATGGAGACCTAGGAGTCATCATTAGTGACTCCCTCAAACAATCAAGCCAGTGCAACAAGGCCTACAGTAAAGCTACTGGGGAGGCTGCGATGTATCAGAAGGGGTACTGACAGCAGGGAAAAGGGGGTGGTATTCCTACCTCAATATACGTCACTGGTGAGGCCGCACATGGAATACTGTGCTCAGTTCTGGAGCCCTCACCTAAGGAAGGACAGCGACAGGCTGGCGATAATGCAACACAGAGTGACCAAGATGACTCAGGGCCAACAGGGCAGATCTCACAAAGACTGTCTCAAGGCTCTGAACATGTATGAGGGGGAGGGGGATATGATACAGTCCTTCAAGTTCTTGACAGTAATAAATAAGGTAACTGCAGGGGGTTCTATGTGATAATAACGGCGACTGCAAAACAGCGCCAACAAGAACAGCGAGTGCACATCGCCAAAAATCAAAACAGCGATGAGCACTACAGCAAGTAACAAAAACAACAACAAGTGGCCACTGTCTATAAGGGGAGCAGACGTGGGGTTTCTTTTTATGTGGGGGGATATGCCCCACTTTGCAGGGGGCTTTGTCTCCCACACCCCCAGTAAATAATATAATCATGCCCAAGTGGGGATGGCAATTGGGCACAGGGGAAAACTTGGAAGGGGCTGCTCCATGGGGGGACACAAGTCAGCAGGAGAGAACACTGGTGGGGAAACCTGTGGGCAGGGGAGCAAAGTTGGGAGGCGGTGGCAGGGACTTCAGCAACCACTGTAAAAAAAAAAAAAAAAACTTACTGAACAACCGAAAGAAAAAACCCCAAAAAAACCCCTCCACAACCAGTCCCGATCCCAGGTCCAACAGACTCACAGACAGTGACTCTAGACACTAGCTCACCCGGGCAGCTCACAACTCTCCTGACCAACAACCTCCAATATACTGAACAAAGTAAATGAAAACACTATGAAAGCCCTGAACTTACACTTCATTATTAAAAGCCCATAGCCCATTTTACAATCGCCATTTTAACTTTGCCAAAATTGACTCGCCGTAATTGACCCGCTCAATTCACAGGATACCTTGCAGGGGTCTATTTAGCAGGAGTACAGAGTCAAGAACCCAGGATCATGAGTGGAAACTAGTGGGAGGAAGTTTAGGATGGGTGTGAGGAAGCTCTATTTTATGGAAAGGGTGGTGAAGCCGTGGAACAGTTTACCAGCAGAGGTGGTGACACAAAGTAGAGAACGATGTAGGACTGCAGTCAAAGACGCCTTATGATTTAGGAGGCCCATGCCAGGGTTAGTCATGGGGGGTCTCCCCTTGCCTCTGACTGGCTAGACTGCATGTTGGCAAGCAACATTATGAAATTCTGATGGATTTTTTTAAACTTGCTGCCTTGGCAGTAGTGCCACATTTATGCTGTTTCAACAGGGCCTCGAGAGTGACAGAAATCAATTTCATAACATGCAGTTCAAAGACTGATGACTTGCACCACTCTCGGGGCACAGCCCACAGGAACAAAGTGCCTAAAGCCAACTTTACTATGGTTACTAAGCCAGAAAAGTGACAGAATCAATTATCGATTCATTTATAATGAAAACATAACTCAGCTTTTTTCAGTTTTTTAGGGTTGAGATGGCAGGGATCTGTTGCTTAGTGTCATATCTGGAAAGTGGAAATATTACTGGTGTTTTTAATAGGTGACATTAAAATTCACGCAGATGGAAATTACATTTAAGAAAGGCAACCCTATAGCACATTCTCTAATGTGCCAATTGTCTTTTTACTCCTTTCAGATTCACACAGCTTGGTGGGTCTGATTAGCAGAGAGCAGTATATTAGTAATGCTTGCCTTTTCCAGTTCATAATAATTACTAAAGCGGCATTTCACTGTCTGAGAGCTGAGGTTAATATTTTTGAAAAACTAGTTGACTGGGGGTAAGCTGTGGAATTTGGAGATGCCTGCCATCCGAGGGTGGAAGAGTCAATGACACTTACAGAGGCAGACAATGGATTGAACACAAACACTTAGAAAGGTGCCTGCACGTGGTCAGCTGATTTTAAGCTGCAAGTAACTGCACAAGCATTTTCACTGAGTAGACGGCAGCTGGCCGAGGAAGAGGGTGGGCTGTGTCGGTCACCTTCTTCATTCTCACCCACTTCTGAGATGCAGTATAGCGTAGTGGTTAAGGGCACTGAGCTGCAAACTTGGAGACTTGGGTTTGAATCCCATAAGCCCCCACTTGCATACTGTGTGACCCTGAGCTAGTCACTTACCCTTCCCTGTGCTCCCACAACTCATAGGAGGTTGCACCTGGAAACAAGATCTGGCTTAGTGTGCCTTTCCTGGTTAAACAATTTCCCCTTCCTTCCTTCTATTATGAAGAACGTGGTGTGATGGAGAGGGAGAGTGCTGCCAGGGTGGGGGAACATATTTATTTGAGCACGCTGCAAACATGAGCTGAAAGATGGTGGCTGGCCGTGAAAATGGGAAGGTTGCGTCAGTCGCCCATCATGGAATTTTTTTTTTTTTTACCGTTGGGGCTGGCAGGCACGCTCTGGCCCCCTCTCAGAGGGCTTGGTTCTTTCAGCAGCCCACTTCCCAACATCCAGCTCCCACCTGGGCTTTTCTCCCATGGATTGCCCCCTGTGGCAGGGCCAGAGGGAGGAGGACGCCCCCAAAGCATAATCAAGAAGCCCAGAGGTTGCCGGAGTCGGGCGTGCAGCCACGGTTGTCACGGAGCCTGCCACCTCATTTTCTGTTTTCTCCCCAACCCCCCCATGCTGACGCACACATCAGCATATGTGCATGGAGGTGTGCCCATTCTTCAGTCCTGCAGCACCCTCCCTTCATGGTCGCCTTCAGTCCCACACTACCACCAGGCCACCTGGTGGCAGTCATTCGGTGGGAGTGACAGCATTTGTGCTCCTTCCTGAACATGGGTCGCTGGCGTGGTACGAGGTGCGGCATCCAGCGCTTCAACCCTCAGCGCCACTGGGCAGGCATCGTGGAAGTTTTTTTTCAAGTAAACATTAATATCAAACTGTGGGTGCTGGGAAGGTGAGTCACTCAAGAATGGGGGGGGGTAACAGAAGTAATTTGGGATTTTACTCTGGGGTTTCCCTCGATTACTGACTCCCTTCCTCCTCATTTACACAAGACCATGAAAGCAGGAAACCTGTCCAGTGACCCTCATATCACGGGACGTTCCAGTCACAGCTACTATCCGAAGTGTCTTCTTAGCTTTTTTTCCAAGTTTTCATTCTGTGTTTCAACTTCTGTTTCTTTCTCTCACATTTTGAGGGCCAGTATCCCACCTCAGGGCAATGTAAGGTTGAAAAGCATGCACGGTATAACCACACATCACTGGAAGTGTTTTTTTTTTTCCTTGTGACTCGTTTTTGCTTGCTTTTGTACCCATTTTTTTAAGTACAAGAACACTCCAGAGATAGCCATTACGCTATTAAAACCCAAATTTCCAGATGTTTAAAGGTATAAGATTTAAACTCACATGGAGTATGTGATTATTACATCACAGCACACTGTTGAGTGATATGGTACCAGGTGAATATAGCGCAGACAGAACCGCGCATGGAATACCGCGCTGTAAGAAGCACGTATGGTTTTACAGTGACAGCATGTGATAAGAACTGCTACTCTTGTCGCTATAGGGTGAGGTTGGCGATGGCGAAGGATGCCACCGGGGCATTGCCTGGTCGAGCCGCTCCCTTGGTGGAGCAGCTAGACCACCTGCCTCCAACGGCATCGGGGACCTGGGGCTGCAGTTCGTCCTCCCAGGTTCCAATATGATGCAGCTTTTTTGGGTGGGGAAATCATTACTCTGATTTTTTGTTTCCCAAGTCCATGACCCCGGAGTTCATTATATTTAGTCCAGGGGTGAGGCCAAGTCCCCATCGATCCAGGGGCACAGCCAGCTGCAAAAACAAAGTTTCTGCTCCGGTGTGCACCATAATTGTTGTTGTCAGCGTGTTGTGCTGGCGTTATTGTCTGCAGCTGATTTGCGTGCGGCATTCTTGATGTGCGCAGTTTTAACCGCGACATTATGACCCCGTGCCAAGTGTTACAGCTTAGTAAAGACACCTGTCACTCACCAAAAATGGACATCTCCAGGTTAGAAAATGAGATGCTAACTTCTAAGCACCATCAAGATTTATTATAATTGAACAGTAAGACAACACAAAACTACAGTACCTCAATCCCCAGCCCCTTCCTACACCACCCTTACACATTCTTCGGAGCTGGTACTTGCCACTCAGAGATTTTAACCATTCTTCTGAGTGGTACAGCTGACACAGAAACATAGACAGTCATGACAGAAAAAGACCATCGGTACCTCCAGTCTGCCCATAAAATCCTAACAAACCCAGAACCTATTTGTCCATATAGAGACATGACGGAATGGGCTGCGCTGCCCCCCAAAAGAGGATTTACCACTAGTCACTGATATTATCCTTTGGGAATTAAAAAAAAAAACTCTTGAGCTGACCAGGTAGGGTAGCAGTAGGGCTTTTGCTTGCTATTCTGGTGACCTGGGTTCGGGAATGGACTTAGGTTGGGGGGGGGGTGCATTTCACACTGGCACGCGCCAGGGAAAAAATGATGGAAAAACCAACCAGATGGCAGGATGAGGACCAACCCACCACAGGCCCCACACCGCTGACCAGCCAACTGCCTCCCAGACCCGAACTGAACCAGTCAGGGACACTGCACTCCCTGAGAACCCATGCCATGGAGAAACACAGGAGGCTAGATTAAATACCTGGAGGTGGTGGGGGATGGGGCTGGGCAGCTCAGTCAGAGAGTGGGCCACCCAGTCGTCAGGGGACATAAACAAAAGACTGAGGAAAAAAAGAGCTGACTCTAAGATAACAGACAATAAGTTTAATTAGTTATTCATGAGTCTAGTGAGGCTCCTGACTGGTTACTGGATCGACCATTAATGTCTTAGAAACAACCAATCCAGCTGCAGACTGACACTATGTGGCACACACAGCTAAATACTAAATAAAACTAACTAAACCCGCAATAATGAAAGTTGTCATGGTGATTAGACTTATAATTGCAATAACAACCTTGAAGCTGGTCATTTCCTTGGATAAACGACCAGCCGGAGGAAGGTCCCATCCTCCAAACTGGTCGGTAATCCCTCAGAAATGACTGGCATCTCGGTCATTATTGCTTAAGTGAAACACTGCCTCAGAAGTCACTATCCTGGAGGGGTGCTGTGCAGCAGTCATCAGTATGGTCACACCTATTGACACCTCCAAGATCACTAAATACTTTAATATTTTATACTTTAAACTATCTTTTTCTTGGCATTTTGTGGCATCATTGCGTGGAGAAAGTACTCATGTAAGAGATGAGATGCAACAGGCCCAGCAGCGCACATAATTATCAGCGTCTGAAGTGGATGCATCTGGAAAATTGGCTGGGCCTGGGATGCATAGACCTACCAGAGGACAAATGCTAGTCGCCCAAAATTATGGCTATATCACAAAACCTTCAGGTCATGGGTGGGGAGACTAATAAGGGGCCAGCAACTACTGAACAAAAACTAAGTGAGCTGGATGGCCACATCACAGGAAACAATCCAGTGGTTGTGGAGTTATTGCAGGGGTCAGAGCAGAAGACGGGGTGAAAACAGCCCTTGTTAAAGATGTAAGCTTCCTAAGGGCAAAAGAGGAAACCCTTGAAAACAATGTGCACCAGTCCAATGTACAGATTGTGGGCTGTCCTCCACACCTTGTAGGTAAGTCGTAATCGATCACAACTTTAGACCGCCTTATCTTCGTGGACTTTATTGTTGCTGCCTCAGGACGCCTGGGTGAAAATCCTCAAGGTCTTTGTCATCACTCTGCGGTCCAGACTGCAGGAGGGGTCTGCACCATGGCTGTTGACTACCACTGTGACATTGTCCAACCTGGAGGTTAGGACTGCATCAGAGCTTGTGGGGATATTATCTGGGAGGTGAGCAAGCTGGAATTCTTTCCGCAGCTCTCCTCTCAAATACAAGAAAGCAAAATCTACAGGCCATCAAAAAAATTCCTGATGGAAAAGGAGATAATGGTTAATATCACAACTCAGAAAATGGGACGAGTATATCCGTGACCCTCAGCAAGGAACAGCCAGAATTCTTACCACCTGGCCATCACTGCAAGAGTAATAAACACCTCATCCCCCAGAAGATTGCTAAAACAGTTACAGCCACAAAAGGGGAGAGAGGAGCTGGGTATATCACAGCCAAGAGGGTCACAGATATCGGCACAGTTCCTAGCCACATCACCCCACAGTCTTTCAACAATCCACCCCACACTCCTTTCAGCAATACAGTGAAAAAAAAAGGCCTCCCTCGAATCAGCAGCATAGTACTTTCCAGAGTGGAAGGTAGGAAAGCCGTCCAGTCAAAACACCCACTCTGCAAAAGAATAACAGGAGAGCAGGGGACATCTGTTTTCATCAAAGACACTGTAATCCCCTCTGGCAAATCCAGTTGTCTCTGTCAAACTGCGGGTTCTTCACTGCTCTTTCTAAGACCAGCAGCCATGGCTGGGTATTCCAAACTGCAGCCGATGTTAAGTTCAGTAGCCACTGCTGGTGGTGAGTTGCCCAGAAGGCTCCACCACACAGTGGCAGTGAATAAAATACTCTGCGGTTTGCAGATGTGGTCATGGTGAAATGAACAGCCACGACTGCACTAAAAGCACCCTTGCTGAACTCACACTAAAAACAAACACTAAAAACAAAACAAACTACCTCATCTAGCTACTGCTGGGATTCTCAGGACCTAAATCTAGCAAGACATCCCTTGCAACCAATACTAAACAGCAGCACTTGTGTAAGACATGCTAAAAAGCAGAATTGAGAATAATAATAGCAATCTCTCTGTCTCAGAGCCAGCAAAACTACACACCCAACGTGGAGGCCATGCTATCAAATGTATCCCCCACAGGTTCCTATGCTTATGGACCCTGAGTAACTGAAACTATCAGAACCCCAGCCATCCTCCTCTGCTGCGTCAGTGGGCCCCATAGTATCCGATCGATTGAGGAATTGGTTATAGTTCTGTATGAAGTCAGGTTTTTCCATGATTGCTTCAGTCATGGTGCCTTAGATATTGTCAACAAAGCCCAGAATAGGGAAGGGCTGTTGTGCAGCTAGCCACAACTGTGCTTAAAAAAGAAAAACTTGTTTTTTAAACAAGCCCAGTTGGTAGAGGAGTTTTGTGGTTTGGGCAACAAAAGGTTTATCGAACATAAGATTCAGTGCAGCAACTGGAGCGCTGCTTGTCATTTTAGTGACCTGAGATCATGTTTACATCCTGGGGCACCCGCCCTTCATCCATATGGAGCGAGGGACAGGACATCGCACTGCCTTAGTGGTCCCTGATAACCAGGATTACTATACCTGAAGAGAGGACTGTGAGCATCCGGGCTGGGGGATGAAGCCACACTGCTGTGCTCACCCAAAATGTGTGTGTGGGGGGGGGGGGGCTCTGGCTTGTTGAAATGGGGAGCTAATGAAAGAATATGCTGGCCCAACAGCAAGACAGCTTGTTGATAATGCTAAATTATTATGGAACTCCACACTCAGGCAGTATCAAGAACTAATAACTAGGATGAAAACTGCTGAGTTTTCGAATACATTTTATGCACCAAAGTTGCTAAATCAAGTGTCACCAAACTGTTATCTGTTCTGCAAATGTACTATTTGTAAGTGCAGATCCAGAAACAAATGATAATTCGAAGACTTTTTGTTACATCTTTAGTGAATGTGTACTGCACATAAGACGTGCTATGAGCGTGTACTATGTGCAGTACATGTTCACTGTCAGTTCAGTCGGTGGCTGGCTGTGGTGGTGTGCAAAAGGCTGAGTCAGTCACCAGCTCCAGCTGGGTTGGGGAGGGGCAGGGTGGGAGTCTCATCCTGATGAGGTGGGGGACCACTACACTATGGAAATACTTGGGGGTCTGTTCTTTTATTCGTCAGATCGGGTATGGAGGATCCTACACTACGGAAGCAGGTTTGGGGTGGGACTGTAGTGCGATCAGGGATGGGGCATGGGAGGGGTCCACTACCTTATGGAAACTGATCTGGGCATTTTTTTTTTCAATCAGAGATGGGCAGGGTGTACCACTACACTACGGAACATAATCGTGGTATAGTTCTATTTCTTTTTTTTTTTTTTAAACTTTCTTTCTGCTGTGACTTACCCCGGACTCTCTCTAGTGTGGTCTCTCGGTGCGACCTTGCTCCCCCCCACCTGAAGCCTCCAGGACCCCCGCCTCTCTGACCAGCCAAACTCCTCACTGCCTCTCCTGGTTGTGCAACCCCCTGGCTCTGAGTCCCCCAGGCAGGACTGCTGAACTCCTCCTGGCACTCTATCTATAATCCAGCAGAGTGACCAGGGACTTGGAGAGGAGAACTGGAAGCAGGGGCTGAAAAGCCCAGCATTGGGGGCCAACCACTGGTCCTGCCTTCGCCTACCAGGAGTCAGGGATTTTTCTTGTAGTTCCACCCCTAATGGTGCGGTTGTGCAATGGAAGCAGCGTGCAGAGGGTGCACTCCCGCCCCCTCCCGCAGATGCCCGCTGACACCATTTCCCATTGGTTGTCCCCGATCTGGTGTGTGGTGCCCTCGGCTGACACTAGGAGCTGCTACCAGATGGGGAAATCCCTGGAACCCATCCCAGCACAGGAGAGCAGTCCTCTGGACGCTATATCCTCTCCTCTCCTCCCCCTGCTGACCCCAGGCAGCCCAAGTCCGCTCCCGAACCCAGGTCGCCAGTGTGGCATGAGGTGAGGCATTCCGTGCCTCAACCCTCAGCGCCACTGGGCCGACTGCATATTTCTTTTTCAATCGGGGATAGGAGGGGGGGTTCCACTGCACTATGGAAACGGGTTCGGGGGAGCACTTTAGTTCGAACAGGGATCAGGGCTGGGAGGAGGGTACACTACACTATGGAAATACCAAGGGGGGACTCAATTTAGTTTGGACAGCTGGCATCAGGGATGGGGGGGACCCTACACTATGGAAATGGGGGGTCTATTATTTCATGTATACATCAGGGATTGGGGATGGGGGGTACCACTAGACTACTGGAATTGGCAGGCTGCTGTGCACCTGTCTGCACTTCCATAACCTGCCTGTGGGTGGCCGGTCCATTTAGGCATGCCTTTTCCGGGCCTAACTTTGGGTGGCTCATTTCTGGGTTGCAGCAGCAGATGCACCGCATAATTTGACTGAATAGTGTGGTGCGTAGTATATTCATGGAACTGCCCCCTATATTTGCACCGCATGCATTAATTCTGCACAATGGCACATTTGGAGATGTGTGGCGCATCTCCCCTGTTTGAATATCGCACTTCGGTGCATTTTCTGAGATGCGCCACGCATCTCCGTTTTGGGTCGAGATGCACCACGCATCTCCTTTGAAAATGGGGGCCTTAATCGCTACAATAGTTTGTGCAATTCTTGCTCCTTGCACTGATACAAATAAAACTCAGCTATAATGGTTATGCAAAACGTTATCTATCAAATGAAGTTTACAAAAAAAGTCCCCATAACAAGAAGGCGGAGCTTTGTCCCTTCATCACTAAAAAGATGGTATAAGGCCAACCGTTAGTCTGTTTAAAAAAATTATATTTGGAAGTATTTAGTTGGGCCACAGACATTATGTCTGTGACTAGGATATTCAATTATTCAATATAAGGTCTGCATTCTTCAGAAACCCTTGCCTACAGTTTGGTGACATTACAACACTTTCCCATTAGTATGGCACAAACAAATCCTTTCCAAACTCAATTCCAGTTCTATTCTGACTGATTTATGTAAACACTTTTCTTCCGGGGGTTAAATTTTTCAGACTCATAGTTTCTCCAGGTAAGTTTAATTCTGTCAGAATGTTTTAAACAGTTTTCATACAAGGTACATTTTCTTATTCCCCCTTATTTCTATACATAAATTTCTGTTGTACAGTTTTGTGTCATACAATACTATCAAGTTTTAACTTGGACATTTGTGATATTAATTTTAAAAGTCTTGCTTTTAATTTTGAATGTATTCTAATAACACACTCACTCATTAATAATTTCAGTTAGAGGCCCTGCCTGCTTGAGTGTTCAGCTTATCTAATGGATGTCCTTGAAAAGATTCTCAGTAATAGCAAGCAAATGGAATGCTATTCATTCCATTTAGAACTGTGATTTTTTTGAAATAGGTACTTTTAACCAATGAGGATTTTTCCTTATTTTTTTAATGTACGATCTGAGTGTTAATAGAATGTGACTCTCTGAACAGTTGTCATAAATCTCCGAGGAAAGTCTTGGTTGGTTTGAAAGGTTAGACATTGTTTTCTTTTTGTAACATCTATGTTGGTCCAATATAAGGTATCAAACCAATTGCTTCTGGGTCTCTCACTAAGAGGTACAAGAGGCACCCCATCCCACACAATGAATTATGTGCTAGTAGTATGCAGCTGGTGTGAGGAAGGGTCCCCTTTCTGAGGGCGCCTGATAACAAAACTCCCTTTCTGCCCACCCAGTCCTGCCCACAAACACACACACACACGCTTTCTCTCTCTGTCTCTTGCCCTATACTCAGTTTGCATGCCAAAGCTATGAACTAAATGCCTACCTGTCACAATACAACACAGCCTCACATAATGGAAAATAAAACAGGCTTTGTACTGAAGAACCTTCCAGACACAGAAGGTAAAGAAGAAGAAGGAACGAAAAAACATCAAAGCCAGGGAAGTACTCTTTCTGCTTAAACTCTTCATATTACATAGAAAAAAATGTATTAAAACACTTTGGCACTACAGAGAGAGACACAGAGAGAGAGAGAGAGAGAGAGAGAGATCGAGAGACAGACTAGGGTGATGCTGAGCAGAAAGCTGAATGAGTAAACACCAGAAGATTAGAAGGGGATTAGCAAGGCCCTTGTGCAGTAAACAAGCTGGTAGTACAGCTACTTACTTGGCCTACACTTGTACCACACAATGAGGTATTTGCTGCTCCCAGAGCATGGGTCTGCCCCAAAGAGTCGACTGTTGACAAGAAGTTGGCAGCTCCGCCGGTCCTGGCACTCATCCAGCATTTTCTACAAGGGCAGAAAGAAAAATGAAAAGAGTCACTGTGATTATTCTAATGTTAAGACAGCATTTCTGTATTCTCGATTGTAGACCAGCTTGAGTTACTGAAAATTCACAAGTAGAGAACTGGGCTGACCGTAAGGCAAGGTAGATTCAGTACCGTTGGGTCCATCTGGTCTGACAAGAGCTGAACAGTTTTAGTCATCTGTTCCAATTCAGAACATGTGAGCTAGACACATATATCTCATTATTTTTTTTCACCCTTTTATGTCCTAAACCAACCTCTTTGGACCCCTCCACACTCTTTGGAAGCAGTATAGTGCAGTGGTTTAAGGCTCTGAGCTGCAAATCTGGTGACATCCTGCAGACCAGACCAGGGTTTGAATCCCACAGCTTCCACTTGCATACTGTGTGACCCTGAGCAAGTCACTTAACTTCCCTGTGCTCCCAGGTCGCTCCTGTAAAAAAGCTTTCAGCTTAGTGTGCTACTCCTGGTTAAACAACTAAATAACTAGTGTTGCTGTCCATTGGTAACACTATAAGCACTGACACTAAACTTCCCCATAGCAATGCCCCATCAGTACTGACTAACTCCAGTTGTCTTCCCCCGGCTCTTACCCCTACTGAAGTGCTCTCCCTCCTCTTCTGTTCCCTCACTACCACAGAGGAGGGTAACCACTCTGCCAAGAATGGACCTGAAAGTGCCAGCCAAGATGTGCAGCTGTAGCACCTCTGCTTGATATGCTGGATCTGGGTTTAGGATCTGTCAGTGCCAGCCAAGATGCGCAGCTGTAGCACCTCTGCTCGATATGCTACATCTGGGTTTAGGACCACACTCAGGTCATTCAGGGGCCAGCTGATGGGGGTAGGATTGAGCATCCCCATGGACAACACTCCTCTTTCGGGGAGGGGTACACTACATCCCAATACGTACCTGCTATCTATGTCAGCACATGTGTAGGTGCACAGCATTGGGAAGGGGGGCCGAAAATAATGACCCTGTTGTGCAGCAGTTTAGGATCTGGAAATTCACAGTAAGTTTGGCATTTCTTTTTCTTTGCTCCTCCATGTTCCCTGGTGCTCTACTCCTTTAGACCCCACGAGGGTCCTCACTGCCCACTGGAGTCACCTCTTGCTTCTAGCCCCAGCTCCAAGATCCTCACATTGTCCATACCTCTTCCTGTTCTGGTTCATCCTTGCTGGGGTGACTCCTTGCCACTACCACAGTGGACAGTGCCTTTGTAAACCAGGAGGGGACGGCTGGAGAGGGGGGCATGAACATCATCTGGCACGCTCAGGCAGGCATTTCCTATTCTCTATGCCAGTAGAAAGGTCTTGGCTCAGACAGCCATGACTCTCACAAATCATAAACTAGTACACATGTATTTAGAATAAAGTGCTCTTTTATTGCTTATAACATAGAAATTGCAACAATACTTAAAAGCGGTAGTAATACAGTGTCAACAGATTGCCAACATTTCCCACATAGTGCTTTATCAAGGCATAAAACTGTCTATCACTGGTGCTCAATTTATACAAACCAAATGTGATCAAAACATGGTGACAAGTGCAAAAATTTAAAGTGACAGTGTGAATGCTAAAAATTAGCTATGACAAGCTATACACTGATAATTACAAACTTTTAAGAAAGCATAGGAGAATAAATGCACTGTATCTGGATTACTGTACCATTTATGCATAAATGAAATGAATATATTATCTTATCTCAGAGGGGGATTTGGATTTTCGGCTGCATCAGCAGAGATGGAGGGGATCACTCAGAATCCTGGGCAGCAAGGGATTGTCATCGGCTGCATGAAGGGGCAGGGGACTTGTTGATGCAATCGGCGGCGCAGGCCTGGAGGCTTCTCTTTTTGGCAGGAGCCTCGCCCCCTCCACTGATCTAAGGACACACAGGACCACTGGCAGCCCGGTCTCCCTCCTACCCAGTCACCGTGAGGTTGGACTGGGTGCAGATTCTGAACACTTGACGGCGGGTATTTAAGGGCATCGTCGTTGAACTGGAGTGACTGCAGCAGAGGGGAATTTTGCCCGCACTACCTCCCTGAATCTGGCCTTTATTAAATAGCCTAAGTGGACGGTGCTACGAGTTCTGGCATTGGGATGTGACTGCCTAGCAAGGGGGGATAGGCTGTGTTTGTTTGTTTTTTTCCCAGATCCACTATTTTAATGTGTTCCAAGTGTGGGGGGGGGGGGCAAATGAGTTTCTGGCAAATAAGGGAAGCCTGTGAGCAAGCTAAACTGTGTTTTAAAATCCTTGTTGCAAAATTTTCTTAACCTGCCTACAGCTGGGTAATTTCTCAAGGGAAGTGGGGGTTGTGGGATGGATCTGCCTGCTACAGACAGGTGAAAGTGACTACAAAAGAATCTGAACACACTACTGGGCCACCTCCTGCCCAGCCCAAGTTGAATGCTAAGCTCCTTATTGATAACACCGTCTCCTGCTTCCCTGTCAAATTACTGTTTGTGACTGAACTGAACACTCATAATGAGGTACCTGGGTATCACTGCTGCGGTTGCCTATGCAGCCACAATTCTGGTGGCTGACCAGTCACACTCCCTGGGAAATTATCCTCTGGGCCTAGGAGAAAGTCCCCACCATCCCCCCTGTGGGTCCTATGGGGTTAGGGTGGATAATAATGACTCTATACTGTTACCTATGTATGACCTAACTAAGCATGGAAACTGTTGCGATCTTTTTTTCAAGCGTAAAAAGCCTGATAAAAAGAGCCTCCTCTCTTTCACTACTAAAATCATTAGGTATCTGACTAAACTTAAGTTAGCACTGTGTGGGGACACTGAATCCAACCCCAGTCCACACATCCCTATCTATATGCTCAGTGCTCCCACCAGCCCCTGCTGGACTAATGCAAGGGACTTAAACTAGTACATATGAACATCAACAGTTTAAGGCACAAGATGCAGGATCTGGAGGCCTGGACAACCCTCTACAAGCCTGATGTGACTGCAGTAACTGAGGCCTGGCTAAAGCCACAAATACTTCCTCATGAAGTCGATCTAATAGGCTATAATGTGTTTAGAAAGGATCGAGATGCGAAGAAAGGTGGGGGGGAAGGGTTCTTATCCATATTGGCTCCAAATTCAATGCCTCACAAACTGACTTCCCACCCCTGTGTAACTCTGTGAGTGAACTAGTACTCATTAGAGTGCTATTTTGGCAATACCAAACCCCTATACTATAACCCCTATTGGTTGTGTCTACCTACCTCCTCACACGGCTGCCTCTTCTCTTGAATCACTAACCCAAGCGCTAGTGGAGCATATCCCTAGGGAGATGATCCTCTTAGGTGATTTCAACCAAAACTGGTGCCCAAAAGACAATACCGGATCAAAGAACCCGGTCCTTGACACCCACCTCACACAAGTTATTGAGCTGCCCATCAGGCATAATGCCAAATCTGGCAACCACACCCTGCTCTTCTGGGCTCTTGTCACGGGCCTGGAGAGAATACTGGCCATTTTCTGCATATGGTTCAACAAGCTCCCTAAATTGCTCACCAGGGTATTCAACGCTAGAAACTATTCTAACCTCATTCCTGCAGATTTCTGCTCTGCCCTGTATGCTGTCAACTGGGGTCCTATATCTACCCACCCTGGATGAAGCCCTAGACTACTACTCCAATGTATTAATGTCTGTAACTAATGTGCATGCCCCTCGCAAGAAGCAAAGGGTGCAGGGCAAATGCCACAAGTGGCTTAACCCTGACCTGAAACGGACAATGCTATTCCAGGATATGGCCTGGGGGCAATACAAAACCTCAAATCTCCAATCAGACTGGGAGAAATACAGGGCATTAAGAAACAAGTGTAAGAAAGCCACAAGGTAAAATGGAAAGGGATGCAATCAAGCTGCAGACCAGTGACCACTGGAGTACCCCAGGGCTTGATCTTAGGCCCTCTATTCTTCACCCTCTTTGTTAATGACATTGGGTAGGACTGTGGTCTGGAAAACCTGATCCTGTATGCAGATGACTCAGTTGTATACTGTAGTGATCCTCAACCAAGCGTCATCACTACAGAGTTTCATAGAAACATAGAAACATAGATTTTGACGGCAGATAAGGACCGCTTGGCCCACCCAGTTTGCCCATTTCCCTACCTAATGGATAAGCTGCAGATGCTGGTTAACCAGCAGCCTACTTCTTCCTACCCCCAACCCCTAGAATTGCCTTATGACTGTCCCATGCATGCTTGAATTCCACCACTGTTTTTTACTCCACAACCTCCTCTGGAAGGCCGTTCCATGCATCCACAACCCTCTCTGTGAAAAAATACTTCCTTAAGTTACCTCTGAGCCGCCCCCCTTCTATCTTCAAATTGTGCCCCCTTGTTCTTGCACACCTCTTTTTTTGAAAGATGCTACCCTCTTGGACTTTGTTGATTCCTTGAGTACTTGAAAGTTTCTATCATGTCCCCCTCTCCCTCCTTTCCTCGAGGCTATACATATTTAGCTCCTTAAGTCTCTTCATATGTCTTCCGGTGCAGACCCTGCACCATTTTAGTGCCCTCCTCTGGACAGCTTCCATCCTGTCTATGTCTTTGCGGAGATTGGGTCTCCAGAACTGCATGCAGTACTCAGATGGGGTCTCACCAACTATCTGTACAGAGGATATAACTTCCTGTTTTCTACTGGTGATGCCGCTCCTATGCATCCCAGTATCCCCAACCCTCCTTGCTGCCCTCTCACATTGCTTGCCCACCTTTGGGTCATCTGATATGACTACCCCAGGTCCCTTTCCATTTTTGTTGTTGTTAGTATCTCACCCCCATTGTGTACTCTTCCCCTGGGTTTTTGTTTCCCAGGTGCATTACCTTGCACTTCTTAGCACTGAATCTAAGCTGCCATACATTTGACCATTCCTCTAACCTTGCCAAGTCCCTTCTCATCCTTTCCACCCCACCTTGTGCATCAACTCTGTTGCAGATCTTTGTGTCATCTGCAAAGAGACACACTTTCCTTCCAGTCCCTCTGCAATGTAAACATAAAGACATTGAGAGGACCAGTCCTAATACTGAACCCTCGGTGCCAACTAGTAACCCCATTTCTTCAGAGTGAACTCCATTTACTATTACTCTCTGTGTCCTATTCTCCAGCCAATTCTTTACCCAGGCTGTCATCTTGGGACCCACTGCCAGGCTGGCTAACTTGTATATTAATCTTTTGTGTGGGACTGTGTCAAATGCCTTGCTAAAGTCTAGGTAGGCCATGTCCACAGCCCCTCCCTGATCTACTACTTTGGTCACCCAGTCAAAGAAATCTATCAGATTTGTCTGGCATGACCTTCCCGCTGTGAATCCATGCTGCCTTGGGTCCTGTGCCCCTCTGGCCTCTAGATACTCAATAATTCTTTCCTTCAGAAGTGATTCCATCATTTTCCCTACCACTGAGGTTAAACTAACAGGTCTGTAGCTTCCTGCTTCTGCCTTGCTCCCACTTTTGTGAAGGGGAATCACATCTGCCCTCCTCCAGTCCTTGGGTACCACCCCATCCTCCCATGATTTGATAAAGAGGGTAGTTAGTGGTGTCACTAGTTCTACCCTTAGTTCTTTTAGAATTCTGGGATGAATCCCGTCAGGCCCCATTGCTTTGTCCACCTTCAGTTTTAAGAGTTCTTTCAGAACCCTTTCTTCTGTAAATGGGCTGGTATCAACTTCTGTATCCAGAGTGTTTCTGCTGTTTGTTTTAGGTATCTCCCCCTCTTCCTTTGTAAATACTGAGCAAAAATATTTGTTTAGTATCTCTGCCTTTTCACAGTCACCCTCTGCCCACCCTCCCTCCTCTTATTAAGCCTCACTAACCCTCCCTTGGTCTTCCTTCGCTCCTGATGTACCTATAAAGGTTTTATCCCCCTTCTTAACTGAGTTGGCTATCTTTTCCTCGGTTTGGGCCTTTGCTGTTCTGACTGCCTTCCCAGCATCCTTTGCTTTAACTGATACAGTTCTCTGTCCTGCTCCTTCTGTGATTCCTTGTACTTCCTGAATGCTTTCTTTTCTCTTGAACCTTCACTGCCACTTCCTTGAGAACCACAGTGGTTTCTTACATCGTTTGTTTTGTTTTTTGCTTGCACAAAGTCTAGTTACCTCTGTGATGGCAGTTTTATTATTCCCATTGTTCTTCCACCCTCCTTCCTGCCCATTTGCTAGTGCATTCCTTAGGCACTCACCCATTTTGGCAAAGTCAGCCCTCCTAAAGTCCAATACTTTTGCCTTTGTATGGCTTGACTCTGTTGCTGCATTTATTGTGAACCATACTGTTCGATGGTCGCTAGTTCCCAGATGGCTACCCACTTCTACATCTGTGATCCTCTCTTCATCTCCATTTGAGAGAACCAGGCCAGTCTCACGGTAATAGAGGCCTGGTTTACCTCTAATGCACTGTTGCTGAATGACAAAAAACCAAGGCTGCCCTATTCGGGACCAGGCGCCTGGGAGCAGACAGGCAACACCTGCTTCAGCTCCGCACAACCTTAGGGACACGAATTGAAGTCATGGCTAAGATTAAATACCTGGGAGTCTACCTAGATCAAGAAATGTCATACAGACCGCACATAGACTATATAGCTAAGACCATTCACCAGAAGCTTGGCCTTCTTTACAGGCTTGGAAACTCCCTAACCGATGACACATGGCGCGTTATAGCCAAAATCACGCTGCGTCCCACCCTCTTCTATGGTGCTCCCCTCCTACATTTTCTTAAGGAGAGTGAACACCGCAAGTTGTCTGTCCTCTATAATAGGATTGCACACTTTGCTACCTGCTCCTCGCCCAGCTGGCATCATTGTGAGGTCCTTGCAGACCTCAACTGGCACTCAATAGGGCATAAACTGTCCTATCACTTACTATGTTTGACCTACAAATTCACCAATGTTGGCCCTTCCCCTAATTTAACAGGCCTCCTGAATCCTAAAGCTCGTCAGCAGACTCTGCGGTCATCAGTTGGTCGCCCCCTTGATATCCCTTGTGTACGCACTGATCTAGGCAAGAGATCCTTTGGGTACTCTGCACCCTACCTCTGGAACTCACTCCCAGAGAATCTGACCAGAAGCTCCATCCTTGAAGGGTTTAATTTCAGTCTAAAAGTGTACATGCTCGGGCAGTGTCTTTGTGGCTGCTACCATTAAACCCACCTCCTGGCCCAAAATGCTGTTCTCCTGTACACTCTTGAAAGGCTAGTAGGTCCAGCACCCTACAGCTGGTCTTGACACCTAAAATGCATTCCTCATAGCACAAGAACCTGTAGGACATTATTTATCCTGCTGTTCACCCTGGATGTCACTGTCCGACTGTCTCTTTCCTTCGTGACTAATTGCTGTTGCATCCTAGGTCTTGTGAATCCTAGGTCTTTTGCTGCTATTTCTGTTATCTCTGATCCAAATGTAAACTGTGAACTTCTAAGCTATATTGATTGTATGTGAACTTGTAAACAGTGTGTGTAATTAACTCTGGGTCACCCCTGAAAAAGGGACCACTGGTCTCAGTGGACTCACCCGGTTACCAAAATGCAATAAATAAATAAATCTTGGGCACATTAAAAAAGCGTCAAATAAGCATAAAGGTATTTAAAGGTGATTGCTTTCAAAAATGAGCATCCCAGCATTGCCAAAAATCAGGAGCCAGTTTCCAGGAAGGTCTTCTTTACATATCTTTACACTTCTACTAATCAGACTTTATGAACATGGTACAGAAATAACAAGTGGACAAGCTGTCATGAAAAAGTAGGGCCATTTCATTTCTTTTTTTTCATACTTTATTTTTATTGTGTTCTGCATGAAACAGTAACATACAGATGCCAGATATCTCCACAAATTGTTAGAAAACCTGCTAATATATAGTATTAATCAAAGCATTTTATAAAAATGGATGAGGGGGTATTTTGAAAATGTCCAAGAGTCCAACCTAAGTCCAAGATAGCGGCACCCTGCCAGTATGCGGTGGTCAAAACGTAATATCGGATATTTCAAAAAAGATAATACTCAACAACTTGCCTGATGTCGACTGGGTGGCTTGTAGTGCCAATGGGGATGACAGGAGCCTCAAAGTCAACAGGCCAGTGCAGTCCATTGGAGGTCTGGCAGAACTCACTGCAAAAGCCAACCCTGTGACTGTGAGGGTTTTGGTGGCAGGAGGTATTGTGGCTGAGGCACACGATGACGCTGTGACGGTCGGCGCCGGGTGGAGTGCTGACCGAGAGAGTTCCTGGGGGGATTTATCCTTGCTCCTTTCCTGCTCCCAGTGTTTGTGTTTCCCTGATGATTTCTCCCAGGCCTTGGAGGAATGGGAGCCTGAGGACGGGACTGGCAATGCAGAGGAGCTTCTTCCCTGGAGCTCCCTTTTCATTCTGTCTACCTTCTGCTCATGGAAAAGAATGCACGGCTTTCTGACAGCGTTACTGGGTAGCCTGATTGAAGCCTAGGCAGATCTTGCAGATCTTAACGTCGTGGGCCTCTTCATGACAAAGGACACAGGTGCTGTGGTCATCATGGCTGTAGATCTTTCCACCGCACTCGCAGTATCAAGTTTGGTGCAGTCGGTTGTTCTCGACATACACAACGAGGCTCACTTTAAAAATAAAGTGATAACTACTAGGGTGAGAAAAGAAAGAAAAAGTGAAGATTCTGGTGGTCGACTGTAGTGATGGCATCTCCATGGAGTCCTGCAAGTATGATTGACAGTGGGAAAAGAACTGAGAAGGACGTGGGGCTGCCCACGTTTATATAGTGCAGGACATCGATGTCTGACGTTGTCGTGGGCAGACCCTAACAGACTGCTAGCTAAAAAGTTTCCATGTGGTCCTGGTGCCTGACGGCTATAGTTCCATAGGTGTGGCTTGACGAAAGAGATCTCTTTGAAGAAGATTTGATGTTATGGGCTCAAAGGTCAACATCATTTTTAAAAAATATATTTTTATACCCCTATCAATTTCTAGCCACTGCTTCCTCAGGAACACCCTAAGGTACACCCAGTCCCTTATGTTCCTGAGGGCCTGTCCTCCATGTAGACTTGGTTATGGCCCCCAGGTACAGTCAGGATGGAGGGCATTTATCCCTGAATCTGCATGCTTCGTCAGGTGACAACTCCAGTGGTGGCAAACAGCCCAGATGTACTGTGGGCAGTTATCTTGGTAGCTGGGGCCGTTTGTCCTTGTGTTTCTTCCAGACCCAGGACCTTAGCGCACAAGGAGTGTAATGTGGTGGTGGACACGATGGTGCGATGGCAGTGCTCCAAGCTCACCTTCCTCCGCCCTTCTCTTGCCTCATGCTGCACACCAACAGTGGTCACCACCATGGCAACACTGCACTGGAGGCAGCAGCCCTCCCTATAGGAGGAAAGCACCCTCTGGGATTCTCATTCCTCCTCCCCCACCTAACTAGCCCCCCGACAACTAGGGTTTGTTCTGAGCCCAGGTCGCTGGTTTTGCAAATAGCATCCCAACTGCTGCCCTGCGAGGCCTGCACATCAGCAACATCTTTTACCACATGCAAAATAAGGGCATTAGAATTTAAACTTAAGTAGTTTGACCTTGTAATAAAAAATATTAAAAACAGCCCACTCACCCAGCAGCAACAGTGGGTTCAGATTAAAATGTGATCCCAACAGAACTCACACTGGCTGCACTGCTGCTTTAAACTCCAGCACTTCCTTGGATAAATCTGTAGCAAACTGCAAGCAAATACATGAGGGTTTTAAGTCAGGATTAGCAACTGACGTAATATTTTATTCTGAAATTTAACTCCTTGATAATATAAGCACTTCTTTAATCTCTTAGTTCACTGCCATGGATCGGATTTTATTTTTTTCTACGTTGGGGGGGAAAAAAGTTTCTGTTGCCATTATCCTACTGCCTGAATACCTGAGACACACCTTAAAGCTCAGGCTTACAATCAGACAGTTATTTTGTCTCCTCAGAAAAAATGACTTCATCTGAGGTGATTAACAGACTTGAAAATAAATACGTTAAGATTTAGCGTCACTGAGGCTCCCCCCAAAAGAAATAGTTTTGAGAAGAGTCACCCTTCTCCCTAAGCTCCACTACATATAAATCTCAAGAGTTTGTATACTATTGCCAGCCCCACTGCCAGCTATCCAAACAATAGAGGGGGTTGTGTTTTAAGTCCCGCTGTTTTAATCTCTTCACTGAATGCCCTTCGTTCAGGCTGTTTTTGTTTAAAGTGTTACCAAAAAAGCATTCCCCCTCATACACCTCAAGTACCCCACATGAGCGATGGCATCTCTCTTTTCATCATTCAGAATCCCTCTGTGCCACATGAAGGAGATCCGGCCCACGTCAGCAACTGCAGAAGTCAAAATAGATTATAAAACAAAGGCTGGAAATGGAGCATTTGGATTGGTTGACAGTATTCTAAAAGGGTCACGTTTACTGTATGTCTAGAAAACCTCAAGTACAATACAACCATCTGGATTTTACCTGTAAAAGCATTTGTTTACATATACATAAACAGTGCAAGCCCCTGGGAGGCTTACAGCAGCCATAGGGTTAACTCCTCACATCTCCTAAGGATACATGCAGGCGAACGACCACGGGGGCAGGAGGCTATTTAAGGGAGTTGGGTTTTGATGCGAGGAAGAGGAGTTCCCCCGGGAGAGAGTCAGTGGGTGGACTGGTAGAGCGAGGGCCAGGGTGGGGTGATTGCCCCCCAGAACCGGCTGGTGGGTTTGGGCAGCGTCGGTAGAGAACAAAATGTACCAGTGTTCCAGTCCTGCCCTGCAGATGGGCTGAAGTTGGAGACTCCAGGTGTGTGGTCTGAGTCCGGAGGGAACCGGGCCTGCGGGCAGTGGTGACAGCCTGCTCTTGGCCCTGCAGCAGTGGTAAGAGCCTGCCCTACCCTTTGAGCTGTGAAGCTGGGTCCAGTTTGTGAGTGGAGCAAGTGGGGATAGCCAGATAGCGTGGAGAGCCCAGGCGTCAGTCTCTTTGAGCTGCCCACCTCATAAGTACGTTCTCGCCATGTGTGCCGGAGCATCCATGTTTGGCGTCTGCCCTTGGACTCAGTGGCAGAGAGTGAAGCTCACAGGAACCATGGAAGCCCCAACATCGACTTGTCCTGAGAGTGCTGTGACAGAGGTTCAAGCCCTGGTAGCACCGACTGTGATTGGGAAGGTAAAGTTGTGGAGAGGCATCCACAAGTTTTGAGCCCAGTGGGGAAAAAAAAAGAAAGTGCGGGAGTAGAAGGGAACTGAAGTATCTGTGCTGGGAAAGCTGGCGGCTGGATTTGGCTGCCAGTGAAAATGTTGCTGCCACCAGCTCTTAGTGCAATCTAATTCAGCTGTGGGATAATACCTGTAAGGTCTCCTCAACCATGAAAAGCTAACAAGGAAGAGGTACTGTCGTGCCCAGAATGATCTGCTGCTGAACCCCCATGCTCCATGGAGTGGCTCTGTTTTATTGTTCTCTTTTATGCACTTTACTGCCATGCGGACATTGGGCTCATTGTTAAAGTTTGCCAAAATGTGCTAACCTCATCTCCCCGCCCCCCACAGCTGCAGCGGCCCTGCCCATGGGCACCCCGGCTTCATTCTTCAGGAACCAGGTAAATGTAGCCAGATGTTGTTTCTGGGTCAGTTGCCCCCCCTTCCTTCAGACTGCACCATCCATACCCCTGGACACAGGGAAGGGGGGTTATTAACCTGGGGGCTCATCCGGGATGTGTTTTGGGGGTGCCTGTGTGTACCTGGACTTGGGCGGGTGCTGCAGTGTGGGACATGGGCTTTAAAAAATGTTCTCCATCATTTTGTGAACTGTGAGAATTTGTGTCTTCTGGAAGAGTGGTGCCTAAATGTCTGGCCTAGAAAGAGAGCTTGTGGTAACACTGGGTCTATGCTAAGTGGTGATTGGCTCTGGGACTGGTTGCTGGGCACAGAGCGAGAAGGCCGTGGTCACAGGTCGAGGCAGGAGAGTGCCCAAGCAGTGCTGAGGAGACAAGCTCTTGCATGGTAAAAAAATTTTGGACTCATACTTGGAGTGGAGTAAAGTTTGCTGCAAAGATTTTCAAAACAGCCCAAGCATCTGTGCCAACAGAAATGGAGGTTACGGTTCCTGCCTCCATGCTGCACTGGTTGTGCGAGAATGTAGAGAAGCTAATCACCAAAGAGCACAGTATAATATGCAAATACCAGGGCCCTGGAGTGTTGAAACCGCCGCTGTGCTACATGTGCTCCCCTGGAGCTGCTACGCCTGCCAGTGGCCCACCCAACTAAATGCCTTTGTGGGGGTGGCCTAGACTGTTTACATCTCTTAGCTCGGAGACTACCAGCACCAAAGTTTCAGAGGGGTGGCATCAGAGACCAGCCCTGCAGCCCCAGAAGACCAGACCCCCAGGCCTGAGGAGAAGAACACCAGCTGTCTGCCCAGTCCTCCCGATTCAGCCCCAAAAGCTCCCCATGGCAGAGGGAGGCATTGGCCATGTGGAAAGGCCATCAGGAAAATCGTTGCCACTGGGCATGGGAGCGGCACCCATGGATCGTCCTAAGGGGGTGGCACCTTCAGTTTCTGAGAAGTCAGACGTAGAAATCGACCAAGTAGTGCAGAAGAGTGCAAGCAGTTCTGTACTAAATGTACTGCAGTAAATGTGTAAATGAAAACAAAACTAAAAGGGCAAAAACATGAAACTCCACCACCAAGTGCTTTCCCCGGTGCTCCCTCTCAACCTGTCCTTGAGATCTGATGACTGCATAGCTTGCTCGCTATCTCTTTATTCAAGGCTCAAATGAAATAAAGCAAGGGAACTATTTATTTGCTATACTAAATGTGTAAATAGAAGCAAATCTAACTAAAAGGGCCAAAATTGTATTGTGAAAGTAAACAACTACCAGTGCTTTTCACACAACAGTTCCACACAGTGGAACAGCAGCACCAGCAAACCACAACAGGAACTATTTTTTTCATGTTTTCAAAAATGTATTTTTTTCTTTGTTCTCAAATGTATTGTATTGTATTCTCTATATTCCAATATTTTACATGGGAGCCCATTTTATAAGTGTAATAAGACATGCTGGGGTGGTGGCTGTCATGGGTTAATGCACTTCCAAGTGCTGAAGGCACTCCGGCAAGCACTTCATGCCTCACTAGGGGCATGCATTAACCCATGACAACCACCACTCCATCATGTGTTACTGCGTATTTAATGCAGTGCAGCATTGTAGTACCTTACCCACTCTAGCCTCACCCTGCCATGACAGCTTCAATTCCCCATCACGAATAATTCCTTGGTTTTTTTCATTGTCCACTGCAGCTTATGCCCCAGACTGGAATTCTTTGCACCTGAGTAAAGGACCTTACACTTATCCACACTGAATTTCATTTGCCACTTGTCCCACTTCCCCAGTACATTTAAGTCCCTGTGCAGACTGTCTTCTTCCTGTTCTCCAGAGCACACCAGCCTTATTATCTTAGTGTCATCTGCATACTTTTTTTGTTATTCTTTGGTAACAGGGGAAGGCCCACTAGGCACAAGTACCTGTTTTCAAGGGTGACCCGGAAGCACTAGAGAGGTTACATGACTTGCTCAGGGTCACAAAGTATGCAAGTGGAAGTTGTGCCAATGAAATACAGTCTGCAGGATATACCAAGCTCACCCACAAGCTCATTACTCTAACCTCTACGCTATACTGCCCACCCCAAATGCAATTACTTTACTTAAGACACCTCACTCCAAGTCATCAATAAAATACTGAACAGTAGGGGCTCCAATACTGACCCATGGGATACTGACACCTGTAATTATCTTCCACTCTGATGTTGTCTCAAGCACTACTACCCATTAAGCTCAACTGCTTGATCAGCTCTCCAGCCATTCTGCTATATTTCCTGTAATTCCAAATTTCCCCAACTTCAGACCTAACTTCTCACGAGGAACCGTGTCAAAAGCTTTACTGAAATCTACGCATATTACACCAATTGTCTCCTGTTTCCTTACTTCCTCATAGGACACCAACAAGTTAGTGCCGTGATCTCCCCCATTATGAACTTATGTTGTCTCTCCTTCAGGAAATGGAATCTGTCCAGCTGGTTCATGAACTGATCCTTAAAGCCTGGCTCCAGTATTTTTCTCCCACAATCGAGGTTAAGCTTACTGGCTATAGTCAGAATGGGTTATAGTAATCCTTGCTGCACAAGCAACAGAAACACTTATGAACCCCAAGTCATTAATTTCCAGTGTTCTGAGCTGCTTGCACCATAAGATAACATGTCTCACAAGTTATCGTTTCCTCCCCCCCCCTTTACATTTCACTGGCTCTGGGTGTGGTGCTGAGCGTCTTGCTTGCCCTCCCTGCATATTAGCCTTCCGCGTTGTAAAGCTGGGTAGAAGCAGGACCCTCCTAAAATAAAAATGCTGTATCTCAGTTGAGCTGGTCTCAGAAAATTAATTATACAATAAAACAGTCATTTGGGGCAAAAATCTGAGAGTGTGGTGTCATATGTTTTTAATTGCATTTACAACTCAGATGACAGCAAGAGGCAAATAACTAAAAGGGAAGAAAATTACAGCACCTATAGCTGGCAGCATTGGGGACTCGTGCTTTCAGTGAAAGACATGATCTAGAAATACTGAATGACTGCAATTATGCCTTCTTTTTGTTATTGTAATTATTTTTTATTTGGACAGTTGTTGCAGTACAGCAAGACAGCTGATCCACATAGAACAGTATGGAAGTACAGTACAGCTGGGAGTGAAATCTTTTAGTACATTATGAATATTCATAACTAATATGCTTTGCAAAAAAATGCGTTAATGCTGCAATCTGCGATTGCTTATAACCTTCCTCCCCTTCCCCTGCTCTTCTTACATCCCTTACTTTTTCCCCTACTAGCTTTCATGGACAAAGACTTTTCCGATGGCAACCCCCACCACCCCCCTCCCTTCCTCCCCCATACCTTCTACCCATCTCTAGAATGCTGTGCCTGTAGCCACCTCCTGAATGGTCCTCCTCATCTCTAAAATGATAGGCTTGTACCTACTCCTGAGTGTTCTCAAATATATTACTGTATATGTTGCTTATTGTACTATCCTAATGTAATATATGGTTTGTTGCTTATCTGCTTGTCATGACTCAGGGTATAGCTGTCTACACTCTGTATGTCTTGTACCCATCTCTGTACCTCATGTATCCACTTGTTCTTTTAATTTGTATTGTACAGTTAACTTGTATTTTGACGTGGAGCCTTTGCAAAGGAGTCACTGACTCAAAGGTTTATAATTCCAATATGTTCAATAAATAAATTATAAATAAATATATAAATTTAGGGTTCAGGCTAAAGCGACAAAAGTAGGGAAATGTGGCTTTAGGGTTGCCAACCCTAAAACCCCATATCCACCCCCTAAAACAAATCGGGGTGAGGTATTCCTTGGACTTGTCAACCCTAAATCTCACCCTCATTATGTGTGTATGTTTCTGGAATGTACAGAATGTTGTGAGCTTTAAGGTTGACAAGCCTAAGGAAGACCGGACCCCTGATTTGTTTTAGGGGTGGGGATGGGGTTTTAAGGTTTCCAACCCTAAAGCCACATTTCCCTACTTTTTTCGCTTTAGCCTGTAACCTAAATGTTGCATTAACGCATTTCTTGTGAAGAATTTCCTTACTTTTTGAGACAGTATGACTGAATCCTCAACTCTCCTTAGATGCATACATATATGTTACTGTGAAAGCACAGGGCCCTCTGGGCCCTGCGCTTGCGTTTCTATTGAAACAGGCACAAACTTTTCAGCATAGCCTTCTTATTACCCCACCTCATGAACCTGGTCATGAGAATTTTGAAATCCCCACCAAAAAATGATTCCGCACCACCGCAATACCACTGCAAGTCACAGGTGCAAAAACACAGTTTGGTCAGTGTTTCATAAATGGTAGTTGTCACGCTCATGAGGTGGTGTAAAGGGATGGCTATGTTGAAAGTTTAGGGTCAAAATACTTAAAACTGTTAAAGTTACAAGTGAGCGAAGTAAAATTTCAAGGTATGCGCATAAATTTGCCATTTTAACTTTTCTCTCCAAATTTTCAACACAGCCATCTTATGACTGCACCTCATGAACAAGGGTGATAAAAAATTTCAAATCCCAGCTGAAAGGTGATTTTGCCAAGCGACCGCAAAATTGCCTTTTGGGCCGGATTTGCATAACTCCACTGACATTGTTTACGAGGGAGGTGGGGTCTCAAAAAGGCCATGAAAAATATGCAGAAATGGCAACGTTATGCATCAAAGTTGAAAACCCCATTGAAATACATTGACATGCACTTACCTTAGTTTCTCAGCTCATGTAAACTGCAGAATAATATTCCGCAGTTCATGTAAACCATGGAATAATATTCCACAGTTCATGTAAACCAGGAAAAAATATTCCGCAGTTCATGTAAACCGTAGAATAATAACGAGCAGTCCATACGAGAAACTTCACAAAAAAGGATTCCCCTTTGACTCCAGTTACTCTTTTAACCTTCCTGACTCTTCTTTTGTCACCATGAATTGATTTATTTGGGCTAAGCACTTTGCTTCCTGATACAAATTACCACCTATGTTACACTACCTATTGAATGTAAATTTTACCTTTTCTATTGTACATATAGTTGTTGTCCCAACCCTCTGTTGTATTTGCAACATCCCTCCTCCTGGGTCGCACCTGGAAACAAGCCTTGGCTCAGTGTGCTTTTTCCGGTTCCAACTTTTAAATAAAAAAATAAAAATCATACAGCTATTTTTAAGTACTTACTGAGCATGCTCAGAACCTAAATTTTTATAACTTTGGAACGGATTAATATTTTTTCACCAAACCCAAACCAGAAAAGGATATCCTTCTGAGGCAAGCCATCACCACCCTGAAAATTTCAGACCACAGTTCCAAACTGTCTAGGCTCTGCGCAATAGCAAAAAAAAAAAAAAAAAAAACACCAAAAAAACCAGCAAACAAAGGTGATTTTTTGTGTTTTTTTGCTATCCACAGCTCCGAATCTGCAGATCCAACCAGAATTAAACTTGGCATGTCAAGAGAGCTTCCCCCATGAGGTCATACATGCAAAATTTTGTGCAAATCCATTGAACAGCTGTGAGATTACTGAAGTGCAAACTTTGAGGTTTAACAAAGACAGACCTGCTAAACCCTAAATATAGTGGCACTACCATGCCTCTACAATATGCATACAGAATAGCAGAGGTCAAAACAAGACAAGCTACACTCCTTAGTACCTCTGCCTAGTGTCCTGATCAACTGGTGACTGCATTCTTTTATCTTTCTTCTACAGAACTTTAAAAAACTGCAGTACACAAGACCAGCTGCTTTCAAATGACAGTCTAGCACACCTTTCCTGATTTATTTCAAAGCATAATGTTATTATGTTTCTCCATCATATAAAAACCATACCTGCCATTTGCTGTTAAATAAATCTGTTTGGTTACAGACTTTGTGTGTTAATTTGTCCATCCACTATACCTGTACCATCAGATCTCTCCAATTATCAATTGTAGGGGGTTATGGCTATAGTCACTCTTTTATAATAGCCTTTCTGGTGTTTGTGAAGGCAATGCTGAGCAGGTATTTCTGATGTTTGTTCAGGGTTTTGGATGACAAATCTAAGAACAATGCAATTCTGGGTGTGGGTTGTGGGATTTGTTGACGAAGCTGCTGGATACCCTGCCATACTGCTGGCCAGTATTGCATCAATTTTGGGCACTGCCAAAATATATGGGCATGCGTGGCTAATTGTTCCCCATACTGTCTCCAGCAGTCTGCTCTACCAATTCTGCCATGATCTGTAGAATCCTAAGGTAGTGGACTATGGTCTTCCATGCAAAGTCCTTCCATACCCTGGAGGACGATACTTTGTGCTGCTATTCATAAATCTGTGTCCAAGCCTTGGGCGGTAACTGGATGTTTAACTTCCCTTCCCATCCACGTTCCACCACCTCAAAAGTGGCCCGCGCAGGGATATTTATGGCCTTATAGGACAGAAAAATGAAATGAGAGGGCATTGCCTGCTGTTCCACGGTCAACATTTAGGAAACTACTGGGTAGTGTTCTTTATATGGAGTAAGTTGCCCCAGTTTTGCCATGAGAACGTGACAGACTTCTAAGTATCTAAAATTATCTGCATTGATTAGTGCGCAATGTTTCTGTTGTGCAAATGTATGAGGAAGTCCATTACGGAATAGTTGGTGTACACAAATTAAGCCCTGTCTTTCCCATTGCAAGAAGCAGGGATCAGCTAGGGCTGGTGTGAAAGCCATATTATAAAGGACAGCACGAGAGCTGCAGTGTCTTTTGTAGTCATTTATTGTTCTGAATATCAGCCCAGATTTGGAGAAGGTTCTGGGTGACGGTACTGTCCATTAAGTGCTGCGATGGGGATGGTGGATTGGCAAATAATGTTTTGGTGAGTGAGAAGTGGAGTTCAGTTATTTTAAGAAATTACCATCTGACCTGCTAATATGGATCCAACCATTCAGTTAAATGCCTTAACTGGGCCACCTAGAAGTAACTTCGCAAATTCGTCAAGACCACTCCGGGCCCAGCATTTCTGACAACTGCAGTTTGCTAAATGCTACTCTAGGTTCAGCACCTGCCCAGATTAATCTATAGAGTCATTTGCTCCATTCCTGAAATGTTGCTAACACTGGAGCAACTGGTAAGGTTTGAAAGATGAATAATAATCTGGGCAACCAATTCATGCAAACTGTTTCTATTCTGTTATGAAAAGCAAGGGGAAGTATTGTCCACCTATCTACGTTGGAGAAAATGGTGTTAAGCAAAAGTGGGTAGTTCAGGTCATAAAGGGAGGCAAGATCACAGGGTATCTGAACCCCAAGATAATTAATCTTTGGTTGGTCCCACTTGGACTAAAAAGCAGTTTTAATATGAGGAGGTGTCTGATATAG
Source organism: Neoceratodus forsteri (assembly GCA_016271365.2). Taxonomy (NCBI): domain Eukaryota; kingdom Metazoa; phylum Chordata; order Ceratodontiformes; family Ceratodontidae; genus Neoceratodus; species Neoceratodus forsteri. Next base: position 1,313,112,158 of record CM057452.1, on the reverse strand, counting down.
AATAGGTAGGGCTGTCATTTTAATAACATTAATCTTGCAGCCCGAGAGTGTTCCATATTAAGACAACTAGGACCACAAGGGGGGCAACGAGTCAGGAGGGTTAGTTAAATAAACTACAAGATTGTCAACATAGAAGGCCAGTCTGTGGTCTTCTCCATGGTGTGAAATGCCTGCTATACCTCTTCGCTGACGTATAGCTTGTGCCAACGGTTCTACTGTGACTGCAAATAATGGGGGCAACAGCAGGCAACCCTGTCTCTTTCCCCTGTATAGTTCAAATCTATCCGATAATGAACCATTTGCCAGGACCTTAGCTTGCGGTTACTGATAAAGTGCTCTAACTAGGGTAATAAACCAGGTGTGAAAGAAAAATCTGTGAAGGCTATAGTAAAGAAAATTCCAAGAGACCCTACCAAATGCTTTATCTGCAGCCAGACTCAGCAGCGAAGTCAGCTCCTGAGTACTGGGTGCATATTGGAGAAACAGCTCTAGCGTTGTCCTGGGTTTGGCATTTCATAATGAAACCACTTCAATCATATTGTATGATGTCTGTCAGTATTCGCTCTAACCTCTTTGCAAGAATAGAGGTGTATCGTTTATAACCATGGTTTAAAATAGAGAAGGGACTGTAAGAGTCTGGTTTAATGGGGTTTTTATTTGGTTGTAGTATGGCCAAAATCACTGCAAACTGCCACAGGGGAAGGCGATTTTTCCCTCTCCGTGTGGCTTCATAGACTTGGAGTAATGGCGGTAGGAGGGTGTCTTTATAAGCTTTCTGGAGTTCTACAGGATATTCTTCAGGGCCAGGACATTTTCCTGTTTTACAATGAGCTAGGGCAAACTCTAATTCTGGTAAAGTAATTTTTTTATTTATTTATTAAACTCTAGGATTACACGTACCTTTGAGCAGGAACTGCTCGTTTACAAAGGTTCCACGTCAGAGGATGGGGGGGAGACATACAACAATGGTAAACAATGGTAACAATAATAACAAAACAGATTACTTGTACATAAAGTGTTCAGACAAATACGCTACAGTAGAACCAACCAAGCTAGCTTCTATCAGAGTTCATGGTAAAAACAGTATACTTGGTAGGAAAAGGTCAGGAGGAAGTCGGTAGATAGGTGCAGTTGTCAGATAAGGATGAGAGGAGCGAGGGGGATAGGCACCAGATGGCCATTGATATGAATGAGTCCGTACAGAGGGGATGGGTGGGTGTTGGGGGGCAAAGGATGAGAGGGAGGGGGCTGGTGCCAAGGATGCAAGGCTGGAATTGCAGGTTACAGTTACAACTAGGGTAGAGGGTGATGACCATGGCTTAGGGGAGGCAATCTCAAAATGAGGTAGAGGGGGAGGAATAGACGCAACTGCCTTTTAAAGGGGCTTAGTGTTGCAGCAGCAAGAGTTTCTTTGTTAAGGGTATTGAACCACTGAGGAGCCCTCTGCAGGAAGGATCTCTGACCCAGCAAGGTCCAGCGCCTGGGGACCTGGAAAGTCTGGTATTGAGAACTGCGTGTTGGCTGGAAGCTGCTGCAGGTAGTAAGGAGTCTTGCCACACCTGGTGGCATGAGTCTGAGAAGAGCTTTTTTGGCTATCAGACAGGTCTGGTATTGTATTCTACTAATGAGAGGTAGCCATCCAGCCTTGGCGTATAGGTCACGGGTGTGCGTTAGGCGGTCAGCCCCTGTGAGAAGTCTACAGGCCTTGTTGAGTGTCACAGATATTCTCCTAAAGGCAGTAGGGGAGGCAGAGCCATATATGAGTAGACCGTAATTGACAATGGAGGTAACAGCTATGGATGGCCAGTCTTAGGGCTTCAGGAGTCATATAGTGTTTGTACTTGTGGAGCAGGCCAAGGCATATGTTGGCAGACTTCACAACCATCCCAATGTGCTGGGAGTAGGAGAGTGAGCTGTCCAGAGTGATGCCGAGGTATTTAAACTCATGAACCTGATCAAGTGAGGTCCCACATTGATTCTTGATGGTGATGGGTAGCGTTTTATACTTGCTACGTGCGTTGCAGAAAGACAAGACCTTAGTTTTGCTATAATTCATGCCAAGTTTGTATGAGCCAAACCATTTTTCCACCAGCCAGAAATCATGTTGCAGTTGACTCTCAAGTAGATTAAAGTCCCGGTTGCTTGAAAAGAGGACCGCATTGTCTGCGTAGAGTAGTATCCTCTGTTGGCAGATGCCGGGGAGGTTGTTAAGGAAGAGGGAGAAGAGTAGTGGGCCCAGAATTGACTCTTGAGGGACACCCGAGAGGACTGGTTTTTCAGCTGATGAGACTCCAGAAATTTTAGCACTTTGACCTCTCTCCCCAAGATAGCTAGCAAACCAGGGCAGTGCATCCTTGGAGAGCCCAAGAGCAGCCAATTGTCTGAGTAGGACGGGGTGGTTAACTGTATCAAAGGCCTTTGTAAAGTCAATGAATATGGCCCCCCCACAGAGTCCTTGATCCAGGGCATCATGGATGCAGCTGGTGAATTCCAACAGTGCTGTGGTGGTACTATGCCCTTTACAGAAGCCATGCTGCTCAGGGCACTGAATATTATGCTTTTCCAGGAACTCTACTAGTTGGTCAGAGACTATACGTTCAAGTGCTTTGGATAATGGGGGGAGGATGGAGATGGGCCTATAATTGGTGTGCAGTGACTTGTCTCCACTTTTATGTACAGTACAGGTGTGATGGTAGCCTTTTTCCAGAGTGAAGGGAATTGGCCATACCTTAGGGAGAGGTTGAAGATCATTGTCAGGGGTTCAAGGGTTTCATCTAGGACTAGTGAAAGCAGCTTCAAGTCGAGTGAGTCACCACTATAGCCAGTTTTGCTGATAGCCTTGGAAATATAGGTTCTGGCTAAGTGCATTGAGATCCTTTTGAAGAAGAACTGTGGAGCTGAGCGAGCATGGGATGCTGTGGCAGAGATGGCGTTGGTGGTGGGAGCGTTGAAGAAATCAGGTGGGAGGACACTGCTTAGGTTGGAGAAAGCATTGATAAATGTATTGGAGATGGTAACTAGGTCCAACGTTGGAATGCCACTGATGTTGAGCATGGTGGGTGGAGACTTGGAGTCTTTGCCAGAGAGGTCCTTAAGGTTGTTCCAGAATTTTTTCCCACCCCCCCACAAGTTGGGGAAAGCGCTTCTCTAAAGTATTTGCTTTTAGCCATCCGTATAGCATGGGTGCAGCTATTCCTTGCTTGCTTGTATTTTTGAATGTCCGCTTGGGCCGCTGTGGCTCGAGCACAGTGCCAAAGGTGGTCCCTTTGCTTGAGCTGCATGATAAACTCAGTGGTAATCCAAGGGTTAGATCTACCTTTAGCCTTCATTTTTTTTAGCGGTGCATGGATATCACAAGCCTCAGTGAATCGGCTGATAAACAGTTCTAGCGCTTTGTTTACGTCCTTGAGTGAGTCCATGTTTGACCAGTCTAGTCTGTTTAGATGGGATTTTAGTAGTTGTAGGTGTCCCTTCTTGAGTATCCTGGTGTGTATTATTTTGAGGGGGGCTTGATGTAGTTATTAGCCCAAGTGCAGCTAACGCGTGAATGGTCAATTAAGGAGTCAGGGAGAACAGACACCTTAGATATTCTTTCAGGGTTGTTGACAGTATCCAGTCAATAAGAGTTTAGGTCCCTGTCCTGTAGTTACACCTGGTAGGAAAGGGGACTAGCTATGTGAATTGTTGTGCTATAACTGCATCCTTGTAGGTGTAGGCCTCCGGTACAAGCCAGTTGATGTTAAAGTCTCCCAGGATGATGGACTCTGAGTTATGGTGTAGACCCTTGAGGCATTCCATGGCATTATTGAAGCCATTAGCCAGATCCTTTGGGGGGATATAAACTGAGACTATAGTGAGGTTTTTGTTGTGGGCCCCGAGGCGAACTTCGATAGCGAGGACCTGAGATGGTGATCCCAGTCTAGGAAGAGGGATGGTGTGTCCCATGAAGGTGTCCCTCAGGTAGATGGCACAGCCACCACCCCGCTTAGAGCTCCTGTCCTGCCTGAAAATCATGTATCCGGGAATAGCAACTGCATTGTCAGGGATCTTTGGATTTAGCCTTGTTTCAGCAACAGAGAGGATGTCAGGATTGAATTGTCGAATCCAGGTTTGGAGGGTATCTAGTTTACTGAGGAGGCTGCATATATTGATGGACGCCAAGGTAAGAGACCCCGACTTCCAGTTCTGACGGTAGGCAGTCGGTCCAGTTGGGCCTGGGTTAGGGTGAATGCTTCCGGAGAGGAGCAGTAGCAGTAGGAGAAATCGCAGAACGGAGGTTTGAAGCATTTTGAGAGTTTGCTTGTTAGAAATCCGTCTGCGTGCCTGGGTGTTGCGGCAATGGTAAGAGCCTGGCTTATTACAGAGAGCTGTTAGTGCATTTATACACCCCAGGGGGCTGTACCCTTGGTGCTTCAGAGTGACGCTAGTGTGCCATATCGTGGAGCTGAATGGCACAGAGTTATTATTCTGAATCCCTGTGGTCATTCCCAGTGAGAAGTGCAGTGCTGGTGTTGGTATGAGCTGGCCTTGGGAATGAGGAGTGGCAGTCATAAGAAGGATGGGGCAGTGCAGCATAGTTATCACTGAAAATAGCAGTGTAGGGTGCAGGTTAAAAGCAGCCATAGCGAGGAGAATGTAGGAGCCACAGTTTGTCAGAGAGAGGGCAGCGATTGGTAAGAAGTAGAGAAAATCAGATCGCTGGGGGAGATAGCAGAGACCAGTAGGATGGGTGAGTTAGAGATTGCTGCTCCTGAATAGGTGAAGCAGCCCAGGTGGGCAGGGCGTCAGTGTATTTAAAGGAGGCCTGGGAGGGGGCGGTGGGGGTGGGACAAAAAAACAGGTCAGAAAGGAGACCCGAGAAGCACAAGCACTGAGAGAGACAGAGTTAGGCAACAGTTCGTGTGCGCACCAATGGAAGGGGAGCAAGAGCTAATCCGACCAATCATGGACCACTGGCAGCAATGCCGCACCAATCGCTATGCAGCCGCAGTGTGTGGAGCTCCTACAGAGTTTGGCGCTAGTACCTGGTAGCATGATCCGAGGTGGAGTTCCAGGGAGGTGGGCAGGGTCTGGTGACGGAGTTGACGCGGCGGCCATTGAGCGCCGCTTTCAGCGGTGGTGCTGAAATTTTCCCCGGGAGTCCTAGTGGGCAAGAGAGAAGAGGCAGGTTAAGTTAACTGTAGCAAGTTGAGGGCCGGGGCTGGTGGCAGTTCGTCAGTGGGGGCAGGGGTGTTGGGAAAAATTAAATGTCAAAAGACTGCGGAGGCAAGGGGTGGGGTGGGATGAAGAAAAGGGAGTAGAGGTCGCAAAATAGTGAGAGAAAGGGGAGAGGGACAGAGCGGGGGAGGGAAGCGGTGGCGATAACTCGGGAAGATTAAGTTTCAAAAAAGAGAGAGGGGGTTTGAGAGCTAGGGGATTCGGGGCGTGTGTGCAGGAATAGCAGCTGTTCAGACTGCAGTGGGTTATTAAGAGAGATAGAAGTGCAGAGGTGAGAATTAGATGGAGATAGGAGAGAGAGAGAGAACAGGGAAAAACTCAGTAATAGTCCTACAATACAGGAGCTAACAGCAGCTTACAATGCAATGAACTCACTAGGCTAGCAACGTAACTTAAAAAAAAACTGATGCTGTAATAGTCATGCACAGGCTAGAAGAGGCAGTTTATGGCGTAAAACAGCTCTATTTCTGACAAATTAAATGTTTCTCAAGTAAAAAACAGGTCAGAAAGGAGACCCGAGAAGCACAAGCAGTAAGAGAGACAGAGTTAGGCAGCAGTTTGTGTGCGCACCAATGGCAGGAGAGCTATTCCGACCAATCGTGGACCACTGGTAGCAATGCCGCACCAATCGCTATGCAGCCGCAGTGTGTGGAGCTCCTACAGAGTTTGGTGCTAATACCTGGTAGTGTGATCCGAGGTGGAGTTCCAGGGAGGCGGGCAGGGTCTGGTGACGGAGTCGGGGCGGCGGCCGTTGAGCGCCGCTTTCGGCGGTGGCACCAAAATTTTCCCTGGGAGTCCTGGTAGTGTGATCCATGGTGGAGTTCCAGGGAAGCGCGCAGGGTCTGGTGACGGAGTCGGAGTGGCGGCCGTTGAGCGCCGCTTTCAGCGGTGGCACCGAAATTTTCCCGGAGTCCTGGGTAGCGTGATCCGAGGTGGAGTTCCAGGAGGCGGGCAGGGTCTGGTGACCGGGTCAGGAGCGGCCGCTGAGCGCCGGGGTGGCGCCTGGAATTTTCTCCCGGGAATCCTGGTAGCGTGATCCGGTAGAGTTCCAGGAGGCGGCAGGGTCTGGTGACGGAGTCGGCGCGGCGGCTGTTGAGTGCCGCTTTCGGCGGTGGCGCCAAAATTTTCCCCGGGACTTCCTGGGCGTGATCCGAGGTGGAGTTCCAGGGAGGCGGGCAGGGTCTGGTGACGGAGTCGGCGTGGTGGCCGTTGAGTGCCGCTTTCGACGGTGGCGCCGAAATTTTCCCCGGGAGTCCTGGTAGCATGATCTGAGGTGGAGTTCCAGGAGGCAGGCAGGGTCTGGTGAAGGAGTCAAGGCTGGCCGTTGAGGCCGCCAAGTGGTGGCGCCTAACAAATTTTCTCGTGGAGTCCTAGAGGCTGTCAAAGCTTGGCTCTGTGCCTCTATGACTGCAAAGAGGTGTAATTAATCAAAATACTTCTGACAGATTGGGAGATCAGGTTCTTTGTCCTGATGGTAACGGGAGACATACTATTCAGTCAATATATTGAGAATCTGCCTGGTCTTCAAAACTCTTGACCCTTTTTCAGATGGGTCCCCATCATAAAATTTCTGTTTAAGCTATTATGAACATATGAAATCGCCAGCAGAAACAGGAGTTATTGGTCTATCAAGTCTGCTCAAGTGTGCAGCTAAGTCTAGTTCCCTGGAGCTGCTTCCCCTCCCCTACTCCTCCTGAAGTCATCGATCCCTGCCCAATTTCTCCCCCCCCTTTCACTTTTCAGTACCAATTTCTCCCATTCTAATTTTTTTTTCACCCTGTTCCCCCCTGCCCCTTGTATTCGCTGCAACAACCTCCTCCGGCAACTCATTCCACCCTGTCATCACCATTCCAGTGAAAAAGTGCCTCCATATTTCCTTCTTAAATCTACCTCCCACTAGTTTCAGGCTATGCCTCCTTGTACCTTCCCTTCTTAAATTGAAGATGTCCTCCAATCCAACCCTGTTTATGCCCTTAGGGTACTTGAAGGTTTCTATCATGTCCCCCTTTCTCTTCTGTCTTTAGGGGTCTACATGTTGAGCTCCCTCAGCCTCTCTTCATATGTTTTATCCCCCCATGCCCTGAATCATTTTGGTTGCCCTCCGCTGGACCCCCTCCAGTAGCTTGATATCCTTCTTCAGATAAGGGCACCAGAACGGAACGGAGTATTCCAGGTGTAGTCTCACCAGAGACCTGTAGAGTGTCAGAATAACTTCCTCCCTCCTGGAGGTGATTCCTCTGGCGATGCAGCACAGCATTTTGTTTGCCTTGGTTGCTGCCTTATAGCACTGTGCAGAGTGTTTCATGTCACCCCGACCAACACTTCAAGATCTTTTTCCTCCTCTGAGATGGTCACCTGTATGCCCCCCAGCCAGTAACTGGCCTCTGGGCTCCTAGCTCCCAGGTGCATGATCTTGCATTTCTTAGCATTGAATCCCAACTGCCAGACGCCCGACCAGTTCTCTAGCCTAGCCAGATCTTCCCTCAATTCTTGTCTCCTCTCCACTGTGTCCACCCTCCCACAGAGCTTGGTATCATCTGCAAATAGGCAGATTTTACTTTTGACCTCTTCCGCTATGTCACCAATAAATATGTTGAATAGCACGGGTCCAAGTACTGAGTCCTGTGGGACCCCGCTGGTTACAGGTCTAGGTCTGGATAGTTCCCCTCCTACCACCACTCTCTAGTTCCTGTCCTGCAGCCAGCTCTCGACCCACCCCAGCAACTTGTCCCCTATTCCCAGGTCCCTCAGCTTGCTGATCAGTCTACCATGTGGCACTTAATTAAAGGCCTTACTGAAGTCCAGGTACAGGACGTCCACCACCTTCCTCCATTCAACGACCTTGTAACCCAGTCAAAGAAGTCTATCATGTTTGTTTGGCAGGATCTCCCCCTGACAAACCCATTCTGCCTGCCATCCTGGAGACCATTTACCTCAAGGAAGGACACCAGCCTTCCTTTTAGAATGGTCTCTGTTAACTTATACACTATGCAGGTTAGGCTAACCGGCCTGTAGTTACCCGGCTCATCCCTGGGACCACTCTTGTGGAGTGGTACCACATGTGCTGTCCTCCAGTCCTTCGACACGCGCCGCTTCTCCAGTGAGGAGTTAAACCGGTCCATCGGGGGGCTGCTAGTACCTCTACCAGCTCTCTCAGGACCCTCAGGTGCACTCCATCTGAGCCTGGGGCTTTGTCCACCCGCAGTTTCGTCAGGGCCCTTAAGACCCTGTCAACCCAAATCTCCCCATCATATTCCTCCCCACCCCCATGTCTCCCCCCAACCCCATCATCCCCTATGGCATAGGCCCATCCTTTTCTCTAGTGAAGATAGAGCACAAGTATTCATTTAGTGCCTCCACCTGATCCTCACCATTTCCTGCCCATCCTCCATCCCTCTTTATCCTAACAATCTCGTCCCTTTTGCTTCTTCTCTCATTTATGTACCAGAAGAGTCCTTTTCCCCATCCTTAATCCCCTACGTCAGCCTTAGTTCTTTCACAGCTCTGGCTGCCCGGACCACTGTCCCTGCCTCCCAAGTTTTCTCTATGTAAACCTCTTTGTTCTCCTCCCTCAAGGTATGCTTGTACCTCTGGAAGGCAGCCCTCTTTTCTCTCACTTTCTTTGCCACCTTCTTGCTAAATCAGTTAGGTCTCTTGGTCCTGGAGTTCTTATTACCAGCCTTCGTGCAAGTGTCTGTGGCTTCAATTAGCCCCATCTTAATGACGGACCATTTCTGATCTGCATCTATCTCTGGTGGAGCTTTGCAAGGTGCCCAACTAATATGTCTCCCATCCTATCAAAGTTCGCCTTCTTGAAGTCCACCACTCTCACTTTGGTCTTGACGCTTCTTTCCCCAAGTTGATGTGAAGCACACCGTGCAGTGATCACTTCCCCCAAAGGGATCACTCACTACTATCTCCTGGACATGCTCCCCATCCGACAACACTAGGCCTAGTATGGCATCTTCCCTTGTTGGCTTTGTGACTCCCTGTGTCAGAAAACTCTCCTGGATAGCATCCAGGAGAACCTGTTCTCTGCAACAGGGGGTAGCCAGGGTGCTCCAGTCTACTCCAGGCAGACTGAAGTCACCTATTATTACAGTGTTCCCTCTCCCTCCTACCCTCTTGATCTTGTCCCCTAGCTCCCTATCCATCTGTATGCCCTGTGAAGGTGGTCTGTACACCACCTCAAATGAATCCTTCTCCCAGTGGTGTTCTAGAGCATTACCCATATGGCTTCTGGCCCACCCTCCTCCCCCTCCTCTCTGGTGCACATTATCCCTTCCCTTATCTGCAACACCACTCCACCTCCCCTCTCCTTTCCTCTGCCTTCCTGTGCAGTTGGTACCCAGGGATCTCGAGGTCCCAATCGTGATGCTGTTTTGCCCATGTCTCTGTGATGGCGGCTACGTCCACCTCATCTTCTGCTATCGGAGCCTGTAGATCTGCTGACTTGTTAACCAGAATCCTTGCATTCAGGCCACACCACCTTCCAGCTGATCCCTTTCCCTTTGCTCCCCATCATCCCCTCCTCCCTCCCTTCCTTGTGATTACACTGGGGAGGCCTGGAGCCCCCCCCCTTACCTAGTGCTGAGTGCCATGCCCTCTGTTGCCCCCTTCTTCAGTTTAAATTCAGTTTGCCTGACCAGTATCCCTCCAGTTTGTCTTTTCAGGCCCCTTGTGCGCTCCTTACTTAAATGCAACCTGTCCAGTGCATATAGATCTTTGCATTCCCATGTCCTACCCCACTCTCCTACCAGCCCGTACCCATTTCCCTCACACCATTCCCCCAGCCATGAGTTGAATTCATTTGTCCTCTGCTTTCTAACCATACTAGCCCTTGGAAATGGCAGTACCACAGAGAATGCTACCGATTTTCCCACTGCACTGCAGATCTTTCCCAGCTCTGTGAACCTTTGTTGCACCACCTTCATCTCTCACCCTGCCGGATCACTGGTGCCCAACTGGACCACAGTGTGAAGCTTCCCTTGGTTCTGCCCCACACACTTCGGTATAATTGCTCCCATCCCCCCTGCTGTCATGCCTTGCATACACTCCACCCACCTGTTGCTATTCCTTGTAGTCCTGTTTCCCCATTGTACTCCCTTCAGTTTTGAATCTCCAAATATTACAACCCTCTCCCCCACTTCCTGACTCTCCCTCTCATAATGCCTATGCTGTTGCCGGTATCACATCATGTCAACGCAAGCAATACCACGTAAGCATTTCAGCGCGGTCATTACAGCGCCTTACAATAACCGCTAAACAGCAGTTCCGTCGCGTAACAAAGTTAGTGCAAGGTCTAACTCACGGTCTGATATTCCAAGACAGGGAGGGCAGGTATGTAATGATACGAGGCTACATCCCTCTTCAAAATCCTTTTTTAGAAGCTGGAAAACAAATTTGTGTGCTGTTTCTGTAGGGTCTCTCCCTGCAGCTTCCTGTACGTGTCCACATAGCTCAGCTGTCTAAGGCAGTTGAGGGTGGTAGTCTCTGTCAGAAAACTGACTTGCTCACCTGTACAACTGTGCCACTTCAAAAAGTAAACCATGCTGCTGGCCTGCCAGGTGAGCTCTCGGTGAGCGGAGGGGAGCAGAGGGTTCGGAATGGTACCAGAGGTGCTAGGAAGGGGACCGACTCCTCATTCAGGCAGGACATAGCAGCGGAGTCAGGGGGAATGCCGCTGGGGACAAAGAAAGGATCAGGTTCCCCGCTGGCAACTTCACATGCTCTGCCACTGTCACCACACTCATGGTTTACTCTGGGACACAGTGACACACAAGCTGGTATTAAATATATAAATGGCAAGTCGGGATTTTCTGAGCGGGTTATGGTGGGTGGGTACACATGTGTAGCGCCCTGACAGCTCCTAGGTACACAATAATATTTACTCCATTTGCGAGGAGATGCCTTGCGCTTTTAATACTAAGCATGTTTATTACATGCGGTGAAAGGCTCGCGTTTGAAATTACCGTGCAGTAATTTCTTGTGCTGAGATGACATGGAACCGCTGTTGCACCACCCTCTCATATTGCTCTCCATTTTGATCAACCCCCAGAGCATCTCTTCTTTGCTTAAACCCAGTTTCCCCCTGCCTACCCCGATTAGCCTCCCCCCATGGTCCAGCCTTCTCCCCTCTTTGGACTCCCCCTAATGAAGCCACCCTTTCCTCCGCCATGCAGCCTTCCTCCCTATCCAATATTGCAGAGCAAGCTCAGTTTTAGTATACAGAATATATTGTATTTTATTCTGCATTTGTTGTATTAGCAAGAGTAAAGAGGAAGCTGCAAAAAAGTACAGTTATGAAAGAACTTACCATAACAGTAGATCTTCGAGAGAGTCTCTTGCAGCAGGCCACACCGGTAGGACTAAGCTGTCAGGCACCAGGACCACACTAGCTAGCAGCCTACCACAGGGACCACCCACCGCTGATGTCAGTCTATGCTACAAAGCCGAGTGGTCCCCACACCTACCTCAGTTTTCCCACTGGAGACCCTGAATGGGCAGCGAATGAAGAATCGAGAGGTTCCTGAGAGCCAAAAGAAGGGCAGAGGTAGTGTGAGAGAAAAAAAGAGCAGCAGGGGAAGGAGGGAGGGAAATCAGGGCCTGCTGCAAGAGCTTCTCTTGAAGATCTACTGTTACGGTAAGTTCTTACGTAACTGTACTATCTTACTTCGAGGAAGGCTCTTGCAGCAGGCCACACTGGTAGGACTGAGTTCCAAGCAGTGCTGGGTACCACCAGGAAGGAACACTGGGAGGAGAACAAAGCAGCCAAGAGCTCAGGAAAGAAGACCCTGGAGTACTGCTATGCCGAAATTGGCCCTGCGCCTAGAGGTGATGTCCAGACTGTAATGCTTGGTAATGGTGTGGACAAAACTCCAGGTGGCAGCTGCACAGATGTCTGCAGCAAACACATTTACGAAATGCCAGCAGAAACAGGCCTCATGGTTTATCGTGTCTGCTCGCTTGTGCAGCTAGCCCTCAACTTGCAGCTGCCCCACCCACCCTCCCCCTCCTCACAACAACCCCCACTCTGTCCCACCCCTTCTTAAATCTGCCCACCATTCTACAGGATACCACTTCCTCGGGCAGAGTATTCCACATGTCTATCACACTTTCTGTGAAAAAGTGTCTCCTGATTTCCCTTCTGAATCTTCCCCCCTCCAATCTCAGCCGATGCCCCCTCGTGTCCCTCCACCTTTAGATCCGGAAAATCTCTTCTGTATTAGTCTTGTTTATTCCCCTTAAGTATTTTAAGGTTTCAATCATATCCCCCTATCCCTCCTCTCCTACAGTACATGTTCAGCTCTCCCATCCTCTCCTCACAGAATTTTGCCTCCAGTCCCTGGATCATCTTCGTTGCCCTACGCTGTTAGCCAGCCTTGGAGTGGGTCCCAAGGTGGTAGCCTGGATAAAAAAATGGCTGAACAACAGGACGCAAAGGGTAATAGTAAACGGAGTCCACAGTGAAGAAAGGAGGGTAACTAGCGGGGTACTGCAGGGTTCGGGTCTGGAACCGGTCCTCCTTAATGTCTTTATAAGTGACATTGGAGAGCACCTGGAAGGAAAAGTATGTCTCTTTGCAGATGACACAAAGATCTGCAACAGGGTCGATACACAAGGTGGGGTGGAAAGAATGAAGAGGGATTCAATGCAAAAAAGTGCAAGGTAATGCATCTGAGAAACAAAAACCCAGGGGAAGAGCACACAATGGGGGTGAGTACATAGCAACAACCTGGGGAGATACTGGGATGCATAGGGAGAGGTATCAACAGTAGAAAACAGGAAGTTGTTATCCCTCTGTACAGACAGTTAGTGAGACCCCATCTGGAGTACTGCGTGCAATTCTGGAGACCCCATCTCCACAAAGACATAGACAGAGTGGAGGCTGTTCAGAGGAGGGCAACCAAAATGGTGCAGGGTTTGCACCAGAAGACATACGAGGAGAGACTAAAGCAGCTTAATATGTATGCCCTTGAGGAAAGGAGGAGGGGGGACATGATAGAAACTTTCAAGTATCTCAAGGGAATTAACAAAGTACAAGAGGGTAGTATCTTTCAGAAGAAGAGATGTGCAAGAACAAGGGGGCACAATTTGAAGATAGAGAGGGACGGCTCAGAGGTAATGTTAGAAAGTATTTTTTCACAGAGAGGGTTGTGGATGCATGGAACAGCCTTCCTGAGGAGGTTGTGGAGTCAGGAACAGTGGGAGAATTCAAGAATGCATGGGACAGGCATAAGGCAATTCTAGTGGGGGGGTAGGAGGAAGTAAGCTGTTGATTAACTAGAATTTGCAGCTTATCCATCAGGTAAGGAAATAGGCAGACTAGGTGGGCCAAGCGGTCCTTATCTGCCATCAAATTCTATGTTTCTATGTTATGCTGCACCCTCTCCAACAATCTGATGTCCTTCTTCAGGAATGGACGCCAGTACTGTGTGCAGTAGTCCAGGTGCAGCCTAACCAGTAACCTGTACAAGGGAAGGATCACCTCCCTGTTCCTGGAGGAGATTTCCCTCTCTATGCACCGCAGCATCTAATTTGCCTTTGCAGCTGCCTTCCTGCACTGAGCTGAGTGGTTCATACTCCCCATAATAAGCACTCCTAGATCCTTTTCCTCCATGGTGCATTCCAGCTCTGCCCCTCCAAGCTGATATTTCCTCCCCTGGTTCCTAGCTCCGAAGTGCAGGACCTTGCACTTCCTGGCATTGAACCCCATCTGCCATGTTTCCGACCATTCCTGTAGTTTGGTCAGGTCCTCCTACAGACCTCTCCACCCCTCCATGTCATCTACCACAGCTCCCATCTTGGTATCGTCCATGAACAGACTGATCTTACTCCAGACCCCGTATGAGATATCGGCTATGAATATCCCAAAGAATACTGGTCCCACTACCGAACCCTGCAGCATCCTGTTCGCGATGTCCCTCGGGCGATGGGAGTTCCCCCTACCACCACTACCCTTTGTTGCCTACCCCTCAGCAAGTTGGTGATCCAACTGACCATTTTTGTCCCCACCCCTATGTATTCCAGCTTCCCCCCCCCCAGCTGCCTATGCAGCACAGAATCAAAGGCCTTGCTGAAGTCCAAATAAAGGACATCTACTGCATGGCCCTTGTCCAGCTCCCTGGTCACTCAGTTGTAGAACCCAACTAGGTTCATCTGGGAGGATCGGCCCGAGACAAACCCATGCTGATGACTGTTTTGGAGACCACTGTCTTCCAAAAAGGTCACCAGCCTCTCTTTTAGGATTGCATCCATGAGCTTCCCCACGACTGAAGTGAAGTTCACCGGTCTGTAGCTGACTGGTTCATCCTTCGGGCCACTTTTATGAATGGGTACCACATGGACATCCTCCCAATCTTGTGGCACACATCCTGTGTCCAGTGATGTACTGAACAGGTCCACCAGTGGTCCTGCCAGGATCTCTGCTAACTCCCTAAGCACCTTAGGGTGAATGCCATCTGGTCCCAGCGCCTTGTCCACCCTCAGTACTTCCAGAATCCTGTCCTCTGTAATCCTGATATCAGTCACCCCCCCACACCCACTCCACCTCTCCCATGTGGTATCTGCCCCCCTTTTTGCTCTGTGAACACAGAGCAGAAGTAATCATTCGGTGCCACTGCCTGGTCCCCTCTCCTTCTCCACCCCCATCCCTGTCCTTCTTAACCCTCACAATCTGGTCTTTGGCTCGCCTTCTCTCGCCAATGTATCTCAAGAAGTCCTTTTCCCTGTCCTTAAATCTCTGTGCCATTCTCAGCTCCCTGGATGCCTTGGCCACCCTGACTAGCCTGGTAACCTCCCTGGACTTCTTCGTGTACTCGTCCTTGTCCCCTTGCCCTTCCGATTTCTTGAGTATCTGAAATGCTTTTCTCTTGGCCCTCATCCCTTCCATGACCTCCCAAGTCAGCCAGCTTGGCTTCTTTGCACTACCTTTCTTGCTCCGTGTCCTGGTGCAAGTCTCAGCAGCCTCAGCGAGTCCCATTTTAATAATACCCCATTTTTGGTTAGCATCCATGCCTGCAGGAATTACCTCCAGATGCCTAACCAAAATTTCCCCCATCCTTTTAAAGTCCCCCCCCCTTTAAAGTTTGTCACCGTGGTACTGTATCTCCTGTTTCTCTGCCTATATTACAGCCTCCCCGTTTGTTAGTACCAGGTCCAGAGTCCTTCCCTCCCCTGTTGACTCGCGAACCAATTGCACCAGGAAGCTGTCCTGAAATGCCTCTAGTAATACCTGCTCCCTTGCACTCATGGTGGTTGGGGTGTTCCAGTCCACCTCTGGGAGGTTGAAGTCCCCCACCACTACTGTGTTCTCCTTCCTACAGACCCTTCTAATCTGCTCTGCCAACTCTCTATCCAAGTCATCCCCCTGAGCTGGTGGCCTGTAACACCACCCCCACCCTCAGTGCCCTTCTTTTGGAGTCTTGAAACTGCATCCATAGGACCTCTGTCCCTCATACACCTTATCCCTTCTCTAACACAGATCACCATGCCCCCTCTTCCCCCTAGCCCTGTCCTTCCTGAATATCCTGTACCCTGGGATCATCATATCCCAGTCCTGGTTCTGGGTCTCCCATATTTCCATGATGGCCTCTATGTCCACCCTCCCCACTGCCAAGAGAGCCTGCTGCTCAGCTGATTTGTTACCTAAGCTTCTTGCATTCAGTGAGACCACCCTCCAATCTGTGTCTCCCCCCCCCACCTGGTTTTCCCCTCTCCTAACCCCTCCCTGTGCCTCTACCCCAATTTCCTCTCTGACAGCTTGGGGGGTAAGCATGCTCGGCTCCCCTTTCTGGGATCCTCACCTACCATCTGTCTTCATGCCAGCCTCCCACCTAGTTTAAATCTACCCTTGATGTTATGTACCCCTCAAACCTCTGCTTTAATATGCCCTTGCATTCCCTGCTCAAGTGCAGCCTATTCCCTGCATATAAATCCTTATTGTCCCAGGTTCTGCCCCAGTCCCCCACTATCCCATACCCCTTGGACCAACACCACTCCCCCAGCCAAGTGTTGAGCTCCAAAATTCTCTTTTTCCTTCCTGTACTTGCGCAGGGTACAGGGAGCACCTCAGGGAAGGCTGCTGATTCCCCCACTTCCCCACATAGCCCTCCTAGTTCCTCAAACCTCCTCCTTGCTACCTCCACAATCTCCCTCACCAGGTCATTAGTGCCCACATGCACCACTACATGCGGTTTCTTCCTGCCCCTCCTGGCGCACTTAAAAAATGCCTGCCCCACCCTGTCCGCCGTTAGCTCCAGTATGGCCTCCACCCATAAGCAACTATGCCTTTCCCCCTTGCTGCCCCATCTGATCCCTTTTAGTATGGAATCACACAGCACTAGCACCCCTCCTTCCCTATCCCCGCCCCTACCCTTTTCCCATGGTACCCATTACTAGAGCCTGCCACATCACGAATTCTTCCTTCCCCCTTCCATCCCTGTCCTGCCCCTCACTGCTCCTCCCATCCCTCCTCCTCCTCCTTGGGCTCTGCTCTTCCCTGCCATCCTTCCAACCAGCCGTGCCTCTCCCCTTCATCCCTGCCCCCTCCCTGACAGACTCCTGTCCCTTGAGGATTCCCTCTCCTTCCTCCCTCCTGTCCCTTCCTGGTGATCATGCCCCCTCCTCCTCCACCAGTGCTGCCAGCACAGCAAACCTATTCCTGCCCTTTCTGCCTGGCTGTGCTTGGCTCCCCCCGACTCTAGCCCACTCCCTACTTTTAGACCCCTGTTTGTTCTGCTCCTGCACTCCCTCCCCCATCCTTCCCTAGAGCTGTTGAACCTCCCATGCGGGGTTCCCATGTTATTCCCCGGGTGAGACCCTCCTGCCTCATGCTCTTCCACCCACTCCAACTCCCTACCAAGCCACAGCACTTCCTCCTCCAGACTCCTCAACCTGTTACAGATTGGGCACCCTCCCATCCTCCACAATAAGTTCATCCAAACCGCCGCCCCCACATCAATTGCATCCCATGATTTTACCGATGTTGGCCCCCCTAGCATCCTGCTTCCCCCGTACCACCCCCTTCTGCGCTGCTCCCAATCTCCTCCACTAGAGACCCCCAACGCTGTCCCCAACTGCTTTCACTAGAGCCCCCCCTCCTTCTGGTGTGTCCCTGCCTAACCCACTCCATTTATCTTCTCCTACTATGTTTTAACCCCCGAGATACCCACAATGGTTAGTCGTAGCCCCTTACTTTCCTTCCTATTCCCTAGACATTCAAGTGAACCCCTCCTCTACAGTGTACCCTACTTCTGATTAACATTCCTTTCTGCTAAGACTCACCTTCCTAACTGCCCCTTGCTGCCCCCAAACCTTCCCCCTCTCAGTTGCCGACTTAATCAGTCGCCCCTCCTAGAAAAACAGATCCCTCTCCAACTTACTTCACCCCCTATGACCCAAGTGACCCAGAGCAATCACAGTGTCCCCAGCTTGGCAGCAAGACACATCCTGGAACCGTCACAGTACCTATGCTCTGAATGTAGCTAAAACTTAAGAAATGGAAGTCAGAGAATGTAGCTAGAGCTTAAGAAATGTAGTCACAGTACCTTGTTGCTCAGAACTGGGTCCCCCAGTCTGCTAAGTTCCTATTCCACAGATCACCTTGGGGTCACTTTCTCCATTAAGCTCCACCAGCTGCCCTTACCTGATTGCTCCTTCTCCTCTGGACAGTCAACAATGACCACCCCTCAAGTACCAATCAGCCCTTTTCTAAGGTATTTGATTTGTCTTCTTCACTTCTTCCCACTAGAGGGCAGCGATCCCTCCTTGGCCTGTCGATTCACCCTAGGTTTGGCTCCTTCTCCCTTGGGTATTTAATAGATGTCAGGGCCAGGAAGCGCAGGTGAGACAAAAAGCTCTCCCACCACAAGATTTGCACCAGGTCCTGCTGACTCCCCCCATGGCTTCCTCCTTGCTTGCTGCAGCAACTGCCGCCTAGTCCCCTTGCTCCCCGGACCTGTAGAGGAGGGAGTGAGTGAGTGGCTGGTGGGCTTTTTAAAGCCATTCGCTCCTCTCAAAAACCACTTCTCCACTCTCAATTGGCTCCTCTGGGAGCCTACGCATTCCTATCCTGTCCGCGGGATAGATTGTTCACTCAGCCCCTGGACTGGCTCCCTCCTAGAGCTGGAAGGTCTCCGTTCTGTGTGGTGGGGCAGTTCACTCAGCCCCTGGATTGGCTCCCTCCTGGAACTGGAAGGTCTCCACTCTGTGTAGTGGGTCAGTCAGCCCTTGAAAACAAAAAGCTCTCCCACCACAAGATTTGCACCAGCTCCTGCCGACTCCTCCTGCAGCTTACTCCTCGCTTGCTGCAGCAATGGCCGCCTGGTCCCCTTGCTCCCCAGACCTGTAGAGGAGTGAGCGAGCGGCTGGCAGGCTTTTTAAAGCCATCTGCTGAACTCAAAAACTGCTTCTCCCCTCTCAATTGGCTCCTCTGGGAGCCTACGAGTTCCTATACCGTCTACAGGATAAGTTGTTCACTCAGCCCCTGGATTGGCAACCTCCTGGAGCTGGAAGGTCTCCACTCTGTGTGGCTAGGCAGTCAGCCCCTGAAAAAAAAGCTCTCCCACCACAAGATTTGCGCCGACTCCTGCTGACTCCCCCCTCACTCACTGCAGCAATGGCTGCCTGGTCCCCTTGCTCCCTGGACCTGGCCATTTCAGAAAGAAGCTGTTGAGGCAGCCATACCCCTGGTGGAATGGCCATTGACCACTCCGGGCAGGGGCTTGTTGTACCTGTGGTAGTAATAAACAATACAATTCGTTAACCACTTAGACAAATATTGTTTGGAAACAGGAGCACCCTCTCTCTTGGGGGTAAGCGAAACAAACAACTGGACAGATTTCCTGAAAGGCTTGAGGTGGTTTGTGTAATACCACAAAATCCTATGTACATCCAAAGTATGTAGCAAAGCCTCCTCCGATTAGAATACTCAGGAAAATAAACTGGAAGGTGGATGGACTGATTTCAAGTAATCTCTGACACCATTTTAGGTAGAAACTTAGGATTAGTATGTAAAGACAACCCTGTCTTTATGAAAAACCAAATGAGGCTCTTTACACTTAAGAGCCTGCAGAAGTAACAGCAGCTAAAAAGAGCGCTTTCCATGACAGAAAAGCACAGCTTGCAACTCGTGGTCGGTTCAAAGGTAGGTAAAGTGAGTTTCTCTAACATTAAATTGAGGTCCCATGGAGGGACTGGGTCCCAAATGGGAGGTTTAAAATGCCCCACAGTAAGGTACGTGACACTTCGAGCTGGGATGCCCTTGACAGGTGCATGGTACAGAGAGATGGAGGAAATGTGCACCTTGAGGGAGGCATACCCCAAGCTGGAGTCTGAAAAGGAGAAAAGGTACTCCAACACCTGATTCACCGAGCAGGTGAAAGGATCCAAGTGGCAAGAGCCGCCCAGAGGGTGAAACACTTCCATTTGATAGCATAAGTGGCACTGGTGGAAGGTTTCCTAGCAACCACCAGGACATCTCTGACCTTAGAGAACACCTGGAAGCAGGCAATAGCTAGGTCTGCAGGAGTCATGCATGGAGATCTAAGGGCTCAGCTCCAGGCAGCATGGGCAGAGACTGCGTGCCTCAAATCGCATATTCAGAAGGAAATATATTATAAAAACCGACTGCCATTTCACCAATGTCCAACAGTAGCACCATGACCGCAGAGGGTAGTTGGTCCAGGAGGTTGGCAAGTGGTTAGGAGGGGCAAATCAGGTGCCCCGTCACTCGGTGCTCTCCTACATATCACCTCCACAAACCATATAAAAACTACAAACAGGTATCTGCCTCTATCTCCGAAATCAAACAAAGGGGGCAGAGGACACTGCAGCACAGGAGCTAGCACAACAAAACTCACCCAAAACAGGAACCAAAACAAAAAAAGCAAAAAGGAAATCAAAAAAAACTTCTGATCATAGGAGACTCCATGATTCAGGGAGTTGATACATATCTCCAGCCGAGGGTAATGGTCAGATGTCTCCCAGGTACATCAACGTGGAGAGACAGTGACCGCATTGCTAAAACTGTACAGAAAGCAGGAGAAAACCTCAACATCCTGGTACACATACGGACTAACGATCTCACCAGCTGGTCAGTTGTGGAGACCAAGGAACACCTGACCAGGCTGGGTGACAAACTATTATTCATTTTGTCCGGCATCTCATTCTCTGAGATCCTGCCAGTCTGCGAGAGCGGGCAGATGGACGGAAGGTCAGAGAAGGGGAGATATGGGAGCTAAACATGTGGCTCAAGGGATGGTGCCAGGAAAAAGGACACAGATTTGTAGGGAACTGGCGACAGTTTTGGGAGCGAAAGTTCTTTAAATTTGTTGGACTGCATCTGACTAAGGAGGGAGTCAGTGCATTGGGGCAGAAGTTTGATGTCTTTGCAGAATTTTTAAACTAGAAAATGGGAGAGGGTGCAACCCAATATCAAATGAGAAGAACACCCTCACCCCCTCAGCTAGTAATCAAACAGGAGTTCAGCATATTTGTAGTTCATTTGCATCACCAGGTAAGGAAAAAGGTCCGGCTCCCCATATGACACACAGGGAAATGCCAGACCTCGGCCAACAAACAACACACCAAAATCTGGCCAGTGGAAAATCATGTACACAAATGGTCGCAGTCTGGGAAACAAGATCCTAGACCTGCAGGCAATAATGACAGAGGCTAAACTGGACATAGTAGCCATTAGCAAGACATGGTTCACCAGTAACCACATTTGGGAGACTTCAGTACCTGGCTATGTACTGTTCAGAAGATACCAAGGTAAAAAGGGGGTGGAGTGGCCCTTTATGACAATGAAAATATCAAAGCTACAGAAATTCAGAATACACATAAAGAGTCAGAAGAACTGTGGGTCACCCTGGAAACAGGAAATGGGACAGCCATACAAACTGGGGTTGTCTAAAGGCCTCCAGACCAGGGGGAGGACATAGACACATTACTGCTAGAAGATATACAAAACATGACAGCTAAGGGGGAGGTTCTGATAATGGGAGACTTCAACATGCCAGATACAGACTGGTCAATACCAGTAGGAACATCTGCCAGAACTAGACACATAGTGGATTCCCTGCAGGGGGAGGGCCTCAAACAATTGGTACAACAACCCGCAAGAGACAGGTCTATCCTAGATCTAGTACTGACTAACAGGGAATGGATCACAGATCTCCAGGTAGAAGGTCAAATGAGGGCCAGTGACCATCACATGGTATGGTTCAATTTATTTTATTTATTTATTTAAATCTAGGATTACAAAATAACTTTGAGCCGAGGCTCTTTTACAAAGGTTCCACGTCAGCGTGTGCAACAGTCAGATGGTGGAGGTCCAGGCTGGGCTGAAGACCTCTGGTCTTTCTGGGGACGAAGAAGAAGTGGGAGTAAAACCCCCTTCCCTGCTGAGCTGGAGGGACGGGCTCTATGGCTCTTTTTTGAAGGCGGGACAGAATTTCCTCCCAGACCAGAGACAAGTGGGCGGGAGTGTAAGTGGAGTTTGCCTGGGGCAGTTTCTGGAGACCACTCTAGAAACTCCAGTGTGTGACCGTGCTCTATGATCTGAAGCACCCAGTTGTCCACGGTAACCCTCCGCCACCCATCTAGATGGAGGAAGAACTGAGCCCCAATCCTTGGCCCGGGGGGGGCAGCTAAGGAGTCAGGAGCTGGGGGCAAGCATTGGCAGGGTGGTCGTAGAAGCCTAAGGGAATCTGGCAGTGGCAGTTGCGGGACTGCTGTGGCCTTATGCTTGAGCTAGTCCTTGGCAGGCTGGTTCTGAGACTGCTTATGGGAGGACCTACAAAAGGACTGACATTGGCCCGCTCTAGGCTGAATATGATAGAGCGAATGGACCAACTTGAGAGCCCGACCTGATTCCTGCAGATGGGAAATGATGCTCTAGACATCCCAACTATAAAGGACAAAAGTCCGGAAGAGGGCGTCCAAAATGCTGGACTGTACATCAGAGGCAAAGCCGAATACCAGGAGCCAAGCATGACACCAGAGGTAGACCCCAGCAGCTGTCCCATGCCTGGAGGCATCTACAGCATCTTAAGCAGCCCGGAGGACATGACTGTCAACATCCGAGCCCAATTTCGAAAGACGGGCGAGCTGCATCTTGGTGGGGTCTTCTGGCAAGGTCAGCACCAAGTCCCTGGCTTGGTCTCACAACACAATTTGATACTGGACCATGTGGGCCAGATAATTCAGAGCCCAGATAGCCAGGGTAGGAGAGGCAAACACATGTTTGTCCAGGTGGTCCAGCTGTCTGGGCTCCCGATCTGGGGGAAGGGCACTAAGTTGCTTGGGATTTTTCGTAGTCATGTGCCACACTGATATCCATGGAATCCAGTTTAGGGTGGCCCCCTAAAAAGGGTTTGCCAGCCGGGGTGTGGTAAAGATGGTCTGCCTTTTACAGCAAAAGAGGGGTGGTGGATAGGTGATTCCAGGATGCCTTTGTGATGTCCTCATAGGAGTCAATCAAGGGGGGGGCAACACCACAGGGAGGGCATTCTGTTGCCATAAATAAATGGCCAGGTGTCACCTCTCTGGGTCTTGCTCTTCCATCTCCCAGTCCATAATGCACTGGATGTGGTGCATGGCATCCACAAAAGTTGGATCATGGGGGGGAGACTTTGGAACCTCCTTGGGAGGGTCTTCACGCTCTGAGGACTCCCCCCAGAGATGAGGAAGACTCTGGAGAATCCAACTTATCCTCAGTAGACTTACTATCTGGGGCTGATGCCAGTGGCTGATGCTCGTCCCTGTGAGAGCCTGACCGACATTGGTTCGAGCCCCAAAGGACCCCGACATGCGGGGATCTCTAGGTCCAGCCTGGCCTGGATCCTGGGGTGGAGGGTCTTGGGGAGGACAAAAGGGGAGACACCAGAGGCAGCCCTCGAGGGGCAGGAGTCTGCCTCTGGACAAAGGACCTTTACAACGAGATGGGGTGGAAGGTTATACACTGGTGGATAAGGATAAGAGGGCACTGGGTAACGGTATGACAGCGGTGGGGCTAGTGTAGGGTAGCCAGAAGCAGAACCACCCAGTGTCAGGTGAGAATCCGTCATGAGCCCAACGGGTGACGGCTGCAGCGAAGGTTGCAGCAGGAGTGATGACAAAGTTGGGCCCAAAGGCTGGGGCTGCAGCAACACTGGCAATGGCCCAGCAGGCATCAGCCTAGTGCATCTAGGGGAAGGATCTGCCAGTGCTGGTTGAGCCAGCGAAGCAGGCACCTGAAGGGAAGGAGAACCTGAGGCAAAGGCAGAGTCGATGCTGGAGAGGAGGAAACGGTGGTAGCCTGATGCAGGCATTGCCTTGAAGGGCTGACGTTGGTCGCAGTAGCTGGAACTGATGAAGGCACTGCCATGGCCGGGGGAATAGGTAAGAAACTGATGACCAAGGAACTCACACTGGTCAAGTCACTTGGCTGAGCACCCGTTGAAGATAAGGGCCTCAGCATCAGGGGCTGAGGAGTGGGAGATGAAGTCCCTTGCCCTGAAGGGCCACTGCCCAAGATACAGTAGCTATGAGGGTGGGCAGTGGAGACATAAGGAGCCCGGAGGAAGAGAGGGCTGGTGGGCCTCAGTGGGCCGACCCCTCACAGGAGGACAACCCTGTCGCAGTCGATGCTTTGTGGGGTGACTGTGAGCGGGAAGCTGACCAGTTCCATTCCCAGTGTTTGTCCTGGTGCTTGTGCTTCCCAGATTTCTCCTTCTGAGAAAAAGAAGAGGCCCCGAAGGACTGTGCCGACAAGGCTGAAGAGCTCCTGGCCTACAGCTCCTATTCCATCGCGACCAACTTCTGCTTCACAAGGTGACTCTCCAGTGTTTTTAGATGACATCTCCAAGGGGCCTGGTTGAAATTTTGGCAAAACTGGCAAGCTTCGGTGTCGTGGCTGGGGCCTAGGCAGATGAGACATGCAGAGTGGCCATCCTTCTCAGGAGTCTGTTTGCCGCAGGCACATTTCAAGGAGCGGTCAGAAGACAAGATTGTTGGAGAAGACAAAAACTTGTCGAAGAAAACACTGAAAATTCGATGCTTACCACTAAAAAGGAACGAAAAATAAAAAAGTGTGGCAAGTGCAGGTAATGATGCTCGACTGTAGCTGCGGCGTCCACTAAGGTCCGATGTGCACGGGTCAATGATGGGAAAAGAACTGAGGCAGGTGTGGGGAACCACCCACCTTTATGGGATAGGCTGACATCAGCTGACTGACGTCGGCAGTGGGTGATCTCCTGTGGTAGACTGCTAGCTAGAATTTTGCCATGTGGTCCTGGTGCCTGACGGCTTAGTCCTACCAGTGTGGCCTGCTGCAAGAGCCTCTCTCAAGGTAATATCTGCAGTCATACCATAAATTGCTGTCTGTGTTCCTCCCTTTTTTTTAATCTAGAGGCATATGCAATTATCTCTCCCCTAGGTACTGCTTTAAGGGTGTCCCAGATCATGGCTGGGGAAATGTCTGGAGCTTGATTCTGTTGCAGTATCAGAGGGATTTGTTCCTTTAGCACTTCCTGGAATTTAGAGTCATTAAGGCGGCTAATACTAAATCACCAATTTGTACGTTTGAGTTCTTGGTGTAGTTCCAAAGCCATTAGTAAGAGGGCATGGTCTGGTAGCATTATGTGATTTATGTAGCAACATATTACTATAAGACAAAGAAGCTTAGTGTGCAAGCACTGAAGCAAGGGTTACCCCCAAAGGGCATTGGCCGGGAAGTCAAGTTTCAAAGAAATACAAAATCACACATACCCCCATAATGCAAAGCATCATGGGCTGTACATGCAAATCATCACAAAATATTATGCTGGTTCAACTTTAAGCAGAATTTCATGGTGCTGAAAGGCCTCTCACACAGTCTGCAAAGGGTGCCAACAGAAGACACAGACACATGTTTCATCCTACCAGGACTCATCAGTGTGCCTCGTCTGTATGACACCCCAGTGGAATGAACCAATTACCCTAAGTTAGTCTATCTGGGTTGGGTTGTGGTGACCCCAATAAAAACAAAAAACAAGCTAAAAGACAAAGAACCTTAGTGCGCAAGCACTGAGGCAAGGGTTTCCCCAAAGGGCATTGGCCGGGAAGCCAAGTTTCAAAGAAATACAAAATCACACATACCCCCATAATGCAAAGCATCATGGGCTGTATATGCAAATCACCACAAAATATTATGCTGGTTCAACTTTAAGCAGAATTGCATGGTGCCAAAAGGCCTCTCACACAGTCTGCAAAGGGTGCCAACAGAAGACACATACGTATTTCATCCTACCAGGACTCATCAGTGTGCCTCGTCTTTATGACACCCCAGTGGAATGAACCAGTTACCCTAAGTTGGTCTATCTGGGTTGGGGTGGGTTGTTGCGACCCCAATAAAAACAAAAAACAAGCTAAAAGACAAAGAACCTTGGTGAGCAAACACTGAGGCAAGGGTTATCCCCAATACCCCCAATATGATATTACTATGTCCACATGTTCCGTGGAAATCAGAAAGTAACTGAGACGGTAATCCATCCAGTGCTCATGAGAATAGGAATTACGCATTCTGAACCAGCATTCTTAAACAGTTGGTGGATGAACTGTTTTATTAAAAATCTCCCTCTCAATGGCAAATCATTCAAAAGGTACACTTCTACCACCTTTTTCTTGAAATAAGTTTTTTATTATAGCAATAAGGCACTCCCAGAAGTTAGCTTAACAATCAGTTACTCACTCCCTGGAAGTACTATGGTACTCGCAAGGCCGGCCCGCTGGCACAGCAGCAGTGTTTCCTCTTGCGGCGCTGCCGACTCGTGTTCGGGAATGAGCATGGGCAGCAGAGGGTCAGCCGGGGGGGTTGGATGAGCATCCAACAGACTGCTCTCCTCCTCCAGGGTGGGGGGGGCAGTGGCTTCCCAGCAAAGAATGACACCCAGCAGAGGCTTGGTGTACACCAGCCAGGACTACACATAAGCAGGGAGGAGGCCTCCGTGGACATCGGCAGGGCATGTGCAAGAGCGTGCACATCCTGCACTGACATCATTGCACGTTTGCACCTCCC
Organism: Neoceratodus forsteri; assembly: GCA_016271365.2. Lineage (NCBI taxonomy): Eukaryota > Metazoa > Chordata > Ceratodontiformes > Ceratodontidae > Neoceratodus > Neoceratodus forsteri. Next base: position 1,313,085,901 of record CM057452.1, on the reverse strand, counting down.
AGTGGAAACCAAAAAACTGGAAATCCCTGCGGCTAGCAACACTGTGATGCTCCTGGACCTCCACCTGAATGCCCCCCCCAGGTGTAAGCCTCAGCTGGGGCCAGAGGTGGATCTCAAGTCTCTCCCCTCAGGAAGCCCCACCACAGCGGGTAAGCTGCAGCCTCCCAGTCTGGGCAACCGGGGGGGGGTGCAGGGTGGAAGATTCAGGTGCTGATAGGGGTATATCACCACATGAACCCTGGTGGCAAAAAGATAGTCAAAAAAAACAATAGCACTCGCCTGTGCCTCATGCCACATTACACCCCAAGGGTGATTAACAGACTGTTCATTCAACCCCTGGTCATTCCTTATTGCTTAAGTATACTTGTTTGTATTTCTTACTGCATAAGAATGCTACCTCATACTGGCTGGGCAAGAGGACCGCGAAGAGAAGCTGAGCGGTTCTGTCAGCCCAAACAGCACAAGATAACATTCTTATGCAGTAAGAAACACACACAAGTATATGCATTAAGAAGCAGTCAAAGATTTTCCAGCAACATAAAATTGTCACCATAATTGTTTAAAAGGCATTTTTATTTGTTCATAGTTTTCTGTCCCTCCTCTAGTAATTGTGACAAGTGGTACAGTCTCGATGTGCTCTGATATGGTAGTGGGCAGCAGCTGATGAAATGAATGTTACTCACCTCTAACCACAGTTCTAGGAGTGGTATATGGTGCACACCCACACTTAGGCAGCTCTTCCATTCCCTTTAAATCTTGCCAGAAGGTCTTTAACAGGGGTGGGCAGATATCGAAATCTGCCTGGATATCGGATCCAGATACCATGTGACTACTATCCGATCAGATCCGGTTTAGCATCGGGTTGGATAGTTGTAACTATTACATAGATTCTGGATTAAACTTTCTACGAGGGGAGTACAAATTAGCAAGTTGCAAACCAGGTCTTACACAGCGTGGTTCTCTTGGCCGGGAAACTGAAGTCCAAACTTACGCAGCACAACTTTTCAGCACAACAGCATACTGGTCTTAGAGACCGGTGACAATGGCAGCAGTGACAACAGAGGGACTGCCAGTCAAGATACAGGATGTGTGCTGTGCTCTGTTAACATTTCTGTATGTAGCTATATCGATAGCTAGACAGTAGCCTTAAATTTGTAATAGCCGAGGGTTTACTAGTTCACTGTGCCATATGTGGCTTTAAAGTTGGTGAGCACATGTATACTCATGTACTGCCTCCATCCAGATACTACAAACAGTGCTCCTGCCAAAAGGTATGTTTAAAACATACATTTTTGCAAAAGATAGCAGTTCTTGGCTCTCTATCATTCCATCCGGTCATCAAAGTTGTGTCGGCAGACAACCACAGATTGTTTTTGTATGTTCCCAGAACAAAAGTATTGAGCAGGAGGGGGGACATCACTGTGGGAAGAGGAAGGTCTGGGGAGTGATAACCAGAGGATAATATTAAAAAATTAAAATGAGACTTGCGTACCTGTATGTTTCTGATTTCCTCCAGCAAGTTTCATCAGATGTAGTATTTACTCCTTAATACGCTGGTACTAATTACGTTTTCTTTCATTCCATCTGGGCAGCAAAGTGGCGTCGACAGACACCCACAGATTGTTTTTCAGCAAACACTTTCTGCTTTTTCAGAGCAAAAGCACAATAAGCTTAGAGATTGGTGGCAACAGTAGCAGTGACATCCACACATGGGGATACTTGGCGCCAGTTTTAAACTTTCTGCTATCCGACCTGATATACACAGCAGTATCTGATCAGGTCGTATAGTGTCAGAAAGTGTAAAATCTGACCGGTTCCATTTATCAGATCAGATACCTGCCTACCCCTAGTCTTTAAGCTAAACTCCTCCCATCCACCCAGGTGGTATCCTCCTTGGCACCACCTGTGACATCAAATCATGCACGCTGGAAGCAAAGATCTCTGTGCCACTTCCCAAGGGAGGTCGGGTGGGTCGTGTGGATGTGCACCATATACCACTCCTAGAACTACAGTTACAGGTGAGTAACCCTTATTTCTAGGGACATAGATATGGTGCACTATCCACACAATTAGGCAGACTCCTAGCAGTTTTCTGGTAGGAGGGGCAAGGCACACACCCCTACTTTGGAAAGAGGGATTGGAGAACTGAGACCCCAAAACCAGCATAACTCAAGGTCGATGCTGTAATGGGTGAGACAGGTGTGTGCTGACTTCCAGGTAGCAGCCCTGCAGATTTTCTGGATAGGGATATCCCTGGAAGCAGCCAGCGAGGTAGCAGTATGTCTGGTGGAATGAGTCCTTAGCCCAACGGGAGGCTCCCTACCAGCCAATCTATAGCAGAGGTCGATGCAGGAGGCAATCCACCTAACAATCATCTGCTTAGCTGCCAGTCGACCAGTGCGGCTTCAGCACAGATGACAAAGAGCTGGTGAACCTCTCTCTAAACTCCAGCTGTGCACTCCGTATGTAAGTGAGCACTCGACTCAGGTCCAACATATATAGCCTGTGCTTAGCCTCTGAGGTTGGTTTGCTGAAATACACTGGGAGGTTAATCACCTGGTTAGGGTGAAACTCCAAAACAACCTTCAGGAGGAACTTCGGGTTGGAGCAGAGGACAATCTTGTCCTTATGGAAAACCAGGTATGGAGACTCCACCGAGAGCACCTGGAGCTCACTGATCCTTCTGGTAGAGATGATAGCCACCAATAAAGCAATCTTCCACAACAGGTGGGAGATATGACGGCTGTGCATTGGTTTGAATGGCTTGCCCATGTGCACTGCCAATACCAGCAACAAGTCTCAAGGTGGTGGAGGTTCACGCACTGATAGAGACAAGTGGTCAAGGCCCTTAAAAAAGCACCTGACCACCTTTTCCGGTTTCACTGTCAGCCTACCGGCCCGCACCCAGTATGCGGAGATGGCTGCCAGGTGCACCTTGAGGGTCAACCTTAGGCCCGACCAAGAGAGAGAGACCACAGGTAGTCCAGGATGCCAGCCACAGGACAAGACAGGGGGTCTAGCTCCCTGCATTGGCACCAAATGGAAAATCTCTTCCACTTGGAGGCATAGCACTGGTGAGTTGACTCCTTCCAAGAGGCGTTCAGCAATGTGGAGGACCTCATCAGAGAGACCCAAAGCCTGGAACTCTAGCCACTCAGGAACCAGGCTGTCGGGTGCAGAGATTGAAGGTCTGGATGCAAAACCTTCCCCTGATGGCAAGGTAGCAGGTCTGGGCACAGAAGCAAGTGCCACGGAGGTCTGCTGCTGAAGCTGAGGAGATCTGGGTACTAGAACTGGTGCGTCCAGTCTGGAGCTACCATGATCATCCACACCTTGTCCCTCCACACCTTGATCAACACTTTGTGGATCTGGGGAAAGGGAGGGAAGGCATACATGAGGTCTGGAGCCCAGGGCCTTGTGAAGACATCCCCCAACAGTGAGCCGTACTTTGGGGGCTGGCACAAAACAGCCTCAGCTCCGCGTTCTCCCTTTGGAGGCGAACAGGTTGACCTGGGGAATGCCCCACTAGGAGAACAGGCAACTGACTACCTCCTGGTGAAGAGATCATGAGAAACCTCTCCCACTTGGCTGAGGGTGTCTGCTAGCTGTTTGGAGGCATCGGCCACATGATTACCAGGAGATCGCCGTCCAGACTGCATACGAGGGTCCAGGTGTGGAGGACTTCTCGACACAACCAGAGGGAGTGTGTCTCACCCTGCCTGTTGAGATAGTACACGGTTGTAGAGTTATCTATCTGGACCTGCATGATCTGACCCAAATGGATGGTGCAAAGGCCATCAGAGCGAGATGCACTGCATGGAGCTCCAGACGGATGATGTGACACCAGGACTCCCTGGGGGTCTAGAGCCTGTGGATCCTGGGATCTCCCAGGTGGGCTCACCATCCCACCAGAGAAGCATCAGTCATCAGAGTGACTGTCAGCTGTGGGCCAATGAATGGGACTCCTTCCTGCAGATGTTCCAAGATAAGCCACCACTGGATGGCATCCCACATCAGCTGCATCACTGTGACCAGCTGGTCCAGCTATCCAAGGGGCTAAGACCACTGGTGGGCCAGCTGCCACTGCTGGGGGGCTCATCCACCAGTTGGCCCACCAGACCATTCTAGTGCGAGATGCCATGTACCCCAGCAGCTGCTGGAAGTCCCTGGCAGGGCACGAGTGCCCAACCTGAAATGACCAGGCAAAGGAGGTAAAATCTACAACTCAGGCCACTGGAAGGCAGGCTGTGGTCCGTCGGGAGTCTAGCTGTGCCCCAATGAAGTGGAAAACTTCTGAGGGGTTGCGATCTGATTTGGCTGGGTTGACTAGCAAGCCCAGGGCCAAACAAGTCTGGAGGACCAGACCCATGGACTGTTCCACTTCCTCCTGAGAGGAACTGGCAATCAGCCAGTCATCCAGGTATGGATACACCCAGACCCCCCCCCCCAGCATCACAGGAACGCTGCCACCACTGAAAAGCAAATTGGTGAAGACCCTGAGGGCTGAGGAGAGGCCGAACGGCATGTCACGGAACTCATACAACACCCCTTCTGTGCGGAACCAAAGGAACCACCTGTGGGATGGACAGATCAGAATGTGGAAGAAGGTGTCCTGGAGATCCAGACAGCAGAACCACATGTCCCCCTCCACGGATGAGATGATTTGGTTCAGGGTGACCACCCAGAACCTGTGCCTTCTCAAGTACTAATTGAGATTGTGAAGATCCAATATGAGATGCCAGCACCCCACCCCACCACCCGCCCCCATCCATTTGGAAACCAGAAAATATCTGAGACGAGCCCTGACCAGCTGTGGTGTCGGGCCATGGGCCACAGCACCTTTAAGAAGGAGCTGAGCTTATGTCCTCCCAAAGGGCAGACCGCATTTCCAGGGACACCACAACCTCCCATGGGGCATGGGCTCGATCAGGCGGGAGAGCCTTGATGTCTAGAGACAGACCATGACCCACCACATCAAGCACCCATTTCTCTGATGTGATGATGGACCAGGCGTGTGAGAAATGGCAGAGCCAACTCCCCCATGGGAACCCAAGGCTGGGGCAGGATGGGTTGGAGAGCAACACCCCCTGACCTGTCACTGGGCAGGCTTGGCATAAGCTCCGGCACCAGCCGCCAGGGGAGCATGAGCTCCCCAGCCTCTGGACTTCTTAGAACTGGATATAGTGGGACTAGACGTAGGTCACCAGACCTCGGGCTGCTCTGGTTGGGGCTGTAGTGGTCTAGAGTACGGTGCAGGGTACGGCAGAAACTGAAAGGGCTTTTTCTTCGGTTTCTGGCCCTTAGTGTCCTTCTGACAGGATGTTATAGAATCCAAGGTGGCGCTGGATTTCTCAGTTGGGGTAAGGTGACCATCCACTCCCAGATCAAACAGGTCACTACCCAAGAAGGAGACATCTGCCAACTTATGTTGGGTATCCGCTGTGGAAGTGGAGATCCGTAACCAAGCCTGACAGCAGGTGGCGACTGCAGAAGCCATGTAACAGACACAGGAGTCACTGATGTCTAAGGCTATCTGGAGCTGCTTGGAAACAGAACGCCCCTGATCCCAGGCCATCTTAACTGCCAACTGGTGGTCTGCAGGAAGGCAGGGAAGAACCTGGTCCAGGACACTCATGAGAGCGTGGGTGAAGTTGGCCATCATAACAGCAGAGCTAGCTCGCCGCAGGCCAAGAGAGGAAGCGGTGTAGACTTTCTTGGCCACATAGTCCAGAGCTGCGAAGGAGGAGACCTGATGCTCTCAGTATAAAAGAAGATCTGATGGCATGGGGTGGTGCCGAGGAGGATACCACCTAGGTGTGTGGAAGGAGCTTAGCTTGAAGACCTTCTGGCAAGATTTAAAGGGAAAGAAAGAGCTGCCTAAGTGTGGATAATGCACCATATCCACGTCCCAAGAAACTACGTTTCCCACTGTTTGTTTTACATCAAAAAAAACAATTTAGAGAGCCATTTTTTTTTACTTCCTCAAGTATTTCTGAACCCCACCAGCATTTTTGAAGCAGGCAAATGCAGAGCAGAATGGTGAGCAGCAAGCAGCAGTTGACAGCAGGAGTCAGTGGAATGGGAAAGTTGAGTGTACTGCACGAGGCAGCATCTGTATGCTCAACAAGAGGTACAGTGGTTCTCATCTCTGACTGGACGAAAAGCTGAGTGTTTTATAACAGATTAATGACATTACGTTATGTACCATATTATGCTGCATCCAGCTAAGGATGTAAACAGGATGACAGTAATGAAATCAGCTGCCACAATCATGCCACAATTATAGACACTGGCACCTTTTAAGATGGACTCTGTGCGATGTGTGTCCGTCTCTCTTGGATTGCTTTGATTCTTTTATAGTAAAGTCATTATCATCATGTAGGTATGTATTATGTATGTATTTTTTAACTGTTTAAATAGTCTTTGGGCAAATTTTATTTTTATTAGGATTTTTAGTTACATTTCCTTGACTCGACCAGCCCCGAACCTGCTACTATAAAAGTAGACACAAGCAAAACATGGCAGCCCCCATATTTCGTTTTTTGTTAAATTTGCAACCATATTCTCTATCAAACAAAAACGTTTTATAACAACGATATGGAACTTACATGGTTTTATGCAAAACAAATAAATTCCAAATTTTTTTTAAATGTTAGTACAAGTCAGTTGTTACGGTATCCGTAATTTACACTTATTTTTACGATGGTAGAAAAAATAAAGCAAACATCTCGACAACTACAGCACACTTGTTTTATTTTTTCATTTGTACTTATGTTGACACCTACAACAATAAGTCATTTGCAATGCCAAATGTTTAATGCTTGTTAAACATTTTTTTTTTTATTTTGACTCCAACGTTTGAAGATACTTGTTTTAGGATTCGCCTTAGGAACATAACAATGTACCATGCATAGTATACTGACCAAAATGTCATTTCACACCAGAGGTGTGAAAACACATCTCATCTAGCATTTTAAAAATGACACGTCATGTTTATGAGGTGGTATGAAAAAATGGCTGTGCTGAATGGTTGGAGACAAAACACTGAAAATTAGCAAAGTGATGAGTGAACACTGAAAATAGTGTTTTAACTCACCTATTCTTCTGCTCTAGTCTTAGATCCTACATAACTCGTATAGACTATTCTGTCCTATATGCCTGATCCCCTACACTACTAAATACTATATATATTCAATTTCCCTTCTGATCCTTCCCTGACTTTTCCTTACTATTTCTCAATAACAATATACATTCAGCCTAAATACCTCTCCCCAATCAAGTTCCATAACCTACTTGTATACCTTTCCCACCCCTCTTTCTTTTTCCTATTTCGATGAATTATGCCCAGCTGGGTGATCATTCTAGCCTTCTTATATTTCCCTTACTGCAAAGTATACATCTACCATGCTTAGTCTCATTAATTGTATAATCACCTGTATTGTATCCTCTTGCTACTCCTAGGCAGGTTGCTAATTATTAGTGTAATTATTATGTTACTGTTGAATGTATTGTTAAACAATGTAACTGCTCTTGTATGAAATGCTATTTTGTATTTTTCATGTTGCATCCCCTAAGAACTACTTTGTAAATGGTGTATTTTCTTGGTAAAATAAAAATTTAAATTGAAAATTGGAAGTGTAAGGTTTAGTCATAACCTGAGCATTTTACCGAATTTATATACCAAATATTCAGCACAGACTTCTTATTATCCCAACTAATGAACCCGGTAGGTAAACATTTTCAAATCCCCACAAAAGATCATTCTGCAACACCAAAAAGTCATTCAGCGCCACAGGTACAAAAACACCTTTTGGCCAGGATTTGAAAAATGACAAATGTCTCATATTCATGAAGTGCTGTGAAAAAATCACTATGTTTAAAATTTGGGCTCAAATTACTGAAAATTACCAAAGTTAAGAGCCTGCATTCCATGTAGGCACATAACTTTGTTGTTTTTTAAATTTTTTACATCGAATTTTCAATATAACCTTCTTATGAGCCCACCTCATGAACGAGGGCAGAGAAAATATTCAACTCTTGCCCAAAAAGTGATTTTGCGCAATGACCGCTAAATCACCTTTCAGGACAGATTTGCTTAATTTCACTGTCATTGTTAATGAGGAGGGATCCCAAAAAAGGCATGTTGAACATTTGGGGTAAAAATATTCAAAAATGGGCAAGTTACGCCACTGAGTTCAAAACCACATAGAAATACACTGTACTGCATATCTGATTTCCTCAGTTTGCAGACCAAAGAGTGAATACATGTCTGTGGTCCAGAGAAGATTATGGCATCAGGCCCCCGGTGGGTAAGTAAGGGCTTGGGAGGGTGGTAGTCGGGTAGGGGTATCGAACTAACGGCACAACAGACATCAATGGACGGTTTTCTGTATTACAGGTACACACACACACACACACACACACACACACACACACACATATATGCACACACGCTGGACAGTTTTGTGTTTTACAGGTTTACACACACACACACACACAGACACACAAAACGACAACGGATGGGTTTCTTTATTACAGGTGGTGACACTGGGGGATTGGGCATTCACCAGTGTTGGTGTATGTTTGGGAGAGGGTATGGGGTGGTGGGTGCTGAGTGGGAGAGTCGGGTGGGAGGGACAGCTACAGGGCACCAGCAAGAGACATCGATGGGCGGCTTTATTTTTTGCAGGGTAGATACACATTAAAAAAAAAAATATGCGTGGCGACACTGGGGAACTGGGCACTCCCAGTGTCAGTGTTATGTTTGTGGGGGTGCTAAGAGGAGGTCAGGTGGGATAGTTACAGGGTGCCAGCAACAGACATCGATAGACAGTTTTCTTTTGCAGGATATACATTACAAAAACTAGACGGTGGTGACACTGGGGAATTGGACACCCCCAGTGACAGTGTTATGTTTGGGGGGGGGGTTCTGAGAGGGAGGGCAGGTGGGAGGGACAGTTACAGGGGCACCAGCAACAGACATCAATGGACAGTTTTCTTTGTTACTGGGACACTGTCAGCCTTTGCCTGACCTTTTTGTCCCTATTCAAAAAGGTGTCTGCAGCAGTCTAAATGAGCATTTAAGGCACCAATGCAGAAAGGATTTTGTGAAAAGAATTATTTTTTTATTATTTAATGAAATTCAGTAACCCTAGCAGACCACTCTTACTGCCGGACGCCCAACACTGAAGCTTGTTCACATGCACCTTCCCCTCAACATTGCACCAAAGCACCTGTCAGCTCGTTCATTGACGAGTTTAGCAAATTTTACGCTACATTCACTGAACACCGTTTCACACATAAGACAGTCACCTGAACCTACTGAAGTTACTCTTTTCCACAAACAACAGCTTTAATCGTGGCTGAAACTAAGTTTGAAATGTCAAGCCATGATACTGAGCACACATGAACTGGTTAGGGGAGAACCCAAGAGGTGGTGACCGGAGAAGAATACTCAGAGATGAGGGAGGCAACCAGTGTGGTACCACCAAGGTCATTGCTTGGACTAGAACTTTTCAACGTGTTCAGAAATGACTCTGGGGACAGCATTCAAGTCCAGATGTGCCTCTTTGCAGACAACACCAAACTGTGGGATGCTGGACACAGAGGAGGGGTCATGGACTTGAGGGAGGACCTGAAAAGCTAGAAAGATAGTCCAAAATCTGGCAACTAGGGTTCAATGTAAAGAAGTGCAAGGTTAACCACATGGGAAGTAAGAACCCTAACGCCAAGTACAGACTGGGGGGAGAGACCGTCACAGTATTCGAAAAGGAGTAAGACCAGGGGATTGCAATCACAAGCAACCTGAATCCTGCGGTAGTAGTACTGAAGACCAAAATGTCGAATCCCAACATGCAGGATGCTGAGCCTAGGATCCCGACATGGTCAGATGGTCAACGCCAGGTATCCCGACTGTGGAATCCCAACAGATGGGGTGGAGTTTGTGTCAGTTTGGTTTGATAATCTACGATGTGTCTTTGAGAGAAAATGCAAGAGCGGCTTTTATTCACAGTTTACACATGTTGTGTGCTTCGTAGGACATTTTCTGTAGATTAACTTTTCCAGCAGATAGGTAGTTGAGCAATTTGCCCTCATGTGTTGCACCTGTCTGTACAGTTTCTGCTAGTCAGTTTGTGCCTGTTGTGCCAGGGTGAGTTCCACGTGGGGACCAGGATTTTTGTTTGTTGCCCACATACTCCCGCTCCTCAATGTATGTCACTTTCGAGGGATGTTTATATTTAGTAAGGGTGGTGTGGGGGGTGACTCCCCCTGTAATGAGTGGTGCAGGGGGAAAAGTCCCCCCCCCCCCATTGAATGCGAGGTGTTCTCAGCGTGGTGTCTGAAATCATGTTTTGGTTATGTACCTGTGCTGTTACATTGTTTGTGTGTCTCTGTGGTGTGTCGAGTTGTTTTCATATCGGTTTTCCATGATTCGGGGTGTCATGTCTGTCAGGTTACTGTCTTTCAGTTGGTGTAATGTACCTCGGGATGTTTGTTGCTGGGATTTCGTACTATATCCAACTCCTGCTATGTAATGCAGCAAGGCAGCGGCAGAGGCTAATAGGATGCTGAGTTGCATAAGCAGCTGGTTCACCAGCAGAAAAGAAACCATCTGGAGTACTGCTTACAGCTCTGGAACCTCTGTCATAAAAAGGACATACAATAGCTACAGGCAGTATAGAGAGGGTCCACAAAAATGATTCGGGGCAGCAGAAGCGCTCATATGAGCAGAGGCTGCAGAACCTGAATATGTACTTGCTCTAGAAGGACATCAGGAGGCACTTCTTCAGAGAGAGTGGTGACAGGGTGATACAGGCTACCAGAAGAGGTGGCAAACAAGAAAACAGCCGATGCCTTCAAGTGGGGGTAGGACAAAGTTAAGGGGAGAGTATGAGTGTCCGGGGTGGGGGGAGTGCAACATGTGCAGAAAAATACATGGTCTTTGCATCAGGCAGATTCAACAGACTATAAAGGCCTTCTCCTGCTGGCTAATTCAGATGCATTCATGTTCCTTTCTCAGTTGTTCCCTTCCAGGGAAGAAGCACAGCATGTTACATTTTCCTCAGGCAGATGCTATCCATGACATCTTGATACATTTTACTTTACCCTGCCCTCAGTCACCGACTTCCCCATCAGAAGACATTAGTGGGGCACCCATGGGCAACAAGAACAATACTGTCAGTACTTCGTAGAGTTCAACACACATGTGTGACCCCACCCCCACACTGGTGCATATGGCATCAACAGTAATTGGAATATTTCTCCTGGATTACCCTCTGCACAGCTCTACTGACCCCATGAGCCACCAGCCTCCATCCTCATGGGATCAGAATTAAAACCCCTCTGGCTCAGACATGCTCCTTCTGCTTCAATTAATTCTGGAGGATTCCAAAGGGGGCCCGCATCATTTAATTCACAGATCCATTTTCCTTTCTACTTCATCCTACCTTTCCCTTTAGTCCCCACTATCCAGAGGGTCTATGAGGGAATGGAATCCATCCTCTCTTCTAGTGTCGCATTTTCCCAGTGAGTCTCAGTATCACCCAATTAAACCTGGATGCATTTCTCTAAATCACTCACTCCCTCCGTACACACTGGGTGTATATGCACTTGGCTAGTTGCTACCCTTCCAAGTCCCAGAGGTATCATACTTACAGCTTCCATCAACCTTTATGTTCTGATGCCACCGCAGACAGACTCTGGAAAATACAAGCCCTGGACTGGGGCCTGTAATGCAGGGCAGGTAGTTTGTCTGCTGCTCCTCTCCACTGAACAAAACCCTGGAAACGTCTGGCTAACTCTGGCTCCACTTCCTTTCTATCCACACCTGGCAATTGGCTTCTAGCAGGATGCCAGAAATGGTGGGCCTAACGTTTTACCCCTTAGTAGTGCCGGGGACTACATTAAGCTAAATGTTAAATAAAGCCATAGTTATTTCCGCAGTCACCTACAGCTGTCTTGAAGAGGACTGCACATCCCTGACCCCTTGGCCATGGCTATGTGCTCCCACTGCAAGCCGCCGAGGCATTCTACTTACCTTCAGCAACTTTTATGTTCTAGTGTTGCATTAGATTCTGGAAATACAGGCACCCTAGGCTAGGACCTGTAATGCAGACATGCAGTCTACCTGCTGTTCCGCTGCTCCTCTACACCGAACAGAACTCTGTTACCTTCTGGCTAGAACTGGATCCAGTCCCTTTTTGATCACTTCTGGCAGTCAGCTTCTGGCAGGCAACCAGAAAGGATAGGCCTAACTGTTAACCCCTTAGTAGTGCCAGGGTCTACATTAAGCTGAATTGTAAAAGAGAATAATCAGCACATTGGGCCCCACACACAAGTGTGGGGCTGGTCCCAGTGTGCACTATGGTTGAAAAACTGGTGTAGAGCTCAGGATTTTGGCTTGACTGGGGGACCACCTGGAGGGATGAAAGCCTACACTGGCGTGATGGTCTGCATCTGTCCAGGAGGGGAACAAGGATCCTAGGTGATAGGTTTAAATGCTTCATTGGCAAGCATTTAAACAGGGGGAGGCACTGTAAAGGAACAGGGAAAATCCTAGCCCCCCAAAAAAAAAAATCAGAGTAGTTAGTGAGGTAAACACCAAGATAAAGAAGTCGATAGCGACAAGGGCAGGAGTAAATGGAGAAAAAGGCAGAAGCAGTAAGGAAAATGATGGGGCAAAAAGGTGTAAGGCCATCAAAAAATGGAGGGTAACGGAGTACCAATGCCCGTAGTCTAGGTAACAAGCTCTCTGAACTGGTGGCCTTGATGGAAGAGGGACACCTGGATATTGTGGCAGTCACAGAAACATGGTGCACAGAGAACCATGACTGGGATGTCAACATAGAAACATAGACTTTGACGGCAGATAAGGACTGCTTAGCCCACCTAGTCTGCCCATTTCCCTACCTACAGGGTAAGCTGCAGATCCTTGTTAACTAATAGCCTATTTCTTCCTACCCTCCACAAGAATTGCCTTATGTCTGTCCCATGCATTCTTGAATTCTCCCACAGTTTTAGACCCCACAACCTCCTCAGAAAGGCTGTTCCATGCGTCCACCACCCTCTCTGTGAAAAAATACTTCCTCACATTGCTCCTGAGGAGTCCCCCCTCTGTCTTCAAATTGTGTCCCCTTGTTCTTGCACATCTCTTTTTCTGAAAGATGCTACCCTCTTGGACTTTATTGATTCCACTAAGGTACTTAAAAGTTTCTATCATGTCCCCCCTCTCCCTCCTTTCCTCAAGGTATACATATTAAGCTCCTTTAGTCTCTCCTCATATGGCTTCTATTGCAGACCCTGCACTATTTTAGTTGCCCTCCTCTGGACTGCCTCCATCCTGTCTACAGTATGTCCTTGCGGAGATGGGGTCTCCAGAACTGGATACAGTACTCCAGATGGGGTCTCACCAACTGTCTGTACAGAGGGATAACAACTTCCTGTTTTCTGCTGGTGATGCCTCTCCTTATACATCCCAGTATCCCCAGCCCTCCCTATTGCCTTCTCACATTGCTTGCCAACCTTAAGGTCATCTGATATGATTACCCCCAGGTCCCTTTCCATTTTTGTTGTTGTTACTACCTCCCCCCCCCATAACATACCAGGGTACACAATCTACAGGAGGGACAGGGAGGGTAGAATAGGAGGGGGAGGATTAGCTCTCTACATAAGGGAAGGGATCAAAGCAACAGAACTAAAGGGTAACCAGGGAGGAGAGGACGCACTGTGAGTCACCCTGGAGAACGGAAATGGCACAACAATCTACATGGAGGTTGTATACAGATCCCCATCTCAAGGGGAGGAAATGGACAAGGAAATGATACATGGCATCCTTAGGATGGCAGAGAAAGGTGAGATATTGTTGATGGGGGACACGAATATGCCAGATGTTAACTGGAGCACCTTTACTGCAGCCACATCCAAGAGCAGGGTCATTCTCGATGCTCTACAGGGGGCATGCCTCAGACAGTTAGTGTTAGAACCCACTTGGGAGGGAGCAATCTTAGACCTGGTACTCTCAAACAGGGACAGAGCGAGGATCTCAGATCTAGAAGTGGGTAGCCATCTGGGAACAAGTGACCACCAAACAGTGTGGTTCACGATAACCACAGCCGCAGAGTCAAGCCATAAAAAAGTGAGGGTACTGGACTTTAGGAGGACTGACTTTATCAGAATAGGAGAGTGACTCAGAAAAGCACTAGCAAACAGGCAAAAAGGAGGGGCGGAGGAAGAATGGGGAAACATCAAAACTGCCATCACAGAGGCAACAAACCTTTGTGTGAAGCAAATAAATCAAAATGAAAGGAAAAAAACACTATGGTTCTCCAAAGAGGTGGCGGGGAAAGTTAGGGAGAAAAGACAGCATTCAGGAAGTATAAGGAAACACAGAAGGAGCAGGACAGGGAACTGTACCAGTTAAAGTAGAAGGAAGTGGGAAAGGCAGTCAGAATAGCAAAGGCCCAGACCGAGGTTAAGAAGGGGGATAAAGCTTTTTACAGGTACATTACGGAGCGGAGAAAGACCAAGGGAGGGATAGTGAGGCGATAATAAAGGGAAGGTGGTGGGCAGAGAGGGATAGTGAAAAAGCAGGGATACTGAATGAATACTTGCTCAGTATTCACAAAAGAAGAGATGGGAAGGTACCTAATCCAATCAATAGAAGCACTCTGGATAGGGGAGTCAATACCAGCCCATTCACAGAAGAAAGGGTTCTGAAAGAACTCCTAAAACTGAATGTGGACAAAGCAATGGGGCCTGACAGGATGCACCCCAGTATTCTAAAAGAACTAAGGGGAGAACTAGTGACACCACTGACTACCCTTTTTAACAAATCATGGGAAGATGGTGTGGTACCTAAGGACTGAAGGAAGGAGGATGTGATTCCCCTTCACAAAAGTGGGAGCAAAGCAGAGACAGAAAACTACGGACCTGTCAGTTTGACCTCAGTGGCAGAGAAAATGACGGAATCACTTCTGAAAGAAAGAATTGTTGGGTACCTAGAGGCCAGCAGGGCACCGGATCCAAGGCAGCATGGATTCACAGCAGGAAGATCATGTCAGATGAATCTAATATATTTCTTTAACTGGGTGACCAAAGTAGTAGACCAGGGTGGGGCTGTGGACATGGCCTAACTAGACTTTAGCAAGGCATGTCACACAGTCCCACATAAAAGATTAATAAACAGATTAGCCAGCCTGGGTGGCAGCCTGGGTTAAAAATTGGCTGGACAACAGGACACAGAGGGTAATAGTAAACAGAGTCCACTCCAAAGAAAGGGGTGTTACTAGCGGGTACAGCAGGGTTCAGTACTGGTCCGGTCCTCTTTAATGTCTTTATAAGTGAATTGCAGAGGGACTGGAAGGAAAAGTATGCCTCTTTGCAGATGATACAAAGATCTGCAACAGGGTTGATACACAAGAGGGGGGTGGAAAGGATGAGAAGGGACTTGGTAAGGTTGGAGGAATGGTCAAAAGTATGGCAGCTTAGATACAGTGCAAAGAAGTGCAAAGTAATGCACCTGGGAAACAAAACCCAGGGAAGACTACACAATTGGGGCGGCATTAACAACAACAAAATGGAAAGGGATCTGGGGTAGTCATATCAGATGACCAAAAGGTAAGCAAGCAATGTGAGAAGGCAGTAAGGATCACTGGGAGGGTACTAACTGGAATGTATAAGGAGAGGCATCATCAGTAGAAAACAGGAAGTTGTTATCCCTCTGTACAGACAGTTGGTGAGACCCCATCTGGAGTACTGCATGCAGTTCTGGAGACCCCATCTCTGCAAGGACATAGACAGGATGGAGGCAAGTAAAATGGTGCAGAGTCTGCAACAGAAGCCATACGAGGAGAGACTAAAGGAGCTTAATAATATAGATGATAGACAGCATGGATTCGTCCTGGGGAAATTGTGTCAGATAAACCTTGTGGAGTTCTATGACTGGGTAACGAGTGCCTTGGACCTGGGTAGACCAGTGGACGTCCTCTTTCTAGACTTCAGCAAGGCATTTGACTCTGTTCCTCATGTGGGCCTGGTGGATAAGCTGGGAGAAATGGGAGTAGGGAACCAGATGATCAGATGGATAGGCAATTGGCTCCAGGACTGGACCCAGAGGGTCGTAGTTGGTGGGATAGTCTCATCCTCAAGGAGGATCATTAGTGGGGTCCCACAGGGGTCAGTCCTTGGGTCCCTCCTGGTCAACCCCTACGTCTCTGACATAAGGACAGGTATCAGGAGTGAGATGAGTCTCTTTGCAGATGACACAAAACTGGGAGTGGTGGTGGATGGGGAGGAGGGGAGGGTGGCCCTACAGAGGGACCTGGAGGCTCTGGAAAGATGGTCTAGAAAGTGGAAGCTGAGCTTCAATGCAGGGAAATGCAAGGTACTGCACCTGGGGGCCAGAAACCCGGGCCAAGTGTACACCCTGGGTGGGGGGATGATACAAGTCTCGATGGCTGAGAGGGACCTGGGGGTGGTGGTGGATGTCAAGATGAACAACTGGAGACTTGTAGGAGGGCAGCAGCCAAGGCCAACGGGATGCTGGGATGCATCGCTGGGGATCACCTCCAGAAGGAGGAAGTGATACTCCTCTGTATAACTGCTTGGTGAGGCCGCACTCGAGTACTGCGTGCAGTTTGGAGGCCACACTTAAGGGGACATTAGACTCCTGGAGAGGGTCAGAGGAGGCAACCAAAATGATTTGGGGCTTGGGGGACAGGACCTATGAGGAGAGGCTTGAAGAGCTAAATGTACACATTGGAAGAGAGAGGGACCAGGGGACATGATAGAGGTCTTCATGGTACATGAAGGGGTAAATAGGGAGGAACAGTCAGGGTGCTTCGAGGAAGGAATAGAGGGGCCATTAGAGGGCATGGGTGGAAGCTGAGGGGGAAGACTCAGGGGAGAAAGGAGGAGGTGCTACTTAACTGAGAGGGTGGTGGAGCCATGGAATGCGCTGCCTAGGGGGCTGGTGGAGGCAGAGACGGTGGAGGGGTTCAAGAGGGGGTGGGACAGGTACAGAGGAAGGGTTCTGGAAGCAAAATCCAATGCAGTGAGAATATCCAGAACTGGGAAGGGAGAAGCCAGAGAAGGCGAGGGGGGCAGCAAGGTCAGCTCCCAGGGTGGGGGCTGACCAAACAAGTAGATGCGAAAGACTGTTAGGCCTATTCTGCTGGCATTTTAGTATGTTAGTATGTTAATATGTATATGTTTGAGGAAAGGGGGGGGCATGATAGAAATTTTAAGTACCTCAAGAGAATCAACAAAGTTCAAGAGGGTAGCAGCTTTCAGAAAAACAGATGTGCAAGAACAAGGGGACGCAGTTTGAAGACAGAGAGGGGACAGCTCAGGGGCAATGTGAGGAAGTATATTTTCACAGACAGGGTGGTGGACGGATGGAACGGCCTTCCTGAGGAGGCCATGGGGTCAAAAACAGTGGGAGAATTCAAGAATGCATGGGACAGACATAAGGCAATTTTGGTGGGGGGTAGGAAGAAGCAGGCTATTGGTTAACTAGGATCTGCAGCTTATCCAATAGGTAGGGAAATGGGCAGATTAGGTGGGCCAAGCGTCCCTTATCTGCCGTCAAAGTCTATGTTTCTATGTGTACCAAAATATTTTGGTTTACTTACTGTTTACTCTAGTATAGTAGGTTGTGTCAGACTCATTTTGCTTAGTTCTAGGCTGTTACTACAAATTCCAGAATCCACTGCAGCTGATGGAGTAGTAGGCAGCAGTGGGAGATTCAATAGTTTGCAGTGCATGTTATATCAGTGCTTTCATCTCTTAACAGATGTTTCCATGTCTGCTTTTCTCCAGTGGTTAAATATAGTCCCCTGTCACTATACTTATCCCAAGGAGGCCAGACTGACTAGCAAGCAAAAGACCAGAGTTTATATAAATTCTAACGTGCATTGCAGGTTATCAAATCTCCCATTACAGCCTACTGTTCTGATGTCAGCTGCAGAGGATTCTAATAACAGAAGATGTCAGCCTAGAACTAAACAAAATTAGTCCGCTACAATCTACGCTACGAAACTACAATAAATACGCTACAATACTTCAATAAATAAACAGTAAGTAAACCAACATGTTTTTGCACACAAAGTGCACATTGGGACCGGCCCCACACTTATGTGTGGGGCCACTGGTGCTGTTCACCTTTAAATAAAGCCATAGCTAGTGCAGTGACTAAACACAGCAGACTGCAAGCGCTCTGATCAAATTTTCTCCACCCTGCCTCTTCTTCATACTGTGTATCAGTGCAACTGCATAGGGGTGTCTACTGACAGTGCCAGGGCCAAGAATTCTGTTGTAAGACCTGGAGCACTCGAGTCCGGAGTGCAGGTGTCACATCATAAATAGAGACCACAGAGAAGAAGAAATACATGAGCATGAGAATCGGGTGAGAAGCTTACCAGACGTACACTATCTCCTTGCCAACACACACTGCATGCCATGGCCTAAAACACTGGTGTTATAACACCACCAACTTACAACTTTGCTCTGCAGTGGGATAATGCTGGGATACTGTGACACTCGAGGTGTTGTGTACCTCACTTAAACTACAAAAGGAAATGGCAGTCAGTATTAAAGACACATGTTGCTAATCACTGCTAATCTTGCAGAGAAGCAGAAAGTATGAAGTCAATTTACACAGATCCAAGAAATCAACTTACACAAAAAATGTAATTGTGTTTTAGAGGTGTTTAAAACTGCCTTTGTTTTCACAAAGATTCATTTTCAAACAAACTCATGACCGTGATCCTGTTTGGAGTACATTTTATGAGGCTGAACAGATAGTGTAGAATACTTGCTGATTGGCAGAGTTCAAATTTCCAAGGGCCCCCAACCTTTTAAACGCCTGTTTCTTCATGCTTACATTTCCTCGTTCTTTGCCACTGGTTCATAACAATCTGCTGGCTGCCTCTCACATTCTCTTTACGGAACATAACTAATCTTGTCTGAGCTCATCTTGTTTCTATAACCTAAAACTATAGCTCCGGGTTATTCAAATACTTTCAAGCTTCACACATGCCACATGAGCATATACACACAGACACACACACACACACGCTCACACAAACACACACACACTCTCACGTTTTCTAGCAGAGTAAATTCTTTTTAAGCAGAAAACAAGTGTTGAGTGCAGGAGGTTTGGCAGCTTGACCTCAAGAATCAGTCCCGAGGCATGGATCAGAAGTGGGACAGGTGAAGTGTTAATAATGCAAAACTAACAACCAAAGGCCCCACAGCCCATTTGTAACAACCAATGAAAGGTAAAATAAACATCCTCCAAATGTACCTGCCTTCTCAAATGCACACAAAATAACAGTTCAATGGGCTTGCGCAACTGGATGAGATGTATGCTTGTGTGACTTCAATACATTGTGACTGTTTACCTCTCTATCCATGGGATATACCACTCCGTAAGGGTATGACACAAGGAACCCTAGAGGAGGGTTCCCCATAGGTGCTAGTGAGATAATTCCTTTGGCTAAAGGTAGCTTAGGAGAATCCACGGAAAGAAAGACGCCAGCCATGGAGGAGGGTGGACATGGGCGATGAAGAAAATGAATGAAGACTGGCCCGGAGGAGGGCCTTTTAAAGCCTAGTTGGGGGAGTGGTCTGTTGCTCTGCCCACTGAACTCCGGCCAGCCCTCAGCTCTCAATTTCAATGAGCTTGCGCAACTGGATGAGATGTATGCTTGTGTGACTTCGATACATTGTGGCTGTTCACCTCTCTATCTGTGGGATATACCACCTTGTAGGGTTACAATGCAAGGAACCCTAGAGGAGTGTTCTCCCCATAGGTGCCACAGGAATAATTCCCTTGGCTAAAGGTAGCTTAGGAAGAAGCCCCAAAAGAATACCGTGAAATCAGAATATATCGAGAACGGACATTAAGGTGAGAGACGTAGATGGGAAGGACCAGAGAAGAACGAGATAGGACAAGAACGATGAATGAAATGAATGCAACCAAGATGCAGAAGGGCGGACCTCCTAAGGAGAGAAGGAACAGCCGGGGCCACCATCCAACTCCATCCAACAGCGGAACTAAACTACCGTACCTAAGGAAACTCCAACCCTATCTAATATTATGACCATTGGCACAGAGGAGAGGAAAAAAACCCTTTGAGGAGGAAACCTCTGAGGATCCAAGGCCTAGGTCGCCTTCCCTCCAGGCTGAAGGACGTTTTGATTAGTGACAGCTCAGCTACTGCAATTTAGATTCAAGATCGAGGGAGGAAGAAAATATTCCAATTTAGAGGAAACTCTTGCTCTGTCCTTCTAAATTTATTTATTTATTTGTACATCAGTTTAAGACCTTTGAGCCAGAGGCTCGTTTCCAAAGGTACCTCGTCACAAACAGGACAAATACAGTACAACATTTAGTTACATCATTGTGGTTACAGCTTTTACATCATTGTGGTAACAGCTTTGGTAGGCACAGGAGTAATTTCTTTGTTACAATATGTGTGTTACAGGTTTGGTATTCACAAGCAATTACAGTTATTTGGAAACAGATTGACAGAATAAAGCATACATTGTAAGGCAGACATGAAGTCTTGATCAGAGACTACATGGTAATGCAGATGATGTAGTCTTGAGCAGAGACTGCTAGAGGTAAAAATTCAGAGGGCTAGGGACATGGTTGGTGATTCGTTTGGGTGTGGTGCCACTCAGAGAGTTTTGTCAGGGCACAGTGAGCTAGAACACTCTAGAGATAAGCACAGCACAAGAGATGCTAATAGCTGACCAAGCTAGATTTTGAAGCGAGAGATCAGGGGTATCAGAGATGGAGGTGGGGAGAGTACTGCACCAGGAGGGAGCTCTGTAACAGAAGGACCTTTGTCCATGTGTGTCCTGGACCTTGGGACTAGCAGGGTGGCCTTGGAGGAGAGTCACGAGTTTGGACTAAGGGTTGTGCTAGGTGGATGGAGGCTGTCAGCCCAGGTGGGGATAGTCCAAGGAGGGTTTTCGTTATAGAGGCAGATTTGGTATCTAAGCCATTCGTCCAGGTTGAGCAGCCTAGCTATGTCATATAGCTTGGCAGGTATGGGTTAGCCTAGGGGCCCCGTGAATTAACCCACAGCCTTATTCAAGGTGAGTCAAATTTTATTGAGGGCGGTCGTGTCTGCAGCGCCATAGACACAGGCCATAGTCCAAGGGACATTATTGAGGAGGTGACTGCTAGTCGGAGGGCATCAGGGGGGAGGCAGTGCTTGTAGCGGTATAGGATACCTAGCCGAGCATTTGTAGCTGAGGCTAGAGTATCAGTGTGGCCGTGGAATGTGAGGGCTGAGTCAAAGGAGACCCCAAGGTACTTGTACATGCGGACTTGATCAAGAGGATGCTTGGAACTAGGGAGGATGCGGAGTGGGAAATTGCTGGCTTTGTTTTGGGGATGGGCAAAGAGCATAGTTTTGGTTTTTTTTAGATTGATTACAAGTCTATGCTCTTTGAACCAGGTTTCAGCCTCATTGAAGGCTTGTTGTAAGGTGTCTTATAGGGAGATGGGGTTTTGGTGGGTGGTGAAGATGTGACATCATCTGCATACAGCAGGATTTACCAGTGCATGCTGGGCAGGGTGTTGAGGTAGAGCGAGAAGAGCAGAGGACCAAGGATGGAGCCCTGGGGGACACCTGAGCGGATAAGACATGTATTGGAGAGGGTCCCATTGATTTTGACATGCTGAGAGCGGGCAGACAGGTAGCTGGAGCACCAGGAGATTGGTCCGGTGGCAAAGCCGGTGCGGCTGAGGGCATCCAGCAGGAGGGGGTGGGAGACAGTGTCGAATGCCTTAGAGAGGTCAATAAACACTGCCCCGGCTAGTGAGCCAGAGTCCAGGGAGGAATGAAGAAAATTTGAAAACTCTATGAGGGCAGTGCTGGTACTGTGATCTGCACGGAAACCGTGCTGTTCATGGCAGAGGATGTTGTGTTTGGTCAGATAATCTGTAATTTGGGTAGCCACCAGTTTTTCTAGGGCTTTGGAGAGGGGTGGGAGAATGGAGATGGGCCGGTAATTCCCGGCTGTGGACCTGTCACCTCCTTTGTGTATGGGCGTAACTGTGGCAGTTTTCCAGGCTGAGGGGAATTGCCCCAGACAGAGAGATTTATTGAGCAAGCTAGTTAGTGGGGCAAGGACCTGATCCGGGACCCAGCGGAGGATACTAAGGTCCAGGGAGTCACTGCCAGTACTATTGCTCTTTAGAGCTTTAATCAGGTGTGGCCTGACTTCCTGGGCAGTTACCCTGAGTAAGTGGAAACTAGGATACTGAAAGACTGGGGCAGGTAGAGAGGAGGGGGGGTCAAAGAAATCTCTAGGGAGGACCGAACTAAGGTCCATGAAGGATGAGTTGAGGAAGTTGGCTATGCGGGCTGGGTCAGTGGAGATAGAGCCTTCAATAGTGATCTGAGAGGGGGGAGGGAGGGGAGCGCATGCTCCCATTTAGTTGTTTAATGTTGTCCCAAAAAGTTCTCGCACTCCACCAGGAGGAGGTAAGCGTGGCCTGATAGTGATCGGCTTTTGCTTTTCTGATGGCCCATGTGCATTTGTTTCTTGCGGCATTATAGGCTTGTCTGTCCACCCACCAACCTGTATCAGAGGCCAGGTGCCAAAGGTTATCCCAGTGCTTCAGCAGTTGCAGCAGGGCCGGGGTAACCCAGGGGGCATTACGAACTCTGGTTCGGACTGCCGTAATGGGTGCGAAAATGTCACAGGCTTTGTTGAAGGTTTGGGAGAAGAAGGTTAGGGCAGTATCTATATCAGGGGCATAGTGTATGGGAGACCAGTTAATTTGGGCAAGAAGTTGCTTAAGGCCTTTTAGTCCACCTGGTCTGAGGTGCCGACGTAGGGTGGGAAGGGCCGTAGGTTTGGGTGTGGAGGTCACCCAACAGAAAAGGATAGGGGAGTGGTCACTAAGGGAGTCAGGAAGGACCTGGGTATCATGGATTTGTTGAGGGCGGTTGGTGATGACCACGTCTAGCAGGGTGCTGGTACCTTTCTTTGTGTTAACTCTGGTGGGTTGGCAAACTAGTTGGGTCATGTCTATGGCTGCAAAAGAGTCACGGGTGGTGGTGGCGGATGAGCTGAGCCAGTTTACGTTCAGGTCACCCACAAGGATTTGGTCAGCTGTGTGATGTAGGGTCGAGAGATAATCAATTAGCGAAACCAGTGCCAGGGTTTGTTTTTTGGGGGGAATGTAGGCAGTGGTGAGATAGAGGGGACCCCTGGAGGTCAGAGGTCAGTTTGGGGGTTAGGGCCTGCCCGTGTCACGAGAGAACTGGGGCAGGAAGTGCCTGTCCAGAGAGAAGAGTCCCTGATGTAAATCGCACAGCCCCACCAACACGATCCTCCCGGTAGAGGTACCCTGGAATGGAGACAAAGGAGTCTGGAGTGGATTTGATAGCCAGGTTTCCACTAGTGTAGTGACATCTGGTCTATGCAATGTGACCCAACATTGGAGGGAATCAAATTTTTTCAGCAAGCTGCATATATTCATAGATGCTATGCAGAGCCCAGGTGTCCTTGCTGGTGTGCTAGAATGTGCTGGGCCTGGGTTCAGATGTATATTGCCTGTCAGGAGTAGCAGAATAACCACAGCCCTGGCCAGGGGATGGTAGAGGTCAAGCTTTCGATGGGTATGTCGTGGAGAGGAGGGGAGCTTCTGGGAACAGGGGGTGGGCAGGGTTTTCCAGGCTGTGAAAGTGAGAACGATAAGTCTCAAGTGTGTGCCTGAGGAAGCAGCAGTGAGATGGCTGGGGGGAGGGTGTTGTAGGCTGGGGCAGATGACAAGAGTAGGGTGGGATTGTACTAGCTCCGGAACAAGAGCAGGATATAGTGCCAGAGTGCCTGGGGGGGGTGTCAGGTAGATGGGACAGAGGTGTCAGGGTAAGGATGAGAGGGAGGCATTTTAGTAAGAGGTGGGCTAACATATTGCTAGTGGTAGCAGCAGGGTGGAGGGTTGAAATTGCTTTGTTACCCTCCAGCAAGTGTGGATGCCACTTTGGATTAGTGGTAGTGACATGGGCTCTGGTGGACAGGGTACCAGGTTCAAGACCAACACAGGGCAATTGGAAAAGGGGCCTGGGTGAGAGCCATGCTCCACGTTCTGGGGCCAGACGCAGGGTATGTTTGGGACCAGAAAGGAGGTGCACAATAGCGACTCCTAGTGGTCACTCGGTGCAGGCTCAGTGGTGATGGCAGGAGGTCCAAGCGTGGGCTCACTACAGGGTTGGGTGTGGGAGGAGGTGTGGGCAAGGTAGCTGTAGTCGAAGGAGAAGGGAAGAGGAAATAGTTTGAAGGAATCTGGGAGAAGGTGGTCACTCAGTGTGGGCTAGGGGGTGAAAGGCAGGAGGTCTGAGAGTGGGCTAGTTCCTGGGTTGGGTGTGGGAGGTGGTGTGGGCAAGGCTGCTGTAGCCGAAGGAGAAGGGAAGAGGGACAGGTAGTTTGAAAGGATCCAGGAAAAACAGGGAGAAGGCTTTCTGAGTATAGATGAGCTTGAGGCAAGATCTCAGGGTCCCTCTAGTGGCTAGCAGGTATAACCTACAAATGAGAAAATGGGACTTAGTATTTCAGACAGCAGGAAATTATGTCATCAGGCAGGGCCTATAAAGCAAGGGACAACCCTGGGTGGGTGGCTGGGGCGGGCGGGGCAGTCGACGCGCACAGCGCATCGACAGACTAACCCTCCTCACAAGGGTGCTGCTAGAGGTTCTTGAAATTACCTCTTATCGGCACCCGCGAATGTTTCCAGCTCCAGAAGGGAGCTCTGTGGGTTTGGACAGGCAGCTGGCAGTTCAATGAGGTAGCATAAGACCCAATGAGAGGTATGCTCAATTAATCTATGTGAATGAGTAGACCCTGAGGTCAGACTGAGCGAAGGAGAATCAGACTCATGTCATGAGGAAGCTACCTGTAACTGGTAACTATGGGAATGCATGCCAACCAGTCCATTGAGAGCAAATTAGGAATGAATAGAATTGCATGAAGGTAGAAGCGACAGCGGCCAAGAGAAGCCGGCAGCTGACGGTGAGATAGGCAGTACCAGGAGGACATCTGAATAGGTTTGACTAGACTATGGGTCCAGAATGTAGGACTAGGGTAAGAGGAGGATATGAATAGGTATGGCGATAGCAAGATAGGGAAATACCCCCAAAAAGAAAGCACAGGATGAGAAATGAGGAGAGTCAAGGGAGCGGAGGAAGGTGGGGAGAGCCAGTGTGGAATAACAGAGGAGAAGAAGACCCCCAGCCAGAAGGCATGAGGCCACGAAGCAAAATGGCAAGATAGAATAAGGGAAAGCACACAAGCGGGAGAAGAGAACAGCAGGGCAAGAAGGACATAGTGTAGGCGTGGGAGGCAGGAGGATGAGGCAAAGCAAGGGGGTGCACCAATGAAGCCATCCAGAGTAGATGGGTACCGCTAGAGGCCAGTCCGAGTGCACAGAAGGGCACAGTCGAACGAGGGTTGTGGATATGCCAGGCAAAGGACAAGGTAATGAATGGCAGGAATATATGAACCAGGCAGAGATCCGAGGTAGAATGGGTAGGCATTGAGGTGCATACAAGGAGCGCAACAAGAGAAATGCAGCCGTATAGAGAGAAGAGCCCGGAGGCTGGGCAGATGCAGTCTCGATGGAATTAACTACACACTGGGGCAGAATAGAGCAAGGGGAATGACAGATGTGGAGCACCAGTCAATGGGAAACCTACATAAGGAAATGAAAAGATCTCTGACACACGCTGGACACAAGCGGCAGCCAAAGAGAAACAAAAGTTGCATGATCCACCAATGATGGTGTGAAAGTCCAGTGAGCCTAAGGAATCGGGGCTCCGACGGGAAGCAGGACGGGCCAGATGGATGGAGGAACGCACCGGCAGTCCAGTGGCATGGACAGCAGGGCTGAGAATTTTTTTACTTTTTTTATTCCAATTTAGAGGAAGCTCTTGCTCTGTCCTTCTAAATGGACAGCTGTTGAAGGTTGTGAGCGATGTCTCTGCAACTAGATACTCAAAAGCCAGAGAGGGCTCAAAGGCAAGAGAGGACAGAGATGACAGCTGAGGCACTCAGCCAGCCTATGCAAGCCTACGAAACAGACCACGTGAATCAGAGGTGGTCAGATGAGAATGGTGTAGAGGGTGTCTCCGAACCCGCTCGAGCAGCTAAAGGGGCCCCGTTGATGAGAGGCCAATGCAGCCAGCCCTGAGCCAAGGGGCAACAGACATGGAAGGCATGTCACTGAGTGGAGAGCAGGTCAAGTCAAGGTAGCATGGACCCGAGAGAGTTATGCTCAAGTAGTCAATGTGAAGCAGTAGACCCACAGAGGGACTGGATGAGCAAGGGAGACCCAGATGCAGTCATGGGGAGACTGATGGTGATAAGAACCACAGGAGTGCAACAGTTCGATGAGGTAGCATAAGACCCAATGAGAGGCATGCTCGATTAATCTATGTGAATGAGTAGACCTTGAGGTCGGACTGAGTGAAGAAGAACCAGACTCATGTCATGAGGAAGCTACCCATGATTTGTAACCATGGGAGTGCAGCAGAATTGGTATAGGGAGGTAGGGGAACCCCAAAAGGACAAGTCAGGTGGGGATCGAGCTGAATGGAAAACAATGTCGGCGTGAACAAGCTAGAGAGCAGTACACAGAGGCAGTATGAACGACAATGCACAATCCAGTGAGCGCTCGGTGCAGAACTGGAGCATACGAGCACAAATGAAATGTCTGACCTATGCCGGAGAAAAGAAATGAGCAGTGAAAAATGATAATGAATGTCAGAAGTTCAGTCGCAGGATGAAGACATTAAACAAAAATGAGAAAATGAGCCGGCGTGCTACCTGATATGACAAGAAGTCAAGCCCCGCCGGCAGGAGAAGGAAGAAGATGAGGAGAAAATAGTGGATGGCAGGGTGGCACCCCAAAACAGACACAGGAGTGGGGGCAGAGAAATCCAGTGCGAAAACGAGGAAAGGAAAGACAAGGAGTTGAAGGCAAGGATGGAGGCACCAAAAAGTCAAGCGAGGCCGGGCACCAGGGAACGAGCACAGCACTCACAGAGGGCCAGAAATGAAGCCAGACTGGGGGGAGGAGGGAGCCAAAGAGAGTGGATGATGGAGACATGGGAGGAAGGCAGGCCAAATAATGGAGGAATGGAGCAGAAAGATGCTCCGACTGCGACCGAGCAAAACAATGCTACAGGGTGCAAGCTTTCCGTAAGTGGCATCGGAGACAGAGTGGGGTCTTGAAAGAGGAAGGAACTGATGCAGGATAGCCCAAGGAAAACAAAGGCAGAAGCTGGGGAGAAGCAGAAGCATGAGGTACGTGGAAGGGGAAACAGAGACAAGCAGCAAAAGAAACAGAGGAAGGGGAAAACAGAAGGAGCAGGAAAAAGCCCGGGCATAGAAAAAAGCCAAGATGGGGAATACAGCACGGAGACAGGAATGGGTGGCTGGAGGTGCAAGGTATACAGGTCAGAGCTTAACGGCTTACCTGGACCACAATGAAGAAAACGAATGAGAACTGGCCTGGAGGAGGGCCTTTTAAGGCCTGGTTGGGGGAGTGGTTTGTTACTCCACCCACTGAACTCCTGCCAGCCCTCAGCTGTCAGTCTGTAATGGTGGGTACTGGTAGTCAGGGCCAGGGTGTGTGAGCACATTGTTTTTCAAATATTCAGCAAGAATTCATACCTGTCACCCCAGATACTCAGCTATTTGTTATTTGGTACTTGGATTCAGCCAAAATGAAGGTAAAAATATAAGAACCTGGCCAGTTTGCCAGCAGGCACTGATGACCCGGGTTCTGAAGTGGACTTGGAGCACCGGTGGGCAGCTGGGAGGAGAAGAATCAAGCATCCCACAGGCAGAATTCTTTTCTGGAAAGAAAAGTCTGGTGCACTCTCGGGTGACAGCGTGTGGCAGTGCACCAAAGCACTTTCAGGGAGGGGAGGGGCATCAATGGCGCTAGCCTGCATGCACTGTATGCACTCACAGGCTGTCCATGAGAGTGCCATGCCTTGGGGCTGGGAGAAACAGGAGGAAACCACCCCAGCTGCAGCAGGTTAGTGTTGGCTCCCCTGCAAGCCCCACACCATCGACCGCAGCAGCCTTCCCTGATACTGACTTTGGAAGGACTCCCGGGGTCAGGTCAGCCCAGATGAAAGAATTCCAAAATGGAGGGTAAGCCACAGGGGGAAAAGTGGAAGTGGTACGTCCCAGAGAAGATAGGTGATGAGGCTGGAAGGAAGAAAATATAAAGGGGCAGGCTAGAGAGAAGGGGTCATAAAAGAAGCTAGAAAACACATTTTAAAACCACTCTACCTCTACCAAGGTGGCCAAGGGTATTCCTTTGTACCACCACGCCGACATTGGGAGTCATGTCATGCCATCCAGCCACTCCCTATTCTCCCACACACGAAAAATGCTTAGCTCCTGCCACCGTACCACTAGCTGACCACATCATTTTAAACATCCCTCCAACATAACTACCATCCCCAAAATATCATTATTTGGCAGTGACCCACTGACCCTGACTCCTAATCTATGACTTAAGGTGGGGACTGTAGTCCAAAATCCTAGCTAACTCAGTCGCATCCAACCAGGAACGTCAACTAGCCTTAGAAGCTGTACCGTTATCTGACTACAATTGTGAGCAATGCGTACACCCAGAAGGGAGTGGGCGGAGCGATCTATATTATACGTCAGTCAAACTGATCATATGTTAGTTTGCATAGTGTCTTCAACGATGCAGACCACTCCTCCCCCTCCCACCTGCTCACACCCCCACTCATTATTCCAGTCATGTGACTGTATAACTTCTAAGACTAGGGGCACCCTGCAGGTTAGTGAGGGGGATAACTAAGTTAGCTGGGATTTTAGACTGCTGCTGACCCTCATACTACTACTACTACAATGGTATTGTCATGGGCCCAGTCAAAAAAAGATATTTTGGGGACTGTGGTGGGGTTGTTTAAAAAGATGGGGTTGGCTTCTGGCACCCTGGAATTGTTTTTAAATGTATGCACAGGAGAACGGGCGAGGCAGTGGAGGGATGGGTGGAAAATGACTGGGACTGCGGACAGGGGGTGGCAACGAGACTAGCCATGCCACCTGGGAAGGAATAGAGAAGTTTTATTCCTAAATTTTCAAGGCCTGCACACCCATATCAGTAGTCTAACTACCGCAACAGACATGAAAGTAAAAGCTAGAAACCAGGATGGTGTTGTAGAGGATATGTCAGGCTATTAAACCCAATCTACTGAATTTGCAAGCCAGTTTTGTTTACAAGACATGCTGAAAAAATATATTCTGCCATCCTTCACTGTAAGATTTCACTAGCTTGAACATCCCACTGCCATCACATGCCTACCATAGCTATCCTGCTTACAGCTTTTATGGATTTTTATTATTATTCTTGCACCATTAAGTCACGCCCTTTCTCCAGGCTTCTGTGAAATAAACAAGCATGTGTCAATGCTAAATGTTTGCTTGCTGGTACTGGCACTGGTACTGCATGAGTTAGATGCATAATAGGAATAGCAGTGAAGAACTGAACTAATGCCAACCCCACCCCCACCTTGCAGAGACTGACAGGCGTTGGGGTGTGCCTTTGGGTCATCGACCATAACACTTCACGCATATTCCACCTCACCCCACCCTGCAGACACTGACAGGTGTCATGGTGTGCCTTGGGGTCCTCGGCCGTTACACTCACCCCATTCCGGAAGGAAATAAGCTGAGATGAGTGCAGTACAGAAGAATGGGGTGAACATTAGGGCTGAAGACCCCAAGGCACACCTTGATGTCTGTCTGTGGCTGCAGGGTGGGGGTGGGGATGGAATGGCATGAGCATTATGGCCGACGACCTCAAGCCACACCCCCAACACCTGTCAGTCTGTACAGGGTGGGGCGTTATGTTGAAAACTCTAATGCCCTGGGCATTTGTTGGTATTTTCCCTCCAAATTTTCAACATGGGCTTTTTGGGACCCCACCTCATGAACAGTGGCACTATCATTTCGTTATTCAAACCCGGAAGGTGATTTTGCACAGTGAATGCGCCATTCGGTGCAGCAGCGTAAAAATATATTTTGGGCAGGATGTGAAAAATGACATCTATACTGTTCATGAAGAGGTGTGAAAAAATGGCAATGCTGAAAATCTAGAGTAATAATATGAAAAAGTGGCGGTTACGAGCATGCGAAGAAATTGCATAACACACACTCGTAACTCAGTCAATTTTTTGAATTTGTTCAAATTTTCAACATAGCCTGTTTGGGACCTCCCCTCATCAACAATGGCACTGTGATTTCATTAATCTGTCCCAAAAGTTGATTTTGCACAGCGACTGTGCCATTCTCGGCCACAGGTGCGAAAACAAGTTTCAGGCAGGATGCAAAAAATGACAGCTATACTGTTCATAAGGAGGTGTGAAAAATGGCAATGTTGAAATCTGGAGTAAAATATTAAAATTGTCGGAAATTACTGATAGCATGTACAAATGTGAACAATGCACACTTTCATACAGTCATTTTTGAGTTTTTTCACCAAACTTGCAACATAGGCTTTTTGGGACACCACCTCATGAACAGTGGCACTGTTGTTTCGTTAATTGGTCCCAAAAGGTGATTCCACACAGTGATCACAAAATCACCTTTTGGGACTGAGATACAAAATGACAGTGTCAGTGGTCATGAGGCAGGGTCCCAGGAACCCAATATGGAAAATTTGGAGCCAAAACCCAGAAAAATGGCTGAGATATCAACCTAAGTTGCCCCCACCATTGACTCCCGTTATAGGGCTTACCATGATTTTCTTCAGTTTACGGTTGGCTTTTGAAGAGTGCAGACATGTTCCTGGTCCACAGAAGATTGCAGCTCCAGACCTTCGGAGGTAAGTATGGGGTAAGGGGTGTGCAGGGAGGTGGGGCGACAGAAGGAGGGTAGGGATGGGGAGGCCGACGACGAGGGACCGCTTTTCTTTTACAGGTAAAAAAAATACATCGGGGATAATTTTCTTCTTTACAGGTGTAATTTTATGAAAATGTATTTCGCACACTGGGGTGGGCTCCCAGTGTGCCAGACTGGGTGGAGGGGGGAGATCAATGCTGACCCAGGGATTGGGCACCCCAAGGTCGTCTGAAAAAAGGGGCGGGGCGCATCCAACAGTGGTATTGGGCACCCCATCATTGGCAAAAGATAGCTTGGGGGGGCATGCCGACATGGGGATTGGGCGCCCCGATGTCAGCTTCGGGGGGAGTGTGTGGTTGGCAGCAGGAGCCACCAATTATGCAAAGTCACACAGCTCATTTATTATTTCACCAGGAAAGGCACAATGAGCAAACAAGTTGCTCATAAATCCAGCCATGTGCATTACTGTGCACTGTAATGCGCATGGCTGGAATGTTCCTGGTTGCCGGGAAGGGGGGTCGATCGCTGCAATGACTAAACTGTCCGTGAATGAAGCGGCAGATTTCTTTCAAGTCCGGCACTCGCTCTGAAACTGCCGTCATCAGCAGCTTTCCTGTTGATTGGTGGCTGAAGGATGTGCCCCTGAAAGCATTTGCCGTATTGGCCAAACACCACACCTCTGCAATACTTATGCTGCTCAAAATGTTTTTCTGTGCTGCGCGCCTGACTACTATGCCACCATAATTGCTCCCATGGAGGTCTGGCCAAATACTCACCTATATTGTTAGTGATCCACTACTACCCAGTATCCATATAGCTCACCACCAGCCTGGTATCTGATATGACTGCAGGGGGACAACATACACTGGACTGGTGGTAAGTAATGCAATACTGGGTAGTAGTTATACACTAACAGTACAGGAGACTGAGGCAGCCGTGAACCTATCTGCAACCAGTTACAGCTACAATAGCAGAGTCAGATTTCCATTCAGCTAACTTGAGTAGCTGGAGGCACCCGCCTCAAAATCCTCCTCATTTGACTGACTGGTCACAGAGAGCCCCCACCCTTGCATGAATGGATGGGAGGATGTCTGTACATTGTAAAGGTATGTATTAATGCCTGGGAGGGGATGCAGGAAGTGGCTACGGTTGCATATTTGGTGAGGGAAAGGCCCTATTATTCTTTGAAGGTTCCAAGGGCTCCAAAACAACATTTAACACTGTGGATGCCAATGAGAGGGTGACAGTGGGGGGGAAGGGTTCTTACATTGGCAGAGGGAGAGGAGATCCTTAATGTGAGTTAAAAAAAAATTAAGTCAAATTGATTATTAATTTTATCAGATAAGAAAACATTAAAAAGATCACCATAAGGGGAACAGCAACCATCGGACAATATGGGTCCACATTGCAACCAGGGCGAAGGAGGGCCACACAAGGATGAGGGTGTTGGACTTCAGAGGTGCAGACTTCCTGGCTGTGAGGGAGCTACTCAAGGACCAGCGGGGAGGGGGGAGGCTGGGGGGGGGTAGAACAGAAATGTGGTATGGTTAAGGGAAGGATATTGTAGGTGTCTAGTGTGTGTACATCAGGGAGGTAGTAAGCAAGAGCAAATGGAGAAGGAGACCTCTTTGATTTTTAAGGGAGGTGGGGGTTTCAGTGAGGAAAAAGAGGATGATGCCCTTCACAAAGTACAAGGCAAGTCACAGGAATGAAGACAGGGAGGGTTACCTACAGAAACTGAAGGAGGAAAGCAGGTGGTGAGGACAGCAAGTGCACATATAGAGGAAAGGATTGCAGCTGGGCGTAAGGGAGAGGGACAAGTCATTCTTTAGCTACATCAGTGAGAAAAGGAAAACAAAGGGGATAGTGAGACTAAGAAGTGGGTAAGAATGGGTGGCGGGAGACAGAAAAAAGGCAAGAATATGGAACAAATATGTTGCTAAGTATTTTCAGTGGAGAAGGGGGCATTACCAGAGGGAGCATACAAAGATTGGTGGGGTAGACAGGGAGAGGAACATTGCACCTCTTTTAGAAGAGAGAATTTTGAAAGGGTTAAGTACAGTAAGGGTTGACAAGGGTGCTAAGGGATCTCTTGGTGAGGATCTGGTGGCCCCACTGATGAACTTAACAGCTCTGGAATCATGAGAGGTTGCAGAGGACTGGAGAAGGGCAGAAGTTGTCCCCTACAGAAGAACAGCAGCAGAGAAGAGCCAGTGAATTACGGGCCAATGAGCCAAAACCTCTGTGGTGGGAAAAGTTATGGAAGCTCTTTTGAAAGAGAGATTAGTAGAATTCCTGGAATCTAATGGATTACAGCATGGTAAGCAATATGGGTTCACCAGGGGAAGTTGCGCCAGATGAATATAATAGAATTTTTTAACTAGATGACACAGGAAGTGGACAGGGAGGTGGACAAAGGGTGAGCTGTCGATGTGGCCTACCTGGACCTCACTAAGGCCTTCAACACAGTGCTGCTCAGGAGGTTAATACAGAAGTTACGAGGCCCAGGACTAGGGGACAAAATAACCTAATGCGTGGGAAATTGGTTAAGGAACAGAACCAAGAGGGAAGTACTAAATGGGGACTTCTCAGAGGAGATGGGGTCATTAGTGGAGCACCCCAAGAGTCAGCACTGGGCCCCGTACTCTTCAATACATTCACAGGGAACATACGGGTGAGACTAGCAAGAAAAATCTATTTGCAGATGACACCAAGATTTGCAATAGAGCAGACACAATGGAGGGACTTGGGGTCATGAGGGGGGACCTGGAACAGCTAGGCTGGGATTCAATGCTAAAAAGTGAGAAGTCATGCACAGTGGACTCAAAAAACCCAGAGTCCAGTACAGGATGAGAGGGGATGTCATGGCATGTAGCTTGGAAGAAAGGGACCTTAGGGTTATCATTATGAATGATCTGAAGGTAGTGGCCCAGTGCTCAAGAGCACTGGGGACAGCAAATAAATGACAGACTGCATAGGGAGGGAGACAGCAAGCAGAGGGAGAGATGTTATACTCCCTTTATATAAGTCACTGGTTCGCCCCCACCTTAAACACTGTGTGCAGTTCTGGAGCTCTTGGAAATGACATTGATAGAGTGGAGGCTGTGCACAGGAGGACAACCCAAGATTATACAAGGGAAGCAGGGGAAAGGAAGCCCCATGAGGAAAGACTGAAGGGCCCGAACATGTACACCTCAGAGAATGGGAGAGCCAGGATAGACATGACTGAGACCATTAAATGCCTTTGGGGTTAAACAGGGTGGGGTGTGGGGAGATTTTTTGGTTGAGTACAAACATGATTACCAGAGGGGACACAATGTAGTTAGTGGCAAAATGATTCAAGAGGGTGGTGAGGAAGCATTTCTTCAGAAAAAGGGTTGTAGATAGATGGAACAGTTGTCTAGGGAGGTGGCGGGGCACAGAAAGTGACAGGATCCAAGCATGCATAGGGCAGGCACATGGGTAATCATGAAAAGGAAGAATCCCCCAGAGAAGATGCAAGGGGTTAAATTGAGCAGGAGCCCACAGGAACTCAGTTCCACCACCTCTTAAAACATTATATGACAGTTCCACCACCTCTGTCATATTTCTCAATTGCTACTATAGGAGAATCCTGCCACCTAGAAATGACAGTTATTACCTAGAAATCTAAATGTAAGCATTCCACCACCTAAACATTTTCAATCTAATCGACGAGAGGGTTGGGGGGTAGCTGTGAGCCACACAGGGCCCCTTACCTTCACACAGAGTAGGTACAGTGGTGCCAGGCAGTTTTGAAAAAAGTGAAGACCCAGGGCGTAAGGGTACATTTCCCCTATCAAATATATTACCACGAAAGTAAAAAGTGATAGGGCCACTTATGAAAGTGGTAGGGCCATGGCCTTAGTGGCCACCCCTGTTCCGGCACCTATGAGTAGGTAGGTTTATGGCAGCCCGGATGGGCCTTGAGGTCCTTTTCTTCAACAAAATCTATGTTTCTATGTTTAACTCTGATCTGATAAAATTATTCAAATTCCATTATAAAATGGGCTCAGAATGCTTCAGAATCCTAGCAAATTCATTGGTCTAAACATATCACCTGATCATCCATTAGTCTCTACTACATGAACAGTTCATAACTCATTGGCCCTAATCTACCTAGCAACAACCTAACTAAATGGAAATAAAATCCATGTAAAATGAACAACTTTTCCACTTTTTTAATACAAAAACCCACAAAACAGCATAGGGTGTCTTCAAAATAAAAGCCATTCCCAGGTTTACTTAGTCACTCTGTCTTTGTTACCAACTCACATATTCCTGCATGGCAACAACTTCATTATAGCACACGCCTAATAGTTGGCGTATGCGTAATACCGGACCGCCAGGGCTTAATGAGGCCCGACACGAGGCGGAGGGGCCTTATAGCCCTTTGGCCGGGTCTGCATTGCTCAATACCGCCCACCCTGAGGGCATTATTGGGCTTTTAGAAAAATGGCTTCATTTTTTTATTTATAAAAATTAGTTTCTAGGGAAAACAGGTAGAAAAGTAAATAACATATGAGAAACAGGAGTTTCTGTTAAATAGTCCTTTAGGAGATGCCATTAGAGGGTGCTGCTGCCTATGAAAAGCTTGTTTTGTGTACCATTAGAGGGTGCTGCTGCCTATGAAAAGCTTGTTTTGTGTACATTCATTTGCAGTAGTGCATCCCCACCCCCCAGCATGGCCTTCTGTTTTTTTTTTTTTTATTTTTAAAATTTAAAGAGCGTGTTTCAACCGTCCCGATTACTGCATCACTTTCTTACTGCAGCTCATTGGTTCAATTTCTTTTCACCGTCCTACGTGGTGAAATTTGGTGGTTGCGAGTCGGCCCTGCTCCGCAGCTAGGGCACACAGAGAGAGAGAAGGAGTATTTGGAGTTTGAATTTTTTTTTATTTAATGTTTTTTCTCATTTTTGTTTGTTTGCGGGAGTCGGCGCGGCGACCGGAAGTGTATGGAAGTGTCACGAAAGATGCGAAGGAAGCCACGGTATTTACAGCGCCAAATAAAAAAACTGCAAGGGAGAGCAAGGGTCAGAAGTTTGAAGTAAGCATCTTCTGAACTGATTTTTTGCTGTAGACTGGGACGGCAGGTGGGGAAGGTGGCGCATTGAGATGCTGTCGCTGAGCACATCTCGGTGATTTAGCAAGGGCAAAAAAATGGCGGCTGCTCATTATGCCAATTCGAGGTGCCCAGGGAGATTCTTAGGTAATGGGGCACCTCGAATTGGTGCTTCTTTCCAAGCGGGCGTCTATCGAAAGTTAATGTACCCCCCTGTTCTAGCTATCAGCCAATCAGAGAGCTGATAGTCTTTTGCCCATTTTCTAAAATAAAATAAAACCTGTTTCAGTAAAACAAAACCACTTTCTATTTCATAAACATGTAACCCCCACCCAGGTATGCTGTTTCCATCTTGACAGCACTACCTGGTGGGCTGGGTTCGGGGAGAAATATGTCTCTCGGCACATTGGCTAGGTTTGGCTACTCTGCAACAGGGGCACCCAAGTAACTCCGGACACAGGAAGCAATAACTGTAATGTCCAATACCAGAAGTTGGGATTCTAAAGTGTGGCTTTTATTCACATCCAACAGAATAACAAAGCATAGATGGACCTCCACGGGGCTACACTCCTGGTAATGCAGATTTATGGAGATCAGAACACATCCTCATTCACTTTAGCCCTCAGGCTCTGAAACACTCTGGGCACACAGCCCGAACTTGTACTCTGCTCTGGGTTTCCCTGGCTCGGTTCCCTTGCCAGCCACTTGGACTACCTTCCTTCCATGGCTCAGCTATCATGCCAGCCCTTTGGACACTTTCCATATAGCATGGAACATTTACTGGTGGCTCCCTAAACCACCTATGAGCACTTCTGGCTCCATCAGGGACTCTTCCTCATCAATCCCACATCTGGGTACTTTCCTCAGGCACTGGCCAAGTACCTGAGAGAAAGCAACAGGTGTCCCAAAGCAAACCCGTAGAGGTGAATTTGGTTACTACTGATGGGGGGTCTCCACCTCTCGCTCCCATAATTCATACCCGGCCATTTCTCTGGACTGTAACACCTCATCCTTGAAAACACTTTGCTGTGTAGATTCTCTTTAAAGTATTCACATTCAATCTACTGTCTTTACATCCCATTTGTGCTGAACTTAAACATACTTAATAAGTGGCTGTGTCCATTACTCTAGACCCCCCACAGAGTTAAGCAGTCCAATCCCCACATCTTCCAAACTGTACTTGGCTGTCTTTTCCTGACCCCACAGTAACAGTCACTTTAGTTTCATCTTGTTTCAGGTGAAAACACATTGGCCCTTTAGCAGAGCGAACTCACCCATTGGTTGCAGGTGCCCCACATGCATTTTCTCTTCAAAGAAATCTCGTCCAGAACTTCTGGTGCCTCAGCACAAACTTAACTCAGGCAGCTTCTTTTTCCCTAGCCGGACCA
Source organism: Neoceratodus forsteri (assembly GCA_016271365.2). Taxonomy (NCBI): domain Eukaryota; kingdom Metazoa; phylum Chordata; order Ceratodontiformes; family Ceratodontidae; genus Neoceratodus; species Neoceratodus forsteri. The sequence goes on along the minus strand of CM057452.1, from coordinate 1,313,048,517 downwards.
GGGGAGTTGCCCCTGGAAGCAGGCTGATTCCTTCCCCCCATCCCCGTAGGGATGGGGCCCTGAACCACTGAAAACGGTCTCTACCACTTCACTTGGCACTTCTTGTGTTCCTCTTCAAGTGAGAATACACACCTATACAAAAAAATAGCTGTTTGACAGAGCTTAGGACTCTGAGGGCCTGCTTACAGCAGAGCACCTCCTTCCTGTACTACAGACTGCAACAGACTGACTTCAAATTCCCCAACGTTCTACTCTAACCTCCAACTGCAATATTCCAGTGTGGCTTATGCAGCTGTGACAGTTCTAAAATTATGTCATCCCTCAGTCTCAGCTGAGACTGAGAACAGAGTGAGACAGTGTGAAATCCATTTAACTGGAGTTTCACAAGTTGCCTTCCCTGCCTACCACTAAGTCTAACTGGGATTCTTGTAACCCTGGGTAACAGGGGGTTACAAACACAACATCCTTCTCTTGGACATGGGTTTCTTGAGAATTAATGTGTTTCACAGTGCGTTGGATGTCATCAGTCATAGGCCTTGTGCCTTCCAATTCACCTAAGACAGGCATTAATTATCTAGAAATGTATGCCCTGTTGTCTGTTATTGCTTATATACGCCCTGTTGTCAGTTATTGCTTATATACGCCCTGTTGTCAGTTATTGTTTATATACATAAACAATCAACAAGAAAAAATCAAGAATGATGCCATTCAGCTGGTGTTGCCTTCCCTCACATGACTTGATCCAGTTATGTAGTGAAGTAGCTCCTTCTACCCCAATGAGACAGCAAACAGCAGCCCTTTCAGCCCCCAAATCTGGATTTTGAAAAGGACAATTGTGTATTTTCCAGCAGAAATTACTCCCACTTCCCCACTAATCAAAACTGCTACCATCTTATCTGCTATAACTTAGGTAATCTCCTGCTTGAATGGCTCCTATCCCCTTCTCTTCTGATGAGGGCACACCCGAAGTTAGAAATCCCATCATTAAGAACACTCTTCAGATCTGGCTACAGGTCCGTAAAATTGGTCATGAACAAGGGCTCTCCCCTGGGGCAGATGTTACTGAAGCATTTAAGGGGTTCCCAAATTATAATGTATTCCTATACCAGGAGCTGTTAAGGTAGTGAAGGAAGGGGATTCAAACCATGGGCAACTTGTATGAAAGGAAATCCTCTCTCCATTTGTGTCACTCAGGTAGAGATCCTCCTTGATACCCAAATCCTTTTTTTGCCTACCTATAAATCAGGCATTACCTGGTTGCTTTCCTTGGCTCTCCTATGACACCCTTGCAGGCATCCCTTGCTATGGCTATATTGGGATGAGGCCTGCGGGCTGGCCACTGGCTCACTTTTAAAGACTGCTGTTACACGGTTTACCCTCCCCTATAAACATATGTCCAAGCAGCTCAGGAGTTTGAGTTACAGACTGACCTTACATCAGAATCTGGAGGCTGGCTGAAGTCCATGCCTTGGTATGTTTAAAAAATAATAGACTGCATCAGATTCTGTACAATTTCATGCATAGAACGTGCTTTAACCCACTCAGACTGCACTATATCAATCAGGACAAAGATCTCTTGTATTCCAAATGCCAGGCAGCGGAAGGAACCTTTCTCCACTTTGCTCTGACATGCCCCAGATAGTTCCACTTTGGAAAGAAGTGCACTCTATTAAGGCATCTGTGCTTGTATCCCCTTTCCCAGATTCTGCAGTGGAATTCCTACTCGGGGCAGACCCCGTGCTTCCTGGGAGGAGTCATAGTCAGTTGTGGAATCTAGCCTTGATTAATGCCAGAAAGATAGTGGCACAGCAGTGACTGCGTCAGAAGAACCCTCCTTCAATATTCCATTGATCTCAGAATCTACTGTCCTGCCTTAGACTGGAAAGAACACAATGTGAGGTGTTGGGTCGGTCAGAAACATTCGATACCCGATTGTTGCCACACCTGGCTCTTGCTACTGTAACTGGAAAATTCCAGAGTTTATAAGGAAGGGATGTATCTGCTCTCCCTTTAAGGGTTGTTTATGTAAGCAAGAATACCTGACAGGATGAGCGGTATTGGACTATACCGGACCGCCCAGGGGCGTAATGAGGCCCGACGCCACAGGCAGAGGGCCTTATAGCCCCTGGAAGGTCCGATATTGCCCATACCACCCACCCTAGAGGGTATTATTGCGCTTAGAAAATGGGCTACATGTGATAATTTTATAAAATAAAAAATAAATCAAAAATCCATAAGAAATGACTGCAATAAACATACATTTGTTTTAGTGGAAAAGTAGTCCCTCTGCTGGTATACTTGCCAGTAGAGGGTACTGTAGTCTTTCACAGTTGTTTTACTGTGAATTGTACTCTAGTGTTTTTTTGTTTGTTTTATTATTTCTTTGTTTTTTTTTTAATGCTGTCTCATCAACTACTTTTTTAGTGGCCTCTCTTGTAGCTCACCACTGATCCTCAGCGGTGATCACGGTAGTTGGGGGTGGGGGTAGGGAGGACTCATGGCATCGGAGCGAAGTACAATGGGTACGGCAGGCCAGAAATGAAGGGGGAACAAAGGTAACTGTATTTGTTTAAAAAATATAAAATAATAATAATAATTCTGTTTGTGGTGTTTCTGTGTTTTGGGGAGTGGCAGTTCAGTGGGTATGAGCAGATCAGAGTAGCGCTAAGTACTGATGTGCTAGCCTAGCGCTACTACTTTCTACTGTAACAGCCATTTTTTAAGGGTGGGGGATTAAACACTTTAACTGTGTTTGGGAAAAAATGAATGGCAATTATTGTTGGTGCAGAGTTATTTAGTGTTGGTTCAGCAGTGGCAGTTGCTCTGTTTGTGAGCAGAAGATGAGAGCAAATGGGACACTGAAAGCGGCGCCAGTGATCAGCTGGCAAAGTTGATTTTTTTTTTTCCTTCTGGCTACAACTTTGTGGAGAAAAAAAATTTTTTCTTTTAAAAGGCAAAACTTTATCCCCCCACCTCCAGTGGCCATACAAGTTAGTTTTTTTTTTGTTTGTTTTATTTTGTTTTTTTGAACAGGAATGGCAGGTGTTACCATGGAGGTTGGAAGCAGCAGAACGAGAGACAGTGTGAGAGCAGTCAGAAGACTAAGTGGGACAAATGAGAGCAGTTCCTTTTTTATCCATTTCTTATAAAACTATAGCCATTAACTGATTCTGTTCCCAGCGGGGGCAGTAGACAGAAAATGTTGATGTTGTCTGCAGTTTGTGTGGGATCAGAAGAGTGAGCGAGGGCGGGGAGGCAGCTGTTCAATTCAGTCTGCAGGTGAGATAAAAACAGTGATTCTACTATGAGAAATTATTTTTTAAAAGAACTGCCACTCAGCTCACTCTGGGATTTTAAAACCCAAATTTATTTTAGCTGCTTGTGTGTGTGCTTTTACAGTTTAGATATAAATTCTGTGACAGGGAAGCTCTTTCAATGGGGTCAGGTAGAGATCTGCAGACAGTTCAGTGCTCTGTTAGCAAGGCAACCAACATGGCTGCAGTATTTTTCAAAATTCTACTGGCCCATCGGTATTAGAAATAAATGAGGCAAAAGAGACTGGAACTAGTTATTTCCCGGTCTCTGTCGTCTCATACCGACCAGCTGATTGCGCTTTTAGCCAATCAGGTGTCAGTTTTGTTGTTGCCCATTTTCTAATCTTAATTATACAATGAGGTAAATGGAAACACAGAAGTCCTGTATTCTGACTGGCTAGCTGGCACCTTTTCAGCATTGCAAATCTTCCAGTGTACCAACTGGAAAAGGTGTCAGCCACCTCTCAGCCGCATCAGGAACTCTCTTTCAAATCACCCTGAGCATGCCAACCTGGCAACCCTCTGTCTGGCAGAACTCCCACTGCTCACTCTGCCACATCTCAAACATCAAAGAAAGCAGCTGCCGGAAAACCCGCCATACTAACTCGCCGGTTCTCTCAAACAAATTGAAAAAAAAAAAAAACTCATCAACACACAATATCCTGGTTTTTTTTTTTTTCAAAATCACTTCACCTCAGTTACCGATTCCCTCGCTGAGTTTCTCTCTTTCTCAACGCTTGCTCCTCATCATCGCTACACCTCAAATATGCCCACACTCACACGACCTCTGTCCCTCTCCTCTGGCGTAACAAGGCAGGCAGAAAATGCAACCCAAAAAAAATGTTAACATTGTTTCCCCAGCCTAAAAGTACAAGAGGACCGGGGAAGGCTGTCATACATCACGGCAGCAGTGTACACTGCCTGGGACAGTTTCGTGCATACCGCAGAAACGCAGTCAGTACTTCAAATGCTCTTGCGCATGTGCGGTATGCCCTAGCAATCCAGGATAGAAACAATGCACTATTTTTTCTCTTGGAGCAACAAACTCAACAAAAATAATTTAAAATACATATATAAAAAAAATTTTTTCCCATTCTAAAAAACAGAAAAAAGGGACACATTGTATAATAGCAATATACCACTCTGGGGTGTGGGTATATGGGTGGATTTACCACTTCTGGTGTGGTTAAGTCACTTGGCCTGCGGCCTCATGACCAAACCACACCAGGCATGGTAAATCCACCCATATACCCACGGCCTGTCATGGTATATTGCTTAATTGTTTATGAATGCACTCCATGGGCATATAACCTTACAGCCCCATCTCCTCTATGTTATTATGATACAATGCCAATGTTCTATTATGTTTGCATTTTAATGAACATCACAAGTGTAACTAAATATTCATGAACCTAGTAAAGCTCCTGACTGGCTATTGAATATGTCATTAATATCTTAGAAATGACCGATCCGGGGGGGGGGGGAGACGCTGTGGAGCCCCAACAATATGGCAACTTGAGTTTGTAGGTCCGATCAAGAGAAGCTGGAAAACATTAAACCTGTTCTTTTGGATGAACTTTAACTGTATTCTGCCTAATACTGGTTTTGGATTATACCAGCTTCAAGATGGACAATCCACAAAACGGCAAGCAGTAACACCAGGGAGATAAAGGCAAATCTCTCCCGGACCCACCAACCACGAGGTCTGCACCTGGAAATGCTACGGCAGCACCTGCCGTGGAATCTGAAGAGACGCTCCAGAGTTTGAGAGTAAAAATTAATTGTCTGATTCAAATGGTCACAGGAATAGCAGACAAATTTGAAACTAAGACTAACAGAGTCTGCTCATTAGAACTATATACAGTGACCCTTAAAACTGAAACGTTGAAAAACAAAAAACACTCCAAGGCAGCCTTTGGTGCTATGGTGAACCTGGTAAAAGAAAATTCTCACTTGCAAGCACATTTGGAAACATTAGAAAATCAGGCCCGACTCCAACACTTGGGCAGTGGGGTTACCAGAGCAGTGTGAAGGTGACCATCTTACCTTATTTATGAAGTACTGGCTGGAGCAGCAATTTGGAGAACCTCTTTCCACCAGACCATTTCACATTCAGAAAGCCTACAGGGTGGCAACTCGTGGTAGACCGGATAATCCAGATGCACCCAGATCTTACCCTTGTGATGGTACTAGATGGTGTGGGTTCTAGGGATTTCATGTTGAGGCTGGCAAGTTGTAAGAAAACACTGCTCTGTGAGGGGCAGTAAGTGTGGCTTTAGCCCAACCTCAGTTATGCCACCAAGATGAAGACAAAAAAGATTTGACGGGGTAGGGGCGATTCTCCGGGAAGCAGATATTTTGCACAGCATGCTTTTTCCTGCCTGATTACGCATTGCCCACCAATGAAAAATCTATTTTTTTTTTGACTCGGCAGAGGCACAGAAATGGGCACAGCACCATGCTCTGAAGTGTTCCCAAAGAACTGAAGCCACAGATTCTGACTCGGAGGAAGAAGGAGCCGGTTGAAGACTGCAATGTGCCTCCTTACAGGTTTGCTCCCCATTTCGAGCGATAGACATTACTTCACCTTACTTTTCCTCCATTTGCAATGTTCTATTAATTTCCTAGAGCTTGTTTTTGTTAGCTGGGACAGCTGTTTGTATTTTTATATAGTAACCTGGACTCACCTCCATAGAGTCGATAACACTGCCAGTAGGTAGTAATCAAGACACTCAGAGACACATTTTCAATTGGTGAGGTGTGGTTACTTGCCCTGTTGTCTTAAAGGCTGATACTGTTATCTATCCACTGACTCTGTTTATGCAGATTGTTATATTTGCTGTTTTTTCTCTTTCCATCGGATATTTAATTAAAATAGAGCCGAAATATTAATTCTGTATTTGCCCTTAAGGTACAAACTGCGATAAATGCGTGTATTTCTCATTTCCTTGAGTAGGAATTGAGACACTGTAGACTGTTTTACCAGTTTCTGAATTATTACATGCCGCTCTTGGATTCAGTAACACGGCAGTTGAATTGTTCTCTTTTGCTGATTTTATAGATGTAACAGTATAGAAATACCCCCTAAAGATGCATCTTATGGATGTAACATGTTTCTAGTTGAAATCTGTGTATTAAGAGGAGTGACGACCTCAGTGTACTAATAATTATCCGTATATGTTATGTCAGTGATTTATCTGTATGTACTTTGGATAAACATATAGTACAAAAAAAGGACTGATCCAGATGCCAACTGATGCTGTGTGGCACACACCATCGATGTACACATGCCACACAGCTGACATCACACAACTAAAAATGTAAAAGTAGGTAAAATTAACTGTAAAATCCAAAGTTGTTATTGCGATTAGACTTGTAATTTCAAGAACAACCTTGCAGGACTATCATTTCCTTGGATTAACAATCGACTGGAGAGAGGTGGCCCTCGGCTGTGCTTCAGGCCACCAATCTTCCAACTTGTCATTACTCCCTTGGCATCTGCCGGCTTCTCGGTCATTACTACTTAAGTATTGTAAACCCCTGTGACCTATGCCTTATTCTGTATGCACAGCAATAAAAATGCATAAAGTTTACACACACACACACATCCTGGATTCACTGCTACTTACTCAGTGGCAATTATTCAAACAGTGGGTGAATAAAGCTTTTTAGACTTTGATTGCTGGAACGTCAATGAAAGTTTAAATAAAGAACTAGGTTTGTGACCATACATAACATACATTTAACTTTCTTTGTTCTGAACCATGGGTAGTCCTCATGTTCTACTTCACCATTCAAAAATACCTACTTAATAGTTTATGTACTTCTTTTTATAGCTTCCTGTCCTTTTGGAGTACTGTCTTTATAGAAAGAACAAGCTTTCTCTAATACTAAGAATTTTAGAATTACTGTGCTAGTTCTATCTTTCCATTTTGGCTTCCGTGATGGTCACCTCATCATGCTCATGCATACAAGCACACATACACATATACAGTATACATACTGTACATACATACACATATACAGTATACATACTGTACATACATGCACATATACAGTATACATACTGTACACACATGCACATATACAGTATACATACTGCACACACATGCACATATACAGTATACATACTGCACACACATACACATATACAGTATACATACTGTACACACATGCACATATACAGTATACATACTGCACACACATACACATATACAGTATACATACTGTACACACATGCACATATACAGTATACATACTGCACTCACATATACACATATACAGTATACATACTGCACACACATGCACATATACAGTATACACACTGTACACACATGCACATATACAGTATACATACTGTACACACATGCACATATACAGTATGCATACTGTACACACATACACATATACAGTATACACACTGTACATACATGCACATATACAGTATACATACTGCACACACATGCACATATACAGTATACATACTGGACACACATGCACATATACAGTATACATACTGTACACACATGCACATATACAGTATACACACTGTACGCACATGCACATACACATATACAGTATACATACTGTACACACATACACATATACAGTATGCATACTGTACACAGACACATATACAGTATGCATACTGTGCACACATACACATACACATATACAGTATACATACTGTACACACATACACATATACAGTATGCATACTGTACACACATACACATATACAGTATGCATACTGTACACACATACACATACACATATACAGTATGCATACTGTACACACATACACATATGCAGTATGCATACTGCACACACATACACATACACATATACAGCAGGCATACTGTACACACATACACATATACAGTATGCATACTGTACACACATACACATACACAGTATACATACTGTACACACATACACATATACAGTATACATACTGTACATACATACACATATACAGTATACATGCTATACATACGTACACATACACATATACAGTATACATACTGTACACACATACACATATACAGTATACATACTGTACACACATACACATATACAGTATACATACTGTACATACATACACATATGTATGCTACCTGACGTGGTACTCGTGTACCTATATTATGACTACTGTGATCTACCTATTACCAAGCTTGCACCACCAGTGAATTCCTGCAACACTGGTTGCTTTTTTTAATCTAAGCGTTATGTAATGTACTGTTTTGATTGCTATGATGTATTGCTCTCTTGATGAGATGCCTTTGTAAATGAGTCTTTGACTCAAAGGTCTATAAACCGATGATCTAATAAATAAATAAAAAAATAAATAAAACACATACACACACCTATTTAGGAGGAAAGTAGACCATCAGTCCATTGAGGTTGTCTCGTACCAGCTCAGTGGGAAGACTGTCATCCCTTTTTCTTCTAGGTATTTGTCAAGTCCGAGCTTCAGGTTCATAACAGTATCAGCTGCTTCCACATGCTCTGCAAGCCTATTTCAGGTATTTACATATTCTTTGTAGTAGTTCTTTCTGAGGTTACCCTTGAATCTTCCTCCTTTTATCTACAGTATGTGTCCCCTTGCCCTTTCATTCTTGGGTATCTTGAAGAGGTGTTCTGGATCTCAGTGTTATTATTGCTGTTAGATACTTGAATGCTGTAATCATCTTTCCCCCAACTTTTCTCTTTTCCATGGAGAACAATCACATTTCTACCAGTCGATTCTAATAACCCATGTTTTCCAAGCTGTGAACCATCTTGCATTTCAGGTTGTTGCTGATGCATCACCTTGCATTTCTCAGCACTGAAGTTCATCTGCAACTTTACTGCCCATTTCATTTAGCTATGGCTCTGATGAGCTAGTCAAAAGGAGTAGCAAATCTAGGACACAGGGACAGGAGTGGAACCTGGTGGAGCCAGGGGAAGAGGTTCAGGAGGGACATGAGAAAGTTTTGTTTTGCAAAGACAATGGTTGAGCCATGGAACAGTCTACCAGTGGACGTGGCCAGCACCAAAACCATTGATGGATTTAAGCACGGTTGGGGCATAGTTAAGTTACTTGGGGGGGAGTAGTAATACAAAGAGCAAGGGGTGGACAGCATAGACAAAAAAAAACATATTGACAAAAAGTCTCAGGCTACATTATGGTGTTACAGGCAGGCTGGATGGACCATTTGTCTTTTTCTGTCATTACTGCCTGTGTTTCTATGTTTCTAACTACTTTTCCCATGTTTGTGTCATTGGCAAACTGGCAATCCAGCTGGTGGTTCCCACCACCAGCTCGCCCTTGTGGAATGCCACTGGTGTCTTGCTTCCATGTTGATAGTTTATCATTAATTATAACTCTTAATTATAACTCTTTGTTGCCTATCCTGTAACCAGTTCTGAATCCATTTCATCACATCATCAATTACACTTTGGTTCGGTTGTTTATGAACCAGCCTCCTGTGTGATACACTTAAGTTGCTTTTATTGACAAGTGTTATGAATATTGGCTAATGCTGAGGTGAAAGATCTGTAAAAACAGGCAAGAAAGGCATCCTGCTTGAAGAACTAGTGGCAGCTCAGTGCACCGCAGAAAGAAGCCAACAAAACCCAACAAACTCACCAGTAACATATCCAAACCATTCTCGAGCCGTTCTGATTATAATATGTACAGTATGGGAGCCAATTAAAATGCACCATGCAAACATATGACGACAGAATTAGGAGAGTAAAGGAGAGGAAATTTGAAAGGGATCATTGTGACTATGGAGAGGGAAATACATTTGAACGGAGCAAACAGAAGAAACAGCCTTGTTCTATTTTGAAATGTAGTACTGTAGTAGATACATATACCTCGAGTTTGGAAACTGAGGATAATAATAGTAAAATGAACAAGGGTCACATATGCCTTTTTTAGTGACCAGCCACGGATCCACAACTGGCGACCCTGTTACAACAACTCCCCCCCACCCCAATCGACAGGCCCTCAACAGAGAAAGCAATGTAACCGCTAGAAAGATATAAGAACAGATACCATCATTCCCCAATTTACTCCAACTGCCCCAGCGAGTTATCAGGTGTAGTGCAAAGATCATCAGAATACAAGAAGCAAAACAAAGAGGGGCAGTAGGGGCAAGGGGAGAAGGAAGAGGAAAGAAAACAGGAGGTTTTTGGAACCAGGAAAGTTACAGATATCAACAGGAACAGGGATACATGAACCCACAAAACCAGGAATACAACACCAGGGGGAGCAAGTGGAGAGACAGGTAAAAAATGTGGATTGTAGTAATATGCCTGTTGGTGAGTCAGTGATGGCAGTGGACATTTCCAATTACATGTTAACTAAGGATGAACTAAGTATATTGGGAAAAGGATTACATTTTATTCCAACAAATAATCTAAATGAATTTGATACAATCGTGGATCTATGTAAGTATATCAGAAAACTGAACTTTTATGTTCTACAGAAAACAAGAACAATAATGGCACAACAGTTAACACTGAAGAGACGGTGACACCCATTCATAGCAGTTGTAGCAATGGCATGTCTCAGCCTAATGAAACTGTGACAACTACAGGAGGCGATTTGTTAAAGAAGAAGTGAAGATTTATCCCACAGGGCAGTGCTGCAATGAATATTTTTCTTAAGAGATGTGAAACAGATATTGAGAAACTTGCAGCAGACCCTTGGAAGCCACATCATTATAACTGCTCTAGGGAAGAGAAGGTTGCAATTAAACAACTGCATGATAACCATGCCATCATAAAGCCTGCAGATTAAGGTGATGCTATTGTGGCAATGGACACAGATAAGTATCAAAATGTCCTTTTGGAAAGGCTATCAGATGAAGTTTTCTAAGTTAAACTTACATATGACCCTACTGTGTCCTTTAAAAATCTACTGATGTATTTTACACGAGGCATTTATTAACTTGATCGTTACATAAGACAGCTATGGATATTTGTCTGTACATTGCCCAATACGAGTTAAAATATATGGTACAAAAATTCATTCATACGCAGTTCGCCAACGCTCCAATGCAACCAATAGCGGCCAGTATTGGCTCTCAAACAGAACCTCCTGCGAAATTTGTAGACTTTTATATACAGCCAATAGCCCAGAGATCTCAATCTTACACTAGGGACACAAAACATATTTTAGAGGTTTTGGAGGATGTGGCTACTGAGAAAGACTGGATACTGGCCACTTGGGACGTACACTTGTTATATACCAACATACCCCATGCTGGGGGATTGCAGGCATTGAGAGATGCCTTGTATATATAAACCACACACATCTCAGTTCATAGAATTTTTATTGATCTTAACTGAGAAGGTTCTTACTAGTGATGTGTTTTTGTTCCTTCAACAAACGTACCGCCAAGAAAAGGGCATAGCCATTGGAGTCAGCCATGGCACCCAATTATGCAAATATTTACTTGGCTCAATGGGAACAACATTATGTATATTCAAGAGAAAATAAAAACTTCAATTGTGATAAATTAGACCTGTATGGGCATTTTATTGACGGTATATTTATTATTTGGACAGGCACTATGACTGAGCTGTGTGAATTTGTTGGGTATCTGGAAAGCACAAATAGCAATTTGAAATTTACCCTTTCAGCAGATTACAAGCAAATACACTTTTTAGATTTATTGATTTCAAAGGATGAGGGGGGGACTTTCTATTGATTTGTATAGAAAACCCACTGACACCACTGCAATTCTACACTATGAAAGTTGCCACCCAAATATGAGATTGTGAATATACCAAAATGGAAGTTTATGCGTCTAAAGCGTAACTGTGATACTGTGGAGGCCTACAAGAGAAGTTGCAATACATTAATAGATTCAGTAAGACAGGATATGATATTGAGTGCATTACAAAAGCAAAACAGGAAGTAGATAGTATGAATAGACATCAGTTGTTTGAAAATGGAACACGTAATAGCAGGAGTCAGAATAGAGGTCTTAATTTTATTACTACCTTTACCCCACAGCCTTCCAGAATAAGAGACATTTTGTTAAGAATTGGCATATTTTGGAAACTCAGCCAGCATTAAATGATGTTACAACCAAGGGACCAAATATCACCTTTCAGAGGGGAAAGAACCTCGCGGATGAATTAGTCCACAGCTTGCATATACCAAAGAATAACAGTGTGAATAGGAGTACAAGAAAAGGAACGTATCAACGTGGTGACTGTTCAGTACATGAGTACATTACGGTGGGAGAAGATTTCACCTAGCCTATTACAAGAACCACATATAAGGTAAATGACTGCATTACTTGTAAAAGAGAAGCTATGGTTTATGTAGCAATAAGTGACTGCCAGAGCTTTTATTTGGCAAAGACCATTAGGAAATTTCGGACTTGTATTACAGAACATCTCCGATATATTCAGATTGGACAAACTGAGAAAACATTAGCTGCCCACATTATGGCAAAAGGAACAGGACATAATTTTAAGTTTTTTGGTTTAGAAAAAGTCTCCATGAGTATTTGGGGAAGGGACCTAGATAATAAATTGCTATGTGAGAGACATTCTGTCAGCATAAACGTAAGGCTTTGAGTCCACCTGGTTTGAATGATCGTTTTCAACTGACTCCTTATTTACAGTAGTTTATTTTTATGCCTTTTTGTATTAGTATGTATATGACATGCACTGCTTATTTTTGGATATATGTATAAAGTTTTAAGAATACATTTATAAAGTATTGCATACACATATTTTATTTATTTTATAGTGCTCCATCCAGTTCATCCTTCACCTTCCTCTTCCCTCCTTCCCTTCCCCTTCTCCCTTTTTCCATTTTCTAGTTCTCCTTTTCCCTCCTGCTTTTTTTGTTTAGCTGCTGTAACATACATCACTATTGATAAATATTTATTTCGGATTGTGATATTTTTACCTGGGGGGAGGTTTAACACATATGTGTTTGTGAGCATATGTGTGTCTTATTGGTGCAGAGGGTGTGTTATTCATATGCTTTTAAATGTTTTTTTAATATGTTTCAGATTTGCGTAATTGTGCATAATTTGCATATGTTAGCCTATTATATAGTGATGTAATTTGGTAGGTGTCATCTTGAAAAAGCATCAGTGTGATGTGAAACATTGACATTTTGTATGGGGTGCTACTGGTAAATCCTTTTAATACAATGAGCTTTTATTCAGCTCCAAGATTTGCAGATTTTTTGTGTGGTCAGAAAGTGTAGCCGAGAATGGTGTTCTTATGTTACAGGCAAGAAAGACAGGCAGTGCAATCTGTGAGTTAGTTCCATTTCCATCACAGCCATTTGCTCACTAATCCCACTCTGCAAGCTTTGTTTAATATATTTATTTATTCTACTGATAACCAGGAGAAATGAGCTGAGGCTAACAGTCCCATTTACCAGAATGCCCAGGAGCAAGGTTACAGGCCAAAAGCATGCAGTGCAAAGCCACTACCAACACCACATTTACGATTTTTAGCGAGTACAGGAATATTTAGCTGTTATGAACTCCCTTAACTCATTTATAAAAGTCATTAAGTTTGTCAGGTCTCTTTGCTGATATTCTTTCCCAAAACGAGATTGGTAATTTTGTTCATAAATCTACCTGTATTACAAGCTCTAAGATTAATAGATGTATATTAATATAGTACAGTTACATAAGAACTTACCGTAACAGTAGATCTTTGAGAGAGGCTCTTGCAGTAGGTAATAACTTGTAGGACTGCACCCCCTGGCATCAGGTGCGCACGGAAACTTTTGCTAGCAGTTTCTGATGGGGGACTGCCCACCCGATGTCACGTGACCGACGTCAGCATGATATTATATAATGGGCGGTCTCCAGTTCTCCCCCTGGAGACCTCCGAGAGTCATGACAGGTGAATGGGAAGAGGCTCCTGAACCCAAGAAAGGACTTTTGGAAAAGAGCTGTGAGCAAAGAGGGGTAAGGTGGGTGGGAAAAAGGTTACCTATTGCAAGAGCCTCTCTCGAAGATCTACTGTTACGGTAAGTTCCTACATAACGTACTATCTTACTTCGAGAGGGCTCTTGAAGTAGGTAATAACTTGTAGGACTGAGTCCCAAGCAATCAGAGCCCAAGGGACAGGAAAACATGGGTGGCTGGAGCAGAGATCTGGTAGAAAGCCAGAGAGTCAGGACAGAAGTCCCTGGAGGACTGCTAGTCCAAAACCAGCCCTGCGCCTAGAGGCAATGTCAAAGTGTAGTGTTTCATGAAAGTGTGAACTGAACTCCAAGTAGCAGCCGTGCAGATGTCTGTGGCAGATACATTTCTGAAACAGGCTGCAGAGGCAGCCATTCCCCTGGCAGAACATCCTTTCACCTGCCCAGAAGGACTTTACCATGCTTCTGGTAACAGAAAGTAATGCAGTTGACCGACCATTTGGAAAGGCACTGTTTGGAAACTGCTGCATCTTCTCTTTTCAGTGCAAAAGAAACAAAAAGCTGATCAGATTTGTGGACAGATTTAGTCCTATGTGTGTAACAATGTAAAATCCTGTGAACGCCTAATGTATGTAAGATGACCTCCCCCGGATTAGAATGCTTGGGGTAATACATAGGCAATTCAAGAGACTGATTCAGGGTAGTCCCCGAAACAGTTTTTGGAAGAAACTAAGGATTCGTGCACACAGCCACCCAATCTCTGTGAAAAATCAAATAAGGCACCTTACACAGGGCTTGAAGCTTGGAAATTTTTCGAGCAGAGGTGACCACAACTAAAAAGAACACTTTCCAGGACAAAAAGCACATATCACATGTACTTGCTAGTTCAAAGGGAGGTAAGATAAATTTTTCTAAAAGAAAATTAAGGTCCCACAGTGGAGCAAGGTTACAAACTAGGGGTTTTAGATGCAAGATACCCTTTAAGAAGGTTTTTGAGACTTCTAACTGAGCCAGAGTCTTGCCACCTACTAAATCATGGTAGGCAGAGATGGCTGCTAGATGCACCTTCAGTGATGAGTAGCTCAAGCCCAGGTCCGACAGATGGAGAAGAAACTCCATGACCTGAGGAGTGGGGCATGAGAAAGGGTCCCAAGACTTCTAGGTGGCCCAGATGGAAAAGTGTTTCCACTTCCTGGCATAAGTAGCTCTACTAAATGACTTTCTTGCCTCCACCAAAATCCGAGCTACCCAAGAAGAAACCCTGTACTGTGAAGCAACCATGTCTTGAATAGCCAAGCATAAAGATGGAGGGATTTCAGTCCTGGCTGTACTAGTGTGCCCCCCTCCTGGGTCAGGAGGTCATAGGAAAGAGGTAAAGGAACCGGAAGTTCCTCTACCATTTGCTGTAACAGTGGGAACCAAATTTGTCGAGGCCAAAATGGAGCTATCAATATCATTTGTGCACCTTCTGTTTGTAGCTTGATCAACCCTCTCTGCAAGACTGGGAAGGGAGGAAATGCATACAGAAATCTCACTGTCCAAGAAAGTGACAGTGCGTCTTGCCAAAACACACCAGGCCCGGGATCAAGTGAGGGAAACTTAGGAAGTTTTGCATGCCGCATCGCTTCCCCGAAAAGAGGATACGAGTGGGTGCCCACTTGCTTTTTGCTGTACCACACCACACACGTTGTCTGATTGGATCAACAGGGTCTTTTGCTGAAGAATGTGCTGAAAAGCCTGAAGAACATAAAGCACTGCTTTAATTTCTAGCACAATTATGGGCAAGTGCAGTTCTACAGGCAACCACAGGCCCTGGGTCCTGTGATGTCCCAGATGGGCACCCCATCCCATTCCCACTGCATCTGTAGTCAGTAATTGGGAGTGAGGAGGGGTCTGGAAAGGGACTCCTTGAATCAGGTTGCTGGAGTCCTGCCACCATAACAGATCCTGTTGCACTGGGCAGGAGATGAGGACCTGACTGCCCAAGTTGTCCTCCCTCTGATCCCACTGGGACCTCAGAGTCCACTGTGAGATTCATATGTAGAATCTGGCTAATAGGACCATAGGGATCGCCACTGCCATGAGACCAAGAAGATGGAGAACCACCCTGGTGGAAATGTGTCGGTTGGAAGATACCAGCTGGGCCTGCCTCTCCAGGGTGTCCACCCTGTTCAGGGGGAGAAAGGCCATTCCCCGTACGGTGTCCAGCACCACAGCAATAAATTGAAGGCACTGGGAAGGAGCAAGCTGAGACTTGGGGCAACTGACAGTAATACCCAAGCATTTGAAAAGGTGCAGGGTAGTCGATAAGGAAGCTTCCAACCCTTCCTCAACGGAGCTGCAAGGAGCCAATTATCCAGGTAAGGAAAGACATAGTGCCCCTGACTCCTCAAGGTACCTGCCACTACTGCTAGGCATTTGGTAAAAACCCGCGGTGCGGAGGATTGCCCGAAAGGGAGGGCTCTGAACTGGTAATGCTCCCCTTGGAAAGAAAATCTTAGGAATTTGCAATGTGGACGGAATATTGGGATGTGTAGGTATGCATCCTGCATGTCCAGGGCACAAAGCTATTGTCCTTTGGAAAGGAGAGGCAGTAGGCTTTGCAGTGTCAACATCTGAAACCTGCTGTATTCTATGAAGAGGTTTAGGGTACTGAGGTCCAGAATCGGGCATTGATCCCGTCTTTTTGGGTACCAGAAAGAAGTGGGAGTAGAATTCCTTCCCGATCTAGTTTGCCAGCACTGGCTCTATTGCTTCTTTTCGAAGAACAGCCGTGATCTCCCTCCCTTAAATGGGGAATATGCGCCCTTAGGTAATAAGAAAACCTCAGGATTGTTTGGAGGTTTTTCTTGAAATTTGAGAATGTGTCCAAGCTTTATTAACTGAAGCACCCAGGTGTCTGTTGTGAAGGACTCCCAGTCTCCCAGATGCCTTGCGAATCTTCTGCCCACCTGTTCCTCTGACAGATGGGGGGGTTGGAGAGGACCACTCCTGAAGCCCTTTGGGTTTTTGCTGGAGGGGCGATGGCTGTATTGAGAGCCCTGCATTTAAACTGGCATTTGGGTGCTTGCTGATTTTTTGTCTGGTGTCTGTTCTGCCAACAAAAAGGACGTTTTAGTTGTTGTTGTTTCGGATGGTACATGGTGTGAACTGACCAAAGAGCTGTACTTTTATCCTGCAGGCTTGTGATAATGTCCTGAGCATCATCGCCAAACAGGACAGAGCCTCTTAAAGGGGCATCCTGAATAGCCGACTGAACATCAGGGGCTAAGCTAGATACTAGCAGCCAAGAGTACCAGCAAAGGATCACAGCTGTGGCCGTACCTCTAGTAGAGGAATCCACCGCATCACAGGTGGCCCACAAAGAATGACATCCTGCCACCTTGGCCATTTTTAAGGTGTTTGCCAAGGTGGACTTTGTTTCAGAGTCCGGTAGAGCCTTGACAATGGGCTCGAGCTGGTGGAACAAAGAATTCTGGCACTCTAGCATGTATGAGATGTAGGTCAAAGCACGTATAGCTAGAGTTGAAGAAGAATAAAACTTTCTCCCGAACTGGTCCATTTGCCTGGATTCCTTGTCGGGAGGGGAAGTACTAAGGTGCTTTGGCTTCGCAGACCGATCATGGACTACAGTAATGACCACTGAATCAGCCCTAGAATACTCGCTGAGGTGGTCCTTGTCTTCAGGGGTCCTGTAAACCCGGTCGGCTTTCTTGGCCATGGCCGAGATGTAAGACGGTCTCTGCCAGATGGTTGAGGATAAATCCTCGTGAGGTTCCAGCCATGGGGTGTGAGTAACAGACTCGTCTCTGGGAAATCCAGATGCTCTGCCAACCTCTGTCGCTTTGGGTCCAAAGCCTCTGACTTCCAAGCTTGGGCCTCTGCCATCTGTTTGAGGAAGTCCACAAAAGTGGGATCTTCAGGTGGGGATTTGGGAGACTCCCACAGGACTGGTTCCTCATGGGGAAGCGTCTCAAAATCTGAACTGGCGGATGAGGAATCAGAGTCCACTTCAGAATTGTCTGAATTCTCATGAATTTTATCAGTAATCAGGAGGTTCTGGCTCCCTGAAGATCCCTTCTGACGTCACGGGTTGAGTTCGGGCTGATGACTGGCCTGACATTGAGGTACAAGGAATGATCGGAGAGGGTGCCCTAGGGGTAGAATCAGGGCGGCCAGTGTCCGGAGGTAGCGGATGCCTGCTCTCCAATTCTGATTTGGTCTCATACCACCAAGATTTCAGAATCTCCCCAAAGTCCACCTGAGGTTGAGCAGGAGGAGGTGGAGTGGGAGGAGGTGGATGTCAGTGTCTCGAGAAGCCAGAGGACGGGTAATGGTGAGGATAACCTGGTGGAGGGTAATAACCAGGATAACCAGAGTAATAAAAGGTCATCGAAAAGGGATCCGGCATTGGGGCTGACAGAGGATAGCCTGATGGCAGAAAACCCGACAGTGTCCCCATCATGGTATAGCCAGGCAGCATTCCTAACGGAGGGTAGCTGAGGGCGGCCCTGACGGAGGGAAGCCTGATGGTGGCCCTGATGGAGGGTAGCTTGACGGCAGCCCTGACGGAGGGTAGCCTGATGTCGGCCCTGATGGAGGTCAGCCTGTTGGCCCTGAAGGCAGATAGTGTGAAGGGGGTCCTGCTGAAAGACTTGCAGGGAGAAACTCCGGCGAGGGGCCCGAAGGCGGAAGACCCGATGGGAGCCAGGAAAGCGAAATATCTGTAGAGAGCCCTGATGTGGAAAAGCCCATTGGTGGTCCTGATGGAGGCAAGGGGACCTGTGGGTACAGAGGAGGAGCAGGGTCTGGCACTACTATTGGTGGTGGCAGAGCCACCGTAAGGTCTTTTGGAACCCTGTCAGATAAATCTGATAAAAGGTCTCCTTCCATTGGGACCTGTGGGTCCGGCGACAATGGAGGAATCTCCCACGGAGGAGGAGACAGGGGCTCTCCATGGATGGAGACCTGGGGTGAACCTTGCCCTCCATCTGGGACAAAGTACAGCTGTGCACTGTCAGAGCCTGATGGATGCGAAGAGTTGTGTGAATGTCTGAGGGCCCGATGATCGACTGATCGACTCGGGTCATGCAGGAATCAGAGGCCTCAACTCCCGACTTACCAACCCAGGCCGGGCACTCATCGGAGGGTCCAACGGGAAGCTTATCGGCCATGCCTGCCCTTAGAGCCCGAGGTAGTGATGGGCCTAAGTTCGGCAGCAGCCTCGGACATATCCAAGGTACCCGCCATCACCGTAACCAGTGGTGGCAGGGAGGCCAAAGTCTGCTCTGTAGGCAGGAGTGCAGGCTTGACCGTGACACTCGCCTTCCCGGAGGAAGGGGACAGATACTCCGCCGAAGGGCCCATGGGCGGCTTTGGTGGAGGGGGGGGGACTGCTCCCAGTACCAATGTTTTTCCTTGTCCCTCTTTTTCTTCTTATGGTGATCAGGCAGAGAGGAGGAGGCACTTTTCAGCTTCTTTAGCTCTTTCTCCATTTAAGACATTTTTTGTTTCAGGAAATGGGCCTCGAGTGACTGCTGGCGCCTTTTCCGTGTGGCCTGGTTGAATTAAGCGCAGGCCTCACATTCCTCAATGCTGTGGTCTGGTCCAAGGCAGAGGGGGTTCCACTATGCCACGGCGACAAGAAATTTGTCAACCGTTGGCACAGCAACAGCACAACACCACCAACTGGTGTTGTGCCGTCTGAGGAACAAGTGTTTTCTGTGGGGCACCCCACACCACGCAGGAGGGCTCTTCCCCTGCACTAAAGCTTACTAAATCCAGTTGGAGTTAGTTCGGGAGGGGCAAACACTAGCGGCAACAGTGTCCGAATACCTGGAGACCATCACAGCGAACTGCTGAAAATGTCACTGTGATAGTCTTCATGGTATTTGCATCGCTGTGCCGTCAGTATACCGGCAGAGGGTATGCTGGTCCTTATGCATTAGCTGGACACTGCAAGAACCGCACTTGTTTTTATGCGATTCCATAGAAGAAGAGGACGACATACAAAACCACTAGAAACAATTTCAGGTAAGAGGAAACAACGGATACTCGTCTGAGTTAGGCATTCAAACTGCTGCGATGAGCTTCAGTCAGTCCGATGTGCACAGGCCGATGGAGGGAAAGAACTGGAGGGTGGATGTGGGGACCACCCACTATATAGTGTCACGATGATGTTGGTCACATTACGTCAGGTAGGCGGTCCCGTGTTAGACGCTGCAAGCAAAAGTTACCGTGTGGTCCTGACGCCAGCGGGTGCAGTCCTACAAGTTATTACAATGTGAGAGGGCAGTAAGGAGGGCTGGGGGGATACTGGGATGCATAGAGAGAGGCACCACCAGTAGAAAACAGTAAGTTGTTATCCCTCTGTACAGACAGCTGGTGAGACCCCATCTGGAGTACTGTGTGCAGTTCTGGAGACCCAATCTCCACCAGGACATAGACAAGATGGAAGTTGTCCAGAGGAGGGCAACTAAAATGGTGCAGGGTCTGCACCAGAAGACATATGAAGAGAGACTAAAGCAACTTAATATGTATAGCCTCGAGGAAAGGAGGGAGAGGGGGGACATGATAGAAACTTTCAAGTACCTCAAGGGAATCAACAAAGTCCAACAGGGTAGCATCTTTCAAAAAAAGAGGTGTGCAAGAACAAAGACACGATTTGAAGAAGGGGCGGCTCAGAGGTAATGAAGGAAGTATTTTTCACAGAGAGGGTTGTGGATGCATGGAACGGCCTTCTGGAGGAGGTTGTGGAGTCAAAAACAGTGGTTGAATTCAAGCATGCATGGGACAGTCATAAGGTAATTCTAGGGGGTTGGGGTAGAAAGAAGTAGGCTACTGGTTAACTAGGATCTGCAGCTTATCCATTAGGTAGGGAAATGGGCAGACTAGGTGGGCCAAGCGGTCCTTATCTGCCGTCAAATTCTATGTTTCTATGTTTCTATTACCTACTGCAAGAGCCCTCTTGAAGTAAGAGTTACTATTTTAGTGACCTCCTACGGTGCATAGATTCCCGAGTATTTTATGTGAGACCTCTGCCATTTGAGATTACACTCATCTTGTCTGGACTTAAATAGGGATTTTGAGATTGGCGATACCTCTGGTGTCTCCCACTTCAGATGGTAACCCGAGATGTCTCTGAATTCTGCAATGGTTTTGAGATGCAATCTATGGGATTTAAGTGGATTTTTGGTGGTGAGCAGACTATCATTAGCGCAATGCATGGTCTTCAATTAAATATTTTCTTTGATCACTCCCTCAATGTTCACATTTCCTTGCATTGCTTCAGATAGGGGTTCCATGAAGAGGGCACAAAAAAAAGAGACAGTGGACAGCCCTGTCATGTTCCCCTGAACAGATGGCAGATGATGGCCTTGTGCCCATCAGTTGTGTGTCAGTCATGCCCAAGATTAACAATATACTTTCAGTGATCCCACAGTGATTCCAAAAGAAAATACATAGAGAGATTGACAGTATGCTTGTAAAGTTTACTTGGGACAGGAAGCATGTATGAATAAGCCTCAGAAAATGGCAACAATGGCATAACAACTACGATAGCAAGGGAATGAATGTGCCAATACCAGAACTATACCACTTGAGTTTTATTATGAGATCAATCCGTCAGTATTTTAATAAGTACAAGAGAGCTTCACATTAGATGGATGTAGACATTTCTCAAACTAGTAGATTTAACCCCCAAAATGTCTACCTATATGGCATCCCTAACAATCCTCTATTTACCAGCATGTATTCTGTGCTGCAGGGGGATGCAGGTCTAGCAGACATTTCAGCAAGACCACCTATCTTTTCCTATAGGAGAGTAACCACCTTAAAAGACACACTGGTTCACAGCACCCAACGGCTTTCTGCCAACTACTGTCTGGCTCAACACACCTGCCAGAAGTCGCCACCCCTGTCAGGGGTGCATTTATTGCCCTGTAATGGAAAAAAGGAAAACATTCCAAAGCCCAACCTGCCCCGCAGTATCTGACATCTGAGACCTTATCAATTGCAATACCGCTGAGGTTATCTACCTTGCTACCTTCAAGTGCAGATGTTTTTATGTGGAGAAAACAGAAAGAAAGCTTTACATCTCGGTGGGGGAGCACTATAAAGCTATTAACCAACGTGACGAAACCTATGCAACTGCCCTTCATATCAAGCAGTCTAAAGTGCCAGAAGACCATGCTTTCATTTTTAAGGGTACTGAAAAAGGGTTCCACCCTCGGAACGCACGGGCGGTAGTGTGCCCGTCACTGGAACGCCAATCAGCAATTTCACCAATCACTTTTTATGGTTGGGACTGTGCCCCCACACCCCCAACTAAAGATTCTAACTCTGGGGGACCTTGGGAGGGGTCGGCAAATTGAGGATTTGGCGCCCTGATGACGCAGCGCACAAAAGCCGGTGCCCTGAAGGTGTGCAGTACTGAAAAAGCAGCCCCAAATTAGAGAAGGGAACTACAGTACCAAAATTCTCCAAAGGGAAGCCCTGTAGATATTTAAGCTGAAAGCACAAGAATGGTGGGCACTTAATGGTTATGTTGAACTGGCCCCCTTTCTGAGAGAATAAAGCCACAGTTAAATTAATTTTTGTTCTGTCTAGGACCCATTGATCCATTTGTATGTACAAAATTGTGTATATTGCCGTATGTGATTTTCAACATTTTGTTTTCTCTCTTTTATTCCGAATAGATCAGTTATCAGGAGTCAGGAAACAGCACGCTGAAAGAAATAACCATTGTTCATTTTTTCATGGCATGGACTCAGGAGCTATACTGTGGAATTTTTTTTAACTACATCATAAATTCTTCTCATTGATAATCTTTTCTCTTCTTATCTTGCTCCCTGCCCCCCCCCCGACCACACCTCCCCCTTTCCTAACCCTGCTCCCGTTTTCTTTCTTATCTCAAACTAAATCTTTATCTTGAGATCGTATTCGGTAATAAGAGAATTTATATGTACAGAAGCAGCTTTTCTGTGCTATGAAATCTACAATTTAATATGTGTTTGAAATCATTGTTTTAACTTAACACCGTGCACCTTTCTCATCACTTTGTTATGTGTACAGTATGCATGTATTTATACAATAAGCGTGTCTGGATAATGATGTAGATAAAAACAGTATCCTGCCCAATGACAAACCGAGTCATAAGATATCAGTTTTATCTTATGAATAGGGTTTGTCACAGTTGATATCTCAACAAGCGGGTTCGTCATAATCACAATGCAGCAGTTCGATGAGCCAGACCTTATTTATAACACAGAGCAGTGACAGTTTTTAGCAAAGCCCGAGTGTAGAGTGGTTTCCCCTGCCTCTCATTAAACTATTAAAAAAAGACAACAATTCCTGTGGTAGTTAAGCCATTGTAAAGGCTTAGGAATTCAGCTAGGCTAAAACACAAACAGTAAACGGCTTTGGCTGCTGACTAGAGATCGTGACCGCATTTATTCTGGCCATCCAAACCGGGACTGTGTCAGTTTCCCTCCTTGCCGGTATAATTGACAAAAACACATAAAATAACAAGCAGCAAGCATGAAACCCCTCTTAACATAAGAACATAAGAAAAGCATCGGTAGATGGGGACCGTGCGATCCATCTAGTCTGCCCTAGAAACCACCCTCCTCCCTATGCAGCTTTCATCCTAACTTGTCCTTTATGTCTGTCCCATGCGAGTTTGAACCATACGCACAACAAGGAAGTGAATAGGAGGGGGGGCCGCATAGCACTCTACGTAAGGGAGGGGATACAGGCATCAGAAACACAGGGTAGGTGGGGGGAACTGAGACCCTTTGGGTCTCGCTGGCCACAGGGAAGGGTGAGTTTGTGCACATGGGAGTCTTTTACAGGCCACCAGGGCAAACATTAGAGGTGGCTAACCAGATGGCCGAGGAGATACTAAGGATGGAGGCCAAGGGAGAGGTGCTGCTGATGGGAGATCTTAACCTGACGGATATGGAGTGGCAATCCCTGTCTGCCATCTAAGCCAGAAGCAGAGCGATTGTTGACTCCCTACAGATAGCCCACCTGAGCCAGCTGGTCAAGGAGCCAACCAGGGAGGAAGCAGATCTGGTGCTTACAACTGGGGACAGGGTGGGTAGGAGCGGTAATGGTAAGAGATAACCTAGGGAGTAGTGACCACAACACAGTGTGGTTCATGATACACACATCGGCCTCGCACCACTGGACCAAAATGAGGGTGCTGGATATTGGACGGGCTGATTTTGGAAAGATGAAGGAGTATACTTGACAGGCATGGGGGTGGGAAGCATGGGGGTGGAGGATATTTGGGCCACAATTAAAGGGGCAATCATGGGGGCCATGGAACACGGTCCAAAGAAGGTAAGCAAGAGCAGGAGGAGAAGGAGGCCTCTGTGGTTCAGTAGGGAAGTGGGGGACAGCATCAGAGCTAAGAGGTGAGCATTCAGGCAGCACAAAACTACACAGAGCAAACTGGGCCATGTGGTTTACCAGGATAAGCAGAGGGAAGCAAGGAGGGTGGTCAGAAGGGCTAAAGCAAGAACGGAGGAGAGTATAGCCAAGGGGATCAGGAAGGGGGACAAGACTTTTTTTAGGTATATTAGTGAGCGGAGGAAGGGCGAGACTGGAATACCTGGCCTGCTGGCTGAGACAGGAAAAAAGGTAGAGGGGGACAGGGAGAAGGCAGAATTACTGAACAGTTACTTCAGCGCGAGTATTCACGAGGGATGGGGGAGGTGCTATTGAACTAGAGGGAGAGGAGGGGGTAGGGGAGAAAGTGGGACCATTCCAGGAGGAGGAGATTTTGAAAACGCTAAAGGGCCTGAGGGTGGACAAGGCCATGGGGCCAGATGAGATTCACCCTAGGGTGTTGAGAGAGCTGGGTGAAGTGCTGACTGTCCCCTTGACCTATCTGTTCAATGAGTCCTTGCGCACGGGGGTAGTCCCGAAGGACTGGAAGTGTGCGGATGTGTTGCCCCTGCATAAGGGAGGGAGGAGGCAGGTCTTGAGCAATTACAGGCCAGTGAGTCTGACATCAGTGGTTGGAAAGCTCATGGAAAAACTGCTCATGGCCAGGATCACCGACTACCTGGAGGCAAGCGGCCTGCTCAACCTAAGGCAGCACGGCTTTACCAAGGGCAGATCATGTCAGACAAATCTGGTAGGATTTTTTAACTGGGTCATGAGGGTGGTGAATCGGAGGGAGGGGGGTTAGTGGACATAGCCTACCTGGATTTCAGGAGGGCCTTTGATACGTTACCGTGCACAAAATGAAATGTCTAGGGCTAGGGAGGGTGGTTATAGAGTGGGTGCGAAACTGGTTGGCGGGCAGAATGCAGAGGGTATTAGTAAACGGGGTTCCCTCGGGCGAGTCAGCAGTCACGAGTGGTGTGCCCTAGAGGTTAGTGCTGGGACCCCTGCTGTTCAACATCTATATAAGTGAAATAGCGGAGGGGTTGGAGGGTAGACTTGGCCTGTTTGCGGATGATGTCAAAATCTGTAATAGAGTGGACATACAGGATGGAGTGGGAAGGATGCAGAGGGACCTAGGGAAGTTGGAGAACTGGGCCAAGAAGTGGAAATTATCCTTCAATATGGCAAAATGCAAAGCCATGCACCTGGGCAGAAGAAATGGGAGAACGGAATACAGACTGGGGGCAAATCGCTAGCGGTTACCATGGAGGAGAGGGACCTGGGCATCATCACCTTTCAGGACTCGAAGGTAGCCGGGCAGTGCGGCGGGGCAGTGGCAAAAGCCAGCAGAGTGTTAGGTTGTATTGGGAGGGGGATCACCAGCAGGAAGAGGGAGGTCCTGATTCCCCTGTACACCAAGCTGGTCAGGCCTCATCTGGAGTATTTGGTCCAGTTCTGGAGGCCTTACCAAAAGAAGGATGTGGAGAGGGTGCAGAGGAGGGCAACCAAGATGGTGAAGAGGCTTAGTCACCTGCCATATGAGGAGAGGTTGGGAGCCCTGGACATGTGCCCTCTAGAGTTGAGGAGGGGGAGAGAGATAGGACATGATAGAGACCTTCAAGTACCTAAAAGGGATAAACAAGGTGACTACTGAGAACCCCTTCCAATTGAAGAGGTGTCCCAGAAAAAGGGGGCATAATCTCCAACTGGAGGGGGCAGGTTTAGGGGCAACATCAGAAAGAACTTCTTTACTGAGAGGGTGGTGGACGCCTGGAACGGACTGCCTAGGGAATTGGTGGACAAGAATACGGGGGGAGGTTCAAGAGGGTGTGGGATAGACACAGAGGGCTGTTAAAATGAGTGGGGGGGGTTGGGGCAGGCCTAGAGGATGCTAGGCAAATGGGCAAACTAGGTGGGCCTGGAGGTCCTTTTCTGCCGTCACTTTCTTATGTTTCTATGTGAAAAGAAAAGCAATGATCGGAGTGCCTGATCAAGTGTGCGTAACCAATGTTCAAATGTTTACCTGCTCCAGTTTCAGAAATGTAAGTGCAGAGTAGCGAGTACACCATTAATGACATGTTGCCAATCTAAAGGATAACAACTTTTTTAAACACACATGTAGCCCCTCCGACATATAAGGTAATTCAGTACATGCTGTGAAATTGTACACATGCGCAGAGGTAGTGAAACAAGCAAAATGGGAAGTATTTTCCCACACTACGTGGACTAATAGGATCTTGCATAGTGCCTCCCATCCCCATGGAAACCAAGTTGCCAGGTAACATCGCCATTTGTCACTAGCCAAATGAAAGCTGTCTGTCAGCTAGCATAGCAACAATGTTGCTATACAACGTAAATCCATGGAAATGTAATCAGAATAGGCCTTAGAATGTGATTGCTTGACGTTGAAAAGGCAGACCAGCTCATGAAAAAAATGTAGGTCGAACCAATTTTCAAAACAGAGCAACTTTACTAAAATTAGCGATTACAGTTTTTGGTTGTGTTGGCAAACACACTTATTATATAAACCAGTTACGTCATGATTTACTGTGTCATTGGTTTTATCATCTTTTATGTCTGCGACCTCTGACACCGACTCGTGGCTCTGCCACCTTGAGGGTGAAGAGGTTTCAGGACATCTCGTGTGAAGATAAAAACATATGACACAGTAAACCATAACATATCCCCTATGTGTGTATGTAGGTATGTATAGCTTTAAGAGAGATCCACTATAAAAGGGGCCTTGGAACCATGATGTGACATCTTTTAAGCGTCAAAAGTGGTAGCCATGGTTTCCAAGAGTTTTGTCTGTCTGTACACCTACCTAGCACTACATATAAAGATTTCCACCTTTACCTATACTGGTGAATCTGCTGTTTATCTGTACGAGTGTTTTGTGAGTGCCGAGTCTATACTGATACTAAACTGAACCCTCACAGTGGCATCCTTCCTACAGACAGAAGGAAAACCCTCCCTCCACTTTTCCATTCTGGCTCCCTAGCAACCTCCATAATAAGGATTGGAATCCCCACAATGGCATCCTTCCTACAGTCAGGAAGGAAACCTCCTATGCTTTTCCTTGTGATTCCCCTGCCCCCCGCCATGCTGATGATCAGAATCACCACAGTGGCATCCTTCCTACAGTAAGGAGGAAATAACTCTTCTCTGCTTCACCTTGTGGTTCTGCCCAACATCCCCTCCATACATGTGATATATCCAACTTGCTTAAGAGGGAGATTTGGGTCAAATTAGTAGGGAGATTGGCCTACTAGTAGGGAGATACCGTAACGTCATGAGTTTGTCCTTATATGGCATCAAAAATAAGAATAAAGCATTTAATATATTTAATTTTGTCAAGAATAAGCACTAGAATGAATCAACAACTAGTTGTACAATGTTATTACTTACACTGTTCATCACTAATTTACTTTTTATGTGTCTTTATCTACCAAAAACAAAATAAATGGATATTTTGGACATAATTTTACTTAAGCAGGAGATTTTGTTTCTGGGAGGGAGAGAGGGAGTTCAGTCAAAAAAACAGGAGTCTCCTGAGCAAAGAGGGAGATATCACATGTATGCCCTCCCCCATCCTGATGGTTGGAATCCTCCCAGTTGCACCCTTCCGACAGTCAGGAGGAAACCCCCTCTCCATTTTTCCCTTGTGGTTCTCCCTACACTTCCCATGCTGATAAAATGAATCCCTACAGTGGCATCCTTCCCACAGTCAGGAGGGAAACCCCTTCTCTGTTTTCCCTTCTGGTTCCCCCATGCTGGTGGCTGAAATGCCCACAGTGGCATCTTTTTTACTGTCAACTTGCTCAGAAAAAATCCAACTCTATGCTGACGATGCTGTCATCTTCACCTCCCACTCTGACCCCTCTTTCTTCAGTTGCTACTGCAAGAAAGCTTCACTGATGTGGAGGCATGGTTTAAATCCCACAATCTTATTCTTAACTACAGCAAAACCAAATCAATGCTGTTCCATGGTTACCCACAGCAGACATAAAAACAGAGACTTCTCTAACTCAAACAGCAAAGGGGCCACCCTTGAACAAGTACATCTATTTAAATATCTTGGGGTGATTTCTGACCCAACACTTGGATACTGTGAACATATCAACTACGTAGCAAAAACTGTGAATACTCGCATAGGCCTGCTCTATAGACTGAAGAACTGCCTCACGGATGAAGCCCTAAGCGCTGCCATTCACAGTTCAGTAATCTCTATAATAGATTATGGGCTTGTGATCTACAGGTCTGCCACTGACACAGCTCTCCGATGCATCACCAAAGCACTAAACAAGGCATGTCATCTCCAAACATCTGCAAACCACCTTACACACGCCTGCGAGATCTACAAACATGCAAACTGTCTCCAACTATCTGGCAGAATTAAATATCAAACCTACATCCTAGCAAAAAAGCAAACATTGGACCTACTACACCCTGGATCACAGGCACTGCTGAGACCATATAGCGGCCCACGACAAACCAGGAATTCAAACAACCTCTCCTTCACTGTTCCCCTTTGCAGGACTACCCAAGGCCAATGATCCTTCTTTTTCAGAGCCTCCTCCTGGTTCCACACCTTGCCAGCAGAAGTTACCAGCAAAGCAACCCTGGTTGCCTTTAAGCTCAGACTGCATCAATATCTCATCTCCTGTGCCTCCTGCGACTGCTACACCTAAATGGTTTAATCCCCCCCAACCCCCATACCTCACCCTTCCTTCCTTACTCCTTCCCTCCTCCTCTACTCCCTCCACACACCTCCTCGTTGACCCTGACCCTGCCTCACCCCCTACTCCCTCTTTTTCTCCCTCTTTACACCAGTCTCTGGCCTCGCCTCCCTCTGTCAGATGGCTACCTATACGAATCTACATTGTAGAATTTGTTATAGAAGTGATTTGCACAATTGTGATGTTTTGGTAATTGACAAAGCCCTCTAGCTGTTATGTTTATTTCTCTTTTGCACAATACCACTGCTTGTCCTAATGTTTCAAGTTACCTGACATGGAACCTTTGTAAAAGAGCCCGTGGCTCAAAGGTATATCTGATTCCCTTAAATAAATAAATATATATATAAGAGAGATGGAACTCCCACAGTAGCACCTTCCTACAGTCAGGAGGGCGACGGAACAACAGCCTTCAGAGCCATCCCCCATGCTGCTTCTGAGTCAGACTCCAGAGGTGGTGCAAATGCTGAGTGGCACATTCCCTTCCTCCCAGTGCGCATCTCATCTCTGCGCTGTGCCTGACCCTCAACTGCCCCCCGAGTGCGATTCCAAGGCTCACTTACGAACCCTGGTCTCCCTGCAGCAGTGTGACATACTGCCGCTGCAACAATGCACCGGACAGAAATAAACTCCTATAGAGAAAATCCTGTGTGATGTGTGGAGAAGCTAAGGACCTGAACAGCAGCACGAATCTCCTTCACCTCAGCCAGAGTGTTAGCTTTAGTTGTAAAAAGCACTCCATGCTCCTGAATCGACCCCCAGCTGCTGTGGAGAAGACCTGGAACAGACTCACTTGGAATGCGAACACCTGGAAGCCCTGTTTTGCTTACCTGTAATGATGTAACAGAAGAACAAGAACTGTCTTCTTTGATTAGATCTGCATAGGATTGTGGGAAGTGAGATGGGCACATCTGATGACTGGGTACTCTTCGTCCATAAAACGATGACTGGATGCTGATGGTGGTTCTGTGAGGGCACCTCAGAGAGATGTATTCTCCATCACAGGCATGTTCTGAATAATTCCTTAACACTTTTGACATGTAACCTGTCGAAAATACAACAAGAAAAATATCAGCTGCCCTGATGAAAACATTGAGGTTTTAGCACAAATGAGCGGTTCTCTCTGAAGATGCTCACCCAACTTATTTGAGCCCACAGAAAAACCTGCTAAATCTGTAAATCTGTTCTCAAACAGTTACAGTCCAACTTGTTCGTGGCTGATTGCTTCAAAGGCATTTCTTCCAGGATGCGAGTTTATCCTGTGATCAAGTGCATTACACAGAGCCCAGACTGGTGTTCCAGGGACACTGTCAGCTTTTTTTTACACGTCTACCGCCTGTGCTTTCTGTTGTCTTGCTGGCATTATTAATGGCCATAAAATACATATATACTTCAGGATTTACCTACAGGTTATATTTGATCATTTTATTAACTAAAATTAAATTGTACTCGTCCCAACTTGAAGGTGCCGCTGACCGATGCTCCCATGTGTGCACAGCACCCAGCCATGCAAAGCTGTGGGTAAACTCGTCCATGAGCGAGTTTTGAATTTTGTAACCAACTTGAATAGACAACATCCTTCAACAGTACTCACTCTTCTGATGCTGGCAAAGTAACTGTTTTAAAAACGAGTTCCATAATCAGGTTCATTTATTGTTTGAAAACTGAAGCTTTAACTCTGGGCACGCACATTAGCGACAACGCTAATGCATATGCCTGGAGTCACAGCTTCAGTTTTCAAACAGCAAATTACCCTGTTACAGCACTCATTTTAAAACAGAGTTACTTTTTATAATTATAGTTTTTAATGGCAGCAGGACAACAAACAGTGCAGGCTGCAGAAATGTAAAAAAACCAAAAACTGACAGTGTGTCTTTAATGATGATGTCACTTGTCATACAACTGGAAATCCACCAGTAATTGGTCCCATACAGTCTCAAGTGACATCATTCAGTTTGCTGTATTTGTAATCCAATGTATTCAGCCAGGATCCCTCAACAAGTACGCTGCTCCCCGTCTGCACTACCGTTTTGCCTTTCCCTGTGTTACCACTGGGAGTGCTAAGTCACGGGGGCGGGGGGGTCATGTGACTTGTTCCAGGTTGTAGAATGAGCCAGTGCCTACACTTCAAATCTGGAATATCCTGCTTCACAATTCAGTGCTTTAACTGCTAGACTATACCGCTTTCCCATACTGATTTTAAAACAAATTAACTGGGTACACCAAACGATCCATATAACTGTTCATGTCTCTGTCTTACCCCAGTAAAGGATAGCAGCTTTTTATGCAAGAGGGAGATGACACGAAAGTGAACAAATTGGGACAGGGTTTTTCAAATTAGCTCTGGCTAGGTATACCAAATACATATTTTTTCCTCTTTTTATAACTTAGTGCCTATGCTAAAGACCTAGGTAGGGTGTCGGCCTCTGAATCACCTCTGGTGCAAATTGAAAATTTGGTGTATAGGACTAGGAAAGATATGAGGGGTCTAATTAGGAAGGCTGCCCATCAGGGTAGGAAGTTTTTCCCTGACTCTACGCAAAAAACTAAAGATCAGTGGGAATGGGATTTGGGAAAAATTATCCAGGAAGAGGACTGGCGAATGATGTTACAGCTGAATTTGGGGGATTTGTAATAAATACAAGGAATCTTTTTATAAATTTATACATGGGCTTTATTGCCCCCTCTGGTGGTTCACAAGTTCAACCCTGCTGTTTCTCCGCTGTGTGGAAGATGAAGAACTGAATTGGGCTCATACTTTTATTCGTTTTGGACCTGCCCGGTATTGCAGAGGTTTTGGGAGAACATAGTGTAAGAAATAGGGTTTATGCTGGAGAGAAACCTACCGGTTGACCCCTACTGCTTTTGTTTGGTATTGAGGATCTAGGCCTTGAAGGCTGGGGGCTGTTACCAAGGTGGTGCCGGGTGTTGCTGGCTCTTACACAACACTGTATTTTAAATATTTGGGTTTCGGGAGCTGTTCCTACAGTCCATCAGTGGCACACCATGGCTATCCAGACCCTGGCACTCAAACGCCTGTCATTCCTAATCAGAGGTACAGAGGAGAAATTTCTCCAGATCTGGGACCCTTTCCTTGCTTCACTGGCACCAGCAGAAGGACAGGCTCTCAGAGAAGGTCTACACTGATAAAAATGGGTTAACTATTTCTTAGACCACCCCTTCAGCACCTTATACTTACATTATAAATTAACTAGTCCCTGCTCTCTAGGCTTATAAATACACCACTGTGTTAGAATAGGTTCATTTTTAAGACAAGTAAATATTTATGCAGCTACAGTATGTTTAATTTATGTTATTTATAGTCATATGTATGGACTAGATCCATGTACATAGTTTAATGAATTGTCTCTGGTTTTGTGTTTTTTTAAATGAAATGTTTGTATTGTTCCTGTTATTTCATATTTGAAAATTCTCAATAAAAACATTATGCAAAAAAAAAAAAATAGCTCTGGCACTTGCGCCACAGTTTTGGTATGGTCCTGAAAATTGCACATGAACGTTCAACTACCTTAAAGCTGCTCTAACATTCACACACAACTGCGGCAAGTTGCAACATTTCTGGGTCCCTATCACAGTTACCGGCAGTGTGGTCTAGTGGTTACAGAATTGACTCGAGAACCAGAGGATTGTACGTTCAAATTTGCCACAGCTAAAATCCTCAGTGTGTGACCTTGGGCAAACCACTTAACCTCTCAGCTCCAGTCTACCCAGCGGCAGAAATGGGTAAAAGCAGGCCCTCAAAATAAAAAAAAAATTATAAAAAAGTGACATGGGGGGGGGGGACAGAGCCAGCCATCCATCCACCAGAGTGGTCGCAAGAAGCTGAAACACCTGCAAATTTGTACTTTTACTGGTAGTTTTCACTGGTACCGTTGCTTTATTTTTTTGTATTATTATTGTTTTTAATTATTTATTTATTTAGTCAGTTGTTTTTTTGTTTACCAGGTACTATAAGTGCACTAGACAATCAATGCCTATTTTCAGACATGACCTGGAAGAATACAACAGTGAACAATACATTACAGAATAATGCAATACAAAATAAAACATATCTGGTACGTAGCAGTGTTACAGCAAATGATACAATCACAGTGCACTGCAGTGACTCTACAACAGTGAGATAAATGCAGGGTATAGATAGCAATCCAACTACCAGACATCAGAGTGCAACCCAGCAGCTCAAACAGCAAGGACCAGTTGCCCTGTCACCAAGCCATCTCATGGACTTACGAGTTAACCACTACTTACACAGAGCCATGTGTGGTGGGTGGCCTGCCACATAGGATCATGTGGTGCCTGTGGGGGATGTCGAACAAGCTGGGGCTATTTTCTCAGTTTTTTTTCTCCCTGGGACATCTGTGTGTGGTGGACATACGCATGTACATGCTGACACACATGTGTGCACTGTGACAGCACATGCACCCTTCCCCATCTGCTGGCCCCACTGTTGCTGCCATTGGCCTCCGCTAGGTGGCAGACAAGTGACAGGACTCAGAATCTCCCCTCCCCGTGGGAGGGGCGCCGTCTCAGCATGCTCAATCCTCCCTCACCTGGCCGGCCCCCAAGTGACCCTGATCCATTCTTGAATCCATGTCTCCAGTGTGGCAGGAGGTAAGGTGCCCAGCGCTTCAGTCCTCCATGCCACTGAAGTAGCTAACTTTATTTTATAAGAATTCTTGCTGTTCTGCTTGTCTGCTGCAGTGTTTGAGAGATGGGACTGAAGAAGGACAAAGAAAAGGCTTCTGGCTCACAAAATAAGACAACCAAAAATATCTTAATTTCCTGCTGTGGCCTCTCATATGCAAACCAGACACAAAGGGCTTCTGCATGTCGGCAGCGTCTGGGAGAACTAGGTGTATCAATGAATTTGTTTATCCTGGCCAGATTACGTTTCACATACAAAGGCAAAACCTTACATTTGTATTAACTCAGAGGCAGTTGATAGATTTTTGGATGCTTTGCCGGGCAAACATACTAAAGGTCTGGAATATCCCGATGACCCTAGAGGACTAACTTAAATGCAAACTTTGTATTGCCAGCTACCATTTTGTTCCCTTGCTTTCTGTGCTTTCTGACTGAAAGCCTTTAAGACAGTTAGGACGTGGTATTATATCTAGCGTGGATTCTGTGGGTGGAAGATTTTGGGGTTGCTTGGTTGGTTAGATCTGTGTTATCTGTACATAATGGTGCGGCCTGTATTTTATCTCCTAACAACCACGCTTCAGTATTTTTATTGTTAATATGATATAGCTCACACCTGCATGTAGAAATATTTATCTATTACCTGATTACAGCATAGTTATTTCCTAGTATAGTGATTATTACCTTTATGGGAATATTTAATTTACTGGAATATTTAATAGCTTTAATTTCTATGGCTACCCATCCAAAGTAAGGAATAGAGGTGCATGTGGATTGTGACAGCAATTTTATGGTTAAGGGCAATGGCTGTTTTATCAATGGGATGTGCTGCTCTAGGGATCTACCTGTCCATTTTCCTGACTCCTATTAGGCAGTGGGCCCTATTTAAATTGTTATGTTTGTATATCTATGAGAGTGGGGTTATCCATCTGTGATGACTCACTTAATCTATGTTCTCTCTACTATTGTGGGATACTGTTGTATCATTTTTTATGTGGAGAATGTTATATACTGTGCTGCACATTCCAAAACGCCATTATAAACAGAAAGTTAAAAAAGTGACACGTGTCAGTATATGACATTAACATCATATTTTTGCCATAGAGCAGATAGAACTGTTGCAAAGGGGTCAAACTCTTTGAAAATAGCAGTCACCCATTTTACCACATTTATTTTGCTGCAAGGCCCAACTCAAAATCAGGAACTGCACCTGGGTTAAAGGAGAACTACAGGCAAAATTTACCAAAAATATGTTGTGCAGTGTTTTGATGTGTGAGTGTAGTCCTAGAGCGTCCTTTCCTTTGTTTCCTGTTAGGATTTTTTTTCTAAATTTGACTACTTGTTTTATGACCCCTGGGGATCCCCATGCCAGTATCTTTTATTTCCATTCTTTTTCCCATAATGTCTCCTGTCCCTGTGACTGTGATGCATAGGAGACATAAAGAAACCGGTTTGGTAGTGGAGGGTGTACAGGACTGGCAGAAAGGATGCTGAAAGGGGCAAATTCAGGAGGGAAATGAGGAGGCATTATTTCACCGAAAAGGTGGTGGCAGGGTGGAATGTGCTGCCAGAGGAGGTGCTATCACTGCGGATGTTGGGCAGCTTCAAAAAGGAGTGGGACAAGTTCAGAGGGAGGGTTCAAACCATTGGTGGGTAGGGGGTACGAGTGAAGGATACATGTGCAAAATCAATAGGGGGGCAAGGGGAAGGGGGGCAGCTGTAGTCTAAAAGACTGAAGTGCTGCACACTCGAGCAGACTAGACAGACCGATAGGCATGTATCTGCTGGCAATTTCGTATATTCGTATCTTCGTAAAGGAATTCTAGTGGGTGTCCTCGTTGAACCCCCTGCAACACCCAAGTAACAGTCATTATCTCCCTCCACTTTGGAAAGAAGAGGGACATCCTGCCCCCCACAAAGACTCCCTGATCTGCAGGTGGCAGGGGAGGGTGAGAGGAGTCAGAAGGCTCTGAGGCAACAGAGGCACTGCCAAGACCCACACATCTGGTGACCCTGGCATGGGCAACTGTGGGCAAAGGGGCCTGGAGGGGCTCCATGTTACCGCATTAACAATAATGTTATTGACATCCCGAGCAGGATGGGAACAATGCCGACTGTCGGCATTGTTCCCGTCAGAAACAGGGTGTTTTTTTGTGGGGGGGCTTCACCCCCTGCACTCCCCATCTCTAAATAACAAATTCTGAGTCAGAGTTGGTTTGGAGTGAGGGTGTCACACCAGGAGATGGAGTGCCAGTGTACAGCGGGACCATCACAGCGACCTGGCGAAATCTGTCGCTGTGATGGTCTTCATTGTAAATGTTTTGTTGTGCTGACGGTACACCACCTGGAGGAGGCCTGAGGATGCTAGGAGCCTAAGAGTAGCCCCTATCAGAGTGGGTACTGGACATGCGAAAGGAACCATGGCACCTACCCCAAGGCTTAGGATTCAGGGCATGCAGAGACTGCAGGGTCATTTTAGATGACTGGATGTCTTGCAAGACAGACAACATCGGTGCCAAAATGCTGCCTACCTTTAAAGGAGCATTAAGGAACAACTGTTGGACATCTGAGGCAAAGCCAGCAACCTGTAACCAGAAGTGGCAGTGCACACAAATGCCAGAAGCAGCAGCAAGAGTAGCAGCATCCAAGGCATCATAAGCAGAAAGTAACAGGTACCAACCAGCCTCCAAACCATTGACAACGGTCTGCTGGGCCTCAGTTTTCTCTGGGTAATTAGGCAGTTTGTTGGCCATGGCAGCTATAGACCTCCACAGGATGTTCTGATATTTGATCATGTTCACCTAGTAGTTGGCAATTCTTGGGCCAAAGGATGCTGAGGCATATGTCCTTTTGCCTATAACATCGAGCCTCCTGGATTCCTTCTCAGAAGGGCAAGAGCTCATATGTATAGAAGCCCTAGACCTTTCATGTGCAGCCATGATAACCACAGAATCTGTCTCTGGTTGAGAGGAATAAAAGGGCTTATCAAAAGGTGCAAGATATTGTTCATCTGCCTTAAGTGGCTCAGCTGATAACACACAGAGCCTGTGCCAAGCAGCCAGTGTGGCATTCTCCAAAGCCATGTGGATAGAAGGAACAATCACAGTAGGGAAGGCAGATACCCACAAGAACTTATAAAGATTTATTTTAGAGGAATCGTCTTCCTGGGCAGCAAATTGCAGTTTAGACTGGACCTGGCTGAGGAAAGCCAGGAAAGAGGCATCCTCTGAAGGAGGCATAGGCATGTAATGCACACTGTCCTGACTACAAAAGGATAAAGTGGAGCTGGAGCACACTACATTGGGGGGGGGGGTGTCAGGCCATCCTCCTCTTCTTCAAATATCTCCTGTATGTATTCAGGATCATATTCCAGCTCCTCCTCCTAGTCAACAGTTATGGGCACCGGGTCAATGGCAGGAGGAGGTCATTTTGGAGGAAGTGTCAATGGGCCAGAAGTGACCAGGAATTGATGGATGAAGCTCCTTGCTAGGTACCAAGAGCAGCAGATGGAAGTCCTATGTCATCGACAAAGTTGACAGTGGCGGTTCTGTTGTCAGTGATGAGGTTAGTATCGAAGGTGGAGTCGGGGCAGAAGCTTTTGGAAAATTTCAGACATTGTTTGAAACAGCACCTGTGCGTTGACGAAACCGATGGGGTCAACAACGATGGAGCCGTTGATGGGATGGTGCCCGTTGGGGGAACTGGCTGAAAATCCCCCAGTTGGGGATTACAGACTGTCCCAGATCCTGACTTTGGTGTCTGAGAGATGGTCAGAGGGACAACAGACCTCGAGGCCTTAGCCTGGGATCTGTCTTTGTTTAAGGATTTACCTCTTTTTAGAGAAGAGTGGGACCTTTCAGGAGAGGCATCCTTTTCCTCGTGCCTCTCCTTGTCCTTCTCTGCACAGCAGTGTTTGTCCACCAATTCAACAGACTTGTACTTTTTCTAGAGGGATCAGCAGATGGCACCACTGACTGCAGAAAACAGTGGGTCAACGGGGAGCTGTGGAGAGAAGAAACAGTGATGACGATGAAGCTGTCTGCGACGCATGCTGTTTTTATTCCCCTGCCTTGAGTTTTAGGTTAACATCCAAGGCTTTCTTGCAGTGTCTCCGAGTGGTCTGGTTAAAGCCCTGGCAAATGCTGTGGGCTTTCATGTCATGGGAAAGGCCTAAGCAAAGCAAATGCAGATGGAGTGGTCATCGTTCTTGTACACTTTCATTTTACGGTATTGACAATAACAGAACAGCGATTCCTTGCCTGTCATTGGCAGCATAAATGATGAATTCAATTTAAAATAAACTGAGAAGTAGAAGCATTAGCCATACTTGCAAAGTTTAAAGATACTTGCAAAGTTTAACAGCTTTCTTCGGCAGCGGTGGACCGACAAGTGGCTCACAGCAGGAGAAGGAAGTGAGGCATGATGGGGCCACCCACATTATATAGCTGGTGACGATGCACGTCAACACGGGTGGCCCCAGCTAGCAAAAATGTCCAGGTGGTCCTGATGTCAATGGCTTACAGTTTCATGTTGTGGCTCAGTGGAGGGATATAACTATGCAGAAGATTAATTTTTTTTTTTCAGTTAATCTATTTACTGTCCTGGTCCCTGGTGGCAGTACCTCCTGTCTAATCCCCCAGCGCCGTCCCCCACTCGCAGCTCACCCTCCAGCTGCCCCACAGCTAGCCCCCCATGGTGGGGCGGCGGGGATCCCTCAACCCGCCTCACACAAGGATGCGGTGCCGGAGGGGTGTTGCTGCCAGTTGTGGGGGCGATGCCTGTGGGACTGACCGCCATCAAGCTTCGCCAGGACCTCTTTTTTTCCTCCGGTTTTCTTCCCCTAGTTGAGGGCATGCAATGATGCCACAAGGAGCGAACACGCGTGCTCCTGCATGCGTTCCTTGGAGCATCTGCCTCGATTTCCCCCTACAGTAGCATCAGTGCACCAGCCCCCAGCTTCCGCTAGGGCCAGGCATGCACGAGTGCTGGTGTCCCCCTCCCAGAGGAGAGCAGTCCCTATGGTAGCTCAGTCCTTCTCCTCCCCCGACCCCCAGCGGCCCGTGCTCATTCACGAACACGGTCACTGGCGTGGCGCGAGGTAAGACGGCCAGTGCCTCAGCGCCACTGGGCCAGCAATACAGATTAATTAATTAGAAAATTTTAAAAAAATTAAAATGAGTCCATATTGGCATAGGCTAATACTTGAAGTCCACTGAATTTGCCACAACACAATGCCCCTGTACACAATCTACAGTGGGAGATGGCAGTAAAATACGGCATTTAGCAGAAAAGAATAAAAAAAGAATGTGAAGTTAAATCTTCATAAAATTCCCTCTTTCTAAACTTCCATAATCAGAAGAAATTAGAAGAGTTAACAATACAACTAATTCAACAAATGAAACCGATTGCAGTAAACCCTTGGCATGCTAGTTTATGACAACGGCTTGGATCAGTGCACATTTCCAAGCACCTGAAACATGAAAGTGCAGTGGAGTGAGGCCATTTCTCAGTTTTCACAGTACCTCAGGCAAGCACAAAAGCCCTGCCTATTCGTGGTTTCCTCCAATATTTAATAACTAGGCATGCCCACAAATATTCTCCCCTTCCTGAACTTCCAGTCTCAGTGACGGAAGGCTCTTAAGCGAGGGACGGAGGCACATCAAAGGAGAGACTGACTGGGAAAGAAAACAAGCTTGTTGCGTGATTGATGTCAGGGAAGGAAGAGATCTGTTCAGATTTCGTTCATAATTTGTCAAGACTTGTCAAAACTGACAGGTGCAAAACCATCACCTCTTTTTTTTAAACAAACTTTCTTGTAGGTGTTCAGAAAAATGTTAAAATAAACCAACTTGTGGTCTCTGTATAATATGTTTAACGGCCTGTTAACAGGTCTTTGTTTGAGTTGGAGGAGTCTCCACTTCAAAGGGAAGGTTTGTAGGAAAGTCTGGGTGTTAGGTCTTCTCAGATCTAAAGAGGCATCACTGCCCTAAAGATCTACTAAAGGTTATCTGCCTGGCAAAATCTCAGACTCTGGGACTGGGTTCCCTGTGAATTGTCATGCCTGCCTGACTCATGATTTCAGTCCCTTGTGAAAAAGGCTACAGTATCCCACAGAATTCTTCTTTAACAAAAACTGAAACAAAAATCACGCAGAAAATAAAAATAAATCCTATAGGCAGATGAAAAAAAATTTAAGGATTTTCTTTTATAAACCATTTAGGGATTTTTCTATAACCCAAAAATCTCATGAGACCTTGAAACATCTTACAGATATTTTTTTTACTAATGATGAGGAAACACTATCACATTTCCAAGCCTTGGTTACATTGAAGAAATTGCTGTTTTCTACAAAGCAACAGAAAAAAACTTTCTCTTCTTTATTTGAGGTTAACATTATTTTTTTTTATTTTATTTTTTTCAAATTTACTATATGATCCAAACTTCTCAGGCAACCTCTACTGTGCCCTGTTGGCGGTTACCCCATCGAGACCTATCAGCCGCTCGACTGACTTGTCCCCCACAGTTTACCCCTGTGTCGGGAGCAGCAAGGGAAGGGAGGACTATCTCAAGGGAGCACACAACCAACCTCAAGCCAGCCAGGATATGGGCCCAAACGAGTTCTGGATCCTCATCCTTTAGCATCTCAGCGGCTTTAGCTCTTGTTTTTCTTCCCTGTTGGTGCCAGAGTTGGGAGTCCTAAGTGTGCGCATGCTGTAACATGCTGATGCAGGACTCAGCCAGGTGACCTTCCCCTTACATTGCAGAATCCCGGCTGCACTGCCACCCAGGCAGCAGTGGTGCAACAAGGCATGCTACCCCCTAAGGAGGAGAGCATACTCTGTACTACAGAAAGGCACATTCACCAACACAAATCAATACAGCACCAGACCCACAGGGTGCAACAAGGCATGCCACCCCCAAAGGAGGAGAGCATACTCTGTACTACGGAAAGGCACACTCACCAACACGAATCAAT
Source organism: Neoceratodus forsteri (assembly GCA_016271365.2). Taxonomy (NCBI): domain Eukaryota; kingdom Metazoa; phylum Chordata; order Ceratodontiformes; family Ceratodontidae; genus Neoceratodus; species Neoceratodus forsteri. Next base: position 1,313,007,534 of record CM057452.1, on the reverse strand, counting down.
ACTGCACCAGAGCCACAGGGTGCAACAAGGCATGCTACCCCCAAGGGAGGAGAGCATAGTCTGTACTACAGAAAGGCACATTCACCTACACGAATCAATACTGCACCAGAGCCACAGGGTGCAACAAGGCATGCCACCCCCAAAGGAGGAGAGCATACTCTGTACTACGGAAAGGCACATTCACCAACACGAATCAATACAGCACCAGAGCCACAGGGTGCAACAAGGCATGCCACCCCCCAAGGAGGAGAGCATAGTCTGTACTACAGAAAGGCACATTCACCAACATGAATCAATAAAGCACCAGAGCCACAGGGTGCAACAAGGCATGCCACCCCCAAAGGAGGAGAGCATAGTCTGTACTACAGAAAGGCACATTCACTAACACAAATCAATACTGCACCAGAGCCACAGGGTGCAACAAGACATGCCACCCCCAAAGGAGGAGAGCATAGTCTGTACTACAGAAAGGCACATTCACTAACACGAATCAATACTGCACCAGAGCCACAGGGTGCAACAAGGCATGCCACCCCCAAAGGAGGAGAGCATAGTCTGTACTACAGAAAGGCACATTCACCCACATGAATCATTACTGCACCAGAGCCACAGGGTGCAACAAGGCATGCCACCCCCAAAGGAGGAGAGCATAGTCTGTACTACAGAAAGGCACATTCACCCACACAAATCAGTAAAGCACTAGAGCCACAGGGTGCAACAAGGCATGCCACCCCCAAAGGAGGAGAGCATACTCTGTACTACAGAAAGGTACATTCACCCACACGAATCAATACTGCACCAGAGCCACAGGGTGCAACAAGGCATGCCACCCTCCAAGGAGGAGAGCATAGTCTGTACTACAGAAAGGCACATTCACCAACACGAATCAATACTGCACCAGAGCCACAGGGTGCAACAAGGCATGCCGCCCCCAAAGGAGGAGAGCATAGTCTGTACTACAGAAAGGCACATTCACCAACACGAATCAATACTGCACCAGAGCCACAGGGTGCAACAAGGCATGCCACCCCCCAAGGAGGAGAGCATAGTCTGTACTACAGAAAGGCACATTCACCAACACGAATCAATAAAGCACCAGAGCCACAGGGTGCAACAAGGCATGCCGCCCCCAAAGGAGGAGAGCATAGTCTGTACTACAGAAAGGCACATTCACCAACACGAATCAATACTGCACCAGAGCCACAGGGTGCAACAGGGCATGCCGCCCCCAAAGGAGGAGAGCATAGTCTGTACTACAGAAAGGCACATTCACCCACACGAATCATTACTGCACCAGAGCCACAGGGTGCAACAAGGCATGCCACCCCCAAAGGAGGAGAGCATAGTCTGTACTACAGAAAGGCACATTCACTAACACGAATCAATAAAGCACCAGAGCCACAGGGTGCAACAAGGCATGCCACCCCCAAAGGAGGAGAGCATAGTCTGTACTACAGAAAGGCACATTCACTAACACGAATCAATACTGCACCAGAGCCACAGGGTGCAACAAGACATGCCCCCCCAAAGGAGGAGAGCATAGTCTGTACTACAGAAAGGCACATTCACCAACACGAAACAATAAAGCACCAGAGCCACAGGGTGCAACAAGGCATGCCACCCCCAAAGGAGGAGAGCATAGTCTGTACTACAGAAAGGCACATTCACCAACACGAATCAATAAAGCACCAGAGCCACAGGGTGCAACAAGGCATGCCACCCCCAAAGGAGGAGAGCATAGTCTGTACTACAGAAAGGCACATTCACCAACACGAATCAATACTGCACCAGAGCCACAGGGTGCAACAAGGAATGCCGCCCCCAAGGGAGGAGAGCATGGTCTGTACTACAGAAAGGCACATTCACTAACACGAATCAATACTGCACCAGAGCCACAGGGTGCAACAAGACATGCCACCCCCAAAGGAGGAGAGCATAGTCTGTACTACAGAAAGGCACATTCACCAACACGAAACAATAAAGCACCAGACCCACAGGGTGCACAACTTCACTATACGAATAAACAACTACTGCATTTACAGGCTCTTAGCATTTATGAATATTGTACTTAAAATGCTTCTCTTTACTTTGAAATACACTGACTTGAATCGTTGGAATTATTGTATAAATCCATAATTTGGGTAGAGCAGATGACGCAGCATTGTTTATGAACCCAGTGTCTCCAAATGTTTGAGCTAAACCATTATTTACATTCCTGACAAAGATAACTGCAACACAAACTGAACACTGTCCTACTGCAAAATATGCAATTGACAAGTCTATATATACAGTAAGTAGGTTCCCCTGTATTACTCTGTAACCAGATCCTCAAGGGAGTCCAATGCCAGAGGTGAACACCACTTTCTAAGATGTCTGATCTTATCTGAGACTCAACACTGCCCACACATAACTTCAATTAACCTTTCCAATTATTACTGGTTCAGATTTATTTTGCTTTGGATATTGAAGACCATGCCTAGGTTTCTAAATTGCTTGTTTTATTCATGTCCATTAAAACCTCTGGAGCTCCATAAAGAGCTGGAGCTACCAAAACTGTGAACTCTGCAGACAGCACAACCTCAGAACTGTATTCAGAAATGCCATTTCTCCCCCAATGATATTTTCCCATGAAAATATATATTACTGTGTTGCAGTACTGCCACTAGTATTAGGGTTGAAAAGGCACTTCAGTGCTAAACCCTGATATCTACACCCTTTTAACGTGGCCATCCCTGAAATGAACAGCCTGAAATCATGAGGATTGGAGGTGCAAGGATCTCGGGATCCTGTGTATTTGGCAATGGTTGATTCAGTGGTTTAAACATTCTAAAAGGTTGGATATGCATAAAAATATGTTTTTTAAGACTTTTTTTAGTTTTGCTCACCGATAAATGAGAAAGTGATGTGATTTAAACCTGAAACCTTTAGGTTCATTAGAATTTTACCCAAAGATGATTACTCGATAGGTGCCCTTACGAAGAAATTTGTAGTTTTTAAATTATTAAGAAAATGAAATACCACGGGCAGTTTATTTTTCATAAATTTGTTGTGACTGGATTTTTGCAACACTGATGCGTGGCACTTTTGTAAGTGGTCACAAAAGTAGGGAAAACAACAGAAACCTCCACCCATAAGGAACAAAAAAATTTTTGGAAGTTAAAGCGGGGAGCCCGCTCCCTCATAGAGGGGAAGGGAGGGCTGGGGGCTATGAGGTGCGGAGAAACTCCGTTCTGCACACTTCTAGCCTGCAGTAGCAACTGTTCTCAATAAACATATAGCTGTGGCTATTAAAATCCCAACTTGGTGTGTTTATTGTCTCAGAGGGAGGAAAGGAAGGCAAGGGGAGGAATGTGTCCCGAGCAACCAATAAGCCTTCTCAATAGGCCTCGAGGGAGAAGGGGGATTGGTGTCTAGGTACCTTCCGCCCCCCACCAACACCTAACCCTGCCGGGACAACAGGTTGGGGACTGGGTCAACTGTGACAGAGCTTTCTCCTCCCCAATTTCCATCACCTGTGGCCCAGGTGGGCTGGGAATGGAAACCCCGCTGCCGGGGGGAGGGTTGGGGTGGCCCATGTCAACCGGCAAAAGGGATTGGGCAAGCCACAGTAGGGGCAGAGAGGTGCGGGAAGGCTTACAAGGGTCCGCAAATGGGCCAAGCCCCTATTTCCATGCATGTCTCCTCTGAAGAAACCCACCCACCCATAAAACATATTGTGAGATCACTACCCCCTACAGGGGGGAAATGCCATCACAGGTTGCAGAGGAATTTTCCTGTTTTTTTCCCTACTAAAAGTTTTTTTTTTTCCCCTGGGTTTTTTACCTTCACCAGTAAAGATCTTGGTGATTCAACCATAGGTTGCAGTGGTAGCATTAATGTCGCAGCCTCTGTGTAAGCAGATAGGGAGTGTCTCCAAGGTTTGCTCAGGGTGAGCCGGGTCAGTCCAACTTGGAAATTGGGGAAGGTGGGGGGGGGACCAGCACCTGGCATGGACTGGGGACTCTCCTACGGGCGATCTCACAGGGATCGCTGCTTGTGCCCAGCATGAACACATCAAGGTCACCAGGGATGCGCCCCAGGGATGTGCTGTGCCCACAGGGGAGATCTGCTGCATCGGCCCCCTGACAGCAGGATTCCCTGTTGGAGGTCCATGATCTCTGGTGCCAGACGGGGGATGCCAAGCACTAGGCTTCCCCTCTGCCGCTCTGGCACCATGAATAATCAAGTAGCCTGCAGCCTTGCCGAGCGGGGGGGGGGCAGGGAGCCCTCATGCCTCACAGAGGAAAGGGCTGAAGGCTATGAGCCATGGAGAAACTCCCTTTAGCACACATCTAGCCTGTAATAAAAATATTTCTCCAACATATGGTTGTGGCCATTCAAACACGGTGTGTTTACTGTTTCAGAGGGAAGGAAGGAAGGCAAGGGGGAGTGTGTTCTGGGCAACCAATGGTTGATTCAGTGGTTTAGACAGTCTTAAAGATTGAATAGACACAAAAATATGTTTAAGACATTTTTTTTTTTGCTTTGCTTACTGATAAATAATCAAAAAAATGGATGTAATTTAAACCTGAACCTTTCAGGTTCATTAGAGTGTTACCCAAAGATGATTATTTAATAGGTGCCATTACGGAGAAATGCGTAGTTTTTAAATCATTAAGAAAATGAAATACCATGTTTGGGCATGGGCAGTTTTTCATTAATTATTTGTGACTGGATTTCTGCAAAACTGATGCATGGCACTTTCATGAGCGGTCACAAAAGTGGGTAAAACAAGCAAAACCTCCGCCCATCAGGAACGAAAAATGTTTTGGAAGTTAAGCCTGAAACATATGTGGTCACTAGTGTTAGGTATAAGGTTTATTTTTTCAAGTGTATTTTTTTGTTAAAAAAAAAAAAACAGCGTTTAAAATATTAATGAAAAGAGGCTGTTGCAAGTCACTAACATTTCCCTTGCTTTCGTCACCCCTGAACCTACATTAGTGATTCGAAAACTCACGTTGGAGTTTTCACAAAACTGAGTGAGAATCAAAGATTATCACGCAGCTTGCATGAAAATGTCTCCTTTGTAGTCAGAACTGGAGTTTTCAGGTGAGCTGTGTGACAGTGAAAGAGGATCATATAGCGTGCGTGAAAACAGTGCCCTTTGTGGCATGAACTAGCTGTGGTCACGGGTGATCAACCCCTGAGTATCGCTAAGCCCCTCCCCCCCGACACCAGGACTCCAACCTTGGTGTTGGAATATTAATTAAATTTTAAAAAACAGTGGCCGCCAGGAGCCAATTTCCAGTGGCTATGACAGCCCCCACCCCATTCTGACAGTGGCACCCCAACTTCAGTATCAGGCATTAATTAAATACAAAAAAAATATGGCCACCATCAGCCCATCTTGCTTGGCAATGATGGAACCACCCCACACCCCTGAAACCTCCCCTTCCAACACTGAGATCTCAACACTAGTGCAAGAGAACCTCCACCTCAGCAAGCTGCTGTGATCTGAATGACTGCAGTAAAGAAAGCAAGCCTGAAAGAAACTAAGTCCATAAAAGGGGCACTGCGCCCGCACGCAGACTTTGTTTTTTTTTCAGGCTCACAATATTTAGATGGCTATAACTTGGCCATTTTTAAACATTTTGGGCCCAGATTTGGGGAATGTCTCAGAATGATGCAGGACCCACCAGTGAATGTATATTTCAGTTCGACTGCTCCGGGCATGTGATAAAGTAGTTCAAAACCATCAGAACTCCACTACATTTGACCAAGAAATGTGATCCTTTTGTTGCAGTGCACCACACTGAGATCTTCAGGATTTGCCTCTTATTGGTTTACCCGCGTTTGCTAGACAGGTTCCTGGACTATCTCAGGGGTCACTCCAGAACTCCCAAGAGTCTCAGAAGAGCTATTATATACTGAGATATTATATACCGAGGTTAATCTGCAAATGGAGGTCCATACACAAGCCCTTCTTTGGGAGATCTATTCATGACAGTTACACCAAATAACTTGCATGATGCTTTCTATATCTTACTATTACAAATAAATTAAAACATGGCAAGCTGTGGATTTGTAACTTGTCACCTTATCACCAATACATCTAAACTGAGGGAGAATTAACCACAGGGTTTACTATCCTTTATGTTTTCATCTCACTGCATATCCTTTCTGGAAAGACTCAGGGCAGGATGGTCAGAGAGTAAGCACCGCTGTAACAGGGTTTGTGCCTTGTAAACTGGGCTTTGTTTGCATGCTGGAGCGATATTAGCATGGCAAGTGCCACAGTCACAGCCACGTTGAGCACAATGCAAAGTTGTTAGTGCATGACCGCTAACAGACTGCTTGCGTGCATGCTAATGAGAGGTGGTGTCCTGCATACAGGGCACACTGGAATACTAGAAGCAATACAAGCCTGTATACGCAGCATTAGTTAACACGTCCAAAAAGCATGTCTGTAACGATGCACAAATAGCATGGACCACCCCTCCTTCCTTTGTATATTTCTCTAGTGTCAAGTATCCTCTTCCTATCCCCATGTAAGTTTGCGAGCACCCCCCACCCCCGTCCTACAAAGGAGGCTGGCAAAAACCCTGCCTTCACGTCCTCAGCTGACCGCCATCTTACTCCAGCATCCATTATATTGATGTACCAGTGGGTATATTGATACAGTATATGCAAAGGTCTCTGAAGAATTCTGCTAATTTCTTTTGTAGCCCATTCATGTCATCACCAATGTCCACAAGGTTAAGGGGCCCCTGTTACAGCACTCCAATGCTTAGCCTTCTTGCTAATTTGTTTTATATTTGCTATATTTTCTCACTGCTGCTGCCCACCTCTGCCATGGCTACTTCCTAGCCCTATCCACTCCCTCTGCTTCTTGCCTCAGTCTCCAAGGGGTCACCAGACAACACTACTTTCCATGGTGGATTCCATTAGGAGGGTAGCAGCAGGCACCCCCCTGTCTGTCATATGCATGAGACTGATGTGCAGTCAAGACTGGCAGGGCCTAAAAGTGCCAGCATCTAACTACCATGAAACGGGGTCTTCCTCCTTAGTTTCCCCTATCCCCAAGCTACAAGTAGCGAGGGCTCCATGGAGCACGTACACACACAACGCATGGCTCCGCAACGGAGACAGTCTGTCCCCCCCCCCACCCAAGTATTTCCAGATGCACCACAACCCATGGTCTCCAAAGCTGCTACCCTTCCTCCATGGAAACCATCCTGTGTGACACCTGAGTCTTCTCACCAGACTGGCTCCCCACGGCACCACTGCTACTGTGCTGAACAGCTGGCTTAAGGCTTCCTGCTGGAATATTTTACTCTGTGGGTTGTTCAGTCTATGCTTCCAGTTTTTTTCTAGCCTTTTGGGTGCTACCATTGGAAGATACTCCTCTCTGGAAATGCAACTGTCAGGGCAGTCTTTGCTTTTCAAATTTCTATTCAAAGACCCTGGTACTTCACCTTCGGCATTTTGTTTTGTTTATCACCAGATAATTCTGGCCTCCCTTGGAGTTCCTTTAGCTTCTTGTAAGACTTGCTATATAGAATGTTTTTAGACAGCGTTCATGTCTCCTGTTAGCTGATCAGTACTTCCTTTGTGTAAACCAATGCACAACTGTGGAGTGCTGCTCACCAGACACTCTCCTCTCCCAGGGCCCGGGCCAGTCCTAGTACCCCCCCCCCCAAATTTGCTCCTTTGGGTGGAGCCGCAGTCGATACCGCACTGGAGTAGAGATCCTGCCCCAGTTCCAGCACCGCAACAAGAAAAGGGACTGAATGTATCCAGCCAGCAACTCGTTTTGCAAGGGGGAGCCTGGGGGATCCATCCTAGAGGTTGGGGCATGAGACCCGCAAGTTCAGAGGGTGGGTATGGGCATCATCCAACCAATCAGAGATCATTTTTCTTGATTCATTCCCCCTAACCAAAGGCTGCAGGGCAGGACATCCGTGGCTCTGTTACTGGGCACGTGGAGCTATACATGCACAGTCTCCACCCATTATATACTGTGTTTATGTTGCAGCCCCACCGCTGTACATTTTCGTGTAGTCTAGGGTGGTGAACAGGTGGACAATCATCAGCTGGGTGTAGGATGTTTTTTTTTCTTACTTACAAAAGAAAAGAAACATATTTTTGTATTATAGATAGGGAGAGCAGGAGGGAGGGAGGGAGGGATTGCAGCATGGAAAAATGTTAGAGACAACTGGCGGAGTTAGCAGTGCAGTTTGCATGAAATTCTAAAAATGGAAAGGCTGCTGCACTGCAGTGGTGACATGGCTGCTGTGGTGTGGTACTATAGCTTTTTGACATTACTTCAATAGTACAAAGGCATTCGGACAATAATCCTCTACCATATACTATATAACGCCACTACCGTGGGGGCAGTCAAGATACAGTATACTGACAGATGCCCAAGTCACTTCTGCTCACCCAGTTTCTTTCGGATACCCTAAACCTTGCAAGTTATGGGTATCGGGGATGGTCAGCGTGGGTACCGGCTGGTGGTCAACCCTCCGAAGGCACTCACCTAAGATTAAATGCCTTTGTACACAGATATCAATCAATCAATTAATCACTTTATTTAACCAGGCATAATATAGGCAGATATAAAATGTCTTTGCAATGGTTAAACTCGGTATATGCTTTTTGTGAGGATAGAAAGGTGCACAGTCTTCTTTATTTGATACTGTGCATGTTTTCTGTGCTGTGGCACCTCCAAATATCCACAAAGCACACGCCTCCTTCGTTTGGTTTGGCGAAGAGTAGTCTGCCGACTCACTCAGCACTATTCTGATTCATCTTTATGATCAGTTTTTATCCCACAGTCAGAGACCTAGTAAAAACCCCAGTGCACACCACCAATGTTTTGTAGTTGCGACTGCTTCTTTGGGGTTGTGTGATTCAGGGTAGGGAGAGAGGTACCTGTACAGTTAACAGCGATTATCACAGAAAAATCCCTTATCTCAGGCCACAAGTCAGGGAGCACTGTGGAGGTTTCTGACGTGTACTTTAGGATGGTGAGCCGGGGCGGGGGGACACCCCCCTTTTCTGTGAAAACAGAAAAACCAGGTGTAACCCCTAGATGGCGCTATCCCAGGGGCTACTACCCCGCCTGATTTGCCACTAACAGGTTGAGGGGCCTGGATCCGATGGCGGTGCCTCCACCCACAGGTCAGGGTTTGCATAGTTAAACTAACTTGGTCACAGCCCTCTGGGACACTGCAACCCTTTCTTCCCACTAGTGGCCCACACAGTATATCAGAATTACCTTCACAGTATACACTTACCCCAGGACTGGTTCAGGCACTGGGACCCCTGTAAAATAAGAAGATACAGTGCAACAATCACAGTACAATACTTTTAACATAGACAAATACCTCAGGCAGTATAACTTTGCTGAAACAAGCAGCTCTGATTTATTTGGGGGATATAACAAGGACAGGGGGAATCAGGTTACTTAGCTTATCACTTTACTCATCTACCTATGGCTCTGTGCACAGGCCTATCCCTACCAGTTACTGTCCTTGGGTACCCAAGCCCTAGTGGCTAGTCCAAACCGTGACAGCTGGTAGGGGCCCCTTCACACAGAGAAAAGAAAAATTAGTTAAACAGTCAGCAGTACAGTAATTCCATTTGGATTCAATGTGGCAATTCAACAGGGAGCGACCCTGAAGTAGTACTCACGACCTCCAAACAAGATAGGGTCCTTCAACGTCAGCAGGGCTACTCTTGAGCTCCGCAAGACTCTCACACATTTATATGACAAACTGCAACAGGCAAAAGTCCTTTAATGGCAGCAGGATTCACTTGAGTCACAAGCCTCCTCACACATTTACATGGTAAACAGTAACAGGCAAAAGTCCTTTAATGGCTGTAGGATTCACTTGAGCTACACAAGCCTCCTCACACATTTATATGGTAAAAAGAAAGTACTATACCGGGCAGGCTGCTTCTCTATCCCGATCGCAATTACTGCACGATACCTGGGAGAACACACAGCAGATTCAGTTCCTGACAGACCGAGTGCAATTCAGCAATTTCTCCAGTCTTCTACAGGGTGAGCCTGGTTTCTACTCTTCAGATATCCTTGATTCTCTTCACAGGACGGATTCAGTCCTAACAAGCAGTTACACAAGCTGCAGACCGGAAACTCGGGCCTTACACGCATTTCCCGACTAAAACTGCACACCGGAAAAGCACAGGGCTCCTTCCCTCTTCACTGCCAGAGCTCAACTGAAACTCCAGCAGACAAAACCAGGCACTTCCTTTGAGTTCCTCCCAGTTCTTGGCTGGATTGGCTGTCACTCACAATAGACTGCCCCTGTTGGTCCAAAAAGGCGCCAAAGTCCAAACTACATCTCCCAGAGTCACTGCCCATACAATCCTCTTGTGGCTGGCTCAGATTACGAGTCCAAGTTCTGATTCGGCCCAAGGCACCATTTTAGAGCTACCTTAACCCACACTGATTGGTCCAGTTCAGCAGTTCAAAACTAGAATGGGGAACTAGGCAAACACAGTTCTGACTGCAAAGAAAAGCAGGTTAGACAAACTGTATTTTCATTACTACTCTAAATGATTTCTGGCAAACAGTTGCATCTTTCAGATAGGTTCCCTTTGCACTCCTACTGACTGCAAAAACGGAGTGAATTGACAGCAGCTCGAGTGGTACTCAAGCAGAGAAACACACAGTCCCCCCATACAAACTAATTATGTCTGCCAGCAGACAGCTCTTAAAGGGACAGTACCAGAGGATCTAAAAACACTCACAGATAAATGGCTTAAACGCCAAACACCATTCAGGCTTGGAGCATTCAAGCAAGCTCCTGGAAGTCTTTTGGGAACCCCCATTTGCAGGGGGGGTTACACAGGATTAAAAACAGAAGTTGCCATTGTAAACAGCTATTACAGATACTTTGTTATCTGACAAAAAATGTCATCTTATAGGGGTTTTTTTTACCAAAAATGTGTGTGTCATATATTTAGATTGATAATCAGTGTATTGTTAGTTTTCTCAGATATTTTAAAAACAGCTGTTGTAACTAACTTTGTAATAAACTAAAGATGGCCGCCACACACATTTTCTAAATAATTCTTCAGGTGAGGTTATGTTTTAAATGTACATACTAGGCTCCTACTGTGGATGTATTAGGATGGTGCTACCACATGTTTCTGACGGTAAGCAGCACAGAACCACACCAAGATATTTAATTGTTTTCATGGTGGAAGTGGAAAGGGAGATGGAACTTTCCATAACTTAAAAATCCTGTATCTCAGTTCATGAAATAAAAGGCTATGAAAATAAAAATGGGTGTATTAATATTTTTGCCATAAAAACTATTACAAGTATTGCCGAAAAACTGCATGGACTAACAAATCTTTCATGTAAAAAAACTTATCTGTACATTTACAACCACACTTGGAGACAAATTGGTGTAAATCCCCACTCCACCCCCAGTTTTGTACCTGTAACCCCCCCTGCCAAAATGGGGGCTTACCAGCAGTCCTGTAGCTCCTGTTTCTGCTCTTCCCAGGTGCCTCCTGTTAGCCTGCATATTTTTTTTAATTTATTTTTAGACCTGCCGAAGTCTTTCTCTGCCCCGGTGCTCTAGTAAAAGCCTGTTTAAGAGCCAAGCCCTGCGAGGCTCCAAAAACCAGAACACGATCACCGCACTGCCAAAGCACTCCAGTGTGGCGGGGATCATGCAGGCGTGAGCGGTGCCTTTGATCTTGTGACCGCTACAGTTGCGGTATATGGAAGGAAGTGTTTGTTCGTCCCGGTTTCCCCACCAGATCAGTGGGGCCTGGTGACAACAGACAGAGCTAAGACAGCCCATTTTCAGAAAAAGTAAAAGAGATCCACAAAGTGTTTCAGATTGGGGCTCGTGAATATTAAAGAGCCAGAGCCCCGCGCTGCAAAATATTCATGAGGACTGTTCTGCCCTCGGGGAAGCTTGTTCTCGGCTTCTGCCAACAAGAAAATGAAATGCTTAAAGAAATATTGTAACTGTTGTCTGTATGTTTAGAAAAATATTTACCATGGGAAAAAGGAATGTTTAAGGGAGAAAGTGTTTGCAATAAATAATGCTTGATCCTGGCTGCACCAGCAACGTTTGGGATGCAGATAAAACAGCCTGCCTGCTGCAAGTCAGGGAGCTAAAATATTGGCAGCAGCGACAGGCTAATGGACTGAGCAATTTTCTTGATCTGTGCAAGTACAGAACCAAGACTAATGGACTGCTGGGCATTTGGGCAAACATCTAATTTATTCTGGCTGCACATGGACTTTAATTTGAGACTGTATCTAATCCCTTAAGGGACTGTGGGTTTAAGCAGCCATTACAGAACAGCACAACCTATCGGAAAGCTAGAATAACAAAGTCAGGACTTGTGGGACATTAGCCAAAGCTCATGGGAAAATATCAAGTACTCATATGGAACTGCAGGGACCTAATTTCAGGCACCAAAACAGCAAACCAACTGTGCATCGAGTGAGATTCATGCATAATTCATTTTCTTGATTGACAGGTCCTCCAGTCAATCGGAGGCCATTTACCCAAAAGCTTCAGCCAATTAGGAGCCTCAGGAGGGCCCTATAAGAGACCATGTTTCCAGCATTTTGCCAGATTCGAGCGGGAACCTCCACGGGGATGGGGGGGGCAAGGGCCCCCAGCCATGCAGCCAAGGCTGGAGAGCCATAGAAACATAGAAGCTGACGGCAGATAAGGACCGCAAGGCTCATCCAGTCTGCCCATTTTTACTACCTTATGAATATGCCATAGGCCTGTACTCTGTCAATGGCCTATCCGTTCATACTCATCTTTATTGCTCCCTTATGCCTATCCCATTGCCGTTTGAAGCCCTGCACTGAATTCATATCCACCACTTCCTGAGGTAGGCTGTTCCATGCATCCACCACCCTTTCTGTGAAAAATAACTTCCTCACATTACCCCTTAATTGGCCTCCCTCTAATCTCATGCTGTGTCCTCTTGTCCTGCTATTTTTCTGATATTGAAACATGTTAGACCCTTTCACCTTGTTAATGCCCTTAAGATGTTTGAATGTTTCGATCATATCACCTCTCTCCCTCCTTTATTCTAGGGTATACATATTGAGCTCCGTTAATCTGTCATCATATGTTTTCTGATGCAGTCCCTGCACCATTTTGGTTGCCCATCTCTGGATTGCCTCTATTTTGTTAATGTCCTTGTGCAGGTGTGGCCTCCAGTACTGCACACAGTACTCCAGATGGGGCCTAACCAGTGTCTTGTAAAGAGGGATTATTACCTCCCTCTTATGACATGCGATAGCCCTACTAATACACCCCTATTAATACACCCCAACATCCCTCTAGCCCAACAGTTCTTAGACTTCGTCACAGTGAGCCTCCCCAAATCCATGGAAAATATTTTGAGCCTCCCCAAAAACTGAAATAATCTTGGGCCTCCCCAAAGAAAATTAGCATACTGTACTTTGCACAGTATACCATAAATAAATTGAAACCCCTTTGAGTACTTGGCTCTCATTCAGTTCTTTGTCTTTCACTGATGTGGAACCTTTGAAAAAGAGCACCAGTGCTCAAAGGTGCTATCTGACTAACAAATAAAACAAAATAAATGCTATTCAGCTTACTGTAACCCCCCATACACATACACACACACACACACACAGGCCAGCCTACTTGCTCCACGATTTTGATTCTTGAACCGTTGTTACCCTTTGTTGCAGTACCTTCATGGGTCAGACTACTTTCTCTGTTTCCTCTCTATCTGGAATAACCTTCCTCCATACCGCCCCACCCCCTTCCCTGCTCTTATGCAACTTCTTAGGGATTACTTTGCTCCTTCCTACTATTGCTCTTAGCAATTCTATGCTCAACCCTTGTATTTGGGCTGTTCTGACATCACTCTACAAATTGATCAATTGCCACCATTCATTATTAATTTATTCTTCATATTTGTTTGCACTATTGTTCATTTTGTATTGCTTGACTGCTTTGCAGTTACCTTTTGAATTGTATTCACTCCCTACCCTTCTCACCTGAAATAAGCCTTGACTCCTTCACCTTCTCTTGTCAATGATTTGTAAATAAATACATAAATTTCACCTACTATTATCCTCTTTCAGTTTGCTTCATCCTTTCAAACAAAATATATAACACTCAAAATTTAAATACAGTACTTTTTCAGACTTGCTTGAGCCTCCCCTGGAACAGGTTGGGGCCTCCCCAAGGAGGCTGGCCTCACTATTTGAGAACCTCTGCTCTAGCCTTACCTACTGCTTTAGTGGTCTGCTTGGATGATTTCAGGTCATCTGTGATGATAATGCCCAAGTCTCTTTCTTCCCTTGTGATTGCCAGCCACTCCCCTCCCAACCTATAGGTGGCTTCAGGGTTTCTCTTTCCTATGTGCATGATCTTGCACTTCTTTGCGTTAAACCCCATTCGCCACTCTTCTGAACATTTTGCTAGTTTATCCAGATCTCTTCTCATTCTGCCCACCCCATCTGGATCATCTACTCTATTGCAGATCTTGGTGTCATCGGCAAACAGACAAACCTTACCCTCCAGTCCATCTGCAATGTCACCGATGAAGACAATGAAGAGAACTGGCCCCAGGACTGATCCCTGAGGTACCCCACTTGTGATTTGCATCTCTTCTGACTGTATACCGTTTACCACCACTCTCTGTTTTCTGCCCGTCAACCAGTTTGCCACCCAGCTGAACAACTTCTGACCCACCCCGAGCCTACCCAGCTTATTAATCAATCTTCTATACGGAACAGTATCGAAGCTTTGCTGAAGTCAAAGTAGGCGACATCAACTGCTCCCTTGGTCCACCACTCTGGTTACCCAGTCAAAGAAATCTATGAGATTAGTTTGACAGGACCTTCCTGTTGTAAACCCATGCTGTCTTGGATCCTGTGCTCCTATTGATTCCAGGTATTGCACTATCCTTTCCTTAAGGAATGTCTCCATAATCTTGCCCACTACTGAGGTAAGACTGACTGGTCTGTAGTTTCCTGCCTCCTCCCTGCTACCACTCTTGTGGAGTGGGATCACATGAGCCCTTCTCCAGTCTTCTGGGAACTCTCCTGTGCGCAGAAACTTACTGAACAGTTCTGATAATGGCTCTGCTAGTTCCACCCTTAGCACCCTGGGATGTATGCCATCAGGTCCCATTGCCTTGTCCACCCTGAGCTTAGCAAGCTCTTGTAGGACCCTTTCTTTTGTGAAGGGACTAGTGCACACCTCCCTCCCCCGTGTCCATGGTGCTGAGCTGTGGGCCCTGCCCTACCTTCTCCTCAGTAAATACTGAGCAGAAGTATCTATTTAGGATAGATACTTTTCCTTGGTCATCCTCCACACACTTCCCCTTATCACCTTTGATCTTAGCAATACCCACTCTGGATGTTCTCCTTTCACTAATGTATCTATAGATCCAGTTAATCCTCTCCATCCAGGAGGGGGTGTTTGCCTTCTTAGCAGTAAAAGTTAAATGTTATTTAGTTTCTTGTAGTACCTGCTAGCCTGGGGGTTGCCAGAATGTCCCCCAGGTGCTAACCCTCCCTTCCACGCTGGGGAAAGATGTGGTCCAGCAATCTGATGTCATTAAGCCAGTTGTGAGGGTAAAAGAGGGGGAGGAGTAGTTCTTTACATAAGGGAAGGAATAAAAGCAACAGAACAAAAGGGTAAACAGGGAGGAGAAGAAGCACTGTGGGTAAATTTGGAGACAGGCAATGGCACCACAATCCGCACAGGGGTTGTATACAGACCCCCTTCTCAGGGGGAGGAAATGGACAAGGAAATGATAGAAAGTATACTTAGAATGGCAGAAAAAGGGGAGATATTGCTGATGGGTGATCTGAATAGCCAGATGTTAACTGGAGCGCAGTTGCAGCTGCCACTTCAAAGAGTGCAGTTATTCTAGATGCCCTACAGGGGGCATGCCTTAGACAACTAGTACTGGAGCCCACTCGAGAGGGAGCAATATTAGACTTGATACCTCAAATGGAGATGGAGAGAGATCACAGATGTAGAAGTGGGTAGCCATCTGGAACTAGCACCATCGAACAGTATGGTTCACAATAAACACAGCAATAGAGTCAAGCCACACAAAGACAAAAGTACGGGACTTTAGGAGGGCTGACTTTGCTAAAATGGGTGAGTGCCTAAGAATGCACTAGCAAATGGGTGGGAAGGAGGTGGAAGAACAATGGGAATAATAAAACTGCCATCACAGAGGTAACGAGCCTTTGTGTGAAGCAAATAAACAAAACAAGACGATGTAAGAAACCACTATGGTTCTCAAAGGAAGTGGCAGTGAAGGTTCAAGAGAAAGAAAGCATTCAGGAAGTAAAAGGAATTGCAGCAGGAGCAGGACAGAGAACTGTATCAGTTAAAGCAAAAGGAGGCAGGGAAGGCAGTCAGAACAGCAAAGGCCCAAACTGAGGAAAAGATAGCCAACTCAGTTAAGAAGGGGAATAAAACCTTTATAGGTACATCAGGAGCAAAGGAAGACCAAGGGAGGATAGTGAGGCTTAATAAAGGGAGGGAGGGTGGGCAGAGGAGAATGTGAAAAGGCAGAGATACTAAACAAATATTTTTGCTCAGTATTTACAAAGGAAGAGGGGAGGTACATAAAACAAACAGTAGTAACACTCTGGATACAGAAGTTGATACCAGCCCATTTAAGAAGAAAGGGTTCTGAAAGAACTCTTAAAACTGAAGGTGGACAAAGCAATGGGGCTGATGGGATTCATCCCAGAATTCTAAAAAGAACTAAGGGTAGAACTAGTGACACCACTGACTACCCTCTTTAACAAATCATGGGAGATGGGGTGGTACCCGAGGACTGGAGGAGGGCAGATGTGATTCCCCTCTCACAAAAGTGGGAGCAAGGCAGAAGCAGGAAACTATAGACCTGTTAGTTTAACCTCAGTGATAGGGAAAATGATGGAATCACTTCTAAAGGAAAGAATTGTGAGTATCTAGAGGCCAGAGGGCACAAGACCCTAGGCAGCATGGATTCACAGCGGAAGGTCATGCCAGACGAATCTGATAGTATCTTTGACTGGGTGACCAAAGTAGTAGATCAGGAGGGGCTGTGGACATGGCCTACCTAGACTTTAGCAAGGCATTTGACACAGTCCCACACAAAAGATTAATATATAGGTTAGCCAGCCTGGGAGTGGGTCCCAAGATGACAGCCTGGGTAAAGAATTGGCTGGAGAATAGGACAGAGAGTAATAGTAAATGGAGTCCACTCAGAAGAAAGGAGGGTTACTAGCGGGTACCTGCAGGGTTCAGAGTAGACCAGTCCTCTTCAATGTCTTTATAAGCGACATTGCAGAAGGACTGAAGGAAAGTATGTCTCTTTGCAGATGACACTAAGATCTGCAACAGAGTTGATGCACAGGGTGGGGTGGAAAGGATGAGAAGGGACTTGGCAAGGTTAGAGGAATGGGCAAATGTATGGCAGCTTAGATTCAATGCTAAGAAGTGCAAGGTAATGCACCTGGGGAACAAAAACCCAGGGGAAGAGTACACAATGAGGATGAGATACTAACAACAACAACAATGGAAAGGGACCTGGGGGTAGTCATATCAGATGACCTAAAGGTGGGCAAGCAATGTGAGAAGGCAGCAAGGAGGGTTGGGAGGATACTGGGATGCATAGGGAGAGGCATCACCAGTAGAAAACAGGAAGTTATTATCCTCTGTACAGACAGCTGGTGAGACCCCATCTGGAGTACTGTGTGCAGTTCTGGAGACCCAATCTCCGCAAAGACATAGACAGGATGGAAGCTGTCCAGAGGAGGGCACTCAAATGGTGCAGGGTCTGCACGGAGGACATATGAAGAGAGACTTAAGGAGCTTAATATGTATAGCCTTGAGGAAAGGAGGGAGAGGGGGACATGATAGAAACTTTCAAGTACCTCAAGGGAATCAACAAAGTCCAAGAGGGTAGCATCTTTCAAAAAAGAGGTGTGCAAGAACAAGAGGGCACAATTTGAAGATAGAGGGGGCGCTCAGAGGTAATTTAGGAAGTATTTTTCACAGAGAGGGTTGTGGATGCATGGAATGGCCTTCCAGAGGAGGTTGTGGAGTCAAAATCAGTGGTGGAATTCAAGCATGCATGGATAGTCATAAAGGCAATTCTGGGGGTGGGGTAGAAAGGAGTAGGCTGCTGGTTAACTAGGATCTGCAGCTTATCCAGTAGGTAAGGAAATGGGCAGACTGGGTGGGCCAAGCGGTCCTTATCTGCCGACAAATTCTATGTTTCTATGTGAGAGAGCTGATTGAACCTCAGTTGTGAGAGGACTGAAGAAGTCAGGAACCTTGACTGCGGAAATTCTACCATGAGGAGCCTGAGTGAGTACTCTTGAACCTCTTGGTGCAAGAAAGAAAGCAACCTTGCTAAATTGGGTCTGCCTATGCCCAAGTGACTGTGCTAAGTGAGATTATTTTTTGGTCTGCACATTGCAACTGCTGAGTATAATCTTAGCCCAGCGAGGGTGAGACTGTATGTTTGGAACCTTTGTGACCGCGACTGTTCTGGGGATACCCATAGTGAGCCCAGAGCAGAGTAGAAATGTACTGATGTGTGATGTCTGCTGGAGCCTACAGGACTGGTAGGGGAACACTCAGTAAGGGGCTCATCCTGACTTTGCCTGGGAGGTCCAGTATTGTGCTAACTATCTGGTCAAGACGTCCAGTGGAGCAGCCAGCCACAGCCACAAGTCACATAATGAACTGAGACCTCGAAGTTAAAATTCAGATTTTCTGTAACCAGGAAATGACAGTTTTTCATTTTGTAACCTGGAGATGACAATGTTCCACTAAGTAACCTAACCAGGGCGGCCACCCTGGCCCCTGGTCGAAGGCGTTATCCCTTCATTGAATGTACCGGACATGTCTGAATTATGAATGCACTGAATGTGCTAAACATATAAATGTGATGGATGTTCAGGATTACTAATATGATGTCCCAACCGATGTAACCGGCTGGTTACCACCTGACTGTGTTCAGTTCACATAATGCAGGGCAACCCCTGCACTCTTCAAAGGATCAAAAATTGTTGTTTATTAGATTGCTTTCTAGTAAAATACTAATTCTCGCCTTTAATTCAAGTTGGCCAACGTACAGCTGCACCGTCCACCAGGCCTGCAACCATCTAAGGGACTTTGGTAACTGGATACCCAGAGTAAAGTGTATGAAACTGCGGGGTTTCATGCAGAGTCTGGGGAATTGGTACCAGTGGTGGGTAAAAAATGATATGTGCTCCATCTGATGTTATGCAGTTTAGATAGCTAGAGCCCTAGATATCTATGCTGGTACAAATGTGATTGCTTCCTCTAGTCTAACTGGTATCTACTCAGTTGGAGGGGTTTCACCAGCACCAAATCCAAACAGCCACAACCAATCAAATCAAATGCACATTTTGTAAATATAATCATTGCATGACCTCTACTCCTTTGTTTCCCCATTCCTAATTCCTATGCCCCAAATAAATATTGTTGCCACTGTTTTGCAAATGTGTTGTCGTGAGTATATTATTAGAGATAGTCTTTAATTCCAAAAATGTCTGAAATGAGGGGAACTGTTATTGGTTACGTGTTGGGGTGGCTAAAGGCAATGGCGGGTGGTATGACATCCCAGGGGGTTGTACCAGGTAACAGCTAGCCCACTTAAAAGCTAAACTCTGGGTGGAGGCACTGTGCATTACGAAACAGCATGGAAAAGAACCAGTCTAATGTCAGTTTGGGAACCCAGGCCCCTCAACCTACGTCCCGGGTAGTAGGCAGGGATAGTAGCCCTTGGAGCAGCGCCACCTAGCAGTTACATACCACATGTTGACTTGCACACACTTTTGGGGAAACATTGATTTTACGATTTTGTAAAATGTTACTGTCCATTTTTGAAAATGGAAAATTAGTGGAGCTAGCCGGGGGTAGGGGGTGGGGTGTAACAGGATCAACCAGATATTTCTGTACAAAACACATAAAGTGAGTGTTAAAAATGGGGGTGGGGATTACATTTCTTAATCGAGACCTCAAGGTCCTTGTGCTTTATTCCTAAGCAGGGTTGTCATAATCATAGTGCACCAAATCACCTCCTAGTAGTGCTTTTTTATTTATTTATTGGAATTTTGGTAACCTGATCAGCTCACTGGAACCAGAGGTCCCTTTTACAGGGGCAACTCAGAGTTATTTACAGACATGAACTCACACAGCGAGCAGGAACATAGCATACAATACTTCATAGAGCATGGGTTTAAAATACATACAATTTACAAACAGAGGATGGAGAGAATGCGAACATGTTACAGTTACAGTTAAAAGATTAGTTGACTGACTAATGCCATACATCACAACAAGTAACTGGAGGGACATAAACGCAATACTTAGCACACACAGTGCAGCAAGGAAAATTGCAGGGTACAGTGCAAAAAGGTAAAAGGGGGAAGCAATCAATGACAGGAAGTGCAATGCGAGCTGTTGAGCAGAAAGATTTTGAACCTTTTCTTGAAGCACTCAAGCAAGGGAAAGTTTTGCAGCTTAGGAGGTAGGGAGTTTTTTATTTATTTTATTTAGCTTTTGTTAACTGGGTAAGTGCACTAGCCATAAAATGACTATTTTCAGGCATGACCCGGGAGAGTACAGACATGCAGAAACGTAACAGGATAACAAATTATAAGTGTTTTACATACAATGAGTTAAAGAGGATACAATATATCAGAACACACAAAGCAAAGCGCTTTACATACAATGAGTTAAAGTGGATACAATATATCAGAGACATACAGAGTAGACCATTCATAAGTTCATAGGTGCCTACCTATGCAATGAATAGAGAGGACCTTGGACAATAAATTTTCAGGTGACACATCATATGAACAGAAACAAGGTACACAAAAACAGAAACAGGTAATACAGAAGGAAGAAGTAACCATTGAGAGCAGGGGGCGTCATTAAGGAAAAGGTCGCTAAGTGAGGAAGAGGGGAGCAAGCCATGAAATTAGATTATATGAGTGTATGTAAGTGTGGGCTGAGGACATCTATAAAAGTATCGTTTAATGTTACCTCTAAATGATGAATTCTCTATCCATGCGGGCACTGTTGCTAAGTATTGTTTGGGTCCCTTTAACTGAATTAAACCAAAATAAACTAAATTATTAACAGAAACTAAAACCTGTTCTATATAGTTGGGTCTTCAGATTGACTAAAGAGGCAAAGGCTGTTAGACTGACCAAAATTACAAATGGTTTGCATAAAAATACTCTTGCTATGAAATGATCTCATCTGGCTTTTTGGTTGAAAGGCAGTAACCCTTTATATATCTTTTGATTCATGTCATTCCAACCCTTTGCTGTATGGGGAAACCCAAACTATTTTTTCCCCCTTTGAAATGAAACTTACAAAGAGCTTGTTTCTCTCTTAGGCAATTGTTTTCACATATTTATGCCCATCATTATTTTTGTAGACCATGAAAGAGACTGCAAAGTATTTTCCAAAAGCAAAGTAAACAAACAGCTGGGATTTCCATTTAATTAAACTGCGCCTTAAGAAATAATGCCTTCCCACTTGAGGTTTCCCCAGCCCCCAACAACACTGCAAAGCTTTCTGCAGAGCCCACAAGCGGCAGTGCTTTGAAAAACAATGCCCCCAGCCTGTCACATGTAACATGAGGAGACTGCCTGCAGATCATGGCTTAACATTCCTGCAAATACTCCTACACTTCCTAGGGCCTTCATCCCTATAGTTCACCTAGGCCACACTGCCAGTGGTCTGAATGAAAGAGTTTTAACTAAAGCAGCCCTATAGGAACTGCTGAGTGTTGACTTTAAAGGGCAGAGTTTCTCTACATATTTTGTTGGCACAATTTATTTTAAAAGTTTCACCAGGAAAGACATACTGAGTTGGTAACAGGCAGCTGCTTCCCAGATGAGTCGTGGTGGGGGCTGGGACGCGAGTATACCATACAGAATGTGCAAGTGAAAATACATAATGTAAGGTGCAGTGTTTACATTTCCATTTTTATTTTTTAGACTTGTAAACCAGATGAGCAAAATGCCCATTTTCACAGGTGACAAGTTTAACATACATACGAAAAAGTGACAATATAAAAAAACAGTATAGAAACGTACATCAATCAATGCATTGTACAAGTACATTCATTTCAGTAGTAATAAAAAGTACAGTTACTTAGGAACGCACCATAACAGTAGATCCACTAATTAACAATGCTATAGGCATATCGAAGTGCACTATAACAATAACACCTGAAATGATCAAAGACAAACTAGTTAAGCTGGACCCTAATAAGTCCGCTGGACCAGATGAAATTCATCCTAGACTTTTGAAAGAACTGGCACTAGCCATATGTGACCC
This sequence comes from Neoceratodus forsteri, assembly GCA_016271365.2. Classification (NCBI taxonomy): domain Eukaryota; kingdom Metazoa; phylum Chordata; order Ceratodontiformes; family Ceratodontidae; genus Neoceratodus; species Neoceratodus forsteri. Next base: position 1,312,985,152 of record CM057452.1, on the reverse strand, counting down.
CCTACAGGTCTATTTTTTTAAATCAGTGCAGGAGGGAAGAGTCCCAGAAGATTGGACAACTGCACATTTTATCCCAATTCACATGAAGGGTTCCAAATCTGTTTGCTCCAACTACAGGCCCATTAGCTTAACTAGTATATTCAGTAAACTTCTAGAGTCCTTCACTAAAGAAGTCATAGAATTACATGTTTTACACGGTGGTCATACTGATATACAGCAGCATGGGTTTAAAAATGGAAGATCCTGCTTAACAAATGTAATCAACTTTTATGACCCTGTGATTGAGGCCCTAGATAAAAATATACTAGCAGCCATCTTGTATATTGATTTCGAAAAAGGCATTCGATAGTGTTTCACATAAAGAGTTGATCAATACTTTAAAAGAAATCGGTCTAGATCATTGTATCATCCAATGGATAATAGCTTGGCTTGGGAAGAGGGAACAAAGGGTGTATATAAAAGGGCATATGTCTCCCTAGGCATCGGTGTCCAGTAGGGTCCCATAGGGATCCATGCTGGGGCCCACCCTTTTCAATGTCCTCGTAGCATCACTAGTCAGTACCTCAAAAGCATGGATAGTGAAGTTTGCTGATGATATTAAACTGGGGCATTGGTACTTAATAGACAGGGTGCCAATTCCTTTCAGGATAGTATTACTGTAACACCATAGCAAGACGTGCAGGGACAAAGATGCTGAGGTTCAATGTGAACAAGGGCAAGGTTATGCTCTTAGGTAGAAAGAACTATAGATTCAACTACAAGTTAAATGGATGTACACTTCAAACTACAAATTCCGAAAGGGATTTAGGTATCCAAATTACTGATGACATGACCTTTTATGACCACTGCACCCAGGTAACAAAAAAAGGATGCAACACCCATTGCGAGGAATATTAGGAGCAGGGACATGGATGTGGTGGTGCCACTGGATGTTTCCCTGGTCCGCTCTCACTTGGAGTACAGTGGGAGCTTCTGGATGTCCCATATGAAGTGGGATATCAGGAAACTTGAAGGGGTTCAGAGACAAGCAACCAGAATGGTTCACAAGATAAGAGACAGACCATATGGGGAGAGACTGGGGGAAGCAGGGTTGTTCTCCCTACAGTATAGGAGATTTAGAGGCGGTATGTGCCTGGTCTATAAGGCCTTTAGAGAAATTAACCTCTGGGAGTGTTTGGGATTGAATAAAAGGTTGGACCTAGGAACAAACAGAGGTCACCAATACCAGCTAAAAGGCGATATCTATAATAGGAATCTGAGAGGCAACCTTTTTTTCACAGTGCGTGGTTACACAGTAGAATTCACTATCTGCATGTGTGGTGTCTTGTAGTATGATAAACCAGTTCAAACATGCACTGGAGGAACACTGTCCATCACAACAGTTTCATGTAGTAGTATAACGGTGCAGGTCAAAATAAGGCTAATGCTAGAGGAACCTGAAGCTCATCTTATGAATCTTTGAGAGAGTTCTTGCTGCAGGCCACAATGGTAGGACTATGCCACCCAGCACTAAGACATCTAGCTATCAGTCTACCATGGCCCCCCACTGACATTAGTTTTTTTAACTTTCTTCATTTAAAATTTTGACAACGAACAAACATACATCTGCATAACTTATGATAACATACATGAACTACACTGTATAAATTCACAGACATTTGGCTTACAATTGAATATCATTTAAAATGATTAAACAGACTTTTCAACCTGTAACTCATATTCCACTTAACACCTTTGATCAGATCACTATTGCTAGTTTTAAATTTAAACTTGTCTGTTATTTATTTGATAAATCAGATTTAAAGTATATGTCATTTCACTAAGGAGGATTTGCAACAGATCCTACTATATGTAGCTCGATTCAACCACCAGTTAATTCAGTTTCTGATGTGTTCAGTAAAAATCAGTTTTGGAAGGTCAGTATTCAGTTTTAATTTACAGTATGTTAGGGGATAAAATCCGTAAACTCATTTGCCATATAGAGTATTCATCTCCTCCATAATATTTCGAATTGGGTGAGTTTTTTGTTAAGGGCTGCTGTCAAGGCTTCCATCCTATATATTGATCATGATTTCGTGCCACATCTGTAAAGTAACATTTTTTTGAGACAGCCAATTTTTTGTTATTACTTTTTGTGCTGCTAGGCATGCGATTTTTAAGAATTTGCTTGTGTTGGGATCCCTACAGTCTCTTGGGTAGTCCATAAAAAGGTATAATGATGGGGTTACTCATAATCCTGGGTCCACTATGGATTGCAGGATCTGCTGCAGCTCCATGAAAAATTGTTGAATCTTTGGACAGCCCCAAAAAATATGTCCCACTGCTGCTGGAGAAAACCCACATTTCCTCCAGCAAGCAAAGGCTCCCTCACCCTGATATTTCCCCTGAACTGCTGGTGTTCTAAAATATCTGCTAAATATATTCCAGGCAAACTCTTTCCAGCTGATGGCTGAGATCCCCCAGTGTATTCTCTGTGCTGCCCATTTCCATTGCTTATCCTGTATTTGGAGTCCCAAGTCCTTCTCCCATGTTTTTCTTATAGCTTGGATAGAGTCTCCCCTCCAAGCAAGCAGGGCATTGTATAGAATGGAGTTTATATGCGCTCTAGGTGGGTTCCCCTCTATTGCTGTTTTGAATATTTCTGCAATCTGGGGAGGAGGTGTTCTCCCAGGTGGTAGCTGTGTCTGAAGAGATCTAATATAGGCTCTGATCTGGAAATATCGGAATCTATCCTGCCAAGGAATCTCGTATCTGACAACTAGGGATTGAAAGGCCTGGATCTCCTCTCCCTCGAGGAAATGCCAAATTAAATGCATTTTTTTTCTCTTCCCAGTTCTTAAATCCTTTATCCCATTTGGCAGGGGTAAACGCTGCTAGATAACATACTGACATCAGCATACCTCCATCCTTTGGCCCTTCTATCTGACAGGATTTTGTGCCATGTGTTTAGAGTGGCCTCTGTGTATGGATTTGTCCTCCTCTGTATATATGTACTTCCTCTTTGTGTGAGTAGAGTACAATTTAGATTTGTAATGCCTTCTTCCCGCAGTTCCAATGTTTTCCATTTGGCTGTATAAGTATGGTCCAGCCAGTACACGACTGTTCTTAGCTGGGCTGCTTGGTGGTATGTTTTCAGGTTAGGTAATGATAGACCTCCATCCCTCTTTGGGATCTGAACAGCTGAGAACCGTATTCTCGGCCTCCAAGGACCCCACCGGAAGCGAGAGATTCTTCTGTGTAGTGCTATGAAATATGAATCTGGGATGAGCAGGTGTATAGTCTGGCTTAGATACAGCAGCCTAGGGAGTAGCACCATCTTGATTGCCTCTATTCTCTGTATCGGGGGATAGGAATCGGTGCCCATCTCTAATTCTTTTTTAAGGTTTTCTAGGGTCGGTATAAAGTTAAGTGCAAAGAGCTGGTCAGCACAAAAACTAAGGAGTACCCCCAGATATTTAACATGAGTAAGATTCCACTTAAAGGGAAAGGACCCATATATCCTCTCTGAGGGGGTATATTGATTTTGCAGCACCTCAGTTTTAGTAGTATTTATTTTATACCCTGAAAATTCACTAAATTCTGTTAAGCAGTTCCATAGCAGTTCCAGGGAATGTTCCGGATCTTTTAGATAAATGAGCAGGTCGTCTGCATATAATGCTAACTTATGAGTTTCTTCCCCAAGCTCCCAGCCCCTTACCCCCTCCTCCTGTCACAGCCTCTCGGCTAACGGTTCCAGGTATAGAGCAAAGAGGAGGGGAGAAAGGAGGCAGCCCTGCCTCGTACTTCTATATAAAGATATCGGGGCAGACACACATCCATTAATTTTTATGTAGGCCTTGGGATTTGTGTAGATACTACTTATCACTTTAATGATAGAGTCTGAGAAGCCCAATTTGCTCAGGGTTAATTCCAGGAACTTCCATGCTACCTGGTTGAAAGCCTTCTCCGCATCTAAGCTCAGCAGCAAAAAAGGGGATTTCGACCGGGCAGCATGGTGTAATATGTGCAGGGTTCTTTTTATATTGTCCTGTATCTGCCCTCCTGAAATGAACCCAGCCTGATCTAATGCAATTAATTTGGGTGACACAGTTTCCAGGCATCTTGCTAAAATGGATGTATATATTTTATAGTCAATACTGAGGACAGAAATAGGGCGGAATGATTTGCTTTGTGTAGTATCTCGGCCTAGTTTTGCGATGCTGGAAAGAACTGCAAAATTCCAGGTGTCTGGAAAGGCTTCCCCTGATTGCTCTGTTCTGCATGTCTCCAGCAGCTGAGAAGTAAGTTCTGTTTTAAAAAACTTGAAGAATTCTGAGGTGTATCCGTCTGGGCCAGGGGATTTGTTTGTTTTAAGTTTTTTAATGGCAGTTTCTAGTTCTGTCATCGTGATGGGTATCTCTAAGGAGTCCCTGGTCTCCTGTGATAATCTTGGTAATCTAAGCTTCTCTAAATACTTTTGAATCTGTGGTTCACTTGACGTTTTCTCAGGGGTGTATAAAATTTGATAAAACACTTTAAAGCTTGACAAAAATTTTTCCGGCGTTCGCACCATTCACCCCGTGACAGGATCCCTAATCTGGGTGATAGTAGATTGTGAGGTTTGTTGCCTCGGTCTGTGAGCCAAAAGGCGAGTGGCCCGTGGGCCACATTCATAATAGCGTTAACGCATGCATTGCCGCACATGCTCTGTCTTAATGTTGATCAGGTTCTGAATCTTTTGTTTAACCTCTTGCATGGTTGTGGAGATGGAAACATCCCCAGCTGCATGTTGTTTCTGTAAATCAAGCAGTTGGGTTTGGAGATTTTCCAATTGCCTGATTTTGCTGTCTTTTAAAATATGCTGCATATTTAATATAGTCTCCTCTGAACACAGTTTTTATGGTATTCCAAAGGGTGACTTGTGATATTTCCAGTGACTTATTTTCCTGAATTATTTGTTCAAGTCGGGTTTTAGCCATATCTGTGAACTCTTTCAAGTTCAGCATTTAATTATTAAATTTCCACAGGGTCTGCCCCTTTTTAGTGTTCCACTCCATCTGCATCAGAAGTTTAGTGTGATCAGAGACAGTAGATGGGATGTGGCGACATTCCGTCACCAGGTTTTGGTGTTCCCCTGATACTAGTAGGTAGTCTATTCGAGCATACGAGCCATGGGGATGGGAGAAATTTGTATACTCTCTCTTCCCTGGGTTCTCATGCCTCCAAGCATCCACCCAGAAGGCGTTCCTCAAATGTTCTCTGATCATTTTGCTGGTTGGATTCTGCCTGAAAACCAACATTTTAGATGTGTCTGCCTGTTCCCAGATTTGATTGAGGCCCCCTCCCACAATCAACCTCCCTCTTTGGAGCTCCATAATTTTTTGTATTAAGGGTCGGGTGGCTTCTTTTGTGGACCCTGGTGGAAGGTAGATCGAGGCCAGGGTGATAGATGATCCCTCTAGGCTTCCAGTGAGAACCACTAGAAGGCCCTGTGGATCTGAATAAGTGGAGGTTGTCTGAAATTGAGTGCCTCGGGATATAAGGTTAACTACACCCCGTCTCTTCTTTTGCCTATATGATACTGCAGCTACTTGACTAAATCCTAGTTTTTGTAGCTTTTGGTGCTCTCCCCTATTTAAATGAGTGTCTTGTAATAATACAAATTAGGGTTTTTCTCGTTTTATATCTGTCAAGGCCTTATACCTTTTAATTGGATTATTCAATCCATTAACATTATGTGAAATGATTTTTATGGTAGTTTTATCTGCCATTTAGATGCCTATATAGAATTTCTTGTGTTAATATTTTGTTTCCAGATCCCAGTATTTTTAATCTGCCTTCTCCATGTCCATGTTCTCCCCTGTGCAATCCAATTCTTTTCCCAAAATCTGTGTGTTCCACTAAATTGGTATATCATGAATATGTCCTCAAGTCTTAAGTTCAACATACAAACAACAAATACATAGTCTTCATATTGAAACTGTAACTTTAAAAGCCCCCGAGGTAAAACCAACTGGTTAAATTTACCTTGAGGTAGTAAACTATATATATAATGACCCCCAAGGTAGGGGAACATAATCCCATGTTCCCTGTGAGTTCGAGTTAAAAAACCCGAGTTGGAGGAGAGGAGACCAGTAAGTACCCTGACTCGTTCCTCCTGGACCCTAATTCTAGCGGGTCCTGCCCTGATGAATTGGTCTGTCATCGCCAGTCGTGCCTCCTCTACATGAGCTGTGCCTGAGAGAACTTCCACCCAACGAGGTAACAGGTAGCTCAGTAACCCTGTGTTGCTCGTAAGGAAGAGCATCAGGTAAGGGATATGAATCATTCGCTATGTACATGCAAGTAACGGCTCTTCCAACCCTCCCTTAGCAATCTCATATATATTTTGGTAATCTCAGAGCAAATTCCCTTCAATTTCACAGCCTTACAACTTCTGAGCAACTAAATACTAAGGGAAGAGAAACACTTTCTCAGTCATGACTACTCATCCCCTTTTTATGTTAGTTTCAGCGAAGCTTGGAATCTGAACTGCCTCTGTGAATTTAGAGGGATAAATAATATTAAGAAGAAATGTGCATCTCCCCCCCTACTCTGTGTTACCTTATGGTATTTCCTAACAGTTCAGTGCAGGAAGACTCAGACATCAATGTTAACGTTATTGTTAACGGTCGGGAGAGGAGGTGATATACCAATTCTCTTTGGGTGACCCGAGATCTTCCCAATTGCTCCCTCTTCCCCTACCCATAAAGCCCACAAGCGGTGCTTCTCCGCATGATTGCGAAGTCCAAAATAAGCTTATAGGCTCCACACAGAGCCTCGACCTGCAGCAGCACGTGGCCTAGTTTAAGAAACCGCGGTGGGGGGGGCTGAAAAGCCATTCACAACTCACTGCGAGTATCTCTTCTTTCAGGTATGTCCATTTCCCTTCTTTGTCTGCTCTTCTCTGCTCTGTGTGTGGGTGAGTTTGTGCAACATTAGCTTGATGTCTTGCAGGGTATGGGGTGCCGATGTCTCTCCGGCTTTCTTGGTTTTCCTTCATGATGTCGATTGCCATTGTGCTTGGGTGCGTGGGGATCGGTCTGCTCGTCTCACCACAGGCGGAATGTCGTGGCCTTTATTCTTCAGGGCCTGATATGCTTCTTCCGATGTTTGGTATATCTCGGCACCAGATTCCCAATAGACCCGGAGGTGAGAGGGATGGGGGTCTGAAACCTGACTCCTAGTGTTTTCAGCTTGCGCAGGATAGGGGCGTAAGATAAGTGCTCTTGTTGTATGGCAGGTGGATAGTCTTGATCAAAGAACAATCTTGCCCCATTGTACTCCACTGTCTGTTGTTTCCACTCCGTCCTCAGGATTCTCTCTTTGTCACTGCAGCTAGAAAACTTCGCCACAATAGATCTGGGCCTGGCAGTCGCTGAGGTGGGTTTGGGTACCAGGGCTCGGTGCGCCCTTTCAACTTTAAAACTAAAAGCCTGTGAAAGATCAAGTACATGATGCAGAAGATTTCCCAGGAAGTCACCCATGTCTCCAGTTTCAGTCGCCTCTGGTAACCCTTAAATCCATAGGTTGTCTCGACAGGATCTGGCTTCAAGATCTAGACATTTAGCATTTAAAGAATCCTGTTGCTGAGTGAGGAACTCAACCGCCTGAGAGAGGTGTATCAGATCGTCCTCAGCGGTTGAAATTCTTTCCTCTGTTGTGGTAATTCGGATTTCTAATTTGGTAATATAACTATGCAGTTGTTCGAACCCATGTTTTGTGTCTGACCTAGATTGTTTTATTTCTGCCAGTAGAGTTTCAAATCTTGTTCAAGAAAGGGATTCCAATTCTGTTTCTGTATCCGCTCCTGCCATAATTGCAGGGGAATCTCTCCTGCTGGTAGTTGAACTTGCTGGGCTCAATCTGAGTGGATCAGGTTGTAATTTCACACTTTTTGCTTGAGATCTCTTCTCAGGTTTGCCTCCCCTGTGTGATTTATACATTTCTCTCAATTTTTGTATCTTGAGATTGTGTGGAGTCGAATCTTTGCTGGAAGGCAAGGACAGCCTCAGTACTAGGCAGCCATGTCACTGATGACGTCACCGGCAGCCCTTCCCCCCACTGACATTAGTTATCTGACGTCAGTATAGGACGTCACTATATAGGAGAGTGGTCCCCCACGCCACCATAGTTCTCCCGCCAGAGACTCTGCACATCCAGCTGAAGGAGAACCAAGGACGTTATTCCAAGAGTCGAAGAAAAGGCAGTAGTAGATGTGATAGAAAGAGAGAAGCAGGGGGAAGGAGGGAGGAAAATCGGGCCTGATGCAAGAGCTTCTCTCAAAGATCAACTGTTATGGTAAGCTCTTACGTATCTGTACTATCTTACTTCAAGGAAGGCTCCTGCAGCAAGACACACTGATAGGACTGAGTCCCACTCCCAAGCAGTACTGGTTATCACCAGGATAACATCACCAGAAGGAGGACACGTCAGCAGTCAAGAGCTCATAACAGAAGGCCCTGCAGAACTGCCAGGCTGAAACTGGCTAAACACCTAGAGGCAATTCCTGGCTGTAATGCTTGGTGAAGGTGTGGACAGAACTCCAGGTGGCAGCTGTGCAGATGTCAGCAGCAGACACATTTCTGAAGCAAGCTGTGGAGGCAGCCATACCCCTGGCGGAATGGCCCTTGACCACCCCCAAAAGGGGCTTGTTGTACTTGCAGTAAACAATGCAATTAGCTAACCACTTAGACAAACACTGTTTGGAAACAGGACCGCCCTCTCTCTTGGGGTGAATCGAAACAAACAACTGATCAGTTTTCCTCAAAGACTTGGTGCAGTTTGTATAATACCGCAACATTCTGGGAACATCCAAAGTATGGAGCAAGGCCTCCCCCTGATTAGAATACTCAGGAAAATAAACTGGAAGGTGGATGGATTGATTTAATGTAAACTCAGACACAACCTTAGGCAAAAGCTTAGGAAATGGTGGTTGACTGTAGCAGCGATGTTCATTGAGGTCCGACATGCACGAGTTGACAGTGGGAAAAGAACTGAGGTGGTGTGGGGGACCGCCTTCCTATAAAATTTATACTGACGTCAGAGTACTGACATTTGTCGAGGAGTCCCCCATGGTAGACTGTTAGGCAGAAGATTTCTGTGTGGTCTTAGTGCCTGATAGCATAGTCCTACTGGTGTGGCATGCTGCAAGAGCCTTCCTCAAAGTAAGATCAATAAAATCCAGTAAAAAGCATTATAATTAAATAAAAGTAAAAATATATAAATGTGCAGTCACAGTTTACAGGCAGACAGGGCAATACAAAATACAGATGAACAGACGAATAACAAGTGCTACACAGTATTGGGAGCACAGCCAGCTAGTAGCATATTACCACCATGCAGACCGCTAGCATGTGACAGCTATCAAGCCAATGCAGAAGGCAGTCTCAAGAGCAATAATATCCTGATATAACTAACCGACCGGCATGGTTAGCCAAGGAAGGGAAAGAAACTGCTCACCACTAGAGTGGGGGACAAGGTGGACACCAACAACTTTATGACGACAGAACACAGGGGTCAAGAACAGTTCCAGGAGCGGGTAGTAAAGTCAGGAAGACAGAATTACCAAAGATGAACAATTTCAAGCAGCAGTATGTGTTAGTTAGCGAAATAAAATAATCACACAGGTTTTTGTAGCAACAATGTTTTTCTGACATCCTTAATTCCCAGAGATTTTTAAAAAAAAAAAGCTTTGATTACTACTTGTGTAATAACTCAAGTCAATAAATATGTCTGCCACCAGCAATTTTAAAAATCCCTTCTTCTGAGTTTACTTAATTTTTTTTATAATGTATTCTTAATGCTCCCCTCTCCGGTTCTGCCTTCCTCTCCCAGGGCAGGCCCAGCCTTTTCGCCTGTATCCCTGGCACATACTTCTCCCACTTCAACCCCACAGACATACTCCCATAATGTGGCCTGGCAGAACCAGACTTAAACCTCCCATCTCCTCCAAGAGAAGGAGGTAGGAGAACCCTTGGTGTGAAGAGTGACCAGTGGCAGGAGGCAGGGCTCGAGCACCCGAGATCCTCATGCACGAGTCAGGGCATTTTCCTTGTTACAGTGTTCCGTCCTCCACCCAGGACATTGGCACACCAGAGTCCCCAATCACACACACATGTAATGCATGCCAGAGAGGAGCCAAGCTGATCTCCCCTTCCCTCCCATTGTAACTCCATTGAACTGTTCTCATTGTCACCCAGGTGGCAGTGTTGTAGGGGGGCAGCTAACCTCCCTCCATCCCTCCCAGAGGAAAGACAGCAGCCCTTGGGGCACTCAGTTTTTCATCCACTGGCCAACCAAAACAACTGAGGCTTGCTTCTGAGCCCTGGCCACCAGCGTCACGAGCTGCGGTGCTACTCGAGTGTCAACAGGCTGGCCTTGAGTTTACTTTTCGACTGTAACTATGTTCACACTGTGGATGTATTAGAGTGGTGTTTGCATGCAGTTCTGAGGATAACGCAGCACAACACCACATTTGAGTTTTGATTTTTTTAATGGTTGGTGCGGCATGAGAGCAGGAATTTTTAAAACTTCCAAACCACATATCGCAGTTCAGAAATTAAATAAAATGAAAAGAACAAAGGTACTGATGTTTTTCCCAAAAATACATTATGACTAAATAAGTTATATGATGACGTTTGTTGATGATAAACAAATACTGCTACTTTAAATTGTTTGATTTTTTTTTAACAGCTGATGAGAGTGCCTGCTGATAGGACTCCAACAGGGGGTTGCCGTTAGCTTCCCATCTTAACAGCAAGGACATCATAAGAAGACTTCATATTCATGCAGTGCATGTGGTCTCATGATGATGACCTCATTGAAGGAGAAACCTAAAGGTCCTGGCTGCCTTGTGGTGGAGTAACATCTGCAGACACCTTCCACAAATGAGAGACCTCAAGCTGAAAATGAACAGGGTAAAGACTATTATTAGCTGAGGTGTAGGACAAATGTGTCTTTTGGTTCAGTAGTTCCCCATAAAGAGAACATTCTTCCCGGGTTCTAACTGCTGACCACTAAAAGATGTGCAGTGTTCTAGCAATACGTATTTTGGCATTTTTATATATGAAATTGCCAGCAGATACAGGCCTATCGGTCTATCTAGACTGCTCGAGTGTGCAGCACTTCAGCCTTTCAGACTGTTCTGTAGGTGTTACTGTTGAGGACAACTTCACAGTGGCTCAACCACACCCATTTCCCTCTCTGCAAGGACATGAGCTGCTCAACGTTAATAATGAGTCCCCATCAAGACCCTGTTATTTAAGGAGGTCTTCAGGCAGCTTCTCGTCCCATTTGTGTACCTGTGTCTCAGCCAGCACCACTGCTGCCAATGCAGTTAAGAAGCTGCTTGCAGCACTCCTGTCAATCATGTTTTGCCGTGTGCACTTTCTAAGGACATTTGTGAAGTAGTGGCTTCGATTTCAGGAAGATGTGAACAAGCTGGGAAACTGGTCTGGCTCCTGGAGCCTGAGATTTAATGTAGCCAAATGTCTGGGAAGAAAAAAAACAAGGCAGGACCTACACATTGTACGGGGCTCCAGTCGAAAAGGAAAAGGATCTGGGGGTCATAACAGTAAGTGGCAGAAACGAGACAAGCAGTGTGCAGCCACTATCAAGAGAAGTGTCTGTCAGAATGTATTTATTCACAATTTGGTGAATAGGAAAGGCACTCTGTCAGAGCTCGTTTCAAGGTGCATCCCATGGGAAAGGGGACCATCAGCAGCAAAAGGAGGGTGACCAGTACAGCAGAGGAAATTGTCCTTACAAAATTCTGCTCAGGCCCCACCCAGAGTGCTGAGTGCAGTTCTATGGGGGGGCATAAGCTATGAGGAGAAACTAGAGGCTCTTAACATATTCACCCTAGAGAAAGGATGCTGAGAGGGGACATGAATGATGTAGCATTTAGTGTTTTTTCTCTATAAGTATTGCAATTAGGTTACAAGTAACAGGTTGAAGAAAACACAATCATTAAAAAAATTCAAAAACATTTCATCACTGAAATTATACCACATGATCTCAGACTTTCGTATACTTGGTATGTGCTTTCACTGCACAGCACACTTACGAACATACGAAATTTGCCAGCAGATAATGGCCTAGTGGTCTGTCAAGTCTGCTCGAATGTGCAGCTAGCACCCCTTATTCTACACTTACTTCACGGGTCTTCTTTTATCTTCTACGGCTCCAGGGTCAATGACAGCCATGTCTCAGACCCAGCTTTGTAAATGCTACACTGTAGGAGATGTTACCGAGCGGTACATGCACGGATCCCTGGAGATACCCACCCAATTGCCCGCGGATCTCCATGCAGTGAGTGCATAGTGCTGTCCCAAGTTTGTACATCCCCAGTGTTCAGGGACCAACGCACAATAAATGGGGAGAGGGAGTACTGACTTTTTAGACTGTGCTGGTGCTGTTCATTAATGAAGTTCTTTCAAATATTGAGTATCACCCCCAACCCAGATGCTACATGGCTACCCACTCACCCGCCCAGTAGATCTCCGCTCTCCGATCCAGGCAGTATGTCCCAGCAACACCATCAGGCAGTGTCCAGTCCCTTGTGTCTGAAGCTGGTGTCTGCCTACGCACCCGCCCCATGGACCTCAAGACACCGCTCACACACTACGGCCCCCAATGTTTTGCATTCCTTCCCAGTGACACAGTGCAGCAGTGATAGCAGCATGTGCAGAATGCCACAATACCCCCTTTCATGTGAAGCATGACAGCAGGTCAGAAACAGAGATGTGAAGCCAGCCCGGTGGCGCTGAGGGTTGAAAAGCTGGATGTCACACCTCGCGCCATGCCGGCAACCCAGGTTCTGGAGCGAGCTCGGGTTGCTGAGGGTCGGCAGGGGAGGACTAGAACTGAGTGTCTGTAGATAGCTCTCCTGATCCTGGGGAGGGTTCGGGGATTGTCCGCTGCACTGGTACCCCCGGTGGAGGCTGGGGCACTGCAATGCACGGCTAGCAGATATTCGGGGATTGAAGCATGACTGACATCTTCTGGGTGCATGCAGGAGTGCGTGCACGCTGGGTGGGACATCATTGCACGTCTGTACTCTGGGGAGAAACTACAGAAAAACCCCCTTCCTTTGGGTGAGGCGACGGTGATCGGAGGTAGTCCGTCCGACCTCATGCCTGATGCCGGCCGACTCTCTGGTTCTCCTTGGGGTCTGGGGTCGCTCCTTGGTGGGAGGAAGTGCCCAGACCTCGCATACCTGATGTAGCCCGGAGCAGCTCGGTTCAGGCAGGCGGTTGTGTATGGCAGCTGCTGAAGAGACCCTGAGAGAAGCCCCGAAGGTAAGGCAGCATAAATAGAAGATACAAAAAAAAAAAGAAAGAAACAGAGATGTGAGTGAGACAGACACTATCCCCAGCACAACTTGCTTCACCGTGTCTGGAGGAAGACAGAGGTGCGAAAAGCTGAAGAGACACAGCAGTGATAGCAGCATGTGCAGGATGGCACAATACCCCCTTTCCTGTTCAGGATGACAGCGGGTCTGAAATGGAGAATTGCAGCACAGCACAGCACATTCCATTCCCCATCACATCGGCCACATCACTGTAGTAGCACATCACACCCAACTTACTTTACTGCACCGTAGTAGCAGATCACACACCACATCGGACAGGGCAGTAGTCCACACAGTTGCCACAGTTCGTCTTCTACTAGGATACCAGAGTGGCAGATGACACCCGACTTGATCATATGACATGAACACATCAGCCACCTTTGTTGTAGTACCCTCTGTACAGCACTTCTTGGCACTGTTGCACGTTGTGACATTAACCCATTTCCTACAGCGACAGAGTGGCACATGTATTCTGTGACAGTTGCAGAACAGCCAGTATGATGTACAGTATGAACACTTCACCTACAATTCTAGTAATCCCCCTGTACAGCACTTGTTCTGTATGGCTCCTTAGAACCAATGACAGAAATATGAACAGCAATCCTCCGAACACAGAGCAGTGCCCAAGCACATGCTGCTTGATGATGCAGAAACAGTGGCTGGTGATGGAGTGTACCGCGATGTTCCTCAAAGTTGGTTGTAAGTGTTCCCTGCAAGGCACACTCCAACAGAAGACAGTCCTGGCTGCAAGTCAACACAGTATTGTTCTGGTGACAGATGAGCATGTCATTCATGTGCCCCCCCCACACACACACACACACATACATAGACACACACAATGCGACCAGTGCAAGCTGCTGTACAGAAAGCGAGAGAGAGAGAGAGAAAGAGAGACAGGGAAAATGGAGGCAGAAAACCCAGAACAGTGTCAGTGCTTGTATGTGGAACACAGCTGGTAGGTACACAGAGAGAGAATCAGGCAGCATTGGAACACAGCTGTTGCGTCTGTGTATGTGTCTGTCGTTTCCCCCACACAGAGTTCTACTTATGATAGGAGAAAGAGACACACATACCGCATTTGTGGTTTTTTTGGGGGGGGGTAACTGGCCTCTGTTAAACATAATTGCACACAATATTCTTGATAAAAATGTAACAGACCATGTCATTAGTTCATCTGTCACATTTCTAGCTGCATAAGTAACAGGATATATGTATTTTTTGTTAGGGACTATTTTACAAGGTGGCAGATTACATGATCTTTTTTGGTCTTTTAAGTGCAAAAAAACACATTTTAGACACTTTCGCATTTTTGGTTGCGTACCCCATGTTATAAATGCAACAGCCAACTCCAGGGATTAACACACACCCGGGTGCTGTGAGGGCACTCGGATGGGTTATTGCTTACTTATCAAGTGGAGATGGGCGTAGACAGTATGGGCTGAGACTCACTTCCAACCTTATTATGTTAGTGACATTTTTGTAAGCATAAAAAGCTTACTTATTCAAAAATATTTGCTACTTTTTCAGACTCTATTTTCAGAAAACACCTGTACATGTGGCACAGGTACTACTCACCAAATACTTACAACTATCCCTTCAGAAACACAGGCCCACCTCCCTCCAGTCACATTCACAGGCAGAAGTGTAACCAGCAAGACTAGCTCTGTTTCAGCTAGATCCCTCCAAGAGCTCTCAGTAAATAATACAATACATTTTCTAACAAATGTCTGTTTTGACTCAAAGGGTAGTGTTAGTGGGAGCAACTACTTAATATTTAATGATCCTAATGAATGTCGGCCAAATGTACCCTTTAAAATGTGTCCACACTGCCAGCCCACGCTGCCAGTGTTCTTTCTTTTGTGCAGCTGAGTGCTACAGTATCTGTCTGCACCCCTACCTACCACCTTAAAATCAAATTGTAGTAGCCTGCCCCATAATTGAATCCTTCCATACCAGTGTAGGTTGCCTCGGAGAAGGGAGGGGAAATGCATTTGCAGTGGACTTTGTGGGCACTGGGCAGAAATTTCAGGCAACTAAGGGAGTGGAACTCTGAGCCTAAATTATTATTTAGGGCCCTGATGGACCTTAACGCAACCCTGTCCAAAAGTGACCCAGCACTGCTGCCCCACAGGTCAGACCAGGAGCTGAATCTCACAAAGAACTGACATACATCATTCACACGGGTAACTGCTATCTGACACTCAAAGTAACGTGAGCCTAGGAATCTCCAAAACATGAGCCCCACTTGATGACTGAAGGCATACAAACTGAAGCAGAGAATCCAACATCGTAGACTCTCCATTATAATTACAGAGGTTGGCACCAGCCCACTGTCACATTCGGGAAGATTTTGTATTGGGCTAGTAAAACATTCCTTTAACTAGCCCTGCTGACTTTAATTGGAGAAGGTAACATTTCAGTTAGGACAGCAGTTGGGCCAGTGGAAAAGTCTGTGGTCCCAGTGAATTTTTACAATCACTAGTCCTACCGTTTAGTAGCTGTAAACTTCATTTCAACCCTTGTAATAATAATTGTATCTCTATACCACATAACTATTGGAGCTAAAAGGAAACCCAAAAGCAAAGGTCACAGGCTTCTCCCACTATGTCAGTTAAAGGGCCGCTGTTTTCTCCCCCCCCCCCCATAATCATGCTTATGTTACTGCTGCTGATGTCACAGTTACTATCCCTGCTCTGAGTTGAGTGGCATGGGTTCATTAAACGCTTGTTTGGGGGGTTTGTACTGATGGTTAGATTTAACTAGCATAATGATTCCACCCAAATAAAAGTTTAAGTGGTCACACAGTTCTGCAAGTCACTGCACTCCTGGAAATAAAACTCCACTCACACACTAAAGTTAGATGCTTCCAACAAACTTTATTTGCCTAAAGCTGGTATATATTTTTTACAAAGTGTGCGTAGCAAACTGCCTGTTGCTGGTGGGGAGCCCACTGCCCCAGCGCTTCAACTATAAAGGATTCATCGGGGGACTTGAGGCAAATAACGTTTGTTAGAAGCATCTAACTTCAGTATATGAGTGCATGTTTATTTCTGAGAGTACACTGACTTCTAAAACTATGTGACCATATCTGGGGTTCGCCCCCATTTCACTGCACTGCCCAGCATCTCACTTGATGGGCAACTGCTTCCTGGATTTCTCATCTAAACATTTCAGTGGGCCTAGTGTAAGTATAGTACCACCCCCTGGGATGCAGCAGCTCCCTACTGCTCCACAGGATTAGTTCAAGTTCAAGTTTATTGCAGGAAAACTCCATTGAGCAAGCTCATTCACAAGGAGGTCCTGTGACATAAACACTTATGGCCAGATATTCAAAAGGGTTGCGCCATGCGCAATAGGGTTGCGCCTGCGCAAGTCCAAACTTGCTCCATTCTGCGATATTCAGCAGGAGGCAGTTGCGCCACAGAAAACATGCTGAGCAACAGCGCAATGCAAATGAATGCATGCTGAACTGGAGGAGGAGGAACCATGCATAAACTGCACAGCCGAGTATTCAGCCGGGCTGTGCAGAGTTGTGCAGGCGCAACCCCAACCTGCGCTGCGGAGACTTTGAGCCAAAAAAATAGGCTTAAGTCGGGGCCACCCACAGGTGAGCTGCTGTATTGCAGGGCACAACAGCAGCTACCACCTGTGGCTGGCCTAACCCAGTCCCTGTGGCCCCCATGGCCCGATCGCGGGCATAGTGTCTCCCCACCAGCCCGATCGCGGGCATCAATGTAAGCTCCCGCCCTCCTCCCGTACATATCCCTGGTGGTCAGTGGACGAAATGCCCGATCGCGGGCGGTATGTATAATAATTCCACCCCCTCCGTTCACATCCCTGGTGGTCCAGTGGACGAAATACCCGATCGCGAAGTATGTGTGATAAAACCACCCCGAACATAGCCTGGTGGCTAGTGTCCCCACCCTACCCACCCACGAAGCCCCACCACCCGCTCCCCGGGCGGCGGTGGGGCAGCATCCACCCGCCTGCCGCCCGCGCCCGCCGACTGACTGCCGGTAGGCTGCACCATTGTTGCAGGCAGAGCCAATGGGCGTGCAGCCCATAAAAACTGTGGAGGACTTGAAGAAACTATTCTTGCCACCTGGGGTGTTCCTCCCCAACACCCTCTCCCGCTCCAGTACCCGTAATGGTGGCTGAACCAATGCAGACTCCTATTTCTGCACCTGCCATTAGTCACGACTCTTACGAAGGTTGAGGATCTTCTCTACTCCTCCCACCCCAAGGGAGGATGACTGGGAGACCTGGATAGACTATGTTGCCCCCCAAGGCTAGAATGGCAATGCGGGAAGCGAAAAGCAAATGAGGGTTGGTGAGGCCTCCGAGGTCCTGCCCTGGCTACCATCCGTACTACAGGGCCAGTAACCCTGAAGTGACTGCACAGGCCTATCTTGAGGCCTTGTAGAATGTGTAGGGAGCCCAGATTCTGATGAGGACCTATGGTGGAGAGTAAGAAATGCACAACAGTACCAAGGGGATTGTTGTCTGTGTATGTATCTCGGCTGGAAAAATTGTTGCAAGAATGCCTCAGAAAGGGTAGTTTGCCAGCGATTGAACTGGACCGAACCAGGCTGGACAGGATCCTAAGTCTGCCCCTTCTCAGAACTGCTGTTGCTTCAGTTACGCCTGGCAAATCGACTGGAATCCCCACCCTCCTATGATGAGTTAATGAGAGAAATTAGGAGTTGAGAAAAGGCGACCTCAAGAGGGACCTGCACCAATAGCTGCAGCTCTGACCCGAAGAGTGACTGAGGTGACCCATCAAGTGAAGTTCAGGACAGAGGTTGGCAGTCAATGAGTGCTCTGACAAGGAAAAAGATATGCCACAATGGGGCGAACTGTTGAGAGAAATCCGGGAATTCAAAAACAGTCCCTTTATGAAGGCCACGCCTGCAAGTACAGGCCCTGACCTATATCCGACTGCATCTGCTATGGGGGTGAGGGTACCCACCCATGTATCTCCTGCTGATAACAGCTCCGAACTCGATTCCTTGACCATGGAAGTGGAGAAACTGACGAGATGTCTCCAAATGCTTATCATGCCGCAGACAGAGATGGCACCAAGGTTTCCAGTTAGTAATACCCCCGCCCTGGCTCCCAGTGTGGCGCCTCGGCCAGTTCAAACTCCAGAAAATATGTTTTGCTATAATTGTGGGAAGGATGGGCACATGAAAAGAGAATGCCGGTCCCCAAAAGACACTGACAAAGTTGCATATAGGCTACAAGGAGAGCTTCAGAGAACAAATCAGTGGTTAAGAGGTGCACAAAATGATTCCAGTGAGGGCACCAAAAATGCTAATTCACGTCCTTTTGTGGCAAGGTCAGTTGCCCAGGCCCCCACTACCGCCTCTCCAGACTGGTCCAGAATAGTGGGTCCCTCCATGGAGACCACTGTAAAGGTGAATGGAGTGTCTACAAGAGCTGTATTAGACAGTGGCTCCCAAGTGACAATTATGTTCCAGGATTGGTATCAGAAAGCATTTGTCAGACGTACCACTACAACCATTAGAAGGACTGCATGTATGGGGGTTAAGGTGAGAAGGCCTACCCCTATTCTGGGTATATCCGAATTTGGCTGTCTTTCCCCACCTCCGTGGCTGGAGTGGCGAACAAGTGAGACCCTAGCCTGTGTGTCCCCCCACTGGACTGTATGATGGTGTCCCTTTGTTGATTGGAACAAATGCTCATATATGTTGGAAGGCTGGCACAGTTGTGTTATGAAAAACAGGGTCGAAGACTAGTAGAGCTTTAAGAGTTCCAGCTTTAATTAAGAAGGCCTATGAGGCACAGAGAGATGCTGAAAAATAGAACCAGAGGAACCGGTTGAATTGTATGGAAGAAGGATCCTGAGTCTCTGATCCTGGCGCCAAATGCCCAGTGTACCTTACAGGGAGAGGTCCGTATCAGAAAGGATGTTAAGAATAAAATATTAATGTTGGATGCACCAGGCGATGGAAAATTGCCAGAGGGACTGCTGGTCAAGCCTAGTATTTGCCCGCTAGAGCCCATGCTTATGCCAGAAGGGTAATAGTCCAAGTTCATAATGTGTCTGAAAGAGACATTCGAGTAAACAGAGGTTGCATCCTGGCTAATGTGCATTGTGCAGATACTGCAGTGCTACCCAGCAGCAAGAGTTGAGGAAGATGACAGAGTAACATCCGACTTGTTTGATTTCGCTACCCCATTGCCAGCTGAATGGAAAGTGAGGATCAGTGAGAAGTTTGCCCAGAGAATGTGACTATGCTTTAAAGGAATGGGACGAGGATGCGGCAAGGAGCGAGCACAATATCCGCTGCATGACGAAAAGACCATTTCGTGAGAGGTCTCGATGCCTGGCACCTGCTGATATAGATGATGTGAGACGGCATCTGCAAGAGATGTTAGCTGCTGGTGTAATACAAGAATCCAGAAGCCTTATGCTTCCCCATTGTGGTAGTGGAGGAAAAGAATGGGACAGTAAGGATGTGCGTGGATTATCGCACCTTAAACGGCAGACTATCCCTGATCAGTACACAATGCCCCGCATTCAGGATGCTTTGGACTGCCTAAACGGGAGCAAGTGGTTCTCTGTGCTGGATCTCCGCAGTGGTACTACCAGATCCCGATGGCCCCAGAGGACCGTGGAGAAGACAGCCTTTATCTGTCTGCTTGGCTTCTATGAATTCATGAGGATGCCTCAAGGGATTTCAGTGTGCCCCAGCCACTTTTCAACGATTGATGGAGCGTGCAGTGGGGACATGAACTTACTAGAGTGCCTGGTATACCTAGATGATGTTATTGTGTTTGGCAGCTCACTGGAGGAACATGAGAGCAGATTATTTAAGGTATTGGACCGACTGGAGGACTTTGGCTTTAAACTGTCCATTGATAAGTGTCAATTCTTTCAAACATCAGTAAAGTATGTGGGACACATAGTATCCACCGAGGGAATAGAGACCGACCCAAGTAAAGTTGAGGCCTTGACCACCTGGCCACAGCCCAAAAATCTAAAAGAACTGCAAAGATTCCTGGGATTCTGTGGTTATTATCTGCGCTTCATCAAGGACTATTCAAGAGTGATCCGCCCTTTACTTAACCTTACTCAAGGGTATCCCCCAACCCACAAAAAATACCAAAAGTCAGCGTCCCTCAAGACTGAAAGAGTATATTTTCGTCCGAGTGAAGTATTTGGGGCTCGCTGGACTCCTGATTGTGAGACTGCTTTTCATGAGATTATATATCAACTTACCCATGCTCCAGTGCTGGCCTATGCCGATCCAAGAAAACCCACGTCCTGCACACTGATGCTAGCTTGCAAGGGTTGGGGGCTGTGTTGTACCAAGAGCACGAGAATGGCCTGAGACCAGTGGCCTTTGCCAGTAGAAGCCTGACCCCATCCGAACAGAACTATCCTGTACATAAGTTAAGAGTTCCTAGCTTTGAAGTGGGCTATTGTTGACCAATTCCATGAGTACTGTATGGGGCTAAAATACTAGTAAAACTGACAATAATCCTTTGACCTATGGCAGACCTCAGCTAAGTTGGATGCCACTGGCCATAGGTGGCTTTCTGCATTATCTACATATGACTATGCTCTCGAATACCGAGCAGGTCTGAACCATATAGATGCTGATGCTCTCTCCCGGAGGCCTGTTCCCAGAATGATTGGTTCCGATTGGCAGAACCGGACATTCGGGCACTCTGCGGAAGTTTGACAGGGAGGAACAAATGTCCACGACGCAGTGGACTGCATGGTGGATTGCTTGGGACCCTCTGAGAATTGCATACCTGCTGCTTATTGCCACTTTTCTGCAATAGACATTGGTGCACTGCCTCAGCTGGACAATGACAGTATTCGGCGGGCTCAATCCGCGATCCCATGATCAAAGCAGCTTTAGAAGCCCTCTATGCAGGAAAAGATGTGCCAAATTACGCCCACTGATTTGAGAACTGCACTGTTATACAAAGAAGGTCCTAAGTTGAAACTGATCAATAAACTGTTATACAGAGAAACAGTAGACAGAGGGGACAAGTAGACAAACAACAACTAGTGCTGCCACTGCCTTTCGAGACTCAGTACTGATGTCCTTGCACAACCACATGGGGCACCTTGGTATAGACAGAACACTTGACTTGGTGAGATCCAGATTCTATTGGCCTAAGATGGGGGCTGATGTGGAGCAACACATTCAAACTTGTAGTCGCTGCTTACAGGGGAAAGCTTTGCCCCAGAGGGCTGCCCCCTTGTTAACATCACCACCAGTACACCCATGGAGCTGGTCTGTATTGATTTTCTGAGTTTGGAGTCAGATCAAAGAAATATCAGTAATGTGCTGGTGGTCACTGACCATTTCACGAGATATGCCCAAGCTTTCCCCACCAAAGACCAGAAAGCATCCACTGTGGCCAAAGTACTTGTAGAAAACTTTTTTGTTCACTATGGGGCTCCACAAAGAATCCATTCTGATCAAGGGAGAGACTTTGAGAGTCGTCTGATCAAAGAGATGCTTTCTCTGTGGGGAGTGCGAAAGTCCAGAACCACTCTTACCACCCCAGGGGACCCACAGCCTGAACGCTTCAACCGGACTTTGCTAGATATGCTAGGCACCCTGCACCCAAAGGACAAGCCTAGATGGAGCCAACAAATTAGCACCCTGGTACATGCTTATAACTGCACCAAAAGTGATGCCACTGGGTTCTCCCCTCACTGATGTTTGGAAGAGAAGCTCGACTACCGGTAGATGTGTGTTTTGGGGTCTCTCCTGATGGGGTTCAAGCTGACAACTATTTACAATATGTGCAAAGTTAAAAGCCCAGCTAACTCATGCTGTACTAACTGGCTCAAACCATGGCTGCCAAAAGAAATCTGGCCAACAAAGAAAGGTATGATAAAAAGGTGAAAGCACAGGAACTCCAGGAGGGAGATCGGGTATTGCTAAGAAATCTGGGACTGCATGGCAAACACAAGATTGCTGACAGATGGTACCATCTCCCTCACATTGTAGTGGGCAAACTAGATGATCTGCCAGTGTACAAAGTAAGGCCTGAGAATAATTCAAAAGATGTAAAAACAATGCATAGAAATCATTTACTACCCAATGGACAAATCTTGATTGAGTCTGAGCCCCTAGAAGATGCCCCCTCTGGACCAGTGACTAGAGCTGCTGCTAAGAAAAGATCAAGAAAGTCTGTACCTACAGAAGCAGAGTTAAAGTCTTCCCCTCCACAAGTCCCAGTTGAGCATGACTGTCAGTCCATATCAGAAGAAAGTGAGAGTGACTTTGAATACTATCCTTCTTACGAACTGAGTCAATTGTTTCGGGGCAATCCCCTAGTCAATACTGGAGATGAAGCTGGGCCTTCTGGACTGTTTAAGCCCCCAGCTTCGTCCCTGGAGCCAATGCTCCCAGAAAGTGAAGTGCAAAGCATCACATCAGAGGAAAGGGAATCATTGTGCTTGGTTGAACTGTTTGAGCTTTCAGGGGAGGAAAATGATGGATTGGGTCAGACTGGAGATACACCAGAACAAGAAGAGTATTTTGAGTGCCCTGACAGTCCACTGCCAGTGTCCGAAAGCTCTCCATGTGAGCCAAATGTTGTGGACTCAGAAACTGTAACTCCTGGAGCTGAAAGTGCCCCAAGTTCTAGCCTCTCTACCCCATGGAGACTCCTGACAAGTGAGGACAATGCTGAAAATGAGGCTCAGAGTGCAGAGACTGTAACAGTTCCCCCTAGAAAGACTGGTCGAGCTGTAAAGCCTGTGGTGCACCTCAGTTATGATTCCCTGGGCCGGCCAGTGAACCTGCCTCTCAGTGTTGTCCATAAAGGAGTGTATGTGTCCCCGAGCTCATTGCCCAAACTGAGCATCAGTGCCAACTCCAAGTTACTTGTGTTGCCCTCTAAGTATGGTACCCTTGCCCCGTCCAGCCCCAAGGTAACTGATAGGGAAGGGCCCCCTCTCTTCAGGTTTCATGTACAAGAGGTAATAACTTGAGTTACTGGTACAATGTGTGTGTAATACTATGTAAAGAGTGACGTACTGCAATGTTTCAGAAATGTGTTCTTGGTAAAATGATATACTGACTGATCGATTACATGTGTGAGCCTAATGCAAATGTATATGGTTGCAGTTGAAACTTATGGGTACTTGCTTGACGCGGACGTCAAGCTTTCCCAGGCCAGGAAGGGTGTAACCCTCCTGCAAATGGGGGTTCCCAAAAGACTTCCAGGAGCTTGCTTGAATGCTCCAAGCCTGAATGGTGTTTGGCGTTTAAGCCATTTATCAGTGAGTGTTTTTAGAGCCTCTGGTACTGTCTCTTTACGAGCTGTCTGCTTGCAGACATAATTAGTTTGTATGGGGGGACTGTGTGCTTCTCTGTTTGAGTACCACTCGAGCTGCTGCCAATTCACTCCAGTTTTGCAGTCACTAGAGTGCAAAGGAACCTATCTAAAGATGTAACTGTTTGCCAGAAATCATTTAGAGTAATAATGAAATTACAGTTTGTCTAACCTGCTTTCTTTGCAGTCAGAACTGTGTCTGCCTAGTTCCCATTCTGGTTTTGAACTGCTGAACTGGACCAATCAGTGTGGGAAGCTAGCTCTAAAATGGTGCCTTGACGAATCAGAACTTGGACTCATAATCTGAGCCAGCCACAAGAGGATTGTATGGGCAGTGACTCTGGAGATGTAGTTTAGACTTCGCCACTTTTGGACCAACAGCAGCAGTCTATTGTGAGTGACAGCCAATCCAGTCAAGAACTGGGAGGAACCCAAAGGAAGTGCTGGTTTGTCTGTTGGAGTTTCAGTTTAGCTCTGGCAGTGAAGGGAAAGGAACCCTGTGCTCCTTCAGTGCACAGTTTTAGTCAAAAAACGTGTGTAAGGCCCAGAGTTCCGGTCTGCAGCTTGTGTAACTGCTTGTTAGGACTGAATCCGTCCTGTGAAGAGAATCAAAGGATATCTGAAGAGTACAAACCAGGCTCACCCTGTAGAAGACTGGAGAAATTGCTGAATTGCACTCGGTCTGTCAGGAACTGAATCTGCTGTGTGTTCTCCCGGGTATTGTGCAGTAATTGCGATCGGATAGAGAAGCAGCCTGCCTGGTATAGTACTTTCTGTTTTACCATATAAATGTGTGAAGAGGCTTGTGTACCTCAAGTGAATCCTGCTGCCATTAAAGGACTTTTGCCTGTTACTGTTCACCATATAAATGTGTGAGGAGGCTTGGTTAGCTCAAGTGAATCCTGCTGCCATTAAAGGACTTTTGCCTGTTGCAGTTTGCCATATAAATGTGTGAGGAGTCTCGTGGAGCTCAAGAGTAGCCCTGCTGACATTGAAGGACCCTATCTTGTTTGGAGGTCGTGAGTACTAATTCAGGGTCGCTCTCCTTGTTGAATTGCCACATTGAATCCAAATGGAATCACTGTACTGCTGACTGTTTAAACTAATTTTCTTTTCTCTGTGGAAAGGGCCCTACCAGAGCTGCCACGGTTTGGACTAGCCACTAGGGCTTGGGTACCCAGGGACAGTAACTGGTAGGGATAGCCTTGCACAGAGCCAAAGTAGATGAGTAGAGTGATAAGCTAATTAACCTGATTTCCCTTTCCTTGTTATATCCCCTAAATAAATCAGAGCTGCTTGTTTCAGCAAAGTTATACTGCCTGAGGTATTTGTCTATGTTAAAGTACTGTACTGTGATTGTTGCACTGTATCTTATTTCACGGAGGTCCCAGTGCGGAACCAGTCCTGGGGTAAGTGTATACTGTGAAGGTAATTCTGATATATTGTGTGGGCCACTAGTGGGAAGAAAGGGGGTTGCAGTGTCCCAGAGGGCTGTGACCAAGTTAGTTTAACTACATTGCAAACCCTGACCTCTGGGTGGAGGCACCCGCCATTGGATCCAGGCCCCTCAACCTGTTAGTGGCAAATCAGGCAGGGTTAGTAGCCCCTGGGATAGCGCCATCTAGGGGTTACATAGAGATCCACTGAGGGTAAATCAAAACCACAGCTCAACTAACAAGGCTCTTATTAGTCGAGCTGTGGCTCTTTGATTTCCCTCAGCAGACTTCTAAAATACAAAAATAGATACATATTTTTAATGACACTCCCATAGCTATCAATGGAATGCGCCCCCACACTCTGCAAATTCCTACATCACAAAACGTAGGAGCGCAGGGGCAGAACTGGACTAGATTGGGACCAGGAAGGGGAAAAGATCAGGTGGCCAGCTCAAAGTTATGATCCCTTCCATTTCACAGAATATCAAACGAAACATTTTCAAATACTAAGAACTAAACTTCAGTGTTGGCCAGTATTATGGAAAGCAACAAAATCGGTGTTGTTTAACTGCCACTGAAATAACTTTCTAAACTGCAGTAACCACAGCAGTATGCTTCAGTTTTGCATTGCATCCTGTTAACAACACTGCAGGTCAAGGACCTGATGTAAAATAAGGCTGGGTATAATTATACCATTAGCTTCAATTCAATTCAACTAAGAAGGGAAACAGATAAAACAACCAGACATTAACGAATCTCAGAGAAGGTAAGCAATCAAGCAATGTGTTTTTGCAGCTAGAGATAATATGATTCACTCCTCAGTTTACAGCAGCACAACTTACCACCCAGTCCTTCTTTAAAGAGGACGGATGGATCGATGCGTGGAGACACCGTATCTTTATTTTTATTTTATTAATTCTTCTCCACTCCTAACCACTGCTTCCAGCGTCCCAGCGGAGCTACCCCATCCTGCCACAGTTTGCACCCAACAGGGAAGGAGGAGGCTCATTTCCCCAATCAATACTAGTGTTAGGCCACTTCATTTCGGGCACTGGAGCCGGGCAAGGGAGCAGGACCATTTTTTTCCCTCTCCTCCCCGAGAATGGCAGCATGCAGTGGAGTCCAAGGAGATGGTGCATGCTGAGATGTAACACTGCTCCAGACCCCTGTCGATGCCCTCCCCTCCCAAGTGGCATCCCCACCCCAGGTGTACCTCCACCCGTGTGCACCCAGGTGGTGGTGTTGCAGCGGGAGCAGCAACCCTCCCTCCCCTGGAGGAGAAGACCATCCTTAGCCGCTCAATCCTCCTCCCCAACTGGCCCTCCAGCGATCCAGGCTAGTTCCCAAACACGGATCGCCAGCGTCACAGGCGGTAGCGCTACCTTTGCACCGGCGGGCCAGCAATGCGTGGAGATATTTACATTTCCATTTACAGTACCTCGTGCTCATCCTCTACAGCATGCTGCGGCTCAGCTGGCCACAGCTCTAATGTAAGCACCTATGTGATTGCGATATTAGTACCCAGCAGGTTGCCGGCTTCTAGCTCCCTCCTAGTATAGACTCATCTGCCAATTCATTCGTGATCTGGTCAAGAAAAGCTGTATCACTTACATCTGCCTGCCCTAATAGCATTACCTGGGGCTAGCCTATCCTTTTTCTATGACAATTACTGCAATATGAACCATTCTGTATATCCCAGGTCTGCCGATTCGATCTGCTTACTGGTTAATGTTTATTGCATCACCGGTATGGCTATGTACAGTATGTATGTCTTGATACACGCTGTATTGTATGTGTGCTTCTTGTTTTGCACTTCCACTATGTTTTTTTATCTCTACTGTAAATATTGATGTTTGATGTTGCTTGTAATATAATTCTGGACTTAACCAGGTCCATCTTGCAAATGAGCTTGCTCAATGATGTTTCGCCTGGATAAATAAAGATTTTGATTGATTGATTGACATTCCTTGGATAGGCTTTACACACATTACTCTGCACCCCATGGCATTAATACAAGAGCATGCTCAGTAATTAATTACAGAGCTGTGAGATATCCCCATCTCACTGTCTGATCACGCTCCTACTCATTTAGAATTACAGTCATGGCATTGTAAGGGCAAATCGCTATGGAGGCTTAATAATTCTCTTTTGAATGTGAAATATTTTAAACAGTGGGTGATGGACCAATTAGAACAAATCATTTGAGAAAACGCAGGTACAGGGGTATCCCCGGCCATACTGTGGGATACTCGTAAAGTTGTGTTCCGAGGTGATGTTATAAAATGTGCCTCCCATTGGATAAAGACTAAAGAGGTTCAACTCCAGGATCTGCAACAAAAATTGAAAACTTTGCAACAACGCCATATGAGGAGAGATACCTCTGGACACACTGAACTGACATGAACAAGAAGTAGAATACAGGAGATATTAGATTTGATGACAGAGATGGTGCTTAGGTATCTCCAGTACAAATATTATGAAGAAGGAGCAAAGCTGCTAAAATTTTAGTCTACAGACTCTGGCAGTGGGTAGCGCAAACTGCTGTCACTCAGATATGACACCCAGACTCTTTACACTTACTTACCACCCCAGCAGGCATATGAGAGGCTTTCAAAATATAATACACCAAATTATATGTCATGGATGTAAATCCTACTAGTGATACTATAAAATGTACTTGCAGCCTTTGTGTCTCCCTACTCTCTCTGTGTCTCAACAACAATCATTGCTGGCCCCTATCTTTGTAATGGACCTCTCCGTTGCCATTAAGAATCTTAAGAATAATAAAAGCCCAGGGCCTGATAGCTACGCAGCATAATTTTATAAAACTTTTGCACATACTATTAGAGTATCACTCCACTCTGCCTATGAGGGACTAGAGCCAGATGGCAGGCAATCCCCTACATGGAGACATGCAACTATATCAGCCATACCAAAGGCAGGGAAGAATACAGTAGGTCGCTGCGCGCATCGTACAGAACTAGCTCTGTTTTCAGTTGATTATAATATATTTACCACTATAATGGGGACCTGAACCGTTATTACCACTGCTGACAGGGACCAAATCAGACCTGTATCTTCCCAACAAGACAATATTAAAAAAACCCTTCACAACCTTCACCACGCCACTCAGTCGAATCAACCATTTCTGTCACTTAGCTTGGATGTGGAGAAAGCTTTCAACGAGCGGTAGCATTGTTCTATTCAAATGCTGCTTTGGAATCCCCCAACAATACATCGACATGCCGCAGGCCTTACACAATCCCCCTATGGCCTACATTAAGATAAATGGGCAAATTTCCTCTACTTTTCCTTTAGAAAGGGGAACATGAGATGGTTGCCCACTGTCTCCCCTTTTATTTGCCCTTTATTTAGAACCCTTAACCCAAACCTTACATCAAAATTCAGACATCACAGGCATTCATCTGAGTGACAGGGAACATAAATTGGGTCTGGTACGAAATCCCAGCTCATATAAGACTGACTAATGATAGACTGACTCCCAAATTCCGTCAAGACTGTAATCCCGATTCAAAAAAGCCGACTCTAAAAACCTGACTCCGGTTCAAATACAGTTTCAGACCATCTTATTTAATGTTATTTATTGTTCACTTCATGTTTATATTATAAATTGTAAAATCTTGTGCTTTTGTATGCTATTTGTTTTGTAGAAAGAGGGGTTGTTATTATATTCATGAATTCATGCATTTATCACATTTAGCATAGTTTCCAAACATATTTATTTATTTATATAGTATTTATAGAGCCTGCTTTAAATTTGTTAACCTTTGGGCACTTTTCCATAAAAGACACTAGCACCGAGGAGTGGGGGAGACAGAGACAGAAACTGTGCCTTTTCACTGTGACGAGTTTGAGCAGCTCTCTCTTCACTACACCCAGCAGACAGCAGTCAAGAAAGGTAGAAATAGCTGTTTTTAATTAAAAAATGGTCCTGAAGCTACAATAAAAATGTTTGGGATAGAAAACGTGTACAGCAAAGTTATGGGTTTTACAGAACAGTAGCCCATGTCTCATACTGACGTTCAGGAGGTAGGCTCCATAAGACTCCTAAACAACGAAACTTCAGAGTCTGCCAAAGGAAAAACAAATAGAGGAGAAAATGAAAAAAATTAAGCATCACAGTAAAAAAGAAAAGAGAGAAAAAAAATGAAACTCCCACCACGGTCTACCAATTTTCTAGATGCTGTTCTGAGTGCTAAGGTAGACACGCTGAAGGAAGAGGGCAAAGACTAGCTCCTTGGTGCATTTGTTTTCCCAAACATCTGGAGCTGGGATGATTTTACAATTATTTGGCATAGGCATTCGCTCGGGAAGGAGCATCATGTATTCTAGCAATATCTGTTCCAACTGCACTGCTTCTACGTGCATAGTTCCACGGTTTTGCATAAAATTAAAAAAAAAACTTATTTAAGCAACACAAAGGGCTTTCTATTATTCTGCACCCCTATTTGGCAACTCACTAAAACAAAAGTAGCCCAGACAAAGAGACTGAATCTTTTATGCAAGCGCTGTATTCTGTGTGAGGCAAGATGAGAGAGAATCGCTTTTAATAACAAAAGAATCCATTTCAAGTGTGGTCTCGCTCTCTCTCTCCGTTGATACATCCAGTGGAGCATATTGGTGGTGGTGTGCATGGCACTGCTAATACCG
This sequence comes from Neoceratodus forsteri, assembly GCA_016271365.2. NCBI lineage: Eukaryota > Metazoa > Chordata > Ceratodontiformes > Ceratodontidae > Neoceratodus > Neoceratodus forsteri. The sequence continues at coordinate 1,312,955,338 of CM057452.1, read as the reverse complement.
CTAATGTTAAGAGTCGGTATTGGGAGTGCCAGGATTTCAAGTGTCGGGAAAACTAACTTGGGCAATTGAGAGTCGGGAATGTTGAAGTCAGGATTTAGTACAGATCCCCATAAATTGGCCCTCTACGTTGATGATTTGTTAATTTATTTAACCAATCCAGAACAGGACCCCCCCCCCCCATGGACCACTCTCTTACTGTTTGGATGAATTGCAGGCTACACCCTAAATTCGACAAAAACTGAAGTTCTTCAATTAATAACACCCCTTCTAGAGAAACTCAGCAACAATTTCACTTCAAATGGACTCCTACCAATCTCAGATATTTAGGAGTCTTACCCCCTAAGGAGGCGAACAGAATCAGTAATCTTAATTATGACACATTCATACAAACACTGCGCAAGGACCTTGAGATTTGGGGTCATCTTCCACTTCCAATTATCCAATGGGTAGAAAGCATACGCATGACAGCCTTACCGAAATGTTATACTTTGCACAAACTCTCCTGTCATTCCTTGTCATACATATTTACAATGTACCATAATTAAATGCCAGATATCCCAACAGGAAAGCCGCAAATCTGTTACTCGTATTAAGTGCAAAAGACAAAATTGGCCTTGTGCCCTAACCTCTCGCTACCATGAAACAGCACAACTTCATACTGTATCTTACTGACTGATCTGACAAATAGCAGGCACACTGGAAAACTTTGAACTATTTGAGGGGAATCTTACCATGAAAAATTCCTAATGACAATGGCACCACCTCCTGACTATTCACAGACAGACAATCCTTACACGGATAATACTTTTCAAATTTGGTTCAGAATGCTACGACAAAAGGACTGCAACCTTTTATATATCATAGATTAGAATATACTAGACTCATCTCCAAAATATATAAAAGTAGAACGTTCAGTAGTTTAAAAGTGGCTCATTTTATTCAGGTGCAGGTATATTACAGCACGCCTTATCTATTTTGAATAAAGGTCCTTTCTCAAAAGATGCTTTTGAGAAAGGACCTTGTTCCAAAACATGTCAAGGCGTGATGTATAGTACCTTCACCTGAATAAAATTGGCACTTTTTAAACTACTGAGAGCTGCGTTCTGCTTTTATATATTTTGGTGGTGAGTGCAAGATTTCTTGTTTACAATATTGTCAAATTATTTTATCGTCTGCACCCCAACCTAGTGCGCTACCTTTCTTGCATGTGTGACTTTTATATATCATGTTCTCTCCCTTGTCGGTACAGATTTCTTGCCTTCCCATCCGGACCATACTTTTCAACGTTGGGCACAATTAGGCCTGATGTACTGGTTTCAACTGCTGCAGGGCTCCACGTCTCTAGCCTTCACGGAGCTGGTAGCTATTTACAACCTACCAAAATCATACTTCTTTCACTACTTACAGGCTCGGGATTACTTACGTTGATTCCTACACTTAGAGCACAACGAGCAGGAGATGCCCACAATGATGTATCTGATAGAACAGACTTTGATGGGAGAGTATTTCCCACTTATACCAGGCCTTGCAGTCACTCCAGAGTTATTTGGTTGCTCATATTAAAGTTGCCTGGGAAAAAGATCTTGCTATACATCTTACTAAACGACAGCAGGACTCCACTCTTAAAGCTATACACACACAGTAACCTCCTCATATATATGGAAGGAGTTTTGCCAGAACACTGTGCTAAGACTCTTTATTATCCCTGCTAAACAAATTAAATTTCTCCCCCTGAGAGGTGCTTATTGCTGGAGACAATGTGGAATTACTCCAGCGACCCATGGCCATATCATGTGGTCCTGTCCAGTATTGCTGCCTTTCATGCATCAACTACAACAGGTCCTTAGGGATATCTGGAACCCAGATCTTCAACTTACACCTTTACACTTTCTTTTTTCGGACCCTCCAGCAGGTTACAAGGTCTTGAACACATGAAAATTGTTAGGTATAGCAATTGTTGCGACCAGAAAAACAATCACCAAACTCTGGCTGACACCACAAGCACCTTCTATTGAAGCCGATGTGTACCATCTATCACATGGAAAAAAAACGTACTGCCAATCTTAATAATTCCTACACAACATTTGAAATCAGGTGGTGCAGATGAGTGGCATACATCATGGCTAGAACAATCTGATTTTATTTCCTAAAGCTTTTATATTGAGACAGAAGTTCCATACCATGTATGTATTATATCCACTTGGTGTTTGTGAAAGGTTGGCAAGGTGACTATCTTGTATTTCGTATATTACTTAGGCTGTAATGGAAGCGGCACTTTTGCTGTTTATTACTGTTTGTATTTGTTGATTTTGCTAAATACCTTTCAATAAAAAGTTATATTTGAAAAAAAAAAAAGAAACAATAGGATGCAAAAAGGATTGACAGTGTCCCCTTCAAGCTATTACTCAATCAATCTACCTATTTTTGTATCTGAGTGTCTATTATTTTGTTGTTCCTTGTAACACTTGTCCCATTTGAAAACAAGAAAATTTGCTCAATATGCGTTACCAGTATAATCAATATCAATAAACACATTTTCAGTATACAAGTTTTAAAGCAGCAGTTTTTTTTAGTAATATGTATCTCTGGTAAAAACATCAATATGTCTATTTTTCTTTCATTGTACAGTATTTTACTCCTGAACTGGGACACAGGGTTTGAACTTTTAAAAATTGCTCTCTGGCCACACTAACTACGTAATAAATTAAACATTCTGCCGTGGTGCTGTGCTGCTTACTAACAGAAATGTACACTAGCACCCTTCTACAGTATAAATACAATATGGAAAGTCAAAACATAACCTTGAGGAAATGGATGCTTAAAAACTGCTTGTGTTAATGCTAAAAAACTATATGTTGACATATTTTGCTGACTAACGACAAAGCTGCTTTAAGGCCAATGACACAGGGCCCTTCTTCACATGAAGATGGGCACTTTGTAGGCCGGAAAACTTGTGTACAAAAAAAAACTACTTGGTCAATGAAATCACCTACTTTATCTATCTGTACAGTACCGTTCACATTATACTTATTGTGCAAGCAGTTAATAGTCGGTTAACATTCGAGCTGTTAACTCATTCTATCTCGTGCAGCCACTTTGGGTCGGTTAAGCAATGGATGGTTCCGACGCCATATGGTGCTACCAGTAAGAATTTAAGGTTCTGCAAAGGAAATCTCACTATCACTGATGTCTGGTCGTGAGCTTGTTCCTGTTAAGCTCTGAATGAGTTGCCCGACTTCCATATTCTACAGCTGAACAGGAAAAAAACTCATTGCCAACTTATTGCAATACCATAAAAAATGAGTTGTAAACTGGCCGCTGGATGACTTTAATGTGAACTGTACTGTAAGTTTTATATCTCAATGTACAGTATAAGGACCAATGGCTACAAAAGTTTCTGTACAATCCTAGCAGTCACATTTCAAATGAACGCTTTTAGTTTCTGAGAATATTTTTGGACACTTCCTCTTTATTAAGAGTGGGGAAAATAGCTGGTCTCTGCCTTCAAAATCTTAAAAATTATTGGGCTAATGGTCAAATGTGTCCTATCATGAGAAATGTGAAGAACACAAGACTGTACTGAAGATCGCGGAGTTTTAGCACAGCAAAAATGGACTTTCACTTAAAAAAAAACAAGCAGAAAAGCCTTTGTTTGATTAGAGGTAGACTAGTTTATATGTAGCTGGTCTGCAGGTGAGAAATGCACGTCTCCCTAGGGAAAAAAGAGACATGGCATGCAATTGAACCTAATGCAGAGTCTGTCTAGAGGGAGCCTAGTTTACAGTTAATCGTCGATCTACAGGTGAGAAATGTACATGTATCCCTGGGAAAAGAGACACGGCATTCATTTGAATCTAATACAGAGACAACTATCATACTGTGCCTTTAAGAGACTTATTGCACATCTTAAGTGCCTAAGGTGGCCCCAGTATCATTTATCATGGATGGGCCTGTGTTCCTTCAATTGAGCAATGACAAAGGTGTCAGGGGTTTACAGACTAGCCTCCTGTGCTTCACAGATTTCAAATGTAGGAACAGCAATCAGATACAGGGAGCCGGAGATGAATTACTCTCAGATCTCTTTTCCAAAAGATAAGTGCACAGCTCTGGTTTCTGGTCTGTTTTATTGTGACTCCAGATAATTGCAGGGAGTTCAGAACATCATAACAGGCAGTATGGCTGCAGATGTCATATGGGAATTTAGCCTGAGTTTAACAGAAGATTCTACATATTCTGGTGTTTTAGTGCAATTACGGACATTTAGAAAAGGCTTGCTACTCTTTAAAGTGATGATGTCAACCCTACACAGTCTGATTGTAGTAGTCCGTTTAAACTTCTGTTAGTGCTGATAGTGCTGAAACACAAAATGTTATTTTGTGGTCAAGATGTCTTAATGAGGTTGATTTAAAAAAAAATAGCACAACTCCCTACCAGCACTGTTTACATACATACATTCATGCATACATCAATTCATGCATTGCTTACATACATACACTCATTCATACATGCATACATACATTCATATTTACATACGTACACTTATACATACAAACATGCACCCATACATACATTCATACTTGCATCCATCCATCCATACATGCATGTATAGATACATACATTCGTGCATACGTATGTACATACATACATTCATACTATACATATTATATATATATATATATTCATTCTATGCAAAACTTTGTTATGCATCATTTGAGTTAAAACACAAAGTCGGAATGCATTTTAGGTTGCCCCTCCCCTCAGGTGTTTCTCTCGAGATTGACAGATGACAGGGTGTATTGGGCTGTGAGGCCTAAATGTCACCCATTCCATGTAATCATATTCACAAGCCACAGCAAAGAAGAATTGGGTAACATTTAGGCCTCACAACCCTAGAATGACACACCCCATCATCTGTCAATCTCAGGAGGATGGGGGAGGGGCAACCTAAAGGTCTCATTTCATGACTTTTTGTGTTTTGACCCTAAATGATGCATAACAAAGTTTTTGCATAGAATTTCCTAACTTTTGAGAGCACAGAAAAGTAGATAGCTCACAAGCTGGTGGGAGCTGCTGGGCCCCTCTCCACCAACTTGCACATTTCTGCCTAACATAACAGTAGTAGAAATACTGAATTTAATATGTATTGGTGGGAGCATATATGGTGGAAGCGCTGCTACCACCTTGAAATACAACAAATGTCATTGATAAGAGTGCCATAATTCCACAGCTGTTTACATGTCAGAGAACTAACCAGTGAAAATTACCTCTATGGCAGTAAGGCTAGATACCCTATAAATGTGAAGCCACTACCACAATGGAAAACGCTATACACAAAACGTAAAGTGCGTCACACAATATCTCTGCAGCAAATTAGTTTTCCAACAACTAAATACCATAATTGACATGTACAGGACATCCCCTCAGCACCCTCCAAATTTCAATTTAAAAGACCAAAACCGTTTCCAAGATATAACATTTGAAAGTTTGAGATTTTAATTCATCGGAGTAGCAGAATTTCACATCTGTTTACATGTCACACACCAAACAACTGAAAAGTACTACATCCATGGCAGTAGCGCTAGCTACTCTATAAATTTCAAGCCACTACCACAATGCAGAACGCTGTCAGCAAAATGTAAACTGCGCCACGCAATATCTCCGCAAAAAATTTATTCTCCAACACTTAAACACTATAATTCACATGTACAGGACATCCCGTCAACACCCTCCAAATTTCAAATTAAAAGACCAAACCATTTCCCAGATATTTAATTTAAAATTTTTTTAAAATTGGGCTATCTGGTCCCTTCAAATCTGGCCATCTAGTACCTCCCTCGCAATCAAAGATTGCGATCAAAGAATCTTGTGATCAAAGAATTTGTAGGCTCACGATCAAAGAATTTGTAGGCTTGCGATCAAAGAATAAAAAATGATAAAAGTCAAGTTTTACACAAAAATACATGAAACCACAGCCATGGCTCGATAGAACGAAGCCTCCTGAGTAAAACCCATCCTCATTTGGCTTTATAAGTGTCCCCTGAGCTGAGAAAATAGATTTTTTAATCTGGCCATCTAGACACGCCCTCGTGATCAAAGATTGCGGTCAAAAAATCTCATGATCAAAGAACTTGCAGGCTCATGATCAAAGAATAAAAAATTTGAAAACTAAAGTTTTACACAAAAACAAATGAAACCCCAGCCATGACTCAATAGAACAAAGCCCCCTGAGTAAAACCCATCCTCATGTGGCTTTATAAGTGACCCTGAGCTGAGAAAATTATTTAATCTGGCCATCTAGTCATGCCCTCGCGATCAAAGATCGAGTGAAAAGAATCTCGATCAAAGAATTTGCAGGCTCGTGATCAAAGATCGTTAGCAAGCTATGATCAAAGAAATAAAAACTTCATAACTCTATTTTTGGACCAAATTACAAGAAACCACAGCCATCGCTCGATCAGTGAAGCACCCTGAGCAAAACCCATCCAAGTTTTACTTCAGGAGTCACCCAGCCGAGATATTTGAATTTTTCCAAGCACAAACTGAAAACAAGATGGCAGCCGTCACAATAAAAGAATTCCTCGTGATCAAAGATTCTTTCATCGTGAGCCTACAAATTTTGATCGTGAGGATGGACCAGATGGCCAAAACCCATTCTTCTTTCCTCAAAAAATATAAATTTTCCGTAGGGTTATAATGGAAATTAATAACTTTTAATGGATTAATATTTTTCACCAAACAAAAGCGGCATGTTCCTTGACCCAAGCTCTTTCAGACAAGCCTAGTCACAGAGTAGCACACCACCGACAGCCACGCAGCACCACAGACAAAATCTGAAAAACTGCCCACATAACTGGCAAAAGTGCATTTTTCAGCGTTTGGTACACACTAACCATAGGTCCAACCGAACGAATGGCAGATCAACAGACCTACCTGTCCCACATCATGCATACCAAATTTCATGCCAATCTGTCGAACGGGTCCAAAGTTATTAACGCATAGAATTTTGAGTTTAATATAGAAGTGCTTCTATACCCTAAATATAGGGGCTAACTGTGCCTTATAATTAATATATATATATATATATATATACATAACATACTTGTATACATACATTTATACATACAAGCATGCATACATACATATAAACATTCACACTTACATACATATATATATATATATATATATATAAACATACTTGCATAAATACATTTATACATACATACCCTACACACAAACATTCATACATAACATACATTCAGACTTGCATACATACATTCATCTTCAGGGTGGAAAGAAGACCAGTGGTCCATCATGAAGTGCCTCTCCACCATCAGTTACCTTTTTCTTCAAAGTACCTGCTGAGTCATACTTTGAAGGCCACTATAGTATTAGCTGCTTCCACAAGCTCTGTAAGTCTGTTCCAAGTGTTTACTTACTGGAAGTAGTTCTTCCTGAAGTTACCCTTAAATTGTCCTCCTTTTAATGACACAGAATGTCCATGTCCATCCCCTTGTCCTTTCATCCTTGGCAATGTTGAACAACTGCACTTGGTCCAATGGCATTATCCCTTTGTGATACCTGAATACAGTAATAATGCCCCCGTCTTGTCTTTTGCAGGGAGAACAGTCCCACTGCTGCCAGTCGACCCTTAGAGCCTACATCAGGAGCATGTTTCATACAAGGGAATGAAGTGTATGTCTTTTGGTGTTACCACACCAATGCAGCAGACCATGTTTTTTCTTTGAAAATTTTTAGGCTGGTAAGGAAAGAATGTTTGTAGCCATTACAGCCCATGGAGAGCCAGATTTGTTGAAGACTGTGATACTTTTTTTTTTGATCAGCAAATAAACTGTTCAGCGATATTGCAGTACACAAGTTCTGGGGGCCTTATAGGTCCCTTTGTCATGTGTTGTAGTAGTCTGACTGCTGAAACCCCTGACAAAGCGACATGTGTAGCCCCAAAAGTCTGTGTACAGATACAGCTATGTATATTTTCTTTGTTGTCCCAATAAGAGGTATCACAAGCTGCAACTAAATTGACTTTTTTAAAAACCTGAACCTCAGTGAGTGGCATCAAACACAGAACTAAACTCTTGTGCTGAAGATGCTGTCATTCTCATACCGCTCCACTAGTCATCCTGTGCCACAGTACCAGCTTAATGGCTGGGCTCCGGGGGAAGGATACAGCTGGGGACCTTGAAAGATACAGCAACAGCTCTGCCTAACCACTGTATTAGTTCAGCCTTAGCACTTTACACAGTGCCATTACAGGTCACTAATGGCCATGTGCAACAGAATATGGACAACTTTGGAATTGGGGAGGCAGTATAGCACAGTGGTTTAAGGCTCTGAACTGCAAATCTGGTGACATCCAGCAGACATAGAAACATAGACTTTGATGGCACGTAAGGACCGCTTGGCCCATCTAGTCTGCCCATTTCCGTACCTACAGGATAGGCCGCAGATCCTAGTTAACCAACAGCCTATTTCTTCCTACCCCCCCCACAAGAATTGCCTTATCTGTCCCATGCATTCTTGAATTCTCCCACAATTTTAGACCCCACAACCTCCTCAGGAAGGCTATTCCATGCATCCACTACCCTCTCTGTGAAATAATACTTCCTCATTGCCCTAGACACTTCATCTTTAAATTGTGTCCCCTTGTTCTTGCATCTCTTTTCTGAAAGATGCTACCCTCTTGGACTTTGTTGATTCCACTGAGGTACTTAAAAGTTTCTATCATGTCCCCCCTCTCCCTTCTTTCCTCAAGGGTATACATATTAAGCTCCTTTAGTCTCTTCTCATATGGCTCCTCTTGCAGACCCTGCACCATTTTAGTTGCCCTCCTCTGGATTGCCTCTATCCTGTCTATGTCCTTGTGGAGATGGGGTCTCCAGAACTGGATGCAGTACTCCAGATGGGGTTTGAATCCCACAGCTTCCCCTTGAGTACTGTGTGACCCTGAGCAAGTCACTTAACTTTCCTGTGCTCCCAGGTCACTCCTGTAAAAAAAGCTTTCAGCTTAGTGTGCTACTCCTGGTTAAACAATGAAATAAAAAAAATGGACCTGATATAACAGATTTTTGCACTGCAGAAGAGCAGTTCAGGCCTTAATCTGCAGGGGGCACTGCAGTCTAATGGTCAGAGTGCAGAGTGGATTGAAGCCCACTAATGACACTTACTATGGCACCATTTAACCTCTGCGGCTGTTCAGCCATGTACTCTGCCTCTCTCACATTCTTTTTGCTGTGTCAGACATACCCAAATGATTAAGCCTAAAGAGGCGAAGGCTGAGAAAGGAATATGTTAGTGGAGTTCTGAATACTAAAGGGGATGAAAAGGGCATATCACGGTGGTGTAAGCTGGTGAGTTCTAGAAGAACTGGAAGACACGTAGTCAAACTGGGGGGCAGAACATGGGGAAGCAACAAGAAAGCACCACTTGTCACACCAGCCTGGTGACATGGACTGCTAAGGCACTTGGTGGCTTACCTCCTGTCACACCAGGGACCTGTGCTCAGGAATGAGTATGGGTTGCTGGGGGTCAACTGGGGAGGGCTGGGAGAGGACTGAGCAGCCACTTGGCGGCTCCCTTCTCCCGGCTCGGGGTGGTTGGCCATCTCAAACTGCATATGAAGCAGGGCTAACTAGCAAAACCTGAAAGCACTCTAATGAAAGCACAATATCTAATATACTTTATTAAAAAGATTTAAAACATACCGACAGTGGCATTCTCCCTCCCTGCCAATGTTTCATGCCAGAAAACGTTGTGCATTTTGTCAAGGCAACATCATTAAGTGTCCCCTCTTAAATACTCGAGTCTTAAGTAAGTAAGTAAATTTTTATTTATATGGTGCCTCGATCCCAGAGGCTCTAGGCCTACAGATAAAAGCAGGGTTAGACAGACAACATAAAGACATCTAAATTACACAATAAATTAATACCTAAATAAGTCATTAATAAAATCGGCATAAATATTCAGGGTAGGCTTTCTTAAAAAGATAGGTCTTCAGGCCCCCTTTAAATACCTCCACCACTGGAGCCTCCCTCAAAGATTTCGAAAGTGAGTTCCAGAGGACCAGGCCAGCCACCTTGAATGAATGGTCACCCAATGTTTTCAGCCTGGTCCTCAGAACCACTAGAAGGCCCGCGGTAGAGGAACGGAGCAAGAGTACCAGATGGCAGGTATAAGGAGGTCTGACAGGTAGCCAGGGTCCAAGCCGTACAGGGCCTTATAGGTGAGTAAACCCACCTTAAAAAGGATCTTCCACTTGACATGCAGCCAGTGCAGATCCTGCAGGGCCACGGTCACATGGCAAGACCTTGGCAGGCCTGCCAGTAACCTGGCTGCTGCATTCTGCACCAGCTGCTGTCAGCAGAGGTTCCCTCCACTGACTCCAAACTGTAGAGCATTACAGTAGTCCAGCCTGGATGTTACAAAGGCATGCAATAGTGAGAGCTGGTCCTTGGGCAGAATCAGGGGTTTAAGCCAGGCAACGTTCCTTAAGTGGTAAAAAAACACTTTGGACAACAGACGACACCTGGGCATCAAGTGTTGGTCTGTTGTCAAGGACAATGCCCAGAATGTTTACCCTGGAGGATGCCATCAACTGGGTAGATCTCAGTACAATTCCTGTTACCACCCTAGGAGCACCCTCATCACACCTGCGACCAGGCTCAGTCACCAGGACCTCCGTCTTGTCAGGGTTCAGCCTCAGCCAGATAGAGGACATCTGGCATACCAGCTGTACCGCAGCTCTCCAGTGGTCGTGAGGGGTGAAACGGAGCCCTTCCCCATTCTCTGAGCTCACTGGCCAGCACACCAGCTGTACTGCAGCCCTCCAGTGGTTGTGAGGGGTGAAACAGAGTTCTTCCCCCATTCTCTGAGCTCACCAGCCGGCACACCAGCTGTACTGCAGCTCTCTGGTGGTCGTGAGGGGTGAAACGGAGCCCTCCCCTGTTCTCTGAGCTCACCGGCCGGCACACCAACTGTACTGCAGCTTTCCAGTGATCGTGAGGGGTGAAACGGAGCCTTCCCCGTTATCTGAGCTCATCGGCTGGCACACCAGCTGTACCGCAGCTCTCCGGTGGTTGTGAGGGGTGAAACAGAGCCTCCCCCATTCTCTTGAGCTCACTGCCAGCACACCAGCTGTACCGCAGCTCTCCGTGCTCGTGAGGGTGAAACGGAGCCCTCCCCCATGCTCTGAGCTCACCAGCCAGCACACCAACTGTACCGCAGCTCTCCGGTGGTTGTGAGGGGTGAAACAGAGCCCTCCCTCGTTCTCTGAGCCCACCGGCCAGCACACCAGCTGTACCGCAGCTCTCCGGTGCTCGTGAGGGGTGAAACGGAGCCCTCCCCCGTGCTCTGAGCTCACCGGCCAGCACACCAACTGTACCACAGCTCTCCAGTGGTCGTGAGGGGCGAAACGGAGCCCTCCCCCGTTCTCTGAGCTCACCGGCCAGCACACCAGCTGTACCACAGCTCTCCAGTGGTGGGACGAAACAGAGACCTCCCCCGTTCTCTGAGCTTACCGGCCGGCACACTAGCTGTACCGAAGCTCTCCAGTGGTTGTGAGGGACGAAACAGAGCGCTCTCCCGTTCTCTGAGCTCACCGGCCAGCACACTAGCTGTACCGAAGCTCTTCGGTGGTCGTGAGGGGAGAAAAGGAGCCCTTCCCCATTCTCTGAGCTCACCAGTCAGTGCATTAGCTGTACCGCAGCTCTCCAGTGGTCGTAAGGGGCGAAACAGAGCCCTCCCCCGTTCTCTGAGCTCACCGGCTGGCACACCAGGTAGGGGAAACAGAAAACAGCATCAGGAGCGAGCAATAAATGGACAAGGGCCTGAGAAATTTTGAATCTGGACTTTGGTGCCAAAAATTACCAGCCTGTACTGTTGTTTCATGTCAGCATAGCAATGTAGATAGTTTTCTGGGCAGAAATATTTCATAAAAGCACAGTATCTCAGGAGCCTATCAGCCGGTCACCTTAACTGGGATTGTAGTTCTACTATTATGGAAATATGTTAAGAATGGGCAAATGCTTTCTATAACCCTGTTAAGTAGAACTGTTAATTTTCTGAGCAATCTACATCAAAGCACAGTATTATTGGAGCCTTTATAATTTTCTGAGTAGTCCACATTTAAAGCACAGTATTAAGGAGCCTTTTAGCCAGTTCCTAAACTGGGGCTGTTTTAAATCTGTTGCTTTTAAATTTTATAAACTAGAATTGGGGCACTGGTTCACCTAAATTGTGAGTGCTGCACTTGGAACTAGCCTGCAAATCACACAAGTCCGAAAGTCACACCGAAAGCATCTTTAAATTCGGCTCTAATTCAGTTTGAGAACCCAGGGAGTTACTTAGAAACATAGAAACATAGAATTTGGACGGCAGATAAGGACCGCTTGGCCCACCCAGTCTGCCTGTTTCCCTGCCTACTGGATAAGCTGCAGATCCTAGTTAACCAGCAGCCTACTTCTTCCTACCCCCACCCCCTAGAATTGCCTTATGACTGTCCCATGCATGCTTGAATTCCACCACTGTTTTTGACTCCACGACCTCCTCCGGAAGGCCGTTCCATGCATCCACAACCCTCTTTGTGAAAAAATACTTCCTTAAATTACCTCTGAGCCGCCCCCCTTATCTTCAAATTGTGCCCCCTTGTTCTTGCACACCTCTTTTTGAAAGATGCTTCCTCTTGAACTTTGTTGATTTTCTTGAGGTACTTGAAAGTTTCTATCATGTCCCCCTCTCCCTCCTTTCCTTGAGGCTACACATATTAAGCTCCTTAAGTCTCTCTTCATAAGTCTTCCGGTGCAGACCCTGCACCATTTTAGTTGCCCTCCTCTGGACAGCTTCCATCCTGTCTATGTCTTGGTTAATTCTGTTTTGCTCTGCCAACAGGCTCCAGGGCTCGCTTTTTGCCTCAGTGAGTAAATCGGAGCTGTACCCCCCTCCCCATTGCTTCAGCCCCCTCTTCCACCTACCTGTATATTTAAACCCCCTTCTCGTTTCTTTCTGCAGCTGTATCGCAGCTCTCCAGTGGTCGTGAGGGGTGAAATGGGGCCCTCCCCCATTCTCTGATCTCACCAGCCGGCACACCAGGTAGGGGAAACAGAAAACAGCATCAGGAGTGAGTGATAAATGGCAGAGAGCCTGAGAAATTTTTGACCCCGCCGCCCCCACCACCACCCTTGGTCAGCTCAGTCATTTATAATACAGTGTCACATGAGCGCTAAAACCAATCAGCGTAGTTTTCCAGCTGCAGATTATCAAATACCATCACCAGGGGCCGCTGTTTCTCACTACCTAGACTACAAACTCCCTTAAAGCCACATACTGCAATCACAGTGGAACTTGGCACATCTGTTTCTCTCTGCACTTGTATCTCCCCCAAAGAGCATGCGCCCATCACTGACCCTAGGGAATGGAAGTCTCTTCCTGCTGGCTACATCCACCTTGACTGGAATGTTGTTGGCCACTGATCTCTGCAACAATCCTAGCAATGGAACAAAGATTCCTTTATCACTGTACCCTACTCACCACGCCTCCATATCAAACAAGCCTGCTCAATGTAGCCACTGAAAATGACACCTCCCTAAAATCTACCCTGAGATCTACACTGCTAGCATCCTTGTCTATCCTGGAGCTCAGACAGCTATGGTATCTGCTCTACTCCATTATACCTCGCAAGCTCCACTGGCAGCCTCCCACCTGCCCACTCTTGTCCCTCCTGCTCTTAGCCCTCCTAGCAGGTGATGTAGAAACAAACCCTGGCCCAATAAACACTCACATCAACCACATGGATGCCTCTTGGGCAGGATGCCATGGAATAAAAATCACCCACCTAAACATCCGCAGCCTCCCCTCCAAACTCGCAGAGATAGAGGCCTGGGTGACCCTCTACAAGCCCCACGTGCTGGGCCTATCCGAGACCTAGCTAAAGCCTTACTATGAGTCTGCCTTGTACCAACTCCAAGGCTACTCTTATTCCAGCTGGATAGACCAGAAAGGAAAAGAGGAGGGGGCATCACGCTGTACGTCCAGGATCACATATCAGCTGCCATTGTTGCCCGCTCTAATACTGACTCCATAAGCGAATGGCTTATCACCGAACTAACCATTAGTGCAGCAAAAAAACTTTATGTTGGCTGTTGCTACAACCCCCCAGCTACTACTCAGGGACTGGCTAGCTTCTCTCTAGTCTAGCATGCTCCACCCCATCCAGGGATGCATTCATGCTTGGGAATTTCAACCTAAACTGGGCTGCAAATCCAAACCCGGACTACTCAACTCTAATAAAGTCACATAACCTGCAGCAAGTAATCTCAACCTCAACCAGATTCAACCAACGCTCAGCCAACCACTCAATCTTTGACTGGATCCTAACAAACTGTCCCAATCAAGTCCTCTAAACAGGGACCATGTCTGACGCAATTAGCGACCACACCCCCACCTACATAGTGGTGAACAATAAGTCGGCCTGCCCACCCCCCACCAAAAAAACTGTCCTTCAGAAACTTCAACCATGACCTTGTGACAAGAGATGCAGTGTCCATAAACTGGTCCTCCCTATATCTGATGGAAAACACCTCTTCTGCTGTCAATCTCTTCATGAGCACCCTTTGAAAACTACAGGACCATTATTTTCCCATCAAATCCAGAAGGGTTAAAGGCGGCTGCACACGCTGGACAACAAAAGAACTGATACGGCGAATGAAGGGCAGGGATTCCAGTTGGAAAGCTTTCAAAGCGTCTCCATCCCCCCATCTATGGAATGCCTATGGGCAGCCACGCAATGCTTGCAAGCAGATGACAATGTCTCTCAAAAAAAATACTTTACCAATCTACAACAAAACACACTGGGGAATCCTTGTAGTTTCTGGGCATCAATTGGGTCCATACTAAACCCTAAGACCAACAAGCAAATAACGCAACTTACATCCCCATCAGGCACAATCAATGACCCAGGGGGCATTGCAGACTTTCTCAACGCCATGTTTACAAACCTGACCCAATACCTTAGCAAACTTCCTCCACACCCTCTATCAAACCTAAACAACAATAATAGCCCCCCACTCCCCTTAATCCTGGTGCCTCCACCCCCCTTTCTATTTCAGAGCTATTGATGCCATTACCATTACAAGACTCCTGAAAACTCTCCCTGCTAGGGGCAGCCCTGGAAGTGATGGGCTCTACCCTGCTTTCCTGAGGATCATCTCCCCAGCCCTGGTCAGACCACGAACACACATTTTTAACCTTGCACTGTCCACGTCAACAATGCCGGACACCTGGAAGCATGCACACGTGGTCCCCATTTTCAAGGCAGGAGACCCACTATCCCCAGAAAACTATAGACCCATTTCCCTGCTTCTGCACCTTAGCAAACTACTAGAGAAGATTGTCCATTCCCAGCTATCCGAACACCTCAATAAGTTCAACCTTCTATGTCCCCTCCAGCACGGCTTCCGGAAACATCACAGTACCTCCTCTGCCCTGGCAGTTTTCTCAAATCACATCCTCAAAAACATGGACTTGGGTAAGGCCACAGGTGCAGTCTTCATTGACTTGTCAAAGGCGTTCGACCTTGTTGACCACCATCTCCTTCTTGCCACACTTTGAGATTTTGGCTGTGCTACTGGACCCGTGGCCTGGTTCCGTAGCTACCTCACCAACAGGTCCAGATCCGTGCTCATAGGCAAAGTTGCCTCAGCCTCCCTTCCTATAAGCACCGGAGTTCCCCAGGGATCAATTCTTGGCCCCCTTCTCTTCTCCATGTTTATCAATGCACTGCCAGCAGAGAGCCTCAACTGCAATGCGCTCCTTTATGCGGATGACCTAGTCCTGTACCACAGCGATAAATCCTTGGAACCCATCTCCTCAAACGTCTCTGAGAACTATGGGGTGGCGGAAAAATGGTTCACATCTAGAAAACTCCTAGTCAATGGAAAAAAGACGAAGGACATGCTTTTTGGATCCAAGCCCTTCTTAAACAAGGCCACCGGATCTAATACCGCCGTCACCGTACGTACACCCACAGACCCCCCACTCAAGCAGGTCACCTCTTTTAAATACCTCGGTGTTACTCTCGCCCCCTCCCTCACATTTAATGACCACACAACCCTGACCATAAAAAAGATCGATCAAAAGCTTGGTGCAGCATACCGTGCAATTCACCTACTTTCACCTGAAGCTCGACTCACTATTGTGCACGGCAACCTTCTCCCTCTCCTGGACTACTGCTCCTCCATCTACTCTCTCATGTCTCTAAAGCAACACTCCTGCCTAAACATGGCATATAATGCTATCTGTCGCTTTATTCTCAAAGCCCCCTCATTAACCCGCCACTGCACGCTCTACCAGTCCCTAGGATGGCTCCCTCTCCAGGCACACCTCAACTATGCTGCTGGCTGCCTGGTAGACAGTGCTCTCAGGAGTAACCAGCTATCCCCCCATGCTCCGCTACTCATCACTAGAGCAGCCACTAGACCCCTGAGGGCTTCTTCCATGCCTACCCTTGAAGTTTCTCATGTCTCCAAGGCAATGGGCAGCAAGGCTTTCTCTGTAGCTGTCCCCTCACTCTGGAACAGTTTTCTCACTTCCATTCATACATCCCCATCCCATGCAACTTTCAAATCTAACCTTAAGGCCTGGCTACTGCAAGAATCCACCTGCAAATGCTCGCTAGGCAGCACGGAAGCCCGCAAGCCACCTTAAACCTACCTTTACTGTGGCCACTTGCCCCTTTCTCTCCTGAGCACTACCAACATGCATGACTCTCATGATGACTAGCACAGCCTACCCGACAGGCTCTCCCCCACCGTACCTGCTCCGGCAACCTGACAGGAAAGGTGTGTCTACTTTGATTATATCAATAGCGGTCTGCTGGTTTAAAACTGCTCCTCTGTCTAACTCTTGTGTTGAATGTTTAATATAATCTGTACATATGCTAACCACTTCCCCTATAACCTCTGCCTGTTTTCCCTATCAAATGTTACCCCTGTGCCTGTATACATCATGTAAAAATGACTTTCTCACTGACCTAAATGTTGCTTAATCTGTACACTATAATGTAAACTGTGTCCACTGTTGTTTTTCCCTGTATTTGCCACCCTGTGGCCGGGTCGTGACTGAAAATGGTCCACTGGACCAGTGCACCTACCCGGTTATCAAAACATAAATAAATAAACAAATCCTGGATGTTGGCAAGGCATTTATTCAACACTTCAATGGCACCATTTATTCCAGGGCAAACAACATATACTGCTGGGTATCATCTGCGTAGCAGTAAATCCAGACTGTAACGTCTAATGTGCCTCTTCAGGGGCAGCATGTACATCGTGAACAGAGTCAGCGATAGGATCGAACCTGAGGAACTCCAAAGACAGGGACTTCGGGGATGAGGAGGAGAAATTCCCCATCAACACCCATTGCCTCCTGCCTGAGAGATAGGACTCAACCCACTGGATGACAGTTCCAGTGAGTCCACAATACTCTCTAAGGTGATCCAAAGGCACGATGTGGTCCACGGTGTCAAATGCTGATGAGAGATTGAGGAGAACGAGAACTGACCATTCTCCTCTATCTCTAGCCCTGAAGAGGTCATTTTGCACCCAAACCAGTGCCGTCTCCATGCTATGCCTTGCCCTAAATCTGGACCGGAACGGCTCATAGATGTCAAAGGTCATGAGGTGTGCCTCAAGCTGCAGAGCCACCACTTTCTCAACAACTTTCCCTAAAAATGGGAGGTTGGAGATAGGTCTATAATTCTCCAGGATGTCCAGGTCGAGAGATGGTTTCTTCACAAGGGGCCTCACCAACGCCTCCTTTAAGGTGTCGGGGAAGGACCCCCACAAGGGCGAGCACCAGACTATCTCGATGAACACTGGACCGATGTCCACAGTACATCCCACTAGAAGATGAGTAGGGCCAGGGTCCAGTTCACAATAGATGGGCCACAGCTTCAAACTCACCTCAATGATCTCAGCCACCTCCACCTGCTGAAATTTCCCTAGACAATAGGAGTGCTCTTGTTCCAATCAGGCCTCCCACTGTGGGGCTGATCTTGCCCACTGGCGAGATCCCAGCCCAAGAGAGACACCCTGTCAGAGAGATTAGAGCAAACTCTCACAAAGTGTGACTGAAAACCTTTCAGCTGTAGGCAGACTGGATGAAGTAGTCTGTCCGCAGTCTGAAAGAGCTGAGCTGGTCTGTTATCCCTGCAGCAATCTCCCTGGACAGGAACTCTGCCTTCTTACAGTTGATTGCCCTTTGATACTCATTATAATGATTTTTCGAAAAAACGTCTGTCCTCCATGAACCGAGTCCTCTGTCAGCAATGCTCCAACTTCTGACCCTTGATCTTCATCTCCTTGAGAGCCCCATTAAACCATGGGGGTCTTAAGTGAGAAGACCTGGGTCATATACAGACTGGTGTGATGGCTTCAAGTGCCTTAGAAACAGCCCCATTATAGGCCGCCACTGCTTCACCTGAACCAATCGCACATGCAGCACTCATGCCAGAAAAGTCAACTACTGCCAGAAGTCCCTTGGGGGCCAATCCTCCCAAAGGCGATAGATGACCATCTCATCAAGGAGGGACCATCGGGGCCCCAAACGAGAACTCCACTGTACAATGGTCAGACCAAACGACCCGATAAATCCTGAGGTCAGCGACCTCAAAGCCTGGTGAGACTATCAAGTCCAAGGTGTGGCTGTGATGGTGGGTTGCAGAAGCAACTGCTTGTGCTAGGTCCAGAGATGTCATTAACTCGAGGAGGTCATGTTCAAAATGCGAGGACCCAGGCATTAAATTCCCTTTAAAGAGACGCACATATTATCATGTCATATATCATGAATATACATATAATAAATACTTACATAAATGCAAGTATCAGGGCACACAACCTCGTACTCTAACATAAAAAAGTGTGCTGACCACACTCTCAAAAACCAACCAAGGGTAAGAGGGAACTGGATGGTGGGGGTGGGAAGTTGGGCTGGGAATAAAATGGTGTGGGAAAAACTGGGAGAAAGGGAAAAATATATATATACAAAATGTATTACATTACCTTATAGTTACAGCACACTAAAAACAAAATTAGAAGGAGGATTAAACAAGCAGAGTCTGATACAGAATTACATTTTGTACCAAGGATATCTCATTGTAAATGATGGCACCTGTTTGTAAGACTCTGAGAAAATATCAGTCTCATAACAGGGGCTGCACCCTTGTTGCCATATCTCAGATAAGATGTTCAAATGGCAATATCTATCGGACAACTAACACCATTCCTGGCACAACAAAAACAATCTCTGTTTCAAAAGGGTGCTAAATGGAACACATTATTCATGCTTGATAGACCAAACATTTGATTTAAATTGCCAAACGGCTTTCTGTGGAGAAATAAGTTTTCCAGATCACCACCCTGCACAGAGCAGCCTTTTGGCAATTTAAATTAGCTTTTTAACAAAACATTTTCCACTGCACTGCTGCTTTAACTGGATGAATATATGGAATATATCAGACCTGATATCAATAATTACACACAGTTCCCCTGTTAGCTGTAGTTTCAAAGATGCTGATGTTGTGGGACTTAAATCAGAAGTCTACTGAAAAAATATTGTCATGATTTATATTATAAAACGGTAATTTTCACATTAGTTATACTTCACAAATCTTGCAACTTGGCCTAAATTACACAAATTTAGGGCTAAATGATTTGTGTCTACTAATTCAGTTCAATTGTTGATTCTTAATTTACCATTAAATTATTGCTGTACCTTCAAACATTGTAAATCTAGTGAAAACTTTTATTGCACAAATAGTTTATTTGACAGTGGGTAGCCGAAAGATGCATACTTAGCCATGGCTCGTTTCTAGGTGTGACCCTAGGAATGGCAACATTGAAAGGACAGAAGCATATAAATAGCAGCAAAACACTGAACAACATTCAATAGAAAATTAGTACAGCATAGAATAAAATACAAAAGGATGAATGTTCTGAGAATAAAGTGCAGTACAGTTCAGGTAGAATGTCAAATTTTCAGAAGTGGACACAATCCTTGGTGAATAAGCACAACATTGACAACTGGCGATTGACTTGTTGCTGGGCGAGTTATTGCCAGAACTCGTAAGAGAGTGAGAAATGTAATAATGAGGAAGTTAACCCAGGGCAGAAGCGCGGACCCAGTCAGCTGCTGACCAAGATGGTGAGGCATGGGCTGGCCCAATGGCGCTGAGGGTTGAGCGCTAGACACCACACCCGCATACGCCGGCAACCCGGGTTGGGAAGCGAGCTTGGGTGTCAGGGTCGGCAGGGAGGGATTGGATTGAGCACCCGCTGGGCTGCTCTCCTCTCCTGGGGAGGGTACTGGGATGTCCGCACTCTATTGGCTCCTGGTGGAGACCAGGGTGCTACAGAGTGCTGGACCGCATGACAGCGTGGCCCAATGGCAGGGTTACCATGCGCCGCAATGTCAGATGTCCACCATGCATGGGGGGGGGGGAGGAGGGCATGAAGGGGAAAAAACTTCGGCCTGGATAGGCGACAGCCCCAGGTCCACTGGCCACATGTCCAGTGCTGGACCTCCATCACCGCTTCTTCGAAAGCCTGCGGGCTTAGTCTCCGGGGCTCCGGAGGTACTGCAATGTCTCTGAGGTTGATGGAGGCCACAGTGGTGGAGATGAGATGTGTCATGGCCCAAAAGAGTTCCAGGGCCTGAAGGTGATAAAGAAATTTGAAAAAAAAGATGGTAAGGCACGTGTCGGGAGGTATCAGGAACAGGTGGTGGGGTTGGAGTTTCAACTACTGCCTGAAGGAGCCAAGGGATGAGGAGAGGTGGAGGAAGGAGGAGAGTTGGTTCCAGACTGAGTGACGTTAATAGGAAAAGGCAGACTGCCCAGCAGAGGAGCGGGGGTGAGGAGTGGCAAAAGTGCAGTGGTCTCTGGAATGGAGGTAACAGCAGACAAGGAGGAGTTGGGAGAGGAGAAGTAAGTGAAGTAAACCAGTATTTGGATATGAAGGAGGTACAAGGAGCCTGGCAACGAAAGGGCAGAGTGAGGATGGAGCATGAACAAGAATGTAATTTGCTTTCAGCATCCGAACAATAGTTTTTTTTGCTAATGTGAAGTTTTCTCCCTTAGGATTCAAACCTGGTCTCCTACTTGCTAACCTTCTGACACATCCACTGTACTATCAAGACGCACTCATGTCAATGGCAGTTGCTGTGGTGTGGCAGTTAAGTCATGTGCCTAGGAAGCAAGCAACCCATGGGACCCGGGTTCAACTCCAAGGCAATTTCTTCAAGCAAAAATATATGACCAACAAACTAGCTGCCCAAGGAACAATTTTTGTGTGATACGTGTGGGATTACTACATGCAGATCAAGTAGAAACAAGTTGCACATCTTGCTTTATACAGTACAAGTCATTTCTGCAATGAAAGACACAGCTGAACTACTCCCACTAGCTTTTGGTACAAGTACATCCTGTAACCTGGGAAATATAATACTCGGGGATATATCATGAAATTGCTCTAACCTTTAAAAACCTTATAGCCTGGGCTTCCTTAATAAACAGTACAGTTGTAGACTGCATTCAGCTTGAGCTGCTCTTGAGCTCCTCCCAGTACATTGTCTGCAGTTACCCTATGAAATTACAAGCCCATCTCACCTGCCTGAAAGATGTCATTAGTTTAGCAGCCTCTCAAACCATTTGCTTCTTTCCTTGTGGGAAAAGGAGGCATTACTTAAACCATCCTTTCTGTTTTGTAATAACACTGCGCAGACACACGCAGATACACACACACACACACACACACACACACACACACTTCTCTTTAGCAGAACATTTCGCATGATGCTTTCTGCTGGCACCATCCCAGCATCTTTATGTATTTTTATATCTTCAGGCCACAGCCTTCCATGCGCCTATCAGGAAATTTGACTCCACTTTATCACTCGGCACTGGTAGGTGTCAGCATTTAATATATTCTACATTCAATCTCGTCTTTAAATTATATTGTCAGTGAAAACCACAAATTCCCTGGGAGAAAATGTGAAGTGTGGTAAATCAAATACGTACACAGTGACTGTTCCCAGATTGGCAAACAATACATTAGCAGGGTTATGCAGAGATACTGAGTTTCAGATGTGGATTTGAGGCCCCAACCTTAGATACAAATTCAAAAGTTGAGGTCTTTGAAGAGACCCACATGCACTACCACCTACTAAAGTGGTGCAGAAAACACCCCCTATTATGCTCCCACTTACCAAAGCAGCACTTATATTTAACCCTGCTCCCTCTTACCTTCAAAACTGATATTACCTCTGAGCACACAGCAATGTGTGCTCTTATCCTCAGAGTTCCAAGTCACATTTATTAATAAAAACAGTAAAATGCTGTCCAGTGGCTTAACGGCTAGTGTTGCAGTTTACCAATCATACTTACAACTGAGTTTTGCATACTAAATGCACAGGCTGTCTCACACTGGAAGCTAAAGGCGTGACTGAGTGTGCATCTTGGAGCCTTCCTGCCCCTAGAAAGATGAGTGGCAACTGCTATAACATGACTGTCCCTTGTTGGCCTGGGAGGGGGTCGTTTGGGCAGGAATACTATATACTGGGCCAGCCCACCGAGCAATTGGCTTCTGCTTTAATGCCAACAACCCGTTGGGGAACAATCCCGGAGCATCAGGACAGGCCGAGGAGGCGTGAATGAGCATCCTAGAACGCCTCCATCTCTTTGGGGATACATGCTCTGGTGCTGTGCCATCACCCGGTGACCATGAGCGCAGGTGAACACCGGAGCCTGGAAGGAGGATGACATTGGCGGGTTGGGCATGCGTGGGAATATGCATATTCGGTGCACCACTGATGTCATGTAAGGGTGTAACCCATGAAACCCTCAGCCACCACGATGACACCTCTCCTCGATGGCCCTGCACAGCCTGCTGGACTAGTTTTCTAATATCCTACTGCAGTTCCTCCTGGTTTAATGGGGAGTGCCGGGGGCCCCACCATTGGAGGTAAGCCGTAGGGCACTGGCGATGATAGGGGTAGACCAGGCGACAGGGTAAAAAGCATACTAAGTACATAAAGTCAGAGCGTGCTGGGTGGGCCTGGTTACAGCTCAATTCTGACTGGCCATAAAGGTCTACTCTATTGTACTAGCTCAGGCTGTGCCCCAGTGAGGGTGAAACTACTGATGGCACTGAGACAGATGATGCCATTACGCTCTCCCTGCCTAGTTTTAATGGCCAGATCATTTGATCCCCTCCAACTAAATCCCACCACCACCACCAAAGTCTGGACATTTCTGATTGGATCGTCATCCAGCTGGCTGAGGCCACCCGAAGGGGCAAATCTTGGACCAGTACACAAGGAGATGAGCAATGGTGCCTCACTGACAGCCTTATTCAGCAGCTCACTGGGACCAGTACACAAGGAGATGAGCAGTGGTGCCTCACTGACGGCCTTATTCAACAGCTCACGACCAGTACACAAGGAGATGAGCAGTGGTGCCTCACTGACGGCCTTATTCAACAGCTCACTGGGACCAGTACACAAGGAGATGAGCAGTGGTGCCTCACTGACAGCCTTATTCAGCAGCTCACTGGGACCAGTACACAAGGAGATGAGCAGTGGTGCTTCACTGACGGCCTTATTCAACAGCTCACTGGGACCAGTACACAAGGAGATGAGCAGTGGTGCCTCACTGACGGCCTTATTCAGCAGCTCACTGGGACCAGTACACAAGGAGATGAGCAGTGGTGCCTCACTGACGGCCTTATTCAACAGCCTCTGACCAGTACACAAGGACATGAGCAGTGGTGCCTCACTGAAAGCCTTATTCAACAGCTCACTGGGACCAGTACACAAGGACATGAGCAGTGGTGCCTCACTGACAGCCTTATTTAACAGCTCACCGGGACCAGTACACAAGGAGATGAGCAGTGGTGCCTCACTGACAGCCTTATTCAGCAGCTCACTGGGACCAGTACACAAGGAGATGAGCAGTGGTGCCTCACTGACAGCCTTATTCAACAGCTCTCTGGGACCAGTACACAAGGAGATGAGCAGTGGTGCCTCACTGAAAGCCTTATTCAACAGCTCACTGGGACCAGTACACAAGGACATGAGCAGTGGTGCCTCACTAACAGCCTTATTCAACAGCTCACCGGACCAGTACACAAGGAGATGAGCAGTGGTGCCTCACTGACAGCCTTATTCAACAGCTCACTGGGAACAGACATGGTTCTAGAAGACTGGAGAAGAGCTGGCATGGTCCTTCTACATAAGAGTGCAGTAGGGAGGAGGTTTGCAACTACAGGCTGGTCAGTCTTACTTCACTGGTGGGGAAATTAATGGAAACCCTGCTAAAGGAAAGACTGGTGAACTATCTCAAAGCCAGTGGGCTGCAAGACCCAGGCAGTATGGATTTACAGGGGAGGGGGAGGATGGGAGGGTCAGCCTAATGAACCTGATGGATTTCTTTGACTGGGTGACCAGGGAAACAGATTGGGGAGGGAAGTGGATGTGGTCTATCTGGACTTTAGCAAGACCTTCGACACTGTACCACACAGGAGGCTGATAAAGAAACGGAGTAGCCTGAGCTGGGATCCAAAGCGGTGAATTGGGCTAGAAACTGTTTAATGGATAGTAGACAGAGGGTGGTAGTAAACAGCACTAACTCAAGATGATGGGAGAGTGACTAGTGGCGTGCCAAAGGGCTCAGTACTAGGGACCAGTCCTCTACAATGTTTTCATAAGTGACACTGTAGAAGAACTGGAAGGGAAGGAATGCCTTTTTGCAGATGTTACCACCAAAACCTGCAATAGGGTGGACACTCAGGAAGGGGTGATGGGTATGTACAGAGATCTCGGGAAACATAAGTAGTGGACAAGAGTGTGGCAGTTGGAGTTCAATGCAAGAAGTGCAAAATAATACACCTAGGGCATAGGAACCCAGGAGCTGAGGTATAAGGCAGGAGGTCCTGACAGTCACTAAACAGAAAAGGACCTTGAAGTTATCATATCTGGTTACCTCAAAGTGGCAGGGTAGTTTGACAAAGCAGTGTGTAGGACTAGTGGGATACTAAGGTGCACAGGGAGGAGTATCTCCAGAAGAAGTAGGGAAGTGGTGTTGCCACTGTATTGCTTGCTGGCAGACTCACCTAGAGTATTGTCTCAGTTTCTGAGGCTACACCTCAGAAAAGACATTGGCAGAGTGGAGGCAGTCCTAAGGAGGGCAACTAAAATGGTGCAGGGGTTTCACAAGAGGCCCTATGAAGAGAGACAAGAGGATCTCAGTATGTATACCCTAGAGAGAAAGGTGAGAGGTGACATGATAAGCATACCTCTCAAGTGTCCCTGATTTTCAGGGACGTCCCTGATTTGCCTCAAAATTTTACTTTGTCCTCCTAAAATTTGTGTTTTGTGGCTAAACAGTGGGGACTGTAAGCACAAAACAATGTCAAGCCTTAAAATTACAGACTTGTTCTTCTTTAGAAAATGCATTTTGCACTAAGCCCATATTCTACCAGCTTTCTGAGTGGATATCTCTAATTTTGAAGATGTGTCCTGATTTTGGTCCTTTGTCCCTGATTTTTTTAAGCCTTGTCCCTGATTTATGAGGCAGGAGGTTGAGAGGTATGATGATAAGAGTCTTACAAGTACCTCACAGGAGAAAACAGAGTGCAAGAGAGGAGTCTCTTTCAAATGAGAAAAGACACCAGGACAAGAGAGCATGCAATGAAGTGTGTGTTGGGGGGGGGGGAGTTTAAGAGTGATGTGAGGAAGTATTCCTTCACTGAAAGGGTAGTAGATGCCTGGAACAAACTGCTAGCTGAAGTAGTGGGGGCTTAAGGTATGCATTGGACATACATGGGCATGGAGGCAGTATAGCACAGTGGGTTAAGGCTCTGAGCTGCAGATCTGGAGACCTAGGTTTGAATCCCACAGCCGCCTAGGTGCATACTGTGTGATCTTGAGCAAGACACTTAACTTCCTCATGCTCCCAGGTCGCATCTGGAAACAAGCTTCAGCTTAGTGTGCTACTCCTGGTTAAACAATGTTCCCTTCCCCTATTAGAAAACAGAGGGAAGAGGGAGGGTTGCCAGAGACCACTGAGGGTCTACAGCGACAGATTAGACAGGGAACATCTCAGCAGACTGGGTGAGCCAAGTGGTCCTTTACTGTCAACAAATTCTATGTTTCCATGTGACTATTCCAGTAGGTGTGGGATCCAGTGTTTGTGGATGGACTGAAGGAAAACCTGGTCCACTGGGCAGGGATGGAAAATAGAAAAAGAAAATAATTTTGCTGTCTTCGGGTGGCACAGGCATGTGTTCCCCTATCATCAAAAGAGGATTCTGGGTCAATATGGCAGATCTTACAAGGAGCACCTCAAGGCTTTGAACATGTACTTACTGGAGACCGGGGGGGGGCAAGGGGGTTATGATAGAGACCTTCCAGTTTCTGAAAGGAATAAACAAGGTGGACTGTGGCAAATTATTTAACATGCGTAACAGTTCAAGGTCACAAGGGCGCATGTGGACACTGACAGACGAGAGGTTCAGGAGGGACATGAGGAAGTATTATTTTACAGAAAGGGTGGGGGAACAGTGGAACAGATTACCAGGTGTGGTGATGGGTGCTAAAACTATTAATGGTTTCAAATACAGCTTGGACAGATTGAAGGGTATAGTGGCCACTTGAGATGACAGAAAGTGGGAGGGGAATGGGGGGGTATATGATGACTGAGGTCTAAGACCCTGGACGGACAAAATATCCTGGGATTAGATAGGATACCATGGACAGACTGAATGAACCACTGGTCTTTTTCTGCCATCACTGTCTACATTTCTACCATTTGCTGCTCTAGCTCTTAGCTGTCCTCCCCAGTTGTCATTTCAATGAGGAATCATCACACAGTATAAGAGTTTGAAGCTGGTTTAGCAGTTTCGTAATATAAAGCCTGACTGATGATGCAGTTTGGAGGTGGGTCATTTACAACAGCATTCAACTACAACTGAATGACCTTTCATAAGGCACACTGCCAATCTACGTGATCAGTCAGGCTTTGGCTGGTGTATACTAGCAGGGAGAATGCAACCGTGAGCAATGATGGGCACAAATCTGTAATCCAGAAAAAAGTCAGGGAACCAGTTTCCAGATTTAATTCACTAACAGGGCAGCCAATCCAGTAAACAATATCTGCCTGTCATGGCTTTAAGTGGCCTGCACTGCCTGCGCTTGCATAATCCATCAGAAGTGATGACGTTCAAATGGTTAATTGCAAGGAAAGTTCCATCCAAAACTGGCCTGAGAACCATCAGGTATGGTCCCTAGTGTTTCACCATCATTCTTACCTATTGTGAGCATTCCCAGGTTCTGGTATGGACACTCCAGGCTGCCTTCTTGTGACCTCCCAAAGATGGCAGAGTAGATGACGATCACCATGCTTCTTTTGCAGCTCAGTCTCAACTTGTCATCTTCACAGGCTACCTTGCTCTTATATTCATCTGTAACAAAACACCCTTGATATTAAAGTGAATCCAGTTAGTTTGGTCTGGAAATTGCTCTTGTAACAGTGCTATTCACAGCTTTCCCTTCTTTCTGTAGTGGCTCCAAGTCTAATGCCAATGCATAACAAAGGTGAAAGGTGGGAGCGGGGGTGTAGTGTTACTGCAGGCTTCCGCAACAGCACCCAACCACCACTGGCCAAGTTCTAACATTAAATGAGGCCTCTAGAGAAACTTAAAGGTGGGAGTAGAGGTTGTGCTACTGAGCACGCAACCGCCACTGGCTTTGTGAGTGACCTCCAGTGGCAGTGGGGTGCACTGCTTCTGTGGGCTTCAGCACAGCAGTACATCACCATCACTGACAGTTTTCCAGCCTTGCAAGTGGGATTTACTGGTACTTTCCATGTTCATGACAGATGACCCTCCCACTGTCCTGCTTCCCTAATTATATCCCTACCCCCACCCCCACACACACACACCAACACAAAGCACAGCGTGATTTGGTAACTTGTATTCCTGTTTTGAAGTGGCAACCTGAACTTATTGCTGCCATCATTTCAACATCTGCACACTACAGATGCTGCCATGACATTACCTGAGGCAGATACACTGTGTGATGTTAGACAGGTCTTTCCACACGCCCAGGGGGCTGTGAAGCCCAAGTCGCAACAGCATGCCTTCAAGAGATATGCACAGGAAAAAAAACGTGAACACAAGCACCAAAGCTGAGCTGCCACAATTTCAAGAAGGAAAGCCCAAGAAAAAACATGAATTAGTACATGTGCAGCTGACTAGTTAATTAATGTGTCATTTAGCAACACTAATCTATGGAAAACAACTCAAGCAGCACAGGACAGGCTCCCCAACACTGCATTGTATGACAAAGACTAAGTTCATGTCCCCTCTCTGCCTCTTGTTCTCTGCAGTGAGTATGTTATGAGCCACCAGCCTCTTTTCATAGCTTCTGTCCTTTATACTGTTGATCATTTTGGCAGCCCTGCATTGTACTCACTTGACTGCCTCCATGTTATTTTTGTACTGAGTTCCAAACTTGCACACAATACTACAAGTGGGGCCTGCCCAGGGCTTTGAAATGTGGCAGGATGGCTTCCTGTACACTGCTGGTCAACCCCCCTTTGGATACAACCCCAGCATTCTGTCTGCGCTCTTTACAGTTGCCATGCACTGCCTGTCATGCTTCAGCCCCTCATCTTTTATGAACCTCAGGTCCTTTTCCTCCTCAATTGCAGCAAGAGGAGCCCAACACAGTGTGTGGGTCCTACTTCTGTTTTTCCTCTTCATGTGTAGCACTCTGCATTTGGCTACTTTGAATTTGAGGTTCCAGAAGTCAGACTAATTACCCAGCTTGTTCACGTCCTCCTGAACTTTGTCTCCATCCTCAGGAAAGTTCCCAGCCTGACCAGTTTAGTGTCATCAGCAAAATTAACCGGTATTATGCAGCCTGCTGGAGACCCCAGCTTCTAGATCACTGATGAAAATACTGAACAGCACTGGCCCCTAGCACTGTTCCGTGAGGAGGCCACCAAGTCCCCTCTCCCCTCTGAGTACTGTCCATCCACCACCCTCCAGAAGGTCAGAGCACAGTGTATGTTCCCTGCTAGTAGTCCAACTTCATCAGTAGACCTGTGATGTCAAACAACTTATAGTACTGCTTACTGGGGGCAGTGATGCATTTATTTACTTTTGGCCAGGAAAGGCACACTCATCCAAAGCTTGTTTTCAGGTCTGACCTAGACAGTACAGCGCAGTGGTTTAAGGCTCTGAGCTGTAAACCTGTAGACTGGGGTTTGAATCACACAGCCCCCACTTGCATACTGTATGACCCTGAGCAAGTCACTTAACTTCTTCTGCTCCCAGGTCGCACCTGGAAACAAGCTGCAACTTAGTGTGCCTTTCCTGGTTAAACAATTTCCCCTTGACCTAGGTACAAAGGAAAGTTAAGTGATTTTCTCAGGGTCACACAGTGCTTTAACATCTATGCTGTACTGCCTTCCTACATAATCAGTAGTTTGTTTCTATTTTTCTCATCTTGCTCAAAATCTTACTGCCATTATCTGTATAATGCTTGCCATTATTTTTTGTTGTTTCTACCCATTGTATTTTTGTAGCACTGCTGTACTGTTCCTCTATTTGTACTATTGTACCCATGTTGCTGTTGTTCAACTGTTCTCCTTTTGTTGTACTCTCCCGGGTCGTGCCTGAAAATAGTCATTTTATGGCTAGTGCACCTACCCGGTTAACAAAAACTAAATAAATAAAAATAAAATAAATAAAAGCAGGCTCTCCTTTAGCCTGTTCACAAGCCCTTTATACTACACCTACCTGACAAGTTGTCACTTATCCCCAGATACGCACCATCTGTTCCCCCTCATATACCATGAACTTGCGCCTTCGAGTGGAGCCAGATGAACTCTCCCAACTGGGGGGGGGGGGGAGACAGTGGACCACCACAACTGGATAAGGGACGTTCCCCATAAAGGTTTTTATCCTCCTTAGGAGGAATGGGTGGCTTCTGTGATAGGGGCTGTGTGGGTATACCTTAGGCTGGGAGGGTTTTCCTTAAACAAGCAAACTGTTGCAACAGTAATCTATCCTTTACTCTCTCTTTCTAGCCGTTCTGGTTTCTTTTTCATTTTTTCCCTACTCACAGGAAGGCCACCTGTGGTTGTTCTCCATTTCCCTGTTACTCTCCCTCCTAGACCTCTGCGTATACACATACCCGTTTGTTTTCAAGGCAAAAGTACGAGCAGACAGCCACTCGATTATGTGCATGTTCAAGCTGCACGGATGTGCGAGAGCTGCTGTGCGATAGTGCGAACTTGTTCTGCAGTGAGCCGGGTGGTTCGTTTGTACAACCCCTGCATTTTAATTTCTAAATAGCGCAGATATGGGGTGCTGGTGTACTTGGGCATTTTAGGTGCAATTAGCACTGGGGGTGTGTTAGGGACATGACGTGACCTTAGAACAAACCCTCCAGTAGTGAAGGTCCAGAAGAAAGGACTTGCTGGTGTAACCCCCCTGCAAATGGGGGTTCCCAAAAGACTTCCAGGAGCTTGCTTGAATGCTCCAAGCCTGAATGGTGTTTGCATGCTTAGCCATTTATCAGTGAGTGTTTTAGAACCTCTGGTACTGTCTCTTTAAGAGCTGTCTGCTTGCAGACATAATTAGTTTGTATGGGGACTGTGTGTTTCTTTGATTGAGTACCACTCAAGCTGCTGCCAATTCACCCCATTTTGCAGTCACTAGGAGTGCAAAGGAACCTGTCTGAAAGATGTAACTGATTGCCAGAAATCATTTACAGTAATAATAAAATTACAGTTTGTCTAACCTGCTTTCTTTGCAGTCAGAACTGTCTGCCTAGTTCCCATTCTGGTTTTGAACTGCTGAACTGGACCAATCAGTGTGGGGTAACTAGCTCTAAAATGATGCCTTGGACGAATCAGAACTTGGGACTCATAATCTGAGCCAGCCACAAGAGGATTGTATGGGCAGTGACTCTGGGAGATGTAGTTTAGACTTCGTGCCTTTTGGACCAACAGCAGCAGTCTATTGTGAGTGACAGCCAATCCAGTCAAGAACTGGGAGGAACTCAAAGGAAGTGCCGGTTTTTGTCTGTTGGGAGTTTCAGTTTTGAGATCTGAAAGTGAAGGAAAGAAACCCTGTGCTCCTTCAGTGCACAGTTTCAGTCAAAAACGGTGCAAGGCCCAGAGTTCTGCCCACAACTTGTGTAACTGCTTGTTAGGACTGAATCTGTCCTGTGAAAAGAATCAAAGGATCTCTGAAGAGTAGAAACCAGGCTCACCCTGTAGAAGACTGAAGAAATTGTTGAATTACACTCGGTCTGTCAGGAACTGAATCTGCTGTGTGTTCTCCTGGTTATTGTGCAGTAATTGCGATTGGGATACAGATGCAGCCTGCCTGGTATAGTGCTTTCTTTTTTACCATATAAATGTGTGAGGAGTCTCTTGGAGATCAAAAGTAGCCCTGCTGACATTGAAGGACCATATCTTCTTTGGAGGTCGTGAGTACTAATTGGGTCGCTCCCTGTTGAATTGCCACATTAAATCCAAATGGAATTACTGTACTGCTGACTGTTTAATTTTCCTTTTCTGTGTGAAAGGGCCCTACCAGCTGCCACGGTTTGGACTAGCCACTAGGGCCTGGGTACCCAGGGACAGTAACTGGTAAGGATAGGCCTGTCACAGAGCCATAGGTAGATAGTAAAGTGATAAGCTAATTAACCTGATTTCCCTGTCCTTGTTATATCCCCTAAATAAATCAGAGCTGTTTGTTTCAACAAAGTTATACTGCCTGAGGTATTTGTCTATGTTAAAGTACTGTACTGTGATTGTTGCACTGTATCTTATTTTACAGGATGTCCCGGTGCCTGAACCAGCCTTGGGGTAAGTGTATACTGTGAAGGTAATTCTGCTATATTGTGTGGGCCACTAGTGGGAAGAAGGGGTTGCAGTGTCCCAGAGGGCTGTGACCAAGTAAGTTTAACTATTGCTAACCCTGACCTCTCTGGGTGAGGCACCCGCCATTGGATCCAGGCCCCTCAACCTGTTAGTGGCAAATCAGGCAGGGGTAGTAGCCCCTGGGATAGCGCCATCTAGGGGTTACACTAGCTCACTGTGGAAAATTCTGCCGTTGCCAGTTTCGACTGATTTGCAGCTTATATCAGTTTTTCATGACTTATAGGAATGTGTCCTGCTATGCAAACCTGCAATATTATGACAAATATGTAGGTGATAATGCAAATGCATAATGCATAATTAAGTGAATATAAAATACAAGTATACCTGAAAATTGCCGTCTGCCTGCAGCTAGGTTAAGAGCACAGGACCTTCCTTCAGCATTCTGTCTTTCTATAGAGCCGGACGGCCCTTCCAATGTCTTATTTAAGACAGAAGCTGACGAGAGGAGCCTGTTTCCCTGAGCAACCTTGCAAAACCTATATTTAAAAAAATTAATGGGTTCTAGTGATATGTGCACATTAAGTTAACAATATGTTTCATGTTTATGTATATTCTGTTGAATTTTACAGCTTTTTCAGTTTGTTTTAAAGAGTTTTTCAGACAAAAAGGGTGGAGCCCACCTTATCACGTGACTTCTGAGATGTATAAATGAACTCTGAAAACAGCCTTAGTTCAGCTGATGGTAGGGTGCTGAGCCTACCGGTCACCTAGCCTGCTTCTAGGGGAATCTTCATTCCTTCAGTGCTGTTAACTGTTATTTTTCCTGCTGTATAAATAAACTGTGGATCAATTCCTTGCATCCTGACCTTGTGTTGGACTCCATTAATACCCATGACTACAGCTTCTCAGCCCTGTCTCCTTGCACTTGCGGCCATCTCTTGCCTCCTCTCAGTCAGAGACTCCTATCTCCCACGGGCTTCCCCAGAGGTAGGGCAAGGAAGGGAGGACTGTCCTCCACCCCTACCCCAACCCCTACTCCCAGGTTACATATCCAGATCCATCCTGGACAGGAGCAGCAGAGCAGGACACAGTGCAATGGGCAGGGCTTCACAAAGCCAGTCCTCCATTTTTCCTCCTGTTTCTTCCCTCGGCCCATGGACATGCAATGAGCACAACGTAGCTGCTCCACCTTCATGGAGATACCCCTGACACTCTGTCCATGGAATTCCTCCATTGCGTGAAATGCTTGTGCTGCTAGATACCTCCAGGTGGTAGTCAACAGCGAGATTTGGCAACCCCCCCTCCCCAAGGGAGGACAGCAGTCCTACAGATGCTCAATCATCCCTCACCCAACCAGCCCCCCCAAGTGACCCGCATCCATTTCAAAACCTGGGTCACCACTGTGGCAAGAGGTGAGGCATTCAGCACGAACCCACCAAGTCACTGGGCCACATACAGACATGTTTTGCGTACAACCATGTCTCGTGCCACTAAAACATGACCTGAGACAGAAGACTAATCTGGCATGTCTGATACAGGTTGGAACCAGGTCAATCTACCACACACTGACAGATTCTTGCCAGCACAGCACAGCACCAAATGCACGATGCAGGGTTGGTAGAAATTCCAATTAATGGAATCCAATTCACCAAACTCCATTACATTTTTAGGATTTAGAATTTTCGGAACTGAAGACTGAAAATCCTGAATCCTCATACTGGTTACACCACACATGGAATCTGAATCCAATTCCAAAATCTGGTTCCGAAATCTGAACTCAGATTTTGACTACATGCAAGAAGTACAAGCCTGTACTTCTTGTCTGCTAGGATTATTAGGATTTTGGAATTCTGATTCGGAATCGGATCTTCCAAAATCATAAAAAATCCTAATGGAAGGGATTTCAACAGATCCAAGCAATCTTAGTATGAAGCCACCACATCCTATGCCAGCAGGGTTGGGTGTCATACTAGTGGTAGGCTTTCACACCAATTTGGAGTCATGTATTCCTACCCACATGACCCCCCGCCCACTCCATCAGGGCCACTGTGGGAGCAGTGGTATAACAGCAATGGAGGAAATATCAAGATGGACGCCTTGGCGCCTCTGCTGCTTTCCTTCATTATTAGTAAATCTTTAATGTTGTGCAAAGCCACAGGAAATACTGCAATACACATACCATTTCTGGTTTGTTAGTTCAACTTTTGTTTACATAACTAGCTCCAATGGCCATGTGGCAGCCAAAGAAAGGGATGGTGCACACCAGCAGCATCAGACAAAATAACCCATCATAGGCTGGTGCGCTCCTTTACCTCTGAATCCAACATGGTGCACCCGACAAAGGATTGCATAAAACTGACAGAATAAATAAAGATTGCAAAAAAAAACAGAAAGAAAATGGAAAGAAAGAATGAACACTTAGCTGCAACAATTGTCTGTCAATTATTAACAAAAACAACATTTTTAATTAGCCTAGACAGATTTTGTTTTGCAAGTAAAGATAACCCAAAACCTCATTTTTGTGTGATGGGTTATATCATGAATATAAGATGATTTTTGTGCATCAAAAATCACTGATTTGAACGGAACAATGAGTTCACATGAAAACAGTGACCTCTGCATGTAAACTGTTGATTTTTGGGTGATATGTCTTTTTGCATTTTCATGAAGTTTGGGCATTTCCCAAAGAAGACCGACTCTGGAAAGGATCCCCTGATACAGTAGTCATATAACCTCATTTGTAAAATCTGACTGCCAATACTTAGGGCTACTATCTAGAACCAGGAAAGAATGTACTTTAGAGGCCAGAATCCAATGCTTCTAATTTCCTAACAGGTTATAGTCAAGGCCCTTGGAATTCTGTGAGTTCCCGGACGTGGAATTTCACCACAGTACTTGTATCATACTGCACAATATATGTAGTGCCACAGAACTTATTGCGCTTGGTGATTTTTCAGTAGAATGTACTGTTTGTCATAGTGCCAGGCTCCCTTCACCTCCATGTTATCCTGTTGCGCCTCCTCATATTTAGCATATGATATCAACAATGACATCACATCATATTTTAACCCATGGAAGGACTGCCACACAGACACAAATAGTTCATGCCGTAGAAATGAGCAAACACTGCCTCAGCCTATGAGTCCTGCTGCAGAAATCAGGACTACTAGGAGCCCTGACTGTGGTATTCTAAATCTACTTAAATCATCTGCTTCTGGGAGTGTTCTGTTCAGGGTCAGAGAGCTACACGATAAGCCTGCAGAGATGTACTTATAGGTAATAAACACCACTGTGGCCTTTTCAGTGCCTTGGACTGGCTGTCTTTTGAATGTTGCTGAAATACTTTCTGGGTATGATATCTCACAACATGGTGCAGGGCTGCACCCCCCCCCCCCCGCCCCCACCCCCCGCCCGATCATTTGTTCCATTAATGGCTGCTCTAAATACTTGAGCTACTGATAGGGCTTAAAAATATCCTTCAACAAAACCGTTTGTGGTTAGCACACCTGTGCCCTTTCTGCAGTAAAACTCTGGAACTCATTCTATTTGTCATTACTGGAAATACGACATGTATATTTTATTCTCCATCACCCTATATATTATACTTGCACTACGAATCCTGTTACCATATTTATGCTATGTATCCTGTTTTATATGTAGATTTGACCCTGTGTCACTGTAGTAAATGGGCAATTTCTGCCTAAGAGTCAACCAGGTTCTTTTTTTTTTTTTTCAGTTGTTTAACCAGGTATAGCACACTACGCTGAAAGCTTTTTTACAGGAGCGACCTGGGAGCTTAAGTGACTTGCTCAGGGTCACACAGTATGCAAGTGGAAGCTGTGGGATTCAAACCCAGGTCTGGTCTGCTGGATATCAACAGATTTGCAGCTCAGAGCCTTAGACCACTGCGCTGTACTGCCTCCAGGTTATGAAATGCATAAAATATCTGCCAATCTGCATGAGTCAGTCTCACTTGGCACTAGTTCTTATTGTCTACTAATACTGCTGCATTACTTTAATAACAATATCACCAAGCTAAAAGGAACCTAACATTTAGTAAACTGCTGGGGGACTGCTCCCTCACATCACTCTCCCTCCCTGTTATGGAGACATTCTGCTGCTAGCCACAGTAACCTTTATAATATTATCATTCCAGACTATCCTGCCAGGTAATGCATTTCAGTGCTGTCTTTGAGCGATGCTTCAGCCCACAGCATTTTGACTTCTGCTCACATTTCTTTTTTATGAGTCCCCCACCACCACCCACCCACTGATCCCTCAACTATTGTGGGCGCAAACTGCATCCCTTATCAGGCTAGAAAGCTCCTTCGCAGTCACCCTCAACATCACTCCTGGATTAGCTGGAAAGGGCCCCTCACGGAGTAAAGCACTCACCTGTACAATGAATGTATTCCTTAGTTGGTTATGTAGAATTCTGGGGCTCACATGAATCCTGGTCTCCCAGGTTGCAGCTACGCCACTCACTGCCTCCTCCAGTGAGCCTTTCTCTTACTCCTAAAGAACATCAAATAAAACATTATACTGTGTGTTATAAGTCCCACAGAGCCACCGTTTGCAGTTAAAGAGTAGTTTTGCACAGGTTTTGCAGGGGAGAGAACAACAAAGCAAAGCTGAGCTGTTCGGTCCCAAAAGGACCCAAGTGAAACCACTCTAATGCAACAAGTAACTCCATGGGACATGTTACTACATTATACATCCTCCACAAAAAAAACAAAAACAATAAAAAACCTAATTGCCTTTATTAGTTTTAAAAATGGAATTGCCATTGCCGAGCTGGATCGCACGTAGGACTGAGCGATCAGCAAGGCACCAGACGACTCTACTCATGAGGCACTGTTTACAATATAAGAGTGTCTTATGAGCTGGTGTTTCCAATCGGCTCAGGCTTTTAGAAGGATTTACAATCTGAACTGATGGCTTCTCGTGATGCATCTCACATGTCTACATATTCTTCAGGGTGTCTTCCATTTGATAAGAAATTTATTCACACAGAAAACAAAACCAAAGAGCTGCATTCATCTCTGCAGCCATGAAACAAGCATTTGTCAATGACAAATGTTTGCTTGCTTGAAGTTACGTGTCGCTGTTTGGCATTGATAGTGCAGAGGCTAAAATTAACAAATAACAACACAAGCTATAATAGTGAAATAGTCACAATTAGGAAATGGTAGTTTACTCACCTGGCAAAGGTGATTGTGTTACTGTATATTCATGGCACCTCCAAACCTTACCTTAGGGTTATGTACGCCTGATAGGCTGCTGATACACATGTGACCTAAGATCAAGTTACGGTCTGTTCTCCAAGCCCCTTCCTGTTTCCTCTCATCTCCAGTTTCGATACTTCCATAGCTGTGAAAGGAATAGTTAGCTGATATGCACAGACATAATGATGGTACCTTAGACAATGATGTGTCACAACAATCCAATTTATTTATCATGTTCAACACGAATTCTTTGCATCTCCTGGGTCGCGATAGCCCCACAATAAATCAAATATCACTGTTTTTGTGCCACTGTCAGCTCCCAGGGAGGCGAGGTGCCATGGATATACTGCAACACAATCACCTTTACCAGGTGAGTAAACTACCATTGTGTTGCCTGTCTATCCATGGCACCTCCAAACCTTACTTTAGGGTGACTAATAAGCAGTACCCTCATGGCTAGGGAGGGGGGAGCTGAGCCTAGGTTCAGTATGTCCATTAACAGTTAATAATACCTTCTGTCCAACTTCCGGTTCCGACACAGCTCAGGAAAGCAGCTAGAGAGCGAGCTCCCATGACGACCTGCCTAAAAAACCCTCAAAAATAACATACTGAGCATTTAAAATTGTTAAAATGTCTGGTGGGGTACACAAAAGGATAAAATCCCAGATCGCGATCACATCAATCAAAGGGGGACAAAGAGACCCCTGGACCTCGCAGCGGCTCCCCTACACACGTGGCAATACAAAATCGAGCAACTGATTCTGGAATGGCCTACGATACAGACAAAGAGGCAGATAGGCTCTTCAGGCGTCATTTTGACCTGATCTTAAGAGTTAAAGGAAATGAGGACTGAAAATAAAACAGAGTTTGGAAACCTGACTCGAAAATTAAATACCATGGAGCTTAGAGTACAAGAAGCAGAGGACCGAATATCTCAAATGGAAGATAACTTAATGCATTTGGGAAGAACGTGCAGGCCCCTGCTATCAGGCTATGGACCTGGAAGAAAATGTACTGACTTGGAGGCAGGCCGCCGCGACACTCTGCGGATATACGGCCTAAAGAAGGAGCTGAGACAGGATGACAGCAGATTTCATGAGGGACTTGCTTAAAGATGTCCTTGGCCTCCCACTTCTATATGAGCTAAAGATAGAGAGAGTGCACAGAGCTTTGTTGCCAAAACCGAAAGAGGAGGCTGCCAGACCCAGCTCAGTTATTATAAAATTCAGTAGCTATCACACTAAAGAAGATATATTGGGACGAGCTTGGCAGAAAAAGAAGTCAGATACCTGGACTCATGTTTATTTTTGTCCAGGACTACCCGACAGTGATTCAACAGCAACGGTTGTCTTATGGCCCCTAATAAAAGTTCTGAGAAAATGGCTTAAAATCCAGATGCCTTACCCTGCTCGACTCAGGGTATATTGGGAAGATGGCCTAGAAATCTATGACTCTCCACAGGAAGACAGAAACGCCATGCTGAAACGAGGCCTACCTGCCCTAGAACTACACGTGCAGGCACCGCAGAGGAGAAGAGAGAGAGTGGGATGGCAGCTCAACTTAGTGAGGAAAACTAGAAGATCTCACATCAGGGTGCATCGCGATCAGCCTCCCTTTTACAAGATTTGATCAAGAAACTACCAGGTGTAGAGGAGGGTGACCTTGAGGACTTGGGAGAGGACTGAAACATTGGTGACACTAAATGATAACTCCCTTGTAAAAATGGTGTATTGAGCATCAACCTGATGAGTAGGGACAAAACACAAGTCATTTTAATATACCTTCAGAAATGTTGGTATTGATGTGTAATGGAAGGCGGGGATTCAG
This sequence comes from Neoceratodus forsteri, assembly GCA_016271365.2. Lineage (NCBI taxonomy): Eukaryota > Metazoa > Chordata > Ceratodontiformes > Ceratodontidae > Neoceratodus > Neoceratodus forsteri. The sequence goes on along the minus strand of CM057452.1, from coordinate 1,312,916,326 downwards.
GAGTTGTTCTTTCCCCCACCCCCAACCGAAAGGATAAGAATACTCCCATTATCGTAAAGTATTAATATCTGTTTAGAGTAAAGTTCCGAGGAGTAATGGATGGGGAAGGATGTGACCAAAAACTTTATATGGTCCGTTAGAAGAAAAGCCAAAATGTGGAGGCCTTGAGATGTGGTGGTGCGGTGGGGGGAGGAAGGGAGGTTGAAAGCCCACTCCAAACCACATAATAATAATAAAGACCTCCCAAAGAAGTATGTAACAGGATGGGCAAATAAGAAGTATTACTCTGCATTGAAGGAAACTCGCTTAATTAAGCGATTTAAGTTTAATTATGAGCAGGGGGGCTGTACTATGCTCACTGAAATGGAGGGATTAATACGGACCTCCAGGGGCTATGGTAATTGTGAGAGGGAATACATTAGCTACAATATTGTGCTCCTAAAAAGGAAGTCTGGATGCAAAATAAAAGCAGGTCAGAAAGGGAATATTTTAGGGACGCTACAAATTAATACGTAGTCTGTGTGGCTGCTCTGGTCCGTTGGCAATACCACATCGAGCTCCACAATCTGAGTGAGAACTCGAGAAGGGGATCCCTCCTGGGAGGGAAATCTTTTTTCTACCCCCTTTGGCCCTTCCTAGTTCAGGTGGGGCAAAAAGGTCTACAGTAACTAGGCCTTCTACCTTGGCAGTCAGAAGAGAGAGTTTTTTTCCATTTTTTTTTCTGAGTAAGTGGTGACGTTCCCACTTCCTTAAAACGATGTTGGTTACTTGTTTAATTCTTGTTATAATAGTTAAGTGTTTTACATTTATTACATATATGTATGCTGCCAAAATTGTTGCCACCACTCTCCCTAACCTAGGGTCACTCTCTAAAGATGGTGAGCCAGGGGAACTAATAGGAATGTAAAGAAAACAAATATATTACATAGCCATGGCCAAGTTATGTACAAATTTACTTTCTTTTAATGTTAATGGGTTAACGAACCCTGTAAAAGCAAGCAAAATCATCTCTATATTAAGAAAAGGAGGCGGATTTTATATGCTCCAAGAGACGCACCTTTCCTCAAAGGAGCATGGGAAAATTGGTACATTCGGGTTTTCAACAATAGTGGCGTCCTCATACAGAAAGGGTCGCGAGGGGTGTGATGGTCTTGGTAGGAAGAGGGTTCCTTTGAGATCAAAGACACCCTTACAGATTCGGAGGGATGCTTGGCAGCTTTGAAGGGCTACTATAATGGGGAGCTTATCACTATAGCCTCGATTTATCCCCCGGCTCAGATTTTGGTTTCCATAGGAGGCTATATATGAGACTCATGGAGTGGCAGAAGGGTCTTTGGTTATGGGGGCCTGAACTCTGCTTTAAATGATCATCTTAATTCCACATCAAAAGTTGAGAGATCAGACAAGAGAGTGGCCCTAAAAGTTAATACATTTTTTTGAGATGGGTTATGTGGATGCTTGGAGAGCTGTACATGGTCAGAAATGAGACTATACTTTCTTTTCTCAGGTGCATAAAGTACACACTAGAATAGACTATTTCTTTGTACCTAGAGAGTCTGTATACCAATTGCAGAACCTAGAAATAGGGGAAATTTACCTTTCTGATCATGCCCTTATGTGGCTGCAAATACACCTGGGCCAAAGTAAGAAAAGGACCATGTGACATCTTAACTTATCAATTATCCAAGGAAAAGAAAACCAAGAACAGGTCCAGGAGATGATTAAAGAAACACTCAGCACAAATGACACCCCAGATATCTCCCCATCCATTTTATGGGATACAGTAAAGGCGGTAGTACGGGGCAAATTAATAGCAAAAGCTGCTAAACAGAAAAGGGACAGAGAGGCCCAGAAAGCAAATTTAATACAGAAGATAAGGGAGTTGGAGCAATCCTTAAAGGATAAATACAACCCTACTAAGGAACAAGAAGTCCGGAAACACCAGAGAGTCCTTAATGATATTTTGGATTACAGGGTGGAGCAAAACTTGCTGTATTCAAGGCAGAAATATTACGAGGGGGGTCCTAGGGCTACAAGATTGTTGGCAAGCAGATTAAGACAGAGAAAAGCCAGAGCCACCATCAGTAGGATTACACACCCATATACTAAAAAGCAATTGGTAAGCACAACAGACATGGCAGATGCTTTCACAGACTATTATAGGGAGTTATATAAGACAAATACTATGCCAGAAGCAGAAAAACTAAGGAGTTTTCTAGAGAAGCTACAACTATCCCAAATCGGAAAAAATGATGCTACCTCTCTTGTGGCACCAATAGGAGACCTGGAAATTAAAACTGAAATATCCAGAATTAAAACAGGGAAATGCCCTGGCATGGATGGATGGATATCCAGCTGAATTTTATAAGCTTTTTAGGGCCCAAATCTCACCACTTCTTAACAGAGTTTACAACTTTCTGATGACAGAGGGAGGTGTTATACCCCTTTCGTGGAACTATGCGCTGGTTGCAGTTTTGCCCAAGCCCGCCAGGGACCCCCTGTTGCGTGCCTCTTACAGGCCTATCTTCATATTAAATACTGACTATAAGATAATGGCGGGAATTATGATGGCGAGGCTTCAAGATATCATCCTCAAAATTATTCACCCAGATCAGACAGGTTTTGTCCCTGGCCGGCAGGCACAGGACGGTATCTGCCGCTACTGTCATTATTCTGGAACGGTGGGGGGGCGGGAAGGCAGCACTAGTTATGAGTTTAGATGCAGAAAAAGCATTTGATAAAGTACAGTGGTCATTCCTTCAGGCGTCCCTGGCGGGCTTTGGTTTTCCGGAAGCCTTTTGTAAACTAATAGCTAGACTCTATAGGTCACCTCAGGTCTGTGTGAGATTAAATGGTCATGTAGGGAAGTCATTTGAATTGGAAAGGGGAACGAGGCAGGGTTGCCCACTGTCTCCTCTCCTTTTCACCATTTTTGTTGAGCCACTGGCACAGGCACTCTGCCTGAATCCTGCTATATGGGGTACAGAATTAGGGGGACATGAACACAAACTGGGTCTATATGCAGATGACATTTTGCTATTTCTGGGTAATCCGGATTTCTCCCTCCCAGAGGTTTTCAACCAGATCCAAAAATTCACTGAAATATCAGGTTACTCCCTAAACACGGCTAAGACCAAAGTCTTGGTCTGCTCCGATCAAGTCCCATTGAATATTCAGAGGAGATACCCTATGAGATGGGGGTTTAAAAAGTTGAAATACTTAGGAGTTTTCTTGGGAACGAACCCACTAACCCTCTTTCAAGATAACTACCTCAGCCTAATACATCAGATCTCGCAAGATTATAAGAAATGGGCCCTCCTTCCATTACCAATGTACTCTAGAATTGGGCTACGAAAATGAATGTTCTGCCCCGTCTGTTATATTTGTTTCAGAGCATACCCTGTATAGTCCCACAGCAGACTTATATTAGGCTGGCAGAGACAGCTGATGAAATTTATATGGGTACAGGTAAACCAAGGGTATCTAGAAACATATTATATCTTCCCAAGAAAGCAGGAGGTTTAGCAGTACCATACCTTCCAGGATACTGGACTGCCTCGCAGATGAAAATTGCTCTAATGTGGCAACACCTCAATACACTTCCCATTGGAAATGATGGAACTACAGCAGGCTCGAGGTTCCCCTCCTACAGGATATACTTATAATAGACGATATAGCAATCAACAAACAGGCAGCTCTTCACAGGAGTTATTAGAAGTTAAGAAGTTAATACAGTTTTAGAGGGTTGGAGAAGAGGCTCTAGTAAAGGGGAACAGCACAGCAGGTATGGAGATATAGGTGGTGGGCTTGGGAGGAAAAATTGTTCCAGCTTCCCAGGATCAGTGGTTCAGAGATCCAGCACGTAAGAGCCTTCACTCACCATGGCAAATCTTAAACGGAGATACTCCATCTCATTCACAGGTAGCTATGCCCTTATTTGATTTAAAACCAAATGACAGATTTAAATATTATCAGATTAGTAATTGGGTCCATGCCAATTTAAACAATCCAAAAATAATACAGGGACAATACCAACACTTCCTACCCTTTGAGAAAATATTGTTATCCACACAGGGAGAGGAGCAATCACAGAACTATATAATAATTTTATCCTGACCAGGGACACGACTCTCTTAGTCTTAAAATAAAATGGGAGGAAGAGATTGAGAGATAATAGAGGAAGACAAATGGGAGAAAAGCTGGGGTTCCACATGGAATACGTACCTCCTCACCACTGTGGAGGGAATTTGTTTGAAAGCTAGGATAGGTATTTTTTGGTCCCTAGAACTCAGGCCAAATTTAAAGAAAGGGGTTCCTCAAGTTGTTGGAGGGCATGCGGGGAGACTGCGGCAGGCCATTTGCATATAGCCAGTGACCATCACATGGTATGGTTCAATTTGGCTACTACATCTAAATCATCCCATTCCAAGGCAAAAATATGGGACTTCAGAGGAGCTGACTTTGATAAGATGGCCAACAGAGTTAAGCTAGCCCTGGCAAAAGAAACACAGGTGAGGGGTACAGGCAAAGTGGCAAGCATTAAGGATGCAATACTTGAAGCAACATCCCATTGTGTTAGACAGAAAAGGAAGTGCAAAAGAAGAAGGAAACCACTTTGGTTCTCCAATACAGTAGCAGAAAAGGTCAGAGCCAAAAGTCTGGCCTCTCAGGAAATATAAGGGAACACAGCGGATGAAGATAGGAGGCATACCAAACTGCCCTAAGGGAAGCAGGGAAGCGTAAGGCAGGCAAAGTCCCAAACTGAGGAAACACTAGCACTAACAGTAAAGAAGGTGACAAGACTTTCTATAGATACATTAGTGAAAGAAGAAAGTCCAGAGGGGTATTGCTAAGCTTAATGGAGAAAAGGAGCATGGAGGAGGAGGACCATGTAAAAGCATCTATCCTAAATAGATACTTTTGCTCAGCATTTACTGAAGAGAAGGTAGGCAAGGCCCACAACTCAGCACCATGGACACAGGGGAGGGAGGTGAGCACTACTCCCTTCACAAAAGAAAGGGTCCTACAAGAGCTTGCTAAGCTCAGGGTGGACAAGGCAATGGGATCTGATGGCATACATCCCAGGGTACTTAAGGAGCTAAAGGTGGAACTAGCAGAGCCATTAGCAGAACTGTTTAGTGAGTCTCTGAGCACAGGAGAGGTCCCAGAAGACTAGAGAAGGGCTCACGTGATCCCGCTCCACAACAGTGGTAGCAGGGAGGAGGCAGGGAACTACAGACCAGTCAGTCTTACCTCAGTAGTAGGCAAGATTATGGAGGCACTCCTTAAGGAAAGGATAGTGCAACACCTGGAATCCATAGGAGCACAGGATCCAAGACAGCATGGGTTTACAAAAGGAAGGTCCTGTCAAACTAATCTCATAGATTTCTTTGACTGGGTAACCAGAGTGGTGGACCAAGGGGGAGCAGTTGATGTCGCCTACCTTGACTTCAGCAAAGCTTTTGACACTGTTCCACATAGAAGATTGATAAATAAGCTGGGTAGACTTGGGGTGGGTCAGAAGTTGGTCAACTGGGTGGCAAACTGGTTGACGGGCAGAAAACAGAGAGTGGTGGTAAATGGTATACAGTCAGAAGAGATGCAAGTCACAAGTGGGGTACCTCAGAGATCAGTCCTGGGGCCAGTCCTCTTCAACATCTTCATTAGTGACCTTGCAGATGGACTAGAGGGTAAGGCTTGTCTGTTTGCAGATGACACCAAGATCTGCAACAGAGTAGATGATCCAGATGGGGTGGGCAGAATGAGAAGAGATCTGGATAAACTAGCAAAATGGTCAGAAGAGTGGCAACTGGGATTTAATGCAAAGAAGTGTAAGATCATGCACATAGGGAAGAGAAACCCTGAAGCCACCTATAGGCTGGGAGGGGAGTTGCTAGCAGTCACAAAGGAAGAAAGAGACTTGGGCATCATCATCACTGATGACCTGAAATCATCCAAGCAGACCTCTAAAGCAGTAGGTAAGGCTAGGGGGGTGTTAGGGGGTGTATTAGTAGGGGTATCATAAGTCGTAAGAGGGAGGTAATAATCCCTCTTTACAAGACACTGGTTAGGCCCCATCTGGAGTACTGTGTGCAGTATTGGAGGCCACACCTTCACAAGGACATTAACCAAATTGAGGCAGTCCAGAGAAGGGCAACTAAAATGGTGCAGGGACTGCATCAGAAGACATATGAGGACAGATTAACAGAGCTCAATATGTACACCCTTGAGCAAAGGAGGAAGAGAGGTGATATGATCGAGGCATTCAAACACCTTGAGGGCATTAACAAGGTGAAAGAGTCTAACATGTTTAAATATAAGAAAAATAGCAGGACAAGAGGACACAGCATGAGATTAGAGGGGGGCCAATTAAGGGGGAATGTGAGGAAATTCTTTTTCACAGAAAGGGTGGTAGATGCATGGAATGGCCTACCTCAAGAAGTGGTGGCTATGAATACAGTGCAGGGCTTCAAACAGGCATGGGATAGGCATAAGGGAGCAATACAAATGAGTATGAATAGATAGGCCACTGACAGAGCAAAGGTCGATGGCACATTTATAAGGTAGAAAAAGAAATGGGCAGACTGGATGGGCCTTGCGGTCCTTATCTGCCGTCAACTTCTATGTTTCTATGTTTCTATATACTATGGCAATGCCCTACAATAAGGGTTTTCTGGGAAACGATTCAAGAGCACATGAAAGCCCTGTTTGGTGGAGAGGAAGGGATGAACCCCATATAGATGATATTAGGTATTGACCCTTTTCATCTAAAGGGTAAAGACAGCAAATATCTATGGCGCACTCTACGAGCTGCAGCTATAAAATCTCTCACAAAACGTTGGCTGCAGAGTGAAAGCCCCACAGTAAAAGACTGGGTCACAATAGTTACAACAATACAAGAGATGGAGAGACTTTTGTAATTCAACATAGATGGGAGCAATTTACTAATAGGTGGACCAGATGGGACCTCTATGTTGATAACATAGGGTAAAAATGAAACTTACAGAACTCTTTTCCCTAGGTTTAACAAAGTATGAAATCATGACATAAATTATAGGAGGGAGGAGTGATAGAAAAAGGAAAAAAAGGCAGCTATTTAAAACTTTTTTTTTTCTGATTTTATTTCTGGTTTTTATACTTTAAAGTTTTAAAGTACAATCTTTTAAGTATTCTTAGCTTACCTTTTAAACTAGGTAACATTTATAAAATACTTCACTTACTGAAAGAGCAATTTTATAGACTGTAATAATCTATAAAGTAGGTATGTAAGATGAAGAAGTTGGCATAAGGAATTGTAATTAATGTATGGAAATTGAATCAACTCTTACTGCCAATAACACAAAGTTTAAAAAAATAATAATACCTTCTGTCCAAAACTGTTCCTCGCTGGGAGTGAAGTGTCCAGCCTGTAATGTTTCGTGAAAGTGTGAATAGTGGACCATGTTGCCGCTGAGCAAATCTCCTGGGCTGTTGCAGAGTTACGCTCTGCCCATGATGTGGATATCGCCCGAGTTGAGTGTGCTTTTATCCCCATGGGCAGTACTTTCTGGCATGCTGTGTATGATTCTGTGATTGCTCTTTTGAGCCAGGTGACTACTGTTCCACGTGCCTCGGCAGATCCCTTTTTATGTCCTGTAGTGATGATAAATAGTCTCTCAGTATGTCTGAGTGGCGTAGTTCGGTCTATGTACATCCGGAGGGTTCTGTGGACATCCAGCATGTGTAGGGTCCTTTCTGAATTGTTGTTGGGATTGTCGTAGAATTTTGGTAGTTCTATCAGTTGGCTTAGATGGAACTGTGAGTTTACCTTGGGGATGAATGAGGGGACCGTTCGTAGTGTGACCCCTTGCTGTGTGAACGTTGTGAATGGTTCCTTGTGTGATAAAGCTGTTAGCTCTCCGACCCTGCGTGCTGAACAGATTGCTACTAGGAATACCACCTTTATTCCTAGCCAGTAAAGCTCAATGTCTTTTATTGGTTCAAATGGGTGTTTGGTGAGTGCATTCAGTACCAGCGTGAGGTCCCATGGTAGTACGCTCGCTCGTATTCTGGGGCGGATGTTTGTCGCCAGAGGAAGCGACAGTGCCTGGGTGCACCCCTGGTTAGACCCTTTCTATCCTTCCTACTGCTGCACCTATAGCAGACAGCTGTACTCAAGGTGGAGGGTGCCAGACCCTTGTCCAGATCCTGTTATAAATAAAGTAGGATCTCAGAGATTGTTGGTGATTCCGGGACAATGTTTTTGGAATGACACCATATGGAGAACCCATTCCATTGTCTCGAGTAAGTCATAGTGGTCAAGTTTCTTCTCGATTGAAGCATGGTGTCTATGACTGAGGTGTGGTACCTTGCTCTCAATAGTCTCCCTTTCAGGAGCCAGGCCATGAGTGCGAGGTTCTTGGGATTGGGGTGAGTCACCGGCCCCTGCCATAATATGTCGTGATGGGCTGGTAGGGTCAGTCTGTCCATTGCCATTGCTGCGATGGTTGCGAACCACGCCAGTCATGGCCAGATAAGGTGTGATAAGGATTAGGATTCTCCAGGATTGGCGGTTCTTTGCCAGCACCTGGTTGAGTAGCGCAGAGGAGGAAAATGTAGGAGTAATCGTGGTGCCATGGGATCGACAGGGCATCCAACCCGTGGATTGCAGTTCCCTGAATCTGGAATAGAATTTCTCTGTCTGTTTGTTTTTGTTTGTCACCATGAGAGCTATAGCTAACCTGCCCCATTTTCTCTGCACCTGATCCATTACCTCGGGTGGAGCTGCCATTCCCGAATGTAATTGTTCCTGCTCAGCCAGTCTGCTGTGGTGTTCAGTTTCCGCCAGATGTATGGCTGACAGTTGTGACAGGTGAATTGGGCCCAGATCAAAATTGCATTCGATTCCCAAATCAACCCTATGCTCCTGGTTCCCCTGTTTGTGATGTATGCTACTGCTGCCCTGTTGTCCAATCGATAGGGACAGACAATTGTTCTATTATGGTTGAAAAGATATCAGGGCACTGCGACTGCCTCGCAATTCCAGCACGCTTGATTGGTAACTTTTTTCCTGGGGCGCCACCTGCCCTGTGCGGTCCTGTGCTCCAGGTGCCCCCAGCCCCATAGGTTGTGTCGGTGTCCATGGTGACATCATGTACTATTTCTAGCAGGTTTCCTGTTTAAGTGGTGAGTTTGTCCACCACTGCAGGGATGACCTGGCCTTGTAGGAAAGTTTTACTTTGAGGTTTAAATGGTTCATTGGCAAGCATTTAAACTAGCCAAGGGGGGGCACTGAAAAGGAGCAGGGAAATCCCAGCCTCCCCCCACAAAACATGGTGATTAGTGAGGTAAACACCAAGGTAGAGAAGTTATTAGGGAGCAGAACAGAGGTAAATGTAAAAAAAGGCAAAGGCAGTAAGGACAGGAATGGGGCTAAAAGGGGTAAGGCTATCAAAAAGTGGAGGGTGATGAGTACCAATGCCCATAGTCTGTGTAACAAGCTCCCTGAACTAGTGGCCTTGATGGAAGAGGGTTGCCTGGATATTGTGGCAGTCACAGAAACATGGTACACAGAGAACCATGACTGGGATGTCAACATACCAGGATACACAATCTACAGGATGGACAGGGAGGGTAAAAGAGGAGGAGGAGTAGCTCTCTATGTAAAGGAAGGGATCAAAGCAACAGAACTAAAGAGTAAACAGGGAGCAGATGAGGCACTCTGGGTCACCCTGGAGACAGGAATGGCACCACAATCCGCATGGGGTTGTATACAGACCCCATCTCAGGGAAGGAATGGACAAGGAAATGATAGAAGGCTTTCTTAGAATGGCAGAAAAAGGGGAAATATTGTTGAAGGGCGACCTGAATATGCCAGATGTTAACTGGCGCACCTTTGCTGCAGGCACATCCAAGAGCAGGGTCATTCTTGATGCCCTACAGGGGGCATGCCTCAGACAGCTAGTATTGGAACCCACTCGGGAGGGAGCAATCTTAGACCTGGTACTCTCAAATGGGGACGAAGAAAGAATCTCAGATTTAGAAGTGGGTAGCCATCTGGGAACAAGCGAACACCGAACAGTGTGGTTCACGATAAACACGCCATACAAACAAGCCATACAAAAGCAAGAATATTGGACTTTGGGAGGGCTGACTTTGGGAAAATGAGAGAGTGCCTCAGAAAAGCACTAGCAAACAGGCAAGAAGGAGGGTGGAGGAACAATGGGAGTGATCAAAACAGCCATACACAGAGGCAACAAGCCTTTGTGTAAAGCAAATCAATAAAACACAATGAAGGAAAAAAACGATATGGTTCTCAAAAGAGGTGGCAGGGAAGGTTAAGGAGAAAAGGATAGTATTCAGGAAACATAAGGAAACACAGAAGGAGCAGGACAGAGAACTTTATCAGTTAAAGCAGAAAGAGGCTGGGAAGGCAGTCAGAATAGCAAAGGCCCAAACCAAGGAAAGGATAGCCAATTCTGTTAGGAAGGGAGATAAGACCTTTTATAGGTACATTAGGGAGCGAAGAAAGACCAAAGGAGGGATACTAAGGCTTAATAAAGGGGAGAGAATGTGGGTAGAGGGTGACAGTGAGAAAGCAGGGATACTGAATGAATATTTCTGCTCAGTATTCACAAAGGAAGAGGAGGGGAAGGTACCTAAACCAAACAAGAGAAACACTCTGAAGACGGGGGTCGAAACCAGTCCATTTACAGAAGAAAGGGTTCTGAATGAACTAATAAAATTGAAGGTGGACAAAGCAATGGGGCTGATGGGATTCACCCAAGAATTCTAAAAGAATTAAGGGTAGAACTAGTGACACCGCTGACTACTCTCTTTAACAAATCATGGGAGGATGGGGTGGTACCCGAGGACTGGAGGAGGGCAGATGTGATTCCTCTTCACAAAAGTAGGAGCAGGACAGAGGCAGGAAACTACAGACCAGTTAGTTTGACCTCAGTGGTAGGGAACATAACGAAATCACTTCTGAAGGAAAGAACTGTTGAGTACCTAGAGGCCAGTGGGGCACAGGACCCAAGGCAGCATGGATTCACAATGGGAAGGTCATGTCAGACGAATCTAATAGATTTCTTTGACTGGGTGACCAAAGTAGTAGACCAGGGAGGGGCTGTGGACATGGCCTACCTAGATTTTAGCAAGGCATTTGATACAGTCCCGCACAAAAGATTAATACACAAGTTAGCCAGCCTTGGAGTGGGTCCCAAGGTGGTAGCCTGGATAAAAAATTGGCTAGACAACAGGACGCAAAAGGTACTAGTAAATGAAGGAGGGTTACTAGCGGGGTACCGCAGGGTTCAGTATTGGGACCGGTCCTTTTTAATGTCTTTATAAGTGACATTGCAGAGGAACTGGAAGGAAAAGTATGTCTCTTTGCAGATGACACAAAGATCTGCAACAGGGTTGATACACAAGATGGAGTGGAAAGGATGAGAAGGGACTTGGCAAGGTTGGAAGAATGGTCGAATGTATGGCAGCTTAGATTCAATGCAAAGAAGTGCAAGGTAATGCACATGGGAAACAAAAACCCAGGGGAAGCATACACAATGGGGGGTGAGATACTGACAACAGTAAAAATGGAAAGGGACCCGGGTGTAATTATATCAGATGACCTAAAGGTGGGCAAGCAATGTGAGAAGGCAGTAATGAAGGCTGGGGGGATACTGGGATGCATAGGAAGAGGCATCAATAGTAGAAAACAGGAAGTTGTTATCCCTCTGTACAGACAGTTGGTGAGACCCCATCTGGAGTACTGTGTGCAGTTCTGGAGACCCCATCTCCGCAAAGACATAGACAGAGTGGAGGCTGTCCAGAGGAGGACAACTAAAATGGTGCAGGGTCTGCACCAGAAGACATACGAAGAAAGACTAAAGGAGCTAATATGATACCCTTGAAGAAAGAAGGGAGAGGGACATGATAGAAACTTTTAAGTACCTCAAGGGAATCAACAAAGTCCAAGAGGGTAGCATCTTTAGAAAAGAGATGTGCAAGAACAAGGGGACAATTTGAAGATAGAGGGGGGACGGCTCAGAGGTAATGTGAGGAAGTATTTTTTCACAGAGAGGGTTGTGGATGCATGGAACAGCCTCCCTGAGGAGGTCGTGAGTCAAGAACAGTGGGAATTCAAGAATGCATGGGACAGGCATGAGCAGTCCTAGTGGGGAGTAAGAGGAAGTAAGCTGTTGGTTAACTAGGACCTGCAGCTTATCTGTTAGGTAGAAAATGGGCAGACTAGGTGGGCCAAGCAGTCCTTATCTGCCATCAAATTTATGTTTCTATGGGTGCATGCTCTCCTCAGTAGGTGACCCGTATTGGAGTAGCAGCATCTGTAATGGGTGCATATGGAACCTTGACCAGGGTATCAGATCGATGCAGGAGGACATGCATCCCAGTAACAGGGATATTTGTCCCATTGTTGGCTCTTTTGTTGTTAAGAGACACTCTGTCAGCCGGATAATGTTGGTGATGCGTGCCTCTGTGGGTCTCACTAGTCCCGCCTTGGTGTCTATGAGTGCCCCAAATTGTTCGATGCTTTGAGATGGTGTGAGGCAGCTCTTGGTCAAATTGATCACCCAGCTGTGGTCTCTCAGGGCCTGCAGTGTTCATTCGGTTGCTGCCTCCAACTCCCGGTATGACCTGGTTCAGATCAGCCAATCGTCCACATAGGGAATGATGTGAATGCCCTCCTCGCTGAGCTTTGCTGCTAGGATGATTGACACTTTGGTAAATACCCGCGGTGCAGATGCCAGTCCGAAGGGTAGTGTCCTATACTGGAATTGTTGTCCCAGTATCTGGAATCTGAGGTATTGTCTGTGTGTGGGGCGCATGGGTATGTGGAGATATGCGTCCTTTAAATCTATGGAGATTAGGAAGTCTCCTGGTCTTAAGGATCAGAGCGTGACCTTATTGTCTCCATCTTGAATTTTCTTGGAGTTATGAACTGGTTTACAACTTTAAGTCCAGAACCGGATGGTATTCTCCTGTCTTTTCGGGACCAAGAAGAAGATTGAGAAAATTCCTCTGCCCTTTCCTGTTGAGGGACCCTCTGGATGGCATTTGCCCTGAGAAGTGTGTGTAGGATGCTGAACCTGTCTTGGAGGGCATCTTTGTTTGATGTGGAGAGATTATTAGTCTTTCCCTGTGTGTGTAACTCTTTGAACTCTATGGCGTAACCTCATGTTACTACTGCTCACCCATCTGTCCGCTGTGGTTGAGGCCCACGCTGCACTAAACAGTTGTAGATGTCCCCAGTGGGGGGTTTGGGCTTGTCGCCTGGACACTGTGCTGTGGCTGGGGGTGATATTCAAGGAGGTTGCTCAATGGCGCAACTCCTTTGAATATCGCCCAAGACACACCCCAGCGCAACTATTTTGCGCAGCTCAAGGGCTTGCGCCTATGAATGGCGCAGTTTGAATATCCAGCCCTTAAAGTACAAACATAGATAGGTAATAACAGTATATACATGAAATGCACGTTACATGATACAGGCTGGATATACATACAAGGGTACCACATAGGGTGACTGCAGGTGGTAAACACTAATATGAGACAGGGAAGCGACTTACAGGTTGCATACTGATAAATGAAACATGATGACTGGTGTGTGCAATACATATATTTTGGCAGCTAGAACAAACAACAGACTACAACTGATATGGGGAGGAGTGATTTGATAGAGTAGCAGTGGAGCGTAAGCATAGATAAAGCCAGGAGTAGAAGGGGAAGGGAAAGCAGTTAATATGACAAAGCAATTATACCTTACCAGTGGATAAATATGGCACACATGGGGAAGGAACAGACTTAATGACAGTTACAGGTGTCTTTTATTTTGGCTGAACTTAGCGATTTGTGAAGTTTATTGAAACTGTGCTAGTTAGTTTCAAGCAGTTTGTAATTGGTTCCAAATGGAGGGAAGGGCATATGCAATAGCACGTTTACCAAAGGAGGTCCGCGTCCTTGGTATGTCAAGCATAATAAAGTCAGATTTTCCTAACGAGTATGCACTATGTGAGATACTAATAAGGGAAGAGAGATAGTTTGGCAATTTCTGCAGGAACAGTTTGAGTCCATAGCCCAGCATGGAGCAGGCGTCTAGTAGTAAGGGATGTCCAACCAACAGCTGCATATAAGTCACAGTGGTGCGAATGGTAAGGGGAGTTGGTAATGAACCGTAACGCACAGTGATAAAGGATGTCCAGTTTACTTAGATTTGCAAGAGTGATGGAGGAATAGATTACATCGTCATAGTCGAGTAGGGGGAGAAAAGTGGCCTGTACAAGCTTGTTCTGAGTTTCAAGGGGGAAAAGGGGCCTATTTCTGTAGAAGAAACCTAACCTTGCTTTTAACCTTCTAGAGACATCTTCGACGTGGTCATTGAAAGATAATTTATTGTCAATCAGATACCCAGATATTTAAATTTGGTTACAACTTCCAGAGCTCGTTTAGGCGTGGTGACAATGAAGTCTTGGGCAAGTGTATTGGGGGGGCCTGTGACAGCACTGCGGGAGAATATCATCGCTTTAGTCTTCTTAGCATTGAGCAGAAGCTTTGCCTTTATTAGATTATGCTCAAGTTGTGCTAAGTCCGCTTGAAGCACTCCCTTGACTTTAGATAACGATGAGCCAGAAGTATACAACACAGTATCATCTGCAAAAAAGTGCAGATTGGACGTAGATATGTTAGCATCTAAGTCATTAATGTACAAAGAAAACAAGATAGGGCCTAAGATGGATCCTTGGGGACTCCTCTTACAACTGGCAAGGCAGCAGAAAAAAAGCCTTCCGCCTTTACTTTTTGGAATCTTCCAGTTAGGTAGCTAGAGAACCACTGGGTGGTTTGGTATGTGGCACCCAACTTTGCAAGGCAATTGACTAATAGTTTGTGATCGACAGTATCAAAAGCTTTGCTGAGGTCCAAAAAAAGACTGCGCCAGTTACCTTCTTAACCCACCCCTGAACCAACACAATGCAGCAACAGTCCCCGTCAAACATGCAACTTAACACTCTAAAATTATATTCACTCACGCAATATCCTCGCCATTAACTTCTAGCTTAGGTGCTACTGTACTCACTGACTTCGTCTTGGTTGTGCCTTAAGGGATAAACTACCAAGTTGACAAGAATTCCATGTTATTCATCATGGTTTCTTCCCCAACTCTCGCTGCAGCTGGTGTAGCCCCTCTTTGATGTTCTAGTCCTATGATCCTCTACTGATGGATCCTCCGTTGATGTTCTTTTATTTCCAACTCCATGGCAGAGATACCTGCTTGTTACCTGACCCCATAGGTCTACTTATCTCTGAAACATATTTTCTGTATTTCCTCTCTTTCTCTCTCTCTCTCTGTGTCTCTCTGTCTCTCTTTCTCTCTCTCTCCTACTACGCTGTACTATTCATCTCTTCCCTCCATATATTACCTATCCATCACTCTACTTTTTCCCCCTTTTTTCTGCCACAAAGGTGTTTCTTTTCTATGAGCAAGCCAGTCTCCACTCTGCCCTGGCCTGTCCCCAGCCAACCACTGCCTCCCCCAGGACTCACCTGCAGTGTTAATCTCCCACAGACTTCCCCCTGTGTAGGGCCAGAAGGGGAAGATTCATTCCCCAGCACACATCCAGATCCTGTAGGGAGCTTGGGATGATAGTACAGACCAGTGCACAAGCCCGGTGTCGTCCACTGGCTCCTTTTTCCGGTTTTGTGCCCTGACCCTCGGTGTGCATGGAGCACTAGTGTGTGTGTGTGTGTGTATGTAGGCATGCACGTGCCATATGCTCAGCCTTCGGTTATCACCAACAAGTGTTACACCCGCTGACCAACCACCACACCTCCATATGGCAGCAATTTAGGAGCAGTGCGTCAAGACCCCCCTCCCCCGGAGAGGAGAGCAGTCCTCCGGACGCTCAGTCTTCAGCCCCCTCCTCCCCCCCCATGACTCGAGTCTGCCCTGATCCTGGGTTGCCTGCATCAGTGGAGATATGGCGCCCAGTGCCTCAATCCTGCATGCCACTGGGCAGGCCTCTCTTTTCTCCATTGAAATCATTCTGTAATTTGGGGGACACCGAGCCCAACCCTGGGCCATCTACTACCCACCCTTGTTGGTCTTCTGTAAAGTACCTAAAGCAAGCACTAATTAACATTAAGAGTCTCGGGGCCAATAAGGCAGAATTGGAGGCCTGGTTGAGTTTCTACTACCCGGGCAACCTAGGACTGACTGAGACCTAGCTATAACTCTTCTCCATACCGAATCTTGCCTGTTCCATTCCTGTTATAATTTTATCTGCATAAACAAGGTATCCCCAAAGAGGGGCGGTGGTGCCTTGATCTGTTTCAAGGACCACTTGAGCCTATCTTGCTGTTTACCTGGACCCTACCCCCACTACCCTATATGAGTACTTTCACTCTGAGCTTGTACTGGGTAACTCAAAGAAACTCCACCTGGTGTGTGTATTAACAACCCACCAGTTAGCCCAATAAGCGCATGATTGCCCCCTGGCGGAGGCTGTGGGACAGGATGCATGCTGTGCTGTGGGGTGAGCTGGGGGAAGGCGCCAGGAGGAGTGCGTGGATGCGTGCAGCGCTCTCCTCCTTGGCGTCATTGCCGTCCGCCCGGCTTAGGGGAAAGAAAGAGGAAAAAGATGGCAAACTTGTTGAGCGGCTTGATGGCCATTCGAAGATCTCAGGCTCTGGGGGCATGCCTGATCTGGATCTATTTCGGGTGGGTGAGTTGGGGGCTCACCACCACCCCGCTGTGGGAAGTAGGCCGCAGGGGACAAGGCAAACCCTAATGGAGTGCAGGAAAATGGATGGCAGCTGGATATCCCGATGTTGCCAGGCAGAAGGGAGCAGACTGGTATGCCTTAGGAGGAAAAACTGTATAGCTAAAAAAAAAAGGCATCTAGCTGGCACTACCTCCAATAATAACACAACCTCTGATGAACTTGAACCCAAATTGCTAAAGATGGCTACTCCTTACATATTGGCACCACATACAAAAAACCTTCTTTCCCTCTCCTCTATGGTTTCTTTATTTAGTTAGTTTTTATTAACCAGGTAGCTGCACTAGACAAGAAAATGCCTATTTTCAGACACACATGACCCGGGAGGTTACAAAACACCAGTCATTACCACAGATGTGTGGAAGACTGCAAAACATAGGAAGACATGATCAAGTCAGGAGGAGAAACTCATTGTGTGGGATCATAATGATGCTGTTAGGAGGGAGGACTAAGTAACAAGTTAGAGCTTCACAGATCAGGGGGGCTTTTCTAAGATGGCCACCACCTGGGTAAAGAACAAAGGAGAGGCTTTTGCCATACACAAGATGGCCTCCGAGATCTTGTGCTATTACCTCCTCCTCTGTAGCAGACTATCAGTTTCATCTCTGGCGGATGCATGATCCGACTCTTTCACACTTCAGCGCCAGAAAGTGTCTCTCTCAACAGCACAGTACACCTGTTCCACCCACAGTCAACAGCAGACAGACTGTGGTTTGGAACAGTCCCTGCTGTTCACTGGGGGAACTGTAGCTCTACGATGGCAGTCAGAGCTTTCAGCCACTTACTTCACAGCAAGTTTGGATGTCCATCCCTCGATGAGTGACTGATCGGTTCTAAGGACCCTGAATTAATGATGTCCTTCACAAGCCCACTGGTCCTTGATGGCTCACTCTGCAGGCTTTCAAGCTTGATTGGCTTAAGAGTCACCTTCTGACCCCATTGCCATGCTGATTTGGGTCAGAGCTGATGAAGATGGCTGCCAAATCTTTAGCCCACACGCAGTGATGTGACAGCGACCTTCAATTTATTGAAAAGAATGAACATGGTGAACTGCGAAGAACTATTCAATAAGAGAAGTGAATCTAGAACACAAGGTAATGACTGGAAGTTGGTGGGGGGATGAAAGTACAGGAGGAACATGAGAAAGTTTTATTTTACAGAGAGTGGGTGAACCATGGAACAGTCTGCCAGTGGAGGTGGTGGGTGCCAAAACTCTTAATGGTTTCAAATATGGTTGGGACAGAGCTGGGGGCTTAGTGGTTACTTAAGCAGTAGTAGTAAAATAGGGAGCAAGGGGGTGGTTAGTGCAGAGAAAGACCCCATACTGACACTAGGTCTCGGGGTATGATAGGGTGTTAGGGGCAGACTGGATGGACCATTGATCATTTTCTGCCATTCCTGTCTTTGGTTCTGTGTTTCTAATCTTCCAAAACTATCTTCAGTTACAGCAATTCCTGCTTGCAAATAGTATTCCCTGCCCCAGCCAAGTACTGAAAGGGTGTGCTTAAGTGTCCCGTTCAGTGACGGTAATGAATGGGTGGAATCCAAATTCGGTTCAGAGCAGTGATGGACTTGCTCAGTTGGAGACAGCTGGTGTCTCTGATGTGCAAATGCGGGGAGCCTTAAAGGTAAGCCCTCATGGGGGTTACATTTACTCTGTGATACTGTGAAACATCAATGACATCAGAACTGCAGTGCTAAATACTGTGTAGCTAGAAAGAAAAAGAACTTCCTGCTGGTCATGGAAATTTTTAAAAACAGCCAGATTGGATGCAGGGGGGATCCTGCGGAACTCTAATCTCCTGGCACAAACTAGCATCTCAACAGGACTAACAGCAAGCTGAGACAGAGTTCCTCTTCACCTTCAAGAGCAGCATGTCCAACATGGTGCTAGGTTTAAGGCAATCCTTGATCTTGTTCTCATCTGTGGTCATAGGGTCCTCTTCAGTGTGAACATCAAGGAACTGGCAGAAGGCAGTAACCACAACCGTGTAAACATCAGGTGACAAGGAAAAGTAGCTGGTCCTCAGTCACCAGGACCTGGAACATCGGAAAGCCAGACTCAGTCAAGATGAAGAACCTGTTGTCAAAGGATATGGAGCAGCTGCATGAGTCTGCTAATGCAGAACACGTCGGACTTGTTAAAGAGGGGCTCAAAGCAGTTTTAGAGGTCTGTATCCATATAAGCAACAAGGGGAAAGAGCCATGACGTGCACCCCACCCTCACCCACGGCTCAAGAGGGACCTAATGTAACTGATCTTGAACAAAAACAAAGGTCTGTAAACACTGGAAAAGAATGGGTTGCCACCAGACAGAGATGCGTACAAGGCAACACTGACAGACTGCAAGACTAGAATTAAGACAGCCAAGGAGAGACTGGAAGCCAGGATAACAACAGGAGCTGTAGGCAACACCACAGCCTTCTTCCGGTACATAAATGGAAGGAAGAAGGTGAAAGAGGGGATTGTGCCCCAGGAAACAAGGGCAAAAGGTAGAGGAATCTGTCGAAGAGCTGGGGTGATGGTTGAGAGGCTGAATACTTGAATTCAGTGTTCACCATAGGGTCACTGGGGAGGGTGTTCATTGGGATGGCCCACGGCATCAGAAACAGCAATGATGCAGCTTAAAGACATCCTCTCCACACTGGTAGTTGACTAGATGGTGAAGATCAAGCCAGGTGAGTCCCAAGGGGCAGACAAGATACACTCCAGAATCACAGTGGAGCTAAGGGAACAATTAGCAGGGCTGCTTTAAAGTTATCTTTCATGAGTCTGTCAAGGATGGTGTGGTGCCAGAGCAATATAAAGTGGCCAATATGGTCCCCATCTTCAAGAAGGGGGAAAGTTAAACTTGGGTAATTACGATCGATCCAGCTGTACTGACACCAATGCCGAGCAAGGTCCTGGAAGTCATTCCTATGGGCAGAACTGAACACTTGGTTGAGGTTAAGGTTTTTGCCTCCTTTTATCATGGCTTTGTCAGAAGCAAGTCATGCCAAGCCAAACTGATCACTATCTTCGAAAGGGTTAGCAGGAAGGTGGACGGGGCAGGACCATAGATGCAGTCCATCTGGACTCCAGCAAAGCCTTTGTCATTGTGACATATGACAAGCTTCTGGGCAAAGTACAGTGCAGTTTGCATAAGGCAGAAATAAGGTGGATTGCTAACTTACTTAGGGCAGAAGGCAGAGTGCTACAGTGAATAGGCACTACTCCGAGTGGAGAGGGATACTAAGTGGTGGCCTTCAGGGATCAGTGCTGGGGTTACTATGGTTTAATATTTGTATCAACAATGTGGAAGCTGGGGTTTCAAGCAGGCTGCTTAGGTTTGCTAATGACACTAAGCTGGCCAGGGTGGAGGACTCCCTTGAGAAGAGGGGCAAACTTCAAGAGGACCTGAACAAGCTGAGCAACTAGTCAGAGTCTTTAAATCTCAAATTCAATGTAATCAAACGGTGTCAGACTTGGGGAGAAAAAAACACAAGTAGGACTTACACACTGTGTGGGGCATACTGTTGCAGTGGAGAAGGAAAAGGACCTATGGGTCATAACTCATGGGGCTTGGTAATCAGTGCACTGCCACTGTCAAGAGGGCCAGCAGAACTTTAGAATGCATCAAAATGTGGATCACACCCAGATCCATGGTGCTGAGTAATGGGGCAGTGCTCTGTCATGCTGGTGGCCCAGGTTTGCATCCCAGGCCCAGGTCTTTTGGAGCGCAGGCCACCAGTGAGGGATACAGAGTGTTCTTAGGACACATCCCTCCTGGAGAGTGAATGGCACAGCTCTGTTTGTCTACCAGCCCCTGGTGGTGGCACTGCTGAGGTGCTCTTGGCAGTATGGGTGACTACAAACTGCCGAGCGTCTCCATCCACAGTAGGCCACATGGCAGTACACACGCAGGTGGTATGCAGGCCCCAAAGTAAAGGAAAGGGATAACACTGGGCATGCTAGATTATGGCCCCAGGAGCAGACCCTCCCATGCCACTGGGCCCCTGAAGCGAGGTGGCCTATTATCCCCACTGTCGGCAGGTTGATTAAACCGCTCTTTTGCTCTGCATGCCCTTACTGACAAAATCATTAGGACTGGGGTTTCCTCCTCCTTAGCTGTCATGCTGAACCCCCCTGACCTGGCTTACTCCCCTCCACTCGGGTGATCAGTCCCTTCTAACTGCTCCCAGGTGTACTACCATCATGGGGTTTCAGGCATTCTCCCACTTTGCCATTACAGCCAGTGTGTTAAATTGCCCTCCTACTCTTGGTTTCCCACTGCTGCTGACTAACCTGCCTTATCTACTAACTAACCAATTTTCAAATATCTTGGAATCAACTTTGATCAAGGCCTAACCTTTACAACACACATTGATAGTACAGCAAAAACTATTAATCAGCGAATTGGGATTCTGTATCGGAACCGACAGCTCCTTACCCATTCTGCACTGAGGATTGCCATCCAATCCTCTGTCATCTCAGTCGTTGACTATGGCCTAGTTATATACGGATCTGCCACTACTACAGCACTTAGTCGCATTTCAACATCAGGCCTGCCGTCTGCTCACTGGAGCATATCGACGTACCCACACATGTGAACTCTATGCTGACTCAGGATGGTTGCAACTCTCAAACCGGATAAAGTACCTTACCTGCCTGATGGCGAAAAAATCCACTCTGGGCCTCACTCCGCCTTGTATCCAAGCCCTGTTATGGCCGAGCACTAGCACCCGTTCTACCAGAAGATCAGAACACCAGCCTCTCCAAGTCCCCCGATGCCGGACCTCTCAGGGACAAAGATCATTTGCCTATCGTGCCCCCAGATGGCTAAATGCCCTCAGCACTCCTATTACTGCCTCCACCTCTCTTGGTATTTTCAAATCAAGGCTGTTCTCTCACCTTGCCACCTCCAGCTCCTGTGACTGCTCTGGTTAACCCACCTATTTTCTCACTACCCACCCCTGTTCTGTTATTAGACAAAGACATGTTTGGGAAACCTTTTCTCCTGCTATTGTCTGCTCCCCACACCTTTCACTTACCCTCTCTGTTCTGGACTTTTTCCCTAATTGGTTCTCCTAATCTAGCGTGACCTCTTTCTTGTAATAATAATGTGATTATTGATATCTCATGTCCTTTTGCACAAATGATTGATATGTATTTATAAATGTTTTCTCGTTCTTGACACTGCACAAATTGTTATGTTATCTATGTAACCTTTTTTTTCGTACTGCACCTAATTGACGTGGAACCTTTGTAAAAGCGCCTCTGGCTCAAAGGTAGTAATTCCTATAACAAAAAACTAAACTAAACTAAACCTGCCTTATTTCCAACTTATCTGCTGATTCTCACCCCCCACTGCTGTTTGCTCCCTGTACTGACCCCCTAGCTAAGCTCCCTCTAATCGGTTGACAAGCAGTCAATCTTCCTCCCTCTCTCTTCTCTGTTTTAGCCTTCTCCCTTGTTCCTTCCTAATCCCTGTCTAGCCTTGTCTCTTGTTCCATCCTTTGTCCTAACTCTGAGCACTGGCGCCAAACCCAGACAAGAACCCCTGCCAGTGATTTGCCTTACCTCCCCCCCCCCCGGACCTCACTCCTCAGCCTTCTTTCCTCCACGCCCCTTTCTCACACTACCCGCCCCAAGCATTTGTTTATATACAGCCTCTCCCCTCAGTTTAGTCGGGACCTGAAACGGATGGTTTTATAAAGTGCTGACCACTCTGCTCTCTCCCTAGGACCCGCCGCCAGCACTAACAGTGACCAGCAGTGTGCTCCCTCAGCCTGCCGCCCGTCCAGACCTCCGAACTAAGGTACAACATTTTTGGCTTGAAAGACGCAGATCCAATTGGCCGGCACAGAGTGGCTTGCGGCTCCCTATTGGCTGCTGCATCCTGCAGCTTCTCCGGGACTCCTGGCACCATTTTCAAATGACTGTGATTCTGCTCCATTAATTCTGAAATTTAAACATCGCTAAGTTGCTAATTTTAATGCGCTTTTGTCAGGGGCAATTCTGAGAGGGTTTACTGAGTAACAAAAAAATAATTTTACCTCGATTTGTTCAGGGACAATGTGGTGGGGATTGACTGAGTTTTTCAGTTTTGTGGGTAAGACCATACTGTGAGTGGAGTTTTCAGCTGTAAGCCAGTCAGATCCCCCATTAGTTCAGCGCATCATATTTTTCCCATCCACCATCCCCGACCCCAGCCACTATTAAATACATCTTTGCTCCTCCCCTTTACCATTCTCAGCTATCCCATTGGCTACTGCATCTTCTTTTTCCATTTTTTCCTCTGCATTTCTGACATCATCTCACTGTAATCTCTGAAGCCTTTTCTTGACATTGTCCACAGTCAGGATTCTCGTCATCCTCTGCTGTTCAATATGACAAAACACGCATGGTAGCAATCATGAATTGGGCCCAGACTGTTGCCTTGGTATTACTACTCGCCCTCCTTCCCACTGTTGGTCAACATCTCCACCCTGTCCCACCTAAGGACCCTGAGTATAGCACAGCAAGTTCCTCACCAGTATGCGGCAGTATGGAACACTATCCCTTGCACACTGTGCTATACACCTCACTTCCCCTCCTACCCACAAAATATCGTTCAAGGTCAGCAGTAGTATACTGGTCTTGGCTAAATTGACGGTGTCACCTGACAAGAGCAGGAGCCATGCCTCTACTGCAAAATTCAAGAATAAAAGGGCCAGAACAATCCTTCTTTTGCTATAAGAATTATTTTTCTCCTGCTACTACTTCTCTCTGGTGATGTGCATCCAAATCCCGGGCCACCCCAACTGAGGTCCTTGACACAAAGAAGGGCTGTTGCCTAAAAATTGCATCTATGAACATCTGCAGTCTTCTTTCTAAATTAGCCCACTTCCAAGCATGGACACAGATGCACTCCCCTGATATCATCTGTCTGACTGAGACATGGCTCACCCTGAAAATTTAAAACAATTGTATCACATTACAAGGCTATGGAGCCTTCAGACTGGATATATCAGGAAAAAGGAGTGGGGTTGCCTCATCTTCGTTAGAGAACCTATCCAGGGGAGCATGTTGCCAATCTCTGGTGTCACTGGCAACTATGAACCGCTAGTGGTTAACCTCCTTATAGGTCAACTTAAAAAGTCTCTCAGCATTGCCACTGTCTGTTTGCCTCCCTCCCAGAAAGGCAAAGCAGGGCCTTGGCTCAATCATGGATGTGATCTCAAAATTAAAGAGCAACACTGATGTCATTGTTACGGGTGACTTCAACATTAACTGGTTCAGTGGTGATACAGACACATTAAAGAACCAGGTAGCCAGTGTATACCTCTCACAATTGGTTAGTGAGTACACTAGGTTAAACATTAAGAGCGGGAAAAACACTGTCCTGGACTGGATCTTGACTAGTTGTCCCTCCAGAATCAAAAGCATTGAAGTGCTATCTGACAGCCTTAGTGACCATTCTCCAGTATCATGTAAGTGGGCTGAGGGAGGGAGGGCTGGGGGGATACTGGGATGTATAGGGAGAGGCATCACCAGCAGAAAGCAGGAAGTTGTTATCCCTCTGTACAGACAGTTGGTGAGACCCCATCTGGAGTACTGCGTCCAGTTCTGGAGACCCCATCTCCACAAGGACACAGACAGGATAGAGGCAGTCCAGAGGAGGGCAACTAAAATGGTGCAGGGTCTGCAAGAGAAGCCATATAAGGAGAGACTAAAAGAGCTTAATATGTATACCCTTGAGGAAAGGAGGGAGAGGGGGGACATGATAGAAACTTTTAAGTACCTCAGTGGAATCAACAAAGTCCAAGAGGTAGCATCTTTCAGAAAAAGTAATGCGAGAACAAGGGACACAATTTGAAGATGGGGGCGGTTCAGGGGCAATGTGAGGAAGTATTTTTTCACAGAGAGGGTGGTGGACGCATGGAACAGCCTTCCTGAGGAGGTTGTGGGGTCTAAAACTGTGCGAGAATTCAAGAATGCATGGGACAGACATAAGGCAATTTTTGTGGGGGGTAGGAAGAAATAGACTGTTGGTTAACTAGGATCTGCAGCTTATCCTGTAGGTAGGGAAATAGGAAGATTTGGTGGGCCAAGCGGTCCTTATCTGCCATCAAAGTCTATGTTTCCATGGGTGGGTGTTTAAGGACAAAAAAGAGCCATCAATCACCATACAAAGCCGTGTCATCAAAAGAGACCTCTTAGATGCCTTTAAAACTGCCCTATCCCAGGTAGACCGGTCACCCATAGACGGGTTCTGGCTACAGATCAGGTTATGAAATTTTTTTCAGAAAAGTTCAGTAACATTTGTGATATCTTTGCCCCCGGTGAGGAAAAGAAAAGTCAGAGGATCCACAAATGGGTGGATCATCTGGGACCTCCTCGAACACGAGGGCACAGGATAATCTTTGGTGCATGGCCAGGAACACGGGAAATCCAACTGACTTTCAGAAGTACAGGGCTGCTAAAAATAGGTGCACAAACCTAACCAGACTAGCTAAGGCAAAATACTATAAGGAACAACTGGATCAGAATTGGGGAAACAGGAAAAAGTTCTGGGAAAATATTAAGGACCTTCTTGGTAAATAGGATAGGAAACACCCCTCAATTTTTATTTATTGAAATGTTTAGCCAGGAGGGCACACTGAACAAAAAGTTGCTCATCTCACGGTGTGACCTGGGGGAAGGGGGTTACATAGGGTTGTGAAGGATGATCAGTTACAATAGTATGTGAGTAGTACAAACAATACAACATTGTAAGATTGTGCAACAGCTGGAACACACAGTATTATCCAATAAACAGTAGTGAACACTGGGTAAATTACAATATATGTCCAAAATCATACAAAAGAACATATAAACGTGCAAAACAGTAATATTGCATTAGAACCATTTATAGTGCATGAGTGTACCAAGAGCAGGCTCGAGGTACTACGCAAGTGCTGTTGAAGCAAAAAGGATGGGGGTAGGTTGTGCACACTGGTGACCCAGAAGGGCAGGTGGAGAAGACAGGGGGAGAGGCAAGAACTGAATATGTGGAGAAGGGGTAGCCATTTCCTGATTTCCCCCTTCAGGATTTTGAGAACCCTGCCGGGGGGTCATGGCAGGAAGGCAGAAACTGGGGACAGGTATTAAGGAGGGTTAAAGCAGGAACAGCTAAGGGAGAGGTAACTGTGTAGTGCAGAGGTAAGGGAGTAGTTGGAGGAGGAGTGTCGTATTTCAGTGGGGAGGGAATTTCAGATTTTAGGGAAGCGATGGGCGAAACCAGTCTGACCAATGAGGGTGGAGTGGCGAGGGACCATCAAGCTGCGAGCATCATTTGATCCGAGAGAGTGGGGGGGGGGAGGTGGAGTGGAGAGAGAGGATGGGAGGTAGGAGAGGAACCACCCAAACCAGAATTTGGAGGTTAGTTTGGCACAGTGAGAGATGCGTCTGTGAGATAGTGGAAGGAAGGTTAAAGAGCGATAGAGTTCACAGTGGTGGGAGCGGGAAGGTGAGTCAAGAGCAAAGCGGCAGAAGGAGTTAAAGAGAGTGTCCAACTTGTTCAGGGAAGCTCTGGGAGCAGCACCATAGACTACGTCACAGTAGTCAAAGATGGGGAGTATCATCTTCTGGACAATTTCGCGCCTCGCAGTCAGGGGGATACAACTATGATTCCTCTACAGAGCGCAGTTTCTTCAGGATAGCATCGATATGCACAGAGAAGTTGAGGTGCTGGTCCAGCCAAATCCCTAGATATCTAAATGAGGAGGTGTTCTCCAGGATGGTCAATGCTGAATATCAATGGCACCCCAACCCTGGATCCTCTTACAACTGCTGAATCCTTAACTCAACCTTTGTGGACCTTAGCTCTTTCCTCCCCCCAGACTATCTCAAACCCACTGGTTCAGCACAGCTTATATCGCGAAACGTTCCCAACCACCCAAACTTTTACCTCAAGTGTGCCACTGTCAGGGGTGCCAGAAAGTACATCAGTAAGGTACTAGGTAAAACAAGGCTTGGTAGTGACAATATTGATATGAAGCTAGTGGCTGTTGCTCTCAACGAACTTATTGCCCCCATTATCAAATTATCCAATAAATCACTCACCCTGGCAAAGTTCCCAACTGTATGGAAACTGGCTCTGGTGACACCAGTTCCAAAAAGTGGTGATTGCATGTGCACCGCCAATTACCCACCCTTCTATTCTCTCCCCCCCTTTCAAAAGCGCTTGAGAGAATAGTGGCTGATCAGGTCTCAGAGTATCTTCAGAAGTACAATCTCCTGTGTCCACAACAGCATGGCTTTCATAAGAGCCATAGCACGACTACTGTGTTAGTCGAATTCTCCAACTACATTCACGAAGCTATGGATGTTGGCAGGTATGTGGGATCTATATTTATAGATCTCACTAAAGCCTTTGACACTCACAACCACCCCATCCTACTGGAGCAGCTGCTGTCCCCAGGGCTCGCCTCTGACGTCATGCACTGGTTCAAAGACTAGCTGTCCCACAGATCTCAGAGCGTCAAATAGGCTCAAAAACATCAACTGCCAGGGAGATTGGTCTTGGGATTCCTCAAGGCTCTATCTTGGGCCCACTCCTCTTCAGTATATTTTTGAATAGTCTTCCGGAAGCCTGCATGAGCAAAATTATCCTTTACCTGGACGATGCAGTTATTCTAAGTAGTAGTGTCCAGCCAGATCAACTGCAAAAGGAACTGCAGTCCACCTTCTTCCATCTGGAGGACTGGTTAAAGTCACAGAAACATCTTTTTAACTACAAGAAGACTAAATCAACGCTGATTTCTAGCCTGCAGCATAAGAAGGCGTACTCAGTCCTGTCCATTATCAACAATAAATCTGAACCTGTTGAGCAGGTGCATAAATTCAAGTATCTGGAGGTTACCATTGATGACACCTTGTCCTTCACATAGCATATAGATCAGGTTGTAAAAAAGCGGGGAATATCAAACTAGGGCTTCTTCACAGACATAAACTATCTTATGCTCGCAACCTTGTGATTAACTGTCTCCAATTCCATCCTTACAATTGTAACCCCTCGCCCCTGCCTTTTTTACCAAAACGACAGGTGGCATGCTGTTGGCGCTGACAGCAGTACCTGGTGGGGACCTGGGTTCAGGGAGGATGAGGTTACCTGGCACAAGGGGACCTAGGTTTGGCTACTCTGCACAGGGGCACCCAAGTAAATCCGAACACAGGAAGCAATAACTGTAATGTCCAGAACCAGGAATGGGATTTTACAGTGTGGCTTTTATTCACTACTAGCTGAACACAACAAAGCACAGACAGACCCCCATGGGGCTACATTTACTGGTAATGCAGATTAGAGACTACAAGGTGGTCCACTGGAAGAATGAACCAATTATACTGTCTTCAGGCTCTGGACCCACCAGGCACACAGCCCGGACTTGCATGTGCTTTGGGTACACAGCCCAACTGGCCCGGCTCCCCTGCCGGCCACTTGAATGGCGGTCCATTGGAAGAATGAACCCATTTTCTTGTTGTGGCTCCCCACACCACTTAGAGTCTGCGACTCCTAGAGAGATTTCCTTCTTACTTATTCTGACTCCCATCTCACAAAGAGAATTTTCTTTACCCTTGTTGTGGCTCCCCACACCACTTAGAGTCTGCGACTCCTAGAGAGATTTTCCCATTTGCGACCCACGTCTGGGTACTTCCCTCATCACTGGCCAAGCGCATGAGGCAAGTAGCAATCACAGCAGAAATCCGTAGAGGTGGACCTGGTTACTAAAGATGGGGGGTGTTCCCACCTCCAGCTCTCACAGCCCATACCCGGCCATTTCTCTGGAAAACTGAAACTTCTGAATGTAGATTAAATGGTGGATGGACTGTCACACCCCCTCTACAATATTACTTGAATTCACACAGCACTCTAGCTTTTGACACTATTCCATTTGTTTGTCCTAGTCCTATAGGCCTCCCAAATGGTAGTTCAATTCCTAGATTTCTTCACACATCCCAGTCTGAAGAAACACATTTTTTGCCCTCTCATATTAGAGCAAACACTCACCCTTTTGTTGCAGGTGCCCCACAGGCGTATTTCAATTCTTCCCACTTTCCAAACACAGACTGAAACTGAAATAGGCAGCTTTCTTTCTTTTGCAGAATTTAGGGGATTGCCCCTGGAATCTACATGGGGATCTTTACTCGAGACCCGAACAGCGGTCTCCACCACTTGAAGGCAAAACTGGAACTGCTCCTTCCTGTTTGAAAACAAAACTGGACTCTGACCTTCCCTTACTGAAGGCAAACAGGAACTAACTCTTTGAAAACTCCCAACGTTCTATCTAACTCCCTCTACTGCAGATTCCAATGTGGCTTATGCAGCTGCGAAAGTTCTATTGGTGATGTCATCTCTCAGTCTCAGCTGAGACTGAGAACAGAGTGAGACAGTGTGAAACCCATTTAACTGGAGTTTCACAAGCTGCCTTCCCTGCCTACCACTAGGTCTTACTGGGATTCTAGTAACCCCGGGTAACAAGGGGTTACACAGTCATTGATTATGGACTTGTAGTCTATGGCGCTGCATCTGACACTGCACTCAGATGAGTAATGACTATACTCAACAAGGCCTGCAGACTTTCCCTTGGAGCAGACAACTCAACTCACTCCTGTAAACTATATGAGCAAACCAATTGGCTCAGCCTAACAAACAGGATTAAGTATCAGACATGTCTCCTGGGTAAGAAAGCACTGCTAGGCAAAGCTCCACCCTGTAACAATGATTTACTCCATGCTAGTCACACGAGCTACCAGACAAGAGGAATGCTTAGGGGCCCACTGACCGTTCCATTCAGGAAAACATCACTAGGACAGCGGTCCTCCACATATAGGACACCACTCTGGCTGAATGATATCCCAGTGCATATTTTCAGTAATATCAGCCTCCCCACCTTTAAAGTTCAATTGAAGCAGCACCTCACCATTTCCAGGTCCTGTGCCTGCAGGCTACAGTAGATCCTGCCCCACCTCAGTGTGTTCTCCTTTCCTCACTGATTAACTCTGAAATTGGGGATGGTGCCTTTCTCCTCTTCTTGATCTTAACACTGTTCTTATCTTCATGGGGATAGTGCCCCCTACTGTTTTGGTCCTAGCACTTTCCCCGACATGAGTTGCCCCAATAACGTCACTTGACTACACTGTGCCAAGTTCCGACCCCCCTTGCTACATAGAAACATGGACTTTGACGGCAGATAAGGACCGCTTGGCCCACCTAGTCTGCCCATTTCCCTACCTACAGGATAAGCTGCAGATCCTATTTAACCAACAGCCTATTTCTTCCTACCCCCCAAAAATTGCCTTATGTCTGTCCCATGCATTCTTGAATTCTCGCTGATTTAGACCCTAAACCTCCTCAGGAAGGCTGTTCCATGCATCCACCACCCTCTCTATGAAAAAATACTTCCTCACATTGTCCCTGAGCCGTCCCCCCTCTATCTTCAAATTGTGTCCCCTTGTTCTTGCACATCTCTTTTTCTGAAAGATGCTACCCTCTTGGACTTTGTTGATTCCACTGAGGTACTTAAACGTTTCTATCATGTCCCCCCTCTCCTCCTTTCCTCAAGGGTATACATATTAAGCTCCTTTAGCCTCTTCTTGTATAGCTTCTCTTGCAGACCCTGCACCATTTTAGTTGCCCTCCTCTGAACTGCCTCCATCCTGTCTATGTCCTTGCGGAGATGGGATCTCCAGAACTGGATGCAGTACTCCAGATGGGGTCTCACCAACTGTCTGTGCTATTCTTGCCTTCCCCAATAATCCCTGCTTCCTCCGTTCATGCACATTCAACAATATAAGCTCCTCCCTGATCACAACCCCTCCATTACATGACTTCTCCCTTCTTCAGGTTACCTGATTACTTCCTCAACCCTCCTCTACCTTTCTCCCCCCTTGATAGGAATTAACGACAAAGCCCCTCCTGGCTGCCTTACCTTGCAGGGAGAGAAAGCCTATGTAAGTCACATCCCTCCCCTCTTCTTTAATAGAAAATAATGACAAAGCCTCCCTTGGCTGCTTTACATATGAAGAAGCTAGCAGAAGAAGGCCATTTGGTCTAGCAAGTCTGCTCGTATTGCAGGGTCCACAGCTTGAGCTAATGTCCCTGCCCTCCCTCCCTACTCCTCCCATCCTCCCTACCCATGATCTTTACCTTCCCCTATGCCTATCTCAGCCTCTCTTAAAGCTGCCCACTGTCTTCAATGAGATGACCTCTTCTGGCAGCACATTCCAAGTGTCCACTACCCTCTCTGTGAAGAAGTGCTTCCTGACGTCCCTCCTAAACCTCCCACCCTTCAGCTTAAGACTGTGCCCCCTTGTGTTATGGTTGCCACTCAGCTCAG
Source organism: Neoceratodus forsteri (assembly GCA_016271365.2). Classification (NCBI taxonomy): domain Eukaryota; kingdom Metazoa; phylum Chordata; order Ceratodontiformes; family Ceratodontidae; genus Neoceratodus; species Neoceratodus forsteri. The sequence continues at coordinate 1,312,885,218 of CM057452.1, read as the reverse complement.
AGACTCTCCTTATCAACCTTATTTTTTCCTTTCAAGTACTTGAAGGTCCCAATCATGTCCCCTTTCTCTCTCCTGTCTTCCAGGGAGTACATGTTCAAGGCCCTCAACCTCTCCTCATATGCCTTACCCTGCTGACCAATTGCTAATTTTGTTTCTTAAATCTACAGCACTCACCATGTATCTTGGGATGTACTAAATTACAATTTGTGGTAACTTTACATGAGTTAACCTTCAACTGTAAATAGTCAGATCCATTGCTGTTATATCTTGTATTTTTTGTCTCTGTACTTGTGTACCCATACCCTGTAACTTACCCTTTTGTGTTGTCCACATGTGAAGACGTGGAACCTTTGAAAAAGAGCATTTTGCTCAAAGGTTATTTCCGAAAGATGAAATAAATAAAAAAATAAATATAAAAAAAAATAGAATAAAAATTGCCCCAAATTATTGGAACTCCCTCCCGGTAGCCCTCTGGCTCTCCCCCTCACAAGCCTGTTTTAAATGGGAGCAATACTACTGTGCTGTGTCATCTGAGTCTTGCACCCGTTTCCTGTCTCCATGACCACTATACCGATTGATGCCATCTCTCACTCTGTTCTACCTAACCCTGCCATTTTTCCGCTCGTCTATTCCTGCATCCTAACTTTGGCTGTTTCATTTTTTACTTCCCTTTGTACAGTTCACGTTCCTTGAGACTATGACTTGTGTTAGCTGTACTTAATTGTCTGATGCACTTTATGAATGTTGCACCTTCTGTTTCAGTTGTGTCTATTGTTATATCTGTCTCTGTTGGACTGGTTTCTCCTTGCTACTCATATCCATGCACTGTTTTGAATACAAATACCTTCTGCTTGCATATTTTAACTAGTTACCCATTTACTTGTTAAATTGACATTCTTGCTGCTTTACTGTCTATGTTTCATGACTGTTGATTGTAACTATACTCTCCTAGGTTGTGGCTGAAAATAGGCATATTATTGTCTAGTGCACTTACCCGGACATCAAAAACCAAATACATAATAAACTGCACTTCTCTCCTGGTGGCAGCAGGCGGCCTATAGACAGGGTAAGTCAGAATCTCGGGGAACTGAGGCAGGACCAGCAGTGCAGGGTGAGTATGGTAGACAGCAGGGAGTGTGCCTTGTGGAGTACCTAGAGAAAGGGGTGCCCAGGCCATGGGAAAAAATGAATAAACAAGGTGGATCGCCAGCAGAGAGGGGACGTAGTGTTGCTGAATGCAGTGGTCAGTCAGATGCCATCTGGAGTACCGTGTGCAGTTCCAGGCTCCTCAATAACAAAAGGACACTGAAGTAGTCGAGAGGGTGAACTGCAGGGCCAATTAAATAATCAAGGGTAGGGGGGCAAAAGTTATAAGGAGAGGCTGGAGGCCCCTAACATGTTAGCATTTTCACTCGAGTAAAGGAGGCTGTGAGGCTCTCTGACCGCAGTTTTCTGTATACTCAAGGGCACTGACAAGACCGCACAGATGGAGAGGTTTGATGTGGTGTGCTCCAGCAGGACCTGCATCATCCACACTCTAAAGCTCAAAGGTGGTAAATACAGGTGTAATGTTAAGAGGCACTTCTTCCCAAAGAGAGCGGTGAAGCTATAGTCAGCACAGGGGCCCACCTACTGCCTACATCCACTAGTTGCTGACTCCACACTGCCCTGGGAGAGCGGCATGCTCCAGTGATCCAGGGCTTCTGGAAGCCCTCTGCTCAAAATTAAATATGCAGAGGACAGGGCTTTCTCTGTGGTAGCTCTGATCCTTTGTAACTGCCTTCCCATGTCCAACTTTTTACATTAGTGAGCCACTTCAGGATGGAGGTCTGGAAGAGACTCTTTGCTCAGGCTTATCACAGACCTATCTCCTGAACATTCCTTTTTAGTGTTGTATAAGTGCTTTTTTATTTATTTATTCATAAGTTTATTGCTACCTATCGATTAACCATTTTATTGTTCCTTTATTTATGTATATCAAAAAAATCCAACTGGGATAACCCCATATGATGCAGCATTTCATTTTCATGGGGGGTCCCAGGGAGGATAGCAGCAACCAACAGGACAACACAGTCCAACACAAAAAAATTACATCCAGGTTAAAACACATACTGGAGAAGAACAATGACAAAAACCCCTACATCCAAACAATAATCAAAGCAAGCAAACAAAGTGCGGTCACAGCAGACAAAGAGCGTGGGCATTGTTGTGCAGCATAATCATGGCCGGGAGATGGGAGTTCTGGACCTACACAAATACAGGGAATTCTATGGTGGCTGGAAAGACAGGACTAGAACACTTGCAAGCTAGAAACATTCCTCAGCTGGAGAGGGAGTTTGTTTGAGGTGTCTGGTGCAGAAAATGCAAAGGCCTTTCTACCAGACTCATACTTCATCCTGGGAATTGGGAGAAGAGAAGTGCTGCTGCTGGCCGGAGTAAGCAGGTACTGCTCGACTGTGTGAGGAGGGCTAGGAGATAATCAGGGGCGTTTCATTGTGCACAGTTGTACAACAAAGATAGCCAGCAGTAGTCATGTAAAGCACTTAGACACTGAAGGTACTATACTACAATAAAACACCTACATAGTGGTGACTGTGGATATGAAGGCAGTACTTACGTTCAGGGTAAGGCTGGACAAAATTCTGACTACTAAGGGAGCTGCAAGGTACTCTGGTAGTTCAAGGGTACAGTATCCCTATCAATTAATCATCTTTGCACCACGTACTATTCTCTGCTAACCTGATGGACCAGGAATCCCTTCTGACCTCAAATTACTATTATGAAAGAGGCAGGTACTAGATTTCCTTCAAGGGACAGCGAACCTTTGAAAATCCAGTATGTAATTCCACCCTCACTGAACTCCCAAGGAGTCACCCAGTGAGGGCAGCCAGGTCTGACCTCTTGCTTACATAATGTAGGACTGCTCCATGCTCAGTATGGATGGCACCATTTTCAGGAGGTCTGGGTGCCGCCTGTGATGTCCGTGCCTTGCCGGTTCCCTTTCCTTCAGCTATGACATTTGTTTCAATAGACTTTTCCTAACTAAATATTGTATAGTAGTCTGTAAATTAAAAAAAATCTTCTTGTTTTTTATCCTTTAATTAGAAGTTAGAGAGGATAACAAATGGTTCCCAACAAGTTATGTTATTTAGCTTTAAATTACACAACCCCCCAACCCCGTGCACTGCACCAATGGTAAACATGCAATCAGCACAAAAAAACTGGTTGCATTAGCTTTAACAGGGTCCTAAGGTAGTAGTAATGTTTTGCGTGTTTGTTACTGAACAGTACAGTGTAAATTCATTTTTTATTGTTATGATCTGTTTTTATACTGCTATGTTTTCATGTAGAGCAACCTCAGGCTCCAAGACAGAGTGCTTTAAAGAAAATTTAATTACTGACTCCAGCCCTCAGAAACAATCAACAGAAGCTGAAAACAGTAAACCACGGACATGTTTAGGGGGGTAGGAAGGATCTGCAGTGAGGTGGGAAGATCCGTATCCTTCTCTGAAGTACTACCAGTACCTAGAGCGAGTACTGCTAGGAAACAAAGAATCAAGGAATTCAATGGATGGTTGGGGGGGGGGTGAGCCCATGGGGTATGGGCTGGTGGGGAGCGGTCGGGTAGGACGTGGGAGAATAAGGACCTGTTTGTACCAGATAGGTGCATTTAAGCAAAGAGGGCACCAGGGTCATGAAAGAAAAATAGAAGAATATTTATCAGCTGAGCTCCTTTTAAACTGAAGAAGTGGGTGGGGGGCACCAGGGTGAGCTACAATCACAGTCACCAGGAGAGGGAAACCAAAGGGCCTACCCTCCTAGTAAATCCCAAAATGGAAGGATGGGAGTTGACGAAGGGAGGGAGGAATGCTGGTGGGGGAGGGATGAGGAGGGAAAGTAGATGGTAGAGGGTACAGGGGTCACACTGGAAGGTGGCGTCCCTGAATGCCAGGAGCCTGGCAAATAAGACGGCAGATCTTCAGGCTATGATGGCTGAGGGAGGGTTGGACATAGAGGCCATCACTGAGACGTGGGCAACCCAATAACATGAGTAGGACCTTGTGATCCCTGGGTAAAGACTGTATCGAAAGGACAGAGTGAAGGGGAGAGGGGGAGGTGTGGCCTTATTTGTAAGGGAAGAGATCTTATGCAGCAGGGAAGAGGCGGAGGAGGGCAGGACTTGAGGCCTCATGGGTCCAGCTGCAGGATACCAAGGGGAGGAAGATTAGAATGGGGGTGTACAGATCATCCTCACAGGATGAAGAGACACACAGGGAGCTGAGGGAACAGATACAGAGGCTGAGTAGTAAGGGGAACATTGTTATAATGGGTGACTTAATTCTGCCTGGAGTAGACTGGGGAATCCCATCTACCTTCTGTGTCAGGGAACAGATCCTCTTGGAGGCTTTCCAGGAGTGTTTTCTGGTACAGGGAGTCATTGAACCAACCAGGGACAGCACCATCCTGGACCTGGTGCTGTCGGAGGTGAACATGCTCAGGATATAGTAGTGGAGGATCCACTTGCAGGCAGTGAGCATTGCACAATGTGGTTCTACCTCAAGACAGGCAAAGAATCAGCTAGGACTAAGATGAGGCTGGTAGACTTCAGGAGGTCAGACTTTGGTACAATGGGGGACATCCTAGAAGGGCAACTGGCCAAAATCAGTCCGGAGATGGAATCAGATCAGAAATGGTCCATTATTAGGTTGGGTCTGATTGAGGCCACAAATATGTGTGCAAAGAACCAGAGTAAGAAATCTAGGACCAAAAGATCAAGCTGGTTCACCAAAGAGGTGGCAGTGAAAGTGACGGAGAAGAGAGCAGCCTTTGGTAAATACAAAAGTACTAGGAGAAAGGAAAACAGGGAGGATTACTCAGAGAAATCCAGAGAGGCAGGCCAGGTTGTCCTGGCAGCTAAGGCAGCTAGAGAACTAAGGCTGACACAAGGGATTAGGAAAGGGGAAAAGGATTTCTTCAGGTATATAAAAGAGAGACGAAGTTATAAGGATGGGATAGTCAGGATTAAGAGAGAAGGGGGATGGGCAGAGAGTAGTGGGGAGCAGGCAGAGGCACTAAATGAGTACTTCAGCTTGCTCTTTACTAGAGAAAAAGATGGACCTGTGCCATTGGGGAAAATAAGGGCTCAGCAGGGGGGATAGGTAGAAACTGATGGGAAAATACAGGAAGATAGGGTTTTGAAGGGTCTCAGGGCTCTTCGGGTGGGCAAAGCTCCTGGACCACATGGTGTGCACCCAAGAGTCCTGAAGGAATTGGCGAAGGTCCTGGTGGGTCCTCTGACAGACTTGTTTAACACCTCGCTGGACAGAGGGAAAGTGCCCCAGGACTGAAGAATGGCACATGTGGTGCCTCTCTGCAAGAGTGGCCCCAGAGATGAACCTGGTAATTACAGACCAATCAGCCTCACCTCCATTGTAGGCAAAGTAGTGGAGACCATTCTCAAAGAGAGACTAGTGAGTTTTCTGGAGGTACATGGTCTCCAGGATGAAAAGCAGCATGGGTTTGTCTCGGGAAGATCATGTCAGACTAACTTGACTGACTTTTTCGATTGGGTCACAAGAGCATTGGATAACAGCCAGGCGGTGGATGTCCTGTATCTGGACTTCATCAAGGCCTTTGACTCTGTGCCACATGAAAGGATGCTTAATAAACTGAGGAACCTGGGAGTAAGGGAGAAGCTGGTGGGGTGGGTCCAGAATTGGCTGCAGGACAGGAACCAGAGGGTGATTGTCATGGGGAACTATCGAAGCCTAGACCTGTAACCAGTGGGGTCCCACAGAGTTCTGTACTTGGGCTGGTGTTACTGAACATCTTTACTGGTGCCATAGTGGATGGGATCAAAAGTAAAGTCTGCTATTCGCGGATGACACCAAGATATTTGGGAGAGTGGACATAGAGGAGTGGAGGCGGGAGCTCAGAGAGGATCTGGCTGGACTCGAAAACTGGTCAGGCATCTGTCAGTTGGGGTTCAATGCCAAGAAGTGCAAGGTCATGCACCTGGGAGCTAGGAACCCTGTGAACAGCTACTGGCTGGGGGGGGCACAGGTATCCAACAACTAACACACCGAAATCTGGCCAATGGAAAATCATGTACACAAATGCTCACAGTCTGGGAAACAAGATCTCAGACCTGCAGACAACAATGACAACAATGACAGAGGCTAAACTGGACATAGTAGCCATTAGTGAGACATGGTTCACCAGTAACCACACTTGGGAGACTTCAGTACCCAACTATGTACTGTTCAGAAGAGACCAAGGTGCAGAAGGGGGGGGGGTAGAGTGGCCCTTTATGTCAATGAAAATATCAAAGTTACAAAAATTTGGAATACACATCAGGAGCTAAAAGAACTGTGGGTCACCTTAAAAACAGGAAATGGGACAGCCGTACAAACTGGGGTTATCTACAGGCCTCCAGACCAGGGGGAGGACATAGACACATTACTGTTAGAAGATATACAAAACATGACAGCTAAAGGGGAGGTTCTGATAATGGGAGACTTCAGTATGCCAGACACAGATTGGTCAATATCAGCAGGAACATCCACCAGAACTAGGCACACAGTGGATTCCCTGCAGGGGGAGGGCCTCAAACAACTGGTAGAACAACCCACAAGAGACAGGACTATCCTAGATCTAGTACTGACTAACGGGGAAAGGATCACAGATCTCCAGGTAGAAGGTCACCTGGGGGCCAGTGACCATCACATGGTATGATTCAATTTGACCACTAAAACTAAATCATCCCATTTCAAGGCAAACATATGGGACTTGAGAGGAGCTGACTTTGATAAGATAGCCAACAGAGTGAAGTTAGCCCTGGCCAGAAGAAATACAGGTGAGGGGTTCAGGCAAAGTGGGCAAGCATTAAGGATGCACTACTTGAAGCAACATTCCATTGTGTTAGAGAGAAAAGCAGGAGCAAAAGAAGAAGGAAACCACTTTGGTTCTCAACAACAGTAGCAGAAAAGGTCAGAGCCAAAAGGCTGGCCTTCAGGAAATATAAGGGAATGTAGCAGGACGAAGATAGGGAGGCATACCAAACTTCCCTAAGGGAAGCAGGGAAGGCAGTAAGGCAGGCAAAGGCCCAAACCAAGGAAACACTAGCACGAACAGTAAAAGAAGGTGACAAGACTTTCTATAGATATATTAGTGAAAGGAGAAAGTCCAGAGGGGGTATTGCTAAGATCAAGGGGGATAAGGGGTGTGTGAGGAGGAGGACCATGGAAAAGCATTGATCCTAAATAGATACTTCTGCTCAGTATTTACTAAGGAGAAGGTAGGGCAGGGCCCACAGCTCAGCACCATGGACACAGGGGGGAAGGAGGTGTGCACTAGTCCCTTCACTAAAGAAAGGGTCCTACAAGAGCTTGCTAAGCTCAAGGTGGACAAGGCAATGGGACCTGATGGCATACATCCCAGGGTACTAAAGGAGCTAAGAGAGGAACTAGCAGAGCTATTAGCAGAACTGTTTAGTGATTCTCTGAGCATAGGAGAGGTCCCAGAAGACTGGTGAAGGGCTCATTTGATCCCACTTCACAAGAGTGGTAGCAGGGAGGAGGCAGGGAACTACAGACCAGTCAGTCTTACCTCAGTAGTGGGCAAGATTATGGAGACACTCCTTTAGGAAAGGATAGTGCAACACCTGGAATCCATAGGAGCACAGGATCCAAGACAGCATGGGTTTACAACAGGAAGGTTCTGTCAAACTAATCTCATAGATTTCTTTGACTGGTAACCAGTGTGGTGGACCAAGGGGGAGCAGTTGATGTCACCTACCTTGACTTCAGCAAAGCTTTCGATACTGTTCCACATAGAAGATTGATTAATAAGCTGGGTAGGCTTGGGGTGGGTCAGAGATTGGTCAACTGGGTGGCAAACTGGTTGGTGGGCAGGAAACGGAGAGTGGTGGTAAACAGTATACAGTCAAAAGAGATGCAAGTCACAAGTGGGGTACCTCAGGGATCAGTCCTGGAGCCAGTCCTCTTCAATATCTTCATCAGTGACATTGCAGATGGACTGGAGGGTAAGATTTGTCTGTTTGCAGATGACACCAAGATCTGCAACAGAGTAGATGATCCAGATGGGGTGGGCAGAATGAGAAGAGATCTGGATAAACTGGCAAAATGGTCGGAAGAGTGGCAAATGGGGTTTAATGCAAAGAAGTGCAAGATCATGCACATAGGGAACAGAAACCCTGAAGCCACCTATAGGTTGGGAGGGGAGTTGCTGGCAATCACAAGGGAAGTAAGAGACTTGGGCATCATCATCACAGATGACCTGAAATCATCCAAGTAGACCACTAAAGCAGTAGGTAAGGCTAGAGGGATGTTGGGGTATATTAGTAGGGGTATCGAAAGTCATAAGAGGTAGGTAATAATCCCTCTTTACAAGACACTGGTTAGGCCCCATCTGGAGTACTGCATGCAGTACTGGAGGCTGCACCTGCACAAGGACATTAACAAAATGGAGGCAGTCCAGAGAAGGGCAACCAAAATGATACAGGGACTGCATCAGAAAACATATGAGAACAGATTAACGGAGCTCAATATGTATACCCTAGAGCAAAGGAGGGAGAGAGGTGATATAATCGAAACATTCAAACATCTTAAGGGCATTAACAAGGTGAAAGAGTCTAACATGTTTCAATAAAAGAAAAATAGCAGGACAAGAGGACACAGCATGAGATTAGAGGGAGGCTGATTAAGAGGGAATGTGAGGAAGTTCTTTTTCACAGAAAAGGTGGTGGCTGCATGGAACGGCCTACCTCAGGAAGTGGTGGATATGAATACAGTACAGTGCAGAGCTTCAAACAGGCATGGGATAGGCATAAGGGAGCAATACAGATGAGTATGAAAAGATAGGCCATTTGACAGAGTACAGGCCTATGGCACATTCATAAGGTAGAAAAAATGGGCAGACTGGATGGACCTTGCAGTTCTTATCTGCTGTCAACTTCTATATTTCTATGTTCTGAGGAGGAAAGGGATCTAAGGATCATAGTTAGGGGAGACATGAAACACTCAGCATGGTGCTGTAAGGCTGTAGTCAAGGTGAATAAAATGCTGGGCTGTATCGCCAGGAGAATCACTTCCAGGAAAGAGGAATTCATTCTTCCCTTGTACAAGTCATTGGTGAGACCACACTTGGAGCACTGTGTGCAGTTCTGGTCCCCTTATTTGAAAAAGAACATCAGACTAGTGGAAGGGGTACAACGTAAGGCAACCATGATGATCCAGGGCCAGGAGGACAAATCCTACGGTGAGAAAATACGGGAGCTCAATATTATATTTCCTGGAGGACAGAAGGGAGGGGAAGGGGTGATATAATAGAAACCTTCAAGTACCTAAAAACTAGTTATGCGACCCCATGCTGATCTGATGGCCAGACTCCAGCTGGACTTTGACAACATACAGCACTGGCCCCATTCAAATTTGGCAGTGTCAGTGGCTCAGTGGGTGGCATACTCGCCTCTGAGGCCAGGAGATCAGAGGGCTGTGGGTTCAGTTCCCACATCTGGCACTTGGGTTAATATCCCAATACTGACACTGTAGTGCAGCATGAGGGGGGGTGCTGCACTTCTAAGGTGCCGTCTTTCAGATGAGATGCTAAACCGAGGTCCCATCTGCCTGGATTGGTGGTAGTTCAGGTGGATGTTAAAGATCCCAAGGCACTTATCGAAAAAGAGTAGGGGTAATTTTTATTAAAATCATAACAGAGTATACACAGAACAAATAATCATACTGCATGCAAAATCAACTTGAATAAAGAAAAGGAAATCATAAGGGAACCCCCAAGCTAGAAAAAAAGAAAACCAACCATCCCACAAAAATCGAAAATCCCATTCCCAACCCACCAAAGTAAAACAGTAAAATACATATTAAAAGAAAATAATACAGTAAACATAGTACATCCAAACTAACATAATATAAAGACCGGAGAATCAGAAGAAACTCATCAGAGAAAATAGATCATGTAAACCTCATATGTTTACACCTGTACAATCCTAAAAAATGATGTCCTTAAAAGGGAAAAAAAGAAAAACAGCGGACTAGAATCAATAATCTAAAAGAAAACAAAACTGAAAATGAAAAGTTACACATTAGTAATTATACCCATGTGCATAAACATACCAGTCTATAGAAAGAAGCTTCAAAATGCAGAAAGAGGAGGCATTTCATATCAGGACCTCAAAACCTCCAACCCCCACAGTCACCAAAAATCCCAATACCTCTCCCACATGCTCCTTGTAAGGACTTTCCTCTCTCCTTCTCTGATACGTACAACACTACGCCTAATTTTCTAATATAGGTCAATAGGAGACACATATTTTTGTTGAAACAAAAAACAGCGCCGTACTTGCCATACCCAATATAGGATAATCACTGCTATCAAGTTCAAGGTACTAGAACTATATTGGCCCCAAACTTCTGAAAAAAGACCAAAAAACAATTATCTAAAATCCCACGATTTCTACATATGGGTCCAATGTTTTCGTTTCCAAATAAACCAAAATTAAACAATATAAGGGCAATCAAAGTACAAATGATGTAATGATTCGATCTCCATATGACACGTCTCCCGAAAACAAAACCTGTCCAAAAGCTGCTTATGTTTATGATTCCCCCTAGTGTTTATTCTCCCATGGACTCCAAGACAAGAAATATCCCACATAGTAACTGGTATCCTACTGTTAGTTAAACGGTCTCCAATCTTTTGCTTTTCTAAATCAGTAAATTCTGGGAACACAGCTTCTGTGAAAAAGGAGTCCATTATTGCTTGATAAAATTTCCTACACTGGGGCTCTAAAACCATTTGCCTCGTAACCTTCCAGGTTTTTAGGAGATCAAATACCAAGGACCACTCTGGAGATAACACATATGTCCTACTATTTTTATGAAGAGAACAATTATCCTGCCATTCCTGCAGAATGTCCCGTATTTGTTCTGTCACCATCCACACCCAGGAATTATCTGCCCTCTGACAAACTGGTTTCAGATTAGTATGTACGAAAATGGAAAAAAAGAAAACCACTAGCCGAATCATATGAACCCCTCCTTGTTTATAATATAAATATAAGATATTCTTTTTAATAGGGTTAAGCCTACTCCCCCAAAAGCAAGTAAAAAAGATGCTCAGAATCGGCACAAAAAATCGTCTGGGTAGGGGAAAAATATGACTAACAAACAAAAACAGGGGCAAGAGAAAAGTTTTAATTAGAAAAACCCTCTTTTTTTCCCCATGGACCATTTATTCCATCTACTCACCCTTTCACTCCCTTTATTTATTTGAAGTTCCCAATTATATCGTGCCATATCCTGTGCTACAAAAAACAACCCCAAAATCTTCTGCGGAGAATCTACTACCCGGTCTCCTCCCAGCTGTGAATCCCCAACCTGAAACCCCAGTAAATTAAAACAAATACTTTTCCGGAAATTTAAACGAGAACCAATGCAATGTAAAAAAACAGGAAGAACCTGGCATAACAGACAACCGGTTTGTTGCGATGGGACTACAACACACAAATCATCAGCATAACTAATTGCCCTAATTTCATTCAAACCTGTCCCCCCTACCCCTGGCAGAAGCGGGGATCTCTGTAAAATACGAATAATTGGGTCCAGGCTCAGGACAAACAATAAAGGACTTAAAGGGCAGCCTTGTCTAACCCCTCTGCATATATAATGTAAATTCCCAAACCATCCATTAACATACAGTCTAACATAAGATAATGAATAACACATACATAACCAATTGATAAATACATTAGGAAATCCATATGACTTAAGGGTCAACCATAAAAACTCATGAGAAATACAATCAAAGGCTTTAGTCTGATCAAAACTAAACAAATACCCTCTGCAGCACCCTTGTTGCCCTCGAGTAAATAATTCTCATACTACAATCAGAGCATCCTGAATTGATCTGCCTGGAATAGACAGTATTGAGAATAACAGATTAAAAAAGGTAAGACGTTTTGTATCCTACTGCCTAACAATTTCGAAAAAATGTTAAAATCTGAATTCAATAAAGTGATAGGTCTCCAGTTAATCAGGCCCTCTTTGTCTCTCTTTTTGAACAAAAAGATCATCAGACCTTCATACATTTGGTCAATGAGCCAATCCTCTGTCAAAAAAGCATTAAAAACTGCTAACAAATAATCTGGTATCAGTGCCCACAATTTTCCATAAATTTCAGGGGGTATACCATCCGAACCAGGCACTATCATATCTTTTAAAGTTACCATCACTACTTGTAATTCCTCGAACGTAAAAGGTTATAATAAGTCCATTTGCTATGTATGAGTCAAAACTGGTAAATCTGCTGCTTGCAGCAACAATGTCATATCATGGGTTTCTACATATGGAACTTCAAAAGTTTGTTTTATATATTCCTCTACACATGACAAAATACCTGGCGTCCCCTTAATAGTCTGACCCTGCTTATTTGTAAGACTGTGTATCTGCCTGTTTTGCAGCCTAGACCTACAATCCTCATATGGATTAACTCTGCTTTTTTTTCCATGCACCCCAAATTTCTGTTCTGTTCTGTTCAAATTCCAATGATTTTTGCCTATTATACTGGACTTGTGTCAATTTCTGTTTTAAATCCCTTATACATTCTTCATAATCACCCTTTAAGTCTTGCGACATTGAAAACAAGGAATACAATTCTTTCTGTAAAACTTCAGATCGGTGATGACGTGCATCAGCAAAAAATCTAGAATTGGTTTTAAAAAAAAACTCTGATGCATTTTATATCTATCAACCAATCTATCTGAGAGCCATAAAGAAAACAGACAGAAAATCTATTGACTATCATATCTGCAAACCCCTTACTAAATTCTGACTGTAACAATAATTGTACATTTGCCCTCCACACCCCAGGTCTATTCAAATTCACCAAGCTTAAATTAATGTGTAATCCAATTGAGTTGCGGTCTGAGGTTTCTACCGGTAACACCCTTCCCTCAAAGTCCCCAATATTGTGATAACATCGCCAATAATCAATGTCAACTTTCCCTTTGAAAAGTATGTTGTGGATTCTGTGCAGACATCCAACAGGTCCACCTCCTGAACTACTTTCCGAAGTTCATTCACATCACAATACACTTTCCCAGCAGTTTTCATATCCAAACTCAAATTAACCCCCCTCCCCAAACGATAATTCTAGAAGTAAATAAATAAGGCCTTATTTTTTCAGTAGTTGCACCCTGGCAGCTTTCTGTTGTGGAGCATATATGTTTATAAATCTATAATTAACCCCTTGCCAAACCAAATCTAATAACATCACTCTTCCTGGTTCCAAATCTACCAGTTTCTGAATCAGAAAACCTTGTGTTTGAAAACAAAACCCCAAACCTGAACATAAATCTTGGCCTAACAACCAGTAAGAGGGTCCCACAAACCACTCTTTTGCGGCTTGCTCTATGTCATGAGTAGAATACAACCTAACATCTTGCAAAAATAAACATCGTATGCCAAAGATCGTAAGGTAAAAAATGTTGTTTTTCTTTTATATTCTGATCGAATACTGTTAACATTAAGACTTGCTAAAGAAAACAATACTGTATCCATAAAGAAAAAAAAAGGAAAAAGGAAAAATATCAGACACGGGAATAAACAGAAAATCATTTCTTTTTTCGAGTTCTAGTTTTCCTTTTTTTGACTCCCCCCACAGGGTTCTCTATTAATGGAGGTTGGGCAACTACCAAATCCGATTGTGAGGAAGACAGGGGCAAATCTGGTTCTTCATCTTCTATAATGTCACCCCAGCTCCGTAAGGGTTTGTACTGATTCTCTACTGGAACTGGGTGTAGTTGTTTGTCCTCTACCTGTTTACTAGACCGTGATCTGGGTCTAACAGGTTGAAATTCCAAAGTCAAAACATTTCCTTTCTCACCAGGAACCTCAACCGAAGAAGAAGTCGAAACAGTAGGTTGAACAGAAGAACCAGGGTGGGGTGGAGGGGGGGTTCCGTGGGAGTCTCCTGGGACTCATGCTCCTTGTGTTTAGGTTCTGGCTGCCTCTGCGCTGCATCATGAAAGGTAGGAAAATCACCCATAGCATGCTCTTTCGAGCCAGAACCCGTGGATTTGGCTTTAGCAGATTTATTGATATAAAAGTTATGCTCCATATAATCCTCAGAATTGTGGGCTGCCCAAGGACATGCAGTAAAAACATGTGATTCCTCGCCACATAAATTACAAGTGGGGGGGATTGTGCAGGTTGAGGCTGAGTGCCCCAAAGTACCACATGCTGAACATTTGAGCTTGTCACAGTCTGAGTTCAGATGTGACAAAGAGCCACACCATTAACAAGAACGAGGCTGACCTGGCTAAAACAAGATCCCTCTGTCTCTTCCGATATAAAAGCAATTGGGAAGATGTTGAATGCCATCCTCAGACATCCACAATTGAATGGTAAATTTCCATCCCCCTGTCCAAAACCCATTATCGTCTATCAAAGCATGTGGAATGCCATTCACTGTACAGTGTTTTTCCAGCCAATATATAATGTCCAGGACATTCACCCCTTCATTCCTGAACAGAATTGTGGTCACATTTGCTGTAGGTCTAGTAAGGGGTATAACTACAAAAGGCTTCCAAACAGGGTGTGAGCAAACTTTGTAGTAAGCTGCCCAAAATTTATCTAACAACCCAGCAGAGCGAAAAGAGATATCAAAATTATGGTCTCCAGAGATATGAATGAATGCATACACATCAGAAGGCTTAAATCGTAATAAATCTATAATAAGGCGTTTGCCCACATAGTTCTGATCGGGGGGGGGGGTAATTCCAAGCCCCCTCTATAGTAAATTCTGGCCACAAAACGTTTCCTTGCTGGCACCTCTGGTTTTTTAAATAAAGATGCATAGCTAGCTTGTTTTTTTATTAGAACCCCCATCTGAATTGTTACACACTGAAGTCATATCAGGACCCCCAAAATGAGAAGCTGAAGACGTACCTGGGGGCTCCGACTGTGGTACCGCACCATCTTCTGCATGAAACGGCAGTACAGGTCTCATCTAGATTTGCCATTAGAGTTACATCCTAGGATCTCCCCCTCCATCCCTGAATCTCCATCACAACTGCGAGCGGTTGTACACGAACCGCAGCAGCTCGGTCCTTCTGACTCTCTTCCTGTGCACCAAGCGAGATATCCATTTGGGGCAATCCAATGTTTCCTGGTAAGGGAAGCTGAGGGTCGGGGACCCACCTTGTCTGGTCCTTCACCCATACCGCATTTGCAAGCACTAACTCCGGAGACCAGATAGAGTCATGCGCAGTGAAAGGGAAAGGGGAAAGAATCCGACTCTTCATCTCG
Organism: Neoceratodus forsteri; assembly: GCA_016271365.2. Classification (NCBI taxonomy): domain Eukaryota; kingdom Metazoa; phylum Chordata; order Ceratodontiformes; family Ceratodontidae; genus Neoceratodus; species Neoceratodus forsteri. Next base: position 1,312,869,874 of record CM057452.1, on the reverse strand, counting down.
AACTGCCGACTCTGACCACTCCAGTGGTATACCCTTAGCAGCGGCCACTAAACTTTTTTTCACCATCCCGGCTTGTAACGTAGGACTGCAGGCAGTACGTTTTTGTTTTTTTTCCTCCTCAGTAGTGTCATCATCAATAGCAAGAATTTCACTTGCTTCCATTACGAGCTGTTCCTCTTCTGATACCATGGTCACATTTCCAAAAGAAACCAGCAATTTTGCTGGGACATCATCACACTGTTGACCAAATCCTGGTTCTTGAGACTGCTGCAGCTCCATGTCCTCACCCTCCGGAACCTGGGACATACTGAGACCACTCCAACCGTCCCAGAGCCCCCTATTGGCAAGAGTAGGGGAATTTTTCTGGTGACCTGGCCACATTTCCCCCAGTCACTAAAAATACCACCAACAGCTTCAATTTCAGTTGCTTACCATCTGTATCCCCGGTCGCCCCCGAAAAAGGGACTTCTAGGCTCAGTGGACCTACCAGGTCAACAAAATTCAATAAATAAATAAATAAAATCAGTTGACCTTAAATGCAAAGAAAACTGTCTCCACGACCTTTGGAACCAGGCAAAAACTCTTCAAACTTACAACCATCCCTTCCTTTCACACCTTTGATGGGTGCCCCCTTGAAGATGTCCCATCCTTCAAGTACCTCGGGGTATGGCTAGACTGCTGGACTTCTCAGCTCATGTTGAGGCAATCCACAAAATGTTACACCCAAAACTAACGTTTTGTATCGTAACCATGGGTGCATCCCCTTGCCTGCTCACAGAGCCATATTACAGATAATGATTCTCCCCATCTATGACTATGGCGACACAGTATACAGCGCTGCTCCTACGTCTACACTGTCCAGACTGGACCCACTCTTCCACTCATTCTGATGCTTTGCTCTTGACTGCCCCACCCCCCACTGCTCCCTCTACTCTGCCCTCACTCTCTCCTCCCTTGAGGCCAGACATCTTATTCACTGTTTCTGCTTCCTGGCCAAACATTGGCTTGGTTCTCTTCCTCCCTATCTCTCCTCACTCATCTCATCCCCTCCCCCCTCCTCCTACTCCCTACAAAACTCTATAACTATCGCCTCCTCACTCTCCCACTTAGGTTGACTACAGTTGGTCGGGCGGCTTCCTCTTACCATCTCCCTAAACTGTGGAACTCCCTCCCCCTAACCACCTGCTCTGCCACTTCTGTTCACTCCCCGTCACATCTTTTCCATGAGCTTTACTCGCCCACCTACAACTGCTCCTCATTCTTCCTTCCCTATGCCTCCCCTCTCCCTATTCCCCATTTTCCTCTTCCCTCACCCTCACCTATACCCCCCCACACCACTACCTTAGCACTCAACACCTCTCCACCTAATTATTATATCCCACCTATGTACCTCTCTGCGTTTGGCTGTAATATGCCTAGGCACTTTAGCCTCTTTCTGGACATCTGTTAGGCCTCTCTATGGACAGCTATCCACAACTTGAAATTCAATTGTATATGTAAAATTGTAATTGCTAAATTGTTTATATTGCTACAATCTGCTTGTTTATTATGCTTCCTTCTTCTTCTCACTGTATAGTCTACCACTCGCCATTATGTTATATATATTTTTTTTATATTTTTCTTCCCCCTTGTCCCCTACCCCCCACTGCTATTCAGCTCAGTGTGTCTTTCCTGGCAAAACTTCTGAGCTGCACACTCAAGCAGACTTGATAGACTGTTATGGCCTGTTTCTGCTGGCATCTTCATATTTTTGTATGTTCGTATCTTGCTTAGCATTCACTGGTGTGATATAGCCACTGTTATTTACATAGCAAATAGTTATTTAACATATTCTATATAAGATCTAGATAGCTGTCATATTCCTTCTGGACAAGCTAAAGGCAGCAGGGGGCTCTCTGCTTACTCAGTTGAGTGGTTCTGTTCCTGCCTTCTGGGCAGGTCTCAGGCTGTCCCTACTGGCGAAGCCTTATCCCCTCCTCTCCCTATCAGCTGTGGCATACTCCAAGGATTTGTCCTTAGCCCTGTTCTGTTCTCCATATTCCTGAATGACCTCCCCCTCTGCCTGTTCCTCAGAATTCATTCACATGTATGCAGATGACACAGTCCTCTAATGCTCTCGATCCTCTGCCTTTGACCTTATGCCCCAGCTCCAAATGAACTTCACTGACATCCAGCACTGGCTGCAGGCTAATCAGCTATCCCTCAATGCCAAGAACATGGTCTTCATGACTTTTGTCTCAAGGCAGAGACTAGCTAGACCCATCACCCCACCTCCCCTCCTTCCATACCTTTGATGATGTTGCAGTTGAGGTTATTTTCTTTTTTAAATACCTCAGGGTCTGGCTGAATTGTCACCTTGATTTCTGTTCATGTGGATACCATTCACCAGAAGCTTCACACAAAACTGGGCACACATTACAGGAATATCTTTGACTATGGTGACACTATTTACAGTGCTGCTCCCAAATTCACCCTAGCCAAACTGGACCCACCATTTCTGTCCTTCTACCGCTCTGCCTTTGACTGCCTGTAGAACCCATCACTGCTGCCTTTACTCCTCTCTCTCTCTCGCTCTCTCTCTCATTTCCCTCCCATGATGACAGACACATCACTCCTTGTACTTCTTTCATGTCCAAATTCTGGCTTGGGTCACTTCCCCCCTTACCTTTCTTCCTTCCTCCACCCGCCCCCACACACACACACCTCCTACTCCCTTTACAGCTCTGGCCCTTGCTCTCTTGCACTACCTCAATAAAATCCTTGGCTAGCCAACCTGACTTCTCCTTCTGCTTCCCCAAACTATGGGGCTCTCTTCCCATTACCATTCATACTGCACTTTCCTCCCACTCACTCAAATCTCTGCTCAATTCACTACTCGCTCCTGCAGTTGTCTCTGATCCTGTGCTGCATTTTACCACCCTACAATTCCCTCCCTCCCACTGCCCCTGCCCTAATTAATTTCTTCCATCCTCCTAGTTTCTTCCCCCTTCCCTGCTGAATCAAGCTCCAACAGTGCTTCACTGGCCTTTCAAACTGCAGCCATCTGCATTTTAATACCGTCCCTAGCAGTGCCTTGTTCATACTTAAATTGTGTTCCAGTTTGCACTTACATTACTAGTTGCTCTTCAGATGCCGTGCCTATTTCATCTTGTTCATTCTGTTGCAACTGTTCATTCTGTTGCAACTGAATTGTTTAACTTCTATTTTTGATTCTTGCTTTGTGTAACTAACTGTTGTGACTTATTGCTCTTCTACTCTTCTCAGTCATTTCTCCATCCAGCCAGTACGCATCTGGAAACAAGCTATTTTCAGCTCACTGTGTCTTTCCTGGTAAATATTTTGAGATAGACAGACAGACAGATAGATAAGATAGATAGATAGATGGACAGATAAACCTATTTAAAGGGAAGGTTAGCGCATACTCTGCAAGCTACGGGTATGAGGCTATGCTGTCGTCCACTTTACAGCATCAGAAGTGCATACTTTATCTCTTGTGGCATCTACTACTTCTAATAAACTGCAACATTGAGGCTCTGACTCTAAACTCACACTCTTCCATCATAAGAACTAGACAACAGAATTGTCCTATACCGCTTCCATTATTGCATAAAACAACGCATTGCAAGGGCACCAACGTTTAAGTTAAGCTGCTCATTGCAGTTTATGTCTCATTTATAATACAGAGAAAAGAAAGCCCATCCAATTAGATCCAGTGTGTGAGCAGAGGAAACTGTGGCATGCTTATTTTACTGCCTCTTCCTGCTGGCCCCTGCAAAAGTACAGTAATTAGTCTCCAAGTCATGGATCTGTCTTCATACCTATACATTAAGTTCAGAAAGGGTGACACTGAGGGGTGCTACACAAATACATTGTAAAGGAAAAGGTTCAGGAGGAGCTTCTCCCATGCAGATCTAGTGTCGCCCTGAAACAATTCCCCGCTCACACAACTACGTCCAGCCATCTGGGAACTGTAACAATCAGGGGATTGTGTGGCTTAATTAGATTGGTACAGGTATCGTTTGTCACAACTGCTCATCCTTAGTCTCCAAGCAAGGTTTTTTTCTCTCGTCAATGTAGTTTCTGCATTTAGCCCTTTAAAGTGGATATATGCTTTTCTGACTGAAATGTGAATTTTTAAAGAAGAAGATAAGTGTGCCAGGTCCCTCGATTTCTACAAGTCCACAACAAGGTCTTTCAAACAAAATATCGGGCTTATCTGTAGGTGTCAGCAATCTGGAGATATAAATATCTAAATCATCTGTAAAGTAAATGAAGGTAGCCACCAGGCCAGGAGCACTGGGGAGGTTAAGCGACTTGTTCAGAATCACACAGTATGCAAGTGGAGGTTGTGGGACTCAAACCCAGGTCTGTCTGCAGGATGTACCACGCTCACTCACAGCTCGTTATTCTAACCTCTAGGCTATACTGCCAGTTAATTTCAAAGTCATATCTTCAAAAAAATCATCAGCACTGAGTGAACTGCGAAGTTTGAATATAATTTTTTTTATCAAATGTACCATTAGAAGCATGGTGCTTTCTGTATATCTACTTGTGCCTATGGCATCACTCATAAGATAAATATTATTGTGGGGCTACCCAAACCTTTAGAGTCAGGCTTTCTTGGTGCTAGACCTTACAGTCACTATGATGTTGCCACTGGCTAGTGCATGTTACAATGAAAGTGAACAGCCACCCCGTTGTCACAGCGGTACACAGAAACACAGAACAGAATTTGCTGGCAGATAAGGGCCACTTGGTCCACCCATTTAACCCTACCTACAGTACCTCCACAGACCCTACTTGATGTCTGTTTTTTTCACCCACCCCTTGTTTCTTTTCACCTAAGTGTCCCTTATGCCTATCCTAACCATTTTTTAATCCTTCCACTATTTCTTCCCCAACTACCTCAGCTGGCAACCTGTTCCAGGGAAGCACCATTCCTTCTGTGAAGAACTTTCTTAAATGCCTCCTAAATTTACCGCCCTCCAGGTTCATATCATGCCCCCCTTTTCTACAGAACATTTTCTTCTGAAAAAGATTCCCCTTCTGCTCCTTATTTACCCCATTTACAAATTTAAATGTCTCATCTCTGTCATAGCCTCCCGTCCCTCCTTTTCTCTAGAGTGCACATACTGAGTTCCCTCAGTCTCTCCTCATATGGCTTATGTCACAGACCTCTAACCATTTTAGTTACTCTCCTCTGGACCACCTCCACTCTACGTCCTTCTGTAGATGTGGTCTCCAAGACTATGCACAGTATTCCAGATTAGGTCTCACTGGTGACCTATGCAGAGGTAACACCACCTCCTTACTTCTGCTGGTGATCCCCCTTCCTATGTAACCCACCATTCAATTGGTCTTCCCAACTGCCTTGTGACACAGCAATTCATATTAAACTGTCACGCCCATGAGTTGCTTTCACACAGTTTTTTTTTTTTTTTTTTGAGTTAGCAATCCATTGGTAACTCACATTGCGTTGTTTTGCAGCACTAAACTAGCTCAAGGAACAACTTTGATAAAAGGTTTCTGCAACTGTATTTGTGATGAAATATTACTCTATGTATTTGTATGTTCCTTTTTCCCTATGTTTCCCCTCTCCCCAGGATGCACCTGGAATCGAGCAGTACTCTGCCCAGTGTGCCTTCCTGGTAAAACATTTAAATAAACTCAGCTGAAGTGCATCTGCAGTTTGGTCACAAATCAATGCAAAACAGAGTTCCAACTCTTAAGCAACAGTTTTTGCAGGCTTTGTGCTGGCCACAGCAACACGCAACTCACAGCAAAATGCTAAAGGGACTAACTGGTGAGACAGTTTAATGCAAATTGTACTACAGCGCTACTGCCCACGATGCCCAGGACCACGTTCGGGAGCAGCAAGCTCAGATCAACAGTGGCCAGCAGTGGGGGGGGGGGACTGGGCATCCCAAAGACAGCTCTTCTCTTCAGGAACATGGAATCTGTCTCCGCAGGCCCTAACTGGTCTCCAGCAACTCTTCCTCCTCACTGCCTGTTTTCTAATACTCCCCCATGTGTATTCCACATATGCTTGAATCCCCTCACTGTTTTTTGCCTCCATCCCTTTTCTGGCAGTCTGTTCCAGGCATCTACCACCCTTCTGATGAAAAAATATTTCTTCACATCTCTCTTAAATGGTCTCCCTCCAACGTATTTGCATGCCCCTGGTCCTTGAGCTCCTTCTCATTTGTAAGAGACTTCTCTCCTGCACCCTGTTCACCGTCATGGGGAAACTGTAGGTTTTTTATCATGTCACCGCTTGCTCTCTCTCCTCTCTTCCAGGGTGTACATGTTGAGATCCCTCAATCTCTCCTCCTAGAGCTTCTTGTGCAACCCCAACACCATTTTTGTTGCCCTCCACTGGATTGCCTCTAACCTGTCTATGTCCTTTCTGAAAAGTAGCCTCCAAAACTGAACACAGTACTCCAGGTAGGGTTTCAGTAGTATGCGACACAGTGGCAAATCACCTCCCTCCTCCAGCTGGATATCCTGTACTCCTCCCTAGGCACCCCAGCATTCTACTAGCCCTACCCACTGCTTTATCAAACTGCCCTGACACCTTCAGGTTGCCACATATGATAAGCCCTGGGTCCCTTTCATGTTTAATGACTGGCAGTACCGTCCCACAGTCTAATACTCAGCATCTGTGTTCCTATGCCCTAAGTGCATGTTTCTGCACGTTTTGGCACTGACCATAACTGCCATGCTCACGTTTCCCCAGATCCCTGCTCATTCTCTCCACCCCGCTGAGTGTCCACCAACTGCAGATTTTGGTATCATGTGCAAAAAGGCATACCTTTCCTTCAAGTTCCTCAACAATGCCACTTATGAAGACACTGAAAAGGACCGGTCTCATTACTGAGCCTTGCATCACCCTGCTGGTCACTCCTCCATCAATCGAGCGAGAGACACTTATCACCACCCTGTCTCCTATCTGTAAACCAGTTTCTTTTTTTGGTTTTGGTTTTACTTTCTATTTATGCCCCCATACTCTCCAGCCTCGCCGCTTGTTCGCAGGATCTCCAGGCACCTCCCGATCCCCTGCTACCTCCCAGTCGCTGCCATTTACCTTCACTGAGCCTTGGCTTTGCCCCCAGGCGTGGTTGGGGTGGGGGGATGCTCCTGGACATTCTGGTCTTGGCAGGCTACGCTTGCACTGATGAGGTGGGGGATCATGGATATACTGGAGCCCTCACTGTCATGGAGGTGCCGGGGTCGCAGTCTCTTTCCCCGTAAGTGCCCCCAGGACATCGCATGCAAGGTCATTCAGGTGTACATGGGCATGCTGTGCATGCGTCCCCATGCCAACATCCGCGATGAGCCTCCCTCTCTCCCAAGTTTCCCAAGTCTGTCTCCAGCTGCACTGCCACCTGGGGTCACCCAGCTGACAGTCTTGCAGCAAAGCATGGAGTCCTCCTTCCCCAGAGGAAAAGAGCATCCTCCGGGATGCTTAATCCTCCTCCTGCCGGCTCACCCCCAATGACCCAAGCTTATTTCCAAACTCGGGTCACCAGTGCTGCAAGCGGTAGCGCTATCACTGCACTGACAGGCCAGCTGTAAACCAGCTTCTAACCCAATTCATCACTTCAGAACCCATCCCAAGGCTGCTCAGTTTTTGTATCAGCCTCCTGTGTGGCACAGTGTCAAAGTCCTTGCTGAAATCCAGATAGGCCACCTCCACTACCTTCCCCTGATTTATTTCCCTAGTCACCCAGTCAAAAATGTTCATCAGATTCATTAGGCATGACCCCCCTCCCCCTTCAAATCTATGCTACCTGTGTTCTTGCAACCAGCTGGATTCAAGATACTCTACCAGTCTTTCTTTTAGCAGAGTTTCCTCCTCCATGCACTATGCCTTCCACCAGTCATTAAATGCCTTGGTGTGAAGTACTCTTGCATCTCCCTGGGTGCACACAAGTAACACCTTGGAAAAATCCAGTGGGATTGCAACCTGCTTAAGGCCCCTCACCAACTTCCTGAAGTTACTCTGCACTACCCCTACCCTTTCTCTTGTCAGGTCACTTGTCCCCATGTGGACAATGATGTCTAGCTCTCTCTCAGTTCCTGCTGCCATAATGATCCTCTAGATACATTCTATATCCCTCCAAGCCAAAGCACCAGGGAGGCACTTCACTTCCCTCTCCCTTTCTCCCCCCACTCCCAAGTCTAGCTTATAACAACAGAATCCCCCACCCACAGTTGCCTCCTCCTCCTTCCTCCTTGGAGCCCCTACTTCTGAGGACCCCCACTTCCTCTTTTCCCTCTGTGATTGGTGCCTACTCTCAGCTGCTCCATTCCATCAGGCACTTGGGTTAATATCCCAGTACTGACACTGCAGTGCAGCATGAGGGTGGGATGCTGCACTCTTGAGGTGCCGTCTTTCAGATTAGATGTTAAACCGAGGTCCCATCTGCCTGTTCTGGTGGTAGTTCAGGTGGATGTTAAAGATCCCATGGCACTTCTCAAAAAGAGTGGGGGAATTTCCCTGGTGCCCTGGCCAAATTTCCCCCCATTCACTAAAATACCACCAACAGCTTAATCTGGTTCGAAGTCAGTTGGCATTCATCTGTATCCCCCTTCCCTGGGTCATGCCTGAAAACAGGCAGGATTTGTCTAGTGCACTTACCTGGTCAACAAAAACTAAATAAATAAATAAATCCCTCCAGAATGGCAAAGAAACTCCACAGTGGTATAGGCTGAGGAGTGTGCACCCTTCCAGAGCCTACCAAAGTCCATCAACTCTGCCTCTGCATCCTTTGGGGAAGCAGTAGCATACTTGGTGGCACCTTGGTAGTAAATAAGGTCTTCTGTACCCCTGCCAGTTTGGTCCAGAGGCCAGCAACCTATGCTCTCACCCCAGAGAGATGAGTACAAACAGGGCAGCACCTCAGTCTCCAGATTGTGTTCCAGAAGACTGTGGCTCCACACTCGCTGCACTGCACCACTCTCATAATCTTTCCTTTCCTTTGCCTAGTGTCTGTTTAAAATTTTCTGTATCCTTCTGCCTCCTTCCTTCTCCCATTGCACTCCTACCTCTCCTTTTGCTTTCCTGAAGCTAATTTAATTACCCTGCACTAGGCAGGGTGTCTCTTGCTTTCCCTCTTTTTTAAACCTCCTACCTGTACCTACCTTATTTTGGGTGTGTACTAATCCTTTTCCACTTGTAGTAGGGGTTACACTCTGCAGTTACCTTCCCCCTAGCTGTTGTAAACAGTAACCAGTAATGTGACAGAAGGGGTGATTTAGGAAGGGGCGATCCATGACGACGGCCCTGGGTTGGTTGTCGAACACCATACTGAGAGCAACTGAGGGGTGGCCAGTGACTGGTGCGGTGTTTGTTGACTTAACCAGGGTCTTCGATCTGGTGCACCACAGGTTATTATTAGAGAAATTAGAAGGGATTGGTATTAGGGGATCAGGTTTGTCTTGGTTTGCAAATTATTTGGGGCATCGTATTCAAAAAGTCAGAACTGGTGGTGTTTTGTCAGAGTCTAGGGAGGGAAAGGCAGGGGGGGTTCCCAAGGCTCAGTACTAGGTCCCTTGTTATTTATCATTTTTATAAATGATTTACCTGGCTTTTTTCTAGTGAGAAAAGTTTATCGTTTGCAGATTACACTGTTGTTCTTGACTCTGGCCCCCCCTTTACCAGATTAACATGTTTCTTTGCAAACAAACTATGATAATTTGGTATTGTGGCTGTTACTGAATAAATTGAAAGTGAATGAAAGCTAAACAAAACTAATGCTTTTCAGTTCTGTTCAGAAGTTGGCCTGAATTAAGAAAGAGTTGCAAATGGTCGGGAGAAATGGGAACAAGCAATCAGCGGTTCCTAATTTTAAATATTTGGGTGTACATTTGGATTCCAATTTTTGCATGGTATCATATATTGATATTGTTGGGAAAAAGATGCCTCAAAACTTAGGATATTTGTTAAGAGATACTGATTCACCGACTGATGAAGCTCGAATGATTATAGCAAAACAAATTTTGATTCCTACACTAAATTAAGAAAATGTACTGGTTGTAAATCAAAACAGAGTTTTTTTTAAATAAGTATTGGCATAATTTAAATAACGTTCATTGTTTTGCATCGAGAGTACCATATAGAACACACTGTTGGGTTTGTACTCAGGGATGGAAATTTTGCCCCCTCAGTTAAGGACAGACTACAATGTAGCAGTGTTTGCTTTCTGTGTTTACAAAAATTTGGACCAGTTATGTTATTTTCATCTTTTATCCCGAATCCAATGTTACACAGCACAAGGAATAACTCATCTATGCTTTTTTTCAGTCAAGCCTACTAAGTTAACATGGGGGAAGATCCTTTCCATGGTTTGGTTCTAGCATATCGAATAATTTGTCAGAACTGGTAATAACTGCATGTAATGGTACACACTTCAGTTACTGAAAAGCTTGTATTATAAAGATGCCAAATGCTCATGTTAACATCATAATTGTTTTGTTTGTTCCATATGTTGTATTTATTCATTATTGTCTGTTATTGTTGTTAAATGTTTTATGTCAGGTATGACTGAAAAAGGGCTGTCCCCTGTTGACTTCCTGGTTAAAATAAAAAAAAAAAAAAAATGAAAATGTGTTACCTCCTTATCTTGGCCTGGCATCCCCCCCTTGCAGGGTCTTCTGTGGACTGGGACTATCTGTGGATGCTCTTCAGACAGACCTAAGGCAGATGCTCCTGTCCTGCTCTTTGCCACTCACTCATTAGGGAAAGTGCATCTCGCACTACACGATGCAGGGCAGAAGCACAGTCAGGGTCATCAGGCTGGTGGGGAGACTGTCGGACGTGCAGCATGACTGCACATCTGAGTGGGCATGTGTGTCTTGTTGTATGCTAGCATCCCAGGGAAGAAACAGATTTGATGAAAAATACCTGATCGTGACCAGATAACAGTCCGGTCCCCTGCAGACCCCACACCGCCAACTGGGTGACCTCTGCCACTGGATCCTGCACTGAAGGGGCCTGGCCAACTTGAAGGCCCAGCCACAGACAGTAAGCTTTGGAAGACAGGAAAAGCGGGTGAGTTCCAGGGAAGGTAGGTGATGGAACTGAGGGCACTAGGCCAGAGGAGGGCAAATTAGTGCATAGGAGGAAGTAACAATAAACAAAGAAAGCAAAGGGCCAGCTTGGTAACACAGCAGTTAGAGGACTGCATACCATGCCAGTGGCTAGGGTCTGTGCCATAAGCCTGGGACATCTGCAACTGGCCAGCCGAAGCCAGAAGGACATGTTTCTTAGTACTTCCTTCCTTCCTTGGGGAGGGGGGTTGCCCTTTCCACTGCACTGCTACCCCCTGATAATCCAGAGGAGAAGGATGCCATGCAGGAAGGATTTTGTGGTCCCTAAGCATTGCCCATTGCTGACATACAATAAGCCCATCGGCACAGTGGTCCCACTGCTGCTCACAGAGCACAAAGGTGGAAATCAACAGCGACGTCACAAAAGGGGATGGGATAGAAGACTGTCTCATGGCTTCCCCCAGTAGGAAGTAAGTCCGGAGGCATGACCACATGCCCCACAGTGGTTGGAGGGGGAGGCCTCTGGTGAGAAAACACTGATGGGGTTTGGTAGTATGAAATGTGCCCCACAATTTAGAATGATTCTCAAGAGGATTCTGCATCACACCTTGTGGCCTTGCGATATCCTAACTCTCCCAGTCATTCTGACTTAGGCCTAGTACCACACTGCTTATGCATTATTCCCTAGATTGTATTGCTTGAGGACTACTACAGGTTCACATGCATTTTCTTCTCAGGCTCCATACCAATGGAATCCTTACTATGGTTCGTCAGTCTACCAGTCACTGTACGGTTTCAGAAAATGGCTATTTGTCGTCTTGAACTCACAGATTGCTTGCTTTAATTATATCTGAAATGTGCGTAACCTTCAGGACTTTCTTTATCGTCCTGTATCTGTATAGTTATACTGTGCTGCAGGGGACAAAATTAAGTTTTTCAGCTAATAGAAGTGCTCCAGATAAGGTGAGTAATGAAACATAGAAACATAGAATTTGACGGCAGATAAGGACCGCTTGGCCCACCCAGTCTGTCCATTTCCCTACCTGATGGATAAGCTGCAGATCCTAGTTAACCAGCAGCCTACTTCTTCCTATCCCCACCCCCTAGAACTGCCTTATGACTGTCCCATGCATGCTTGAATTCCACCACTGTTTTTGACTCCACAACCTCCTCTGGAAGGCCGTTCCATACATCCACAACCCTCTCTGTGAAAAAATACTTCCTTAAATTACCTCTGAGCCCCCCTTCTATCTTCAAATTGTGCCCCCTTGTTCTTGCACACTTCTTTTTTTTTGAAAGATGCTACCCTCTTGGACTTTGTTGATTCCCTTGAGGTACTTGAAAGTTTCTATCATGTCCCCTCTCCCTCCTTTCCTCGAGGCTATACATATTAAGCTCCTTAAGTCTCTCTTCATATGTCTTCCAGTGCAGACCCTGCACCTTTTTAGTTGCCCTCCTCTGGACAGCTTCCATCCTGTCTATGTCTTTGCGGAGATTGGGTCTCCAGAACTGCACGCAGTACTCCAGATGTGGTCTCACCAGCTGTCTGTACAGAGGATAATAACTTCTTGTTTTCTGCTGGTGATGCCTCCCTATGCATCCCAGTATCCCCCCAGCCCTCCTTGCTGCCCTCTCACATTGCTTGCCCACCTTTAGGTCATCTGATATGACTACCCCCTGGTCCCTTTCCATTTTTGTTGTTGTTAGTATCTCACCCCCCATTGTGTACTCTTCCCCTGGGTTTTTGTTTCCCAGGTGCATTACCTTGCACTTCTTAGCATTGAATCTAAGTTGACTACCTTGCCAAGTCCCTTCTCATCCTTTCCACCCCACCTTGTGCATCAACTCTGTTGCAGATCTTTGTGTCATCTGCAAAGAGACATACTTTTCCTTCCAGTCCCTCTGCAATGTCGCTTATAAAGACATTGAAGAGGACCGATCCTAATACTGAACCCTGTGGTACCCCACTGCTAACCCCCCTTTTTTCAGAGTGGATTCCATTTACTATTACTCTCTGTGTCCTATTCTCTAGCCAATTCTTTACCCAGGCTGTCATCTTGGGACCCACTCCCAGGCTGGCTAACTTGTATATTAATCTTTTGTGTGGGACTGTGTCAAATGCCTTGCTAAAGTCTAGGTAGGCCATGTCCACAGCCCCTCCCTGATCTACTACTTTGGTCACCCAGTCAAAGAAATCTATCAGATTTGTCTGGCATGACCTTCCCGCTGTGAATCCATGCTGCCTTGGGTCCTGTGCCCCTCTGGCCTCTAGGTACTCGACAATTCTTTCCTTCAGAAGTGATTCCATCATTTTCCCTACCACTGAGGTTAAACTAACAGGTTTGTAGTTTCCTGCTTCTGCCTTGCTCCCACTTTTGTGAAGGGGAATCACATCTGCCCTCCTCCAGTCCTCAGGTACCACCCCATCCTCCCATGATTTGTTAAAGAGGGTAGTCAGTGGTGTCACTAGTTCTATCCTTAGTTCTTTTAGAATTCTGGGATGAATCCCATCAGGCCCCATTGCTTTGTCCACCTTCAGTTTTAAGAGCTCTTTCAGAACTCTTTCTTCTGTAAATGGGCTGGTATCAACTTTATTTTAAGGTGAGAAATGGAATTTTCACTCCCATTTTAAGAACTACTCTTCAAGGAAATTGTTTCATGAGTACCGATACTCACTTCAAATCTTGAAAATGCTCCACATCCAATGGAATAGTGCTTTATAACACTGTCACTGATCCATAAGGAACATTTTTCAGATTTAAAGAACTTGTATGCATCCAAATTTGGTTTTACTCTCCATATTTCAAAACTGATGAGAAAATTACTCTTACGTGCCAACATTATCTACAGCACTGGCTACTAGCTGGCAGGGCTAATAAAAGAAAATACACTAGCCCACACACTTTTATGCTGACCTGACTGGTATATTTATCAAAATGTTACCTCTCCAATACAAGTTATCAGGGCTAGTTAAAGAAAATTTTTATTCACCCAATACAAAATCTACCAGTATGTGGCTAGTGGTTCAGTGCCTATTTCAACTTCTGTGCTGCTGTATAAATGTTAGCATACGCACATTCACTAAAAATACCACCAACAGCTTAATCTGGTTCAAGGTCAGTTGGCTTTCATCAGTATCCCCCCCTCCCCCGGGCTGTGCCTGAAAATAGGCAGAATTTGTCTAGCATACTTACCCGGTCAACAAAATAAATAAATAAATGTATTATGAAACTTGTAACTGTCTACTATTGTTTTGACAGGACCCCCTAGCAAATGAGATGTATACCCTGATGAGTGCATTATCCTGCTTGTATAGATTTGAATCTAAAATGGCTAAGCAATCAGTGTCTGATCTATGATGCTATCTCAGCGTACCATCACAGGACAGAACGGAGTTACTACTCTCAGCCATATCCCAACACCTGGAGGCCATTTTATGAACACAATTATACACTCTGTGAGGGATAACACACAACAGGGCGTTCAGTCATTGGGAAAGTACCCACGCCTCAGGTGGTTGTTAGGCATGATGTGTAGCCAGGTGCTTTTAACCACTCAAGAACTGAGTATATTCCTTACCTCTGCACACACTGGAGTGTGTCATCCCGCTTATGAAATGGGTAATTTAAACATAAAAGATTAAAAAACATGAATTGGTGAGTTTGGAGAGAAAATATGTCCTAGTTTCAATGGTTATTGCTAGAGACCCGTGTTTTTCTTAAATAAGAAATAACAAGAAATTCAAGGTATAAAAAGAAACAAAACAAAAACAAATGCATGGAAAAAGTCAAAAAAATTGTGTTTTTTTGGCAAAAACTAAATAAATGCTTGCAGCAGGTATTGTTTAGGCTCCGTTGTTACCACAGAGATGGTCCACAGGGAAGTGGCAGCAGAATTGTATGATTCACAAAACCTTTCAAGACCATAGCACAATGCTGCTTAATACAATACAGTATACTAGTAATGTGATTTCTAGTGTGTATTTGGTCATTTTGAGGTATTTTATGAATGTAAATGTGATAACAAGAAATAAAACTACATTTTCAATGAATAAAAAGAAATAGCAAGAAATTCCAGAAAAATACAAATGATAAAAAATAAAAAGAATTTCACAGATCTCTAATTATTGCTGTCTATGTACAGTATATGTAATTTAGGTTTGTTTTGTGGTCCGAAAAAATATTAACAACTCCATGCCACACACTGCATCCAAGATGTGATAATTTCACTTGGTACATTCAGCAGACCTGGGTTTGATTCCCATAACCTCCACTTGCATTTTGCAAACCCTGAGCAAGTCACTTAACCTCCCCAGTGATCCCAGGTCACCTCTGAAAATGAGCCTTGTGCCTTGTGGGCTTTGCTCAGTTACCAAAAGAATAAAATTAAAAAAAAATTTCCATGACATACCCCTATGCTGTTTATTACCATATAATTAATGGCTATCCTTTTTCCCATAGGGAAATCCGTGGCATAATTTGCTGTTATAAAGGAGTGTTTATAACGGCAAACGTGCGCCAGGTTTCCCTACAACTGTGTGTATGCCAGCTGCCACCCTTCCCTTTCTGGTCGCAGAACAGCAGTGGCTTACCTCCGGAGACTACACCGCTCGGACTTCGCAGTAAGTCAAACAAACAAACAAAAAAAAGAAATGAAACAAATTAAGAAACCTGGGCTAAAACTAGGCTACTATTTGGTGAAAAAAAACACATTTACATTTCCTTCAATCACGTTCTACCACGAAAGCCTCTGAAACCCTGTCCGTGGCTGCACAGAGACATTTTATTTTATGTACCTGCTGTGGCAAAAAAGGATACCCAACATTTATATAAAATAAAACATGGGGTGGTGTGTGTAAACTCAAATTTTACACACACCCTTGGAGTTGGATGCTTGCACAAACCCCTCAAGTTTCGCTCTCAGGGTTTATGTAGCATCAACACATCGTCAATATTAATGTGTGTGTGTGTGTGTGTGTGTGTGTGTGTGCGAGAAAATTCTCTCATTACACACACCAATTTATTACTGGCTTTTAAGTTAATATCAGATGATAGAAGCAGTTGACAGTCACGCCTGGGGTGATTAGGCATGAGGCCGCAGGGTCGAAAGCACTAATCACCCCAGAAGTGACGTTTATCCCAGCACAACACACACCCTGGAGGCATTATTAAGTATTATACAATGGCTCGTAAAACTAACAAAACCTAAGATGAAGAAGTACATTTAAAGTTTTATTTTTGACATTTTTTTATGTGGGTAGGAATACTTTATAAAAAAATAGTGCTGATTGTTTCAGCCAGTAGGTGGAGCTGCTGGGCTTTTCATAGGGGTCTTCTCTGTTGATAGGAACGTTTTTCAGTGCTTCTTCTACTCTTATTAATTTGCTCTGTTCCGTGAGTGCTTAAGTTGTCTTTTCTAATGGTTTTTATTTTCTTTTTTGCCTGTCTTTGTGTTTCCTGATGGTGTTTATTTGCCACTGGAGATTGAGGCTGTACTCCGTTTACAACCGCATTGCCTTCTGCCATGGGGATGGAGGTAGGAAGGCGATAAGGAGGCTTTCATTGTTTTGACACTGTGGTGTTTAAAAAAAAAAAAGAAACAAGAAATTTAATTGAAGACGACCAAACAAGCACTATGACAAGAGCTGTGCAGTGAAAGACACTCTTGCTCGGTCTGGTTGTTCAGTTGCTCGGTCGGGTCATTCACTCGCTGAGATGTCAAGTCTGAAGTGAGAGGAGTCACTGTGTTTTACTGTTTTGATAGGCAGGAAGGTGGTAGAGGAGGGTTTTTTTAAAAAATACAATAGAAATAGAGAGAAATGTGCTTGAGGACTGAGCGAGCATTATGAAACAGCCATGCGGTGACTATTTAAAATACGCACTTGCTCAGTCGCTCTGGTCGAAAAGGAGAGGGATCGCAAGGCAGTGTTTTTTTTTCTTCCAGATAACTTAGCAGTAGCATTTCTGTCAGCCTTCACTGAAAGACAGTGTTGTCAGTGTGACGGTGTTTTTTTCATGTGATTTCTTTAGGGGCAGACCAGGAAGTGAAGCTAATCGTGGTGTTAGCGAGGAGGGTAGTGGAGTCGTCAATCGCTGTCATGGAGTGATTCAGGATTTTTTTTTTTTTTACATTTGATGCGGTCTCTTGTGTGCTGGGACTAGACCCGTGATGTTGTACTGGGATAACATCACGGGGCCAGTCCCAGTCTGACCAATCAGAGTCAGCCTTTCTTTCTTGCCATTGTATAATCTATATTTAATTATCTATTGTAGTTGGCTTTTTATTTATTATTTAGGAAAGACAGACTGAGCTGATAGTAGCATGTTTCCAGATGCGTCCTGGCGGGAGGGGGAGTAGAGAGAGCAACAGTGCAAAAAAAATTAAAAATACAGCAAAAAGAGGCATAACTTAAAAATACGTGCACAGTAAATTTCAAGAGGTACTTAATGGTAACACAAGTTCAGACTGCGAAGACAGTCAGTACAGCCATACCGTAATGAATAATGGTGTAGCTGCAAGACAATCGACAGTACCAGCAAATGTACAATTTACAGAACAGGAAGATGTAATTGTGGGAGGGGCAGCACCAGAGATCAGTAAAACCACAATAAGCACATGTAATGCATACAACGCATACAATGCAATAAAAGAGAAGTGAGATACGTAATAATGTGCAAAGAACATTACAAAATGGTGAAACAGTATAGCAGGGGTCAAAACTGACACCGATCCACTAGCAAAATGCTTGCAGATTTTGTATCTGCTACTAAGATTTTCTTTTAACTACTCCAAGGGCTTGTACTGGAGAATGTAAGATTTCAGTAAGTAAACCGGCCGAGCCAGTGGAAAAGTCTGTGGGGCTAGCTGATTTTCCAAGTCACTAGCTCTGCTGGCTACAGGCTGCAAAACCTAATTTCGACCCCTGGAGCAGGGGATACTAGAATGGCGAAACAGTCAACAGAATATCAGTGAGGGTGAATCAAAAGTATGGAGAATCAGTACAGAAGCATCAAAACAAGAGCACCAGAGGGCTAGGCTATACAGCCTAATACGTGACAGCAGGTAAAATAAAACCTAGGGATACGTACAGAGTGGTTTAGTCCAGTAACACTATTATTAATCATGATTTGAAAATTCAAGGAGGATTTTTTAAGCTTAACGTAGCTGGACATTTGTTGTGCAGCGCTTTAGCAGTCCTTCGTCATGAGGTACAGACTAAGGCCCCCATATTCAGAGCTGGCTGCTAATTCAGCTTCCTAAGTCCTAAAATGGGATTTTAAAGGATTCTAAAACTTAAAAATTAACTGTGCTGAGCCAGAATACTGACAGATTCACACTTTCATCATTAGCTATAAAAGTGTCAGACAACATAAGACATACCTGCAGATTTCTGACCGTAGATTTTCTGAACTGACCCCCAACGTTAGAAGTAGAGGGTCAAATTGATCCTCATTTTGTTAATGCTGATGTAAACTCTGTTCTATTAAGTATTCACATATAAACATTCCATTCTACAAAAATGAAAAGTGAAGAAAATGTGTGTGTGTGTGTGTGTGTGTGTGTGTGTGTGTCAGCCCTGGTTTATATAAAGAAAAGTTGCCGGTGTCCTTTGAAGCTTTCCTTGGATCTGTTTTAATGAGGAAATCGGGGTTGGATTAAAGGGGTAAACACTGCTAAGTGGGCTGCTGTGCAGTGCTTTTTGTCAGTCTGGCATTGCATTTCACCGCCTTTCTGTGCTCATTAGTTTTGTTTAGAGAAGCCCTCCGCCACAGTGACCTGCTTACACCAAGCCCCCCAAGGATCTCAGACAAGGTCCTTTTATGGACCTGACCTCTCAACCACAGCCCTACCTCATCCATCTTCACAAAGAGACAGCTGCCATGGCAGCCATCACGTGGCTTCAGCACAAGTTCAGCCCTGCACAAGCACTGGCTTCCCCGGCCTTGGAAGCACCTGGAGGAGTAACAGCCTTTTTTTTGTTATAATATGTTTACTAATTTTCAGATGTAACATTCACGTATAGGGCATGCCATGCAAGACAAAGTTAAATAAACTTGGAATACACAAAGGGTAAAAATTAAATGTACCTCGTATCATTTGTAAACTTCATAAACTCCAGCTGAGCAAGAACCAAGGTAGACATGCACGACATACAAACAATAAATGAATTATGTAGCCACTTCACATACAGTTCATTCCAATATCTGCAAGAAAGGCCATTAGCAGGTTATACCAACTAGGGTGGCATTAGGTTTTGTGTTCCTTATGTCTGAATTCTCAATGAAGACATCAAATCATTCCTTCCTGTAGAATCAGAGCTTCGGAGGTTGAGAGTGAGTTAATAAATGTGTCTCAGCTTCGTAGAAAGAGTTCTTCACACCCCCTGAGTACATAAGTCAGATGCCAAGGGCCAAGGTTCTCCATTATGCTACCATAGGTGTCATGCATGACACCCACGTGCTTTGGATACAATGTCTGGCCAGTACTAACATCGCTGTCACCCATTTGGGGTGAGGCTCCCAGCCCTCCTCTCCTCCTCTTCCATGTCCTCCATACCAAACAACATGGACACCAGGGTCCACAGAACCAGTCTACCCAACATTGTGTCCAGTTCCAGTGACACTGCCACCCAATACGGTTGTAATTAAGGGCAGTCCCAGAAAATAGTGCATGTATGTACCAAGGGCTACCTAACACCTTGCACACATAAGTGAGATGACAGGACTGAACTTGTGAACCATACTCAGTGGACAGTAGAGGTGATATAGAAACTTTTACTGGGACTCTTTATATTTATTACACAAAAAGAGGCCCATCTGCAATTTCAGGGTGCCCCACCTCTCCTGTGAGATGGCCCTACCTAGGTCCCTCTCCTACAACCCCTAAACCTTAAAAGAGAGGTCTAGGAGCCTGGTTCTATCTTGTCAAGTCACTTCAGTGATCATCCTCTTAGGTGACAGGTGAGACTGAAAAGTGAGCTGTTCTAATGCATAAAGGGGTGATGCTTCCACCAGGTCCCCCTCCAGTCTTTTTTTTATTTATTTTTTTAATTTTCTCTTTTTTCCGGGTAGGATCCTGTCTTAACTCGGCCCTAGTCACAGCCCCCTGGAGACCTCCACCACCACCTGTGGCTGCCAAGATCCCTCAGTCACTCCTGGCTTGCCCCCTGGAAGGCGGGACCGTGGCCACCTTCACTGGCGACCCACGGAGCTTATGTCTGGTCGGGGATCTGCAGCGACGGTGGTGCCTCGAGGTCCTCTGGGGAGGGCTTCATGTACACGGTTGCCCTTGCCTCGGTTTTTTCTTCCTTACGGAGGCGGGGACATGCAATGGGCATCCCGCCCTGCCTCCCAGAGCTATATCGTCGTCGCCTGAGGCCCCCAGCCTCCGCTAGAGCCCCTGCGCTAATCGCCCCCACTCCCTCCCCCGGAGAAGGAGAGCAGTCCTTGGGACGCCTATCCTTCTCCCTGGCCGGCCCTCTGAAGATCTGGGCCCCGCTCCTGAACCCGGTCGCCCGGTGTCGTGAGCGGAAATCCCACCGCTGCGCCAATGGGCGGCCCCCAGTCTTCTACTGAAGGCCCACAGCTGTGGGTACTTGTAATGATGTGAGGTCGGTATGTGAAATTTGTCCTGTAGTTCTGCGAAAGGTCTAATACCTTCACTGGCATATAGGTCTGTAACCCCCCTACAAATGGGGGTCTCTAAAAAGTCTTCTTTTGGTGAGCCTAAATGCTCTCTGCCAGGCTGGTGTCCTGTATTTCAGATGATTTAAAAAATAATTGAGTGAGAGTGCCTATTGCCTCCATGTACTGTCACTTTAAGAGCTGCCAAACTGCAGTATAATTAATTTGAAATGGGGGGTCTGTGTGTTTCCCTGCTCGAGTCCCATTTGGGCCACTGAGTAAATTGCTCCATTTCTGCAGTCGCTATATGCGTAGAGAGAGCTCTTTCAGGAGATGTAATTGTTTGCTTGTAACCTGTTAGAGTAATAATGAAAATGCAGTTTGTTCTAACCTGCTTTCTTGTAGCCAGAACTGTGCAGAGTAGCTCCCTCATGTTGGTTCTGAACTGCCAAATTGGACCAATCAGTGTGGGGATCCTTTAAAATGGAGCCTGCTCTAGGCAAATCAGAACTTGGACTCTTCTCTGGAGCCTGCTGTAATGGGACTGTATGGCAGGTGCCTCTAGGAAATGTAGTTTTGACCTTGGCACCTTTTTCTACCAAAAGAGGGAGTCTTATTGTGAGTGACAGCTGAATCAGCCAACAGAACAGTGTGGAGCTAAAGGAAATGCCCTGCTCTGTGACTGGAAAGATGAGATGAGTTGTGACTGTGAAGAAAGAAGGAGCTCGGTGCCTCTGCGGTGTATAGTTTCACGCGGGAAGCGCATGTGAGGCCCTGAGTTTCGGTCTGCAGCCTTTGAGTGCCAGTTGGGACTGAATCCGACTTGGGAGGAGAAAGAAGTCTGAAGAGTGGAAATCAGGCTCACCCTGTAGAAAACTGGATAAATTGTTGAATCGCGCTTGGTCTGTCAGAAACTGAAGCTGTTGTGTGTGCTCCCGGGTATTTTGCAGTAAGTGCGATCAGGATCGAGGAACAGCCTGCCTGGTATAGTACTTTCCTTTTACATATAAATGTGTCTAGTGCTTGTGGGGAATCGCAATCTTATTTTCCCCGGTATTGTGAATTGTGTGCTGAAGCTGGAACCAGAACCCAGCTTGATTCGGACTGAATCCGCCTGTTTTTCGAATGCAAGTGAGTCCTGCCACGAGGGCTGGGCCAGCTATTCTGTTTCTCCTGGCAATCCAAGACAACCTGCATCCATCCAGTTTTCAGTATTGAGTCCGTGAGTATGAATCAGGGTAGCTCCCTGCAATCTGTTTATCAAACTGCAAGTGTGTCATCTAATTGTTGCTGTTTCATTTCTTCATGAACTGAGCCCCAGGGCTCTGGATTACAATTTGTGCTTGCATGTGTTTTTTCCATTAAAGGGCCCCAACCAGCTGCACCGACCCTGGCTAGCCCCCCCACCATCCTGGGTACCCAGAGAGTAGCATTTTGGACCCTACATGCATGCACAGTACTGTGACTTGAATATTTCCAAACCAAATCAACCTGATTACCCCCTTCTTGTTACTGCCCCCTCTAATAAATCCGATTTCTTGTTATTGAACTATATGTTGTCTATGGTACCAGTACATGTAGAAAAAACATTGCACTGTGTTTGTGTATATTGCCTAACCTTGTTTTACAGGGGGTCCTCAGAGACGTGCTGCAGAATCAGTCTCGAGGGTAAGTGGTACTTTATGAGTGTACAGTGTGTATACGTGGGGTAGTGGGGCTGTAACTCCTGTGTACTGTGTGAGCCACTAGAGGGAACCAAAGGAGGTCATGGTGTCCCAGAGGGCAGTGATCAAGCTAGTCTAACCACTGCAAACCCTGACCTCTGGGTGGAGGCACCTGCCATAGAACCTAGGCCCCTCAACCTGTCAGTAGTCAGGCAGGCAGGGGTAGTAGTCCTTGGGATAGCGCCACCTAGGGGTTACAGGTCTCCCACACATTTCAAACCCTTTTCCTCCCAATCCCTAAAACCTCTGTCTTCTGGGCCAGGGAGAAAGTCTGGTTTCCCCACTACAGGAATTAGGAAGGTGCCATGTGACTTTGCTTTTCATCTGCGCCTCATCTCCCCCAATGCTTCCACAGTGTGTTTCACCATGGGGTTAGACTCCCCAGGCCAGTTTCCCCTCAGGTTCAAATATACTAATAACAGGCACTGAGAATTCCCCTCTTCCAGATCCAACCAGCTGGCCACTGCATCTCTATTAACCCAAACTTGAATGTAACGCTGTTGTATGGCTACAAAGTACCCCTTTATATCAGGGAATGCCAACCCTCCCTGCTCAGTCCCACTTTTCTGCCTCTGCAGCCTCATTATTGGCCTTTTACCTTAACAGATCAAGGCAAACAGTCCCCTCTCCAACTTTTTAATGTTGCCTTTAGTAGGGCCCACGGGCAACATTCGCATCACATAAAGAATCCTGGGAAGGGCATTCATTTTCAACAAATTTATGCGCCCTAGCCAAGAAACAAGCAAAGCCCGACACCTCTCCATCTCTGTCATATAGTTTTAAATATGGGTCGATAGTGCAAGAAGTACAAGTCCCCCTGATATTCCTTCCAACCTTAATCCCCAGATAAGCAAGAGAGGAACCCACTGCCTTAAGTCCCCAGGTTGGTTGTGTCCTATCCTCATGGGCTAGTCCAAGAGTCAGGAGTTCTGACTTCTGTAGATTTTGTAACCTGAAAACTCTGCAAATTGGGCTATCATTCACGATAGAACTGGCATCGAGTTGTGTGGGTCCATAATAAACAGTTACAGATCATCAGCATACAAGGTGGTCTTGTGTCGTTTTCTGGATGGATACCCCCCCACCCCTCATATGTCTGCTGTATTGTGGACTGCAGTAGCCAGTGGCTCAATTACAAGTGCAAATACTGTGTGACCCTAAGCGAGTCACTTAACTTCCTTGTGCTCCCAGGTCGCACCTGTAAACAAGCTTCAAAAAAAATTAATAAGAGGTGGGAGGGAGCCACCACTGTCTCAAACTGTCTCAAGCCTCTACACAGTGAAATTCTTCCAATAAGCCCCTGTTAAACAATATTCTGGCTTTGGGTTCTACATACAGAATCTGAACTCAATTAATATAGTCCTCCCTCAGGCCAAAACTCTTGAGCACCTTAAACAGAGTCTTCGATTCCATACAATCAAATGACTTCTTGGCATCCATAAACAACCTGAGTGCCAGCTCTGGATGCTGAGAACTCCAGTGAACCACATTCAGTAGCCTAAGCATTTTGTGATATGACAGTCATCCTTGCACAAAACTGGTATGGTTTGGGTGCACCACCTCAGGGAGTATCTGCTCAAGGCACAAGCCAGAATCTTAGCTAAAATCTTAAGATCACAATTTAACAGTGATACTGGTCAATAGGATGCACTTTCCAAAGGGGTCCTTACCTAGTTTGGGCAATACAGAAATAGAGGCCATATTGCACGAGGCCAGGATAGCCCCCTCCCCCTTTGTCTCCTCAAACATCTCCTGCAGTGGAGTTAGCAGGGACCCCACCAGCTCCTTGCAGTACTCAGCAGAGACTCCTCCAGCTCTATGTAATACTCAGCCATGAAGCTGTCCAGTCCCCCTGCTTTGCTGCCCTTCAAGCAGCTAATGGGGGCTCCAACCTCCGCCACTGTAATCTGTGTCCCCAGTTGTTCTTTTGTTCCTCTGCCACTGTGGGGCTTGTACCCCATCCAGTAACCTATCAGCAGCATCTCCCATGTGCTGACATTCAGCAGTACAAAAAGTAATGTAAAATGCCTTAAAAATGTGTTTTATCCCTTCTGGCCTACTTTCAATCCTGCACCCTGATCCTGAAGTGCTGCCACCATAGCCGAGCCGCTACGTCCCCTGACCAGTCTGCAAATAGGGGCCCAGCACATCTTCTGATGTGCGAAGAACAATGCAGATTTAACCTCTCCCACAAATAATACATTCAGGGCCCTTCTAGTGACTGCAAGTTCCCTTAGCACAGTGGCATCCCCTCCCTCAGCCATTTTTTCCTTCAGGGATTTAAGTTTCTCCTCTAAGTACTGCTTCTTCTCCCCCCTCTTTTCCTTCTTTCTGGAGGCTACAAAGTTAATGATCATGCCCCTCATATAAGCTTTCACAGCTTCCCACAGAACAGACTTAGATGGGGCCGAGGCTGCATTCATCCCCAAATAGAGCTCCCACTGCTCAAGACACCTTCTGAAAGCCTCGTTAGCTCATCCCCAAATAGAGCTTTCACTGCTCAAGGCACCTTCTGAAAGCCTCGATAGCTCATCCCCAGATAGAGCTCTCACTGCTCAAGGAACCTTCTAAAAGCCTCATTAGCTCATCCCCAAATAGAGCTCTCACTGCTCAAGGAACCTTCTGAAAGCCTCATTAGCTCATCCCCAAATAGAGCTCTCATTGCTCAAGGAACCTTCTGAAAGTCTCGTCAGCTCATCCCCAAATAGAGCTCTAACTGCTCAAGGCACCTTCTAAAAGTCTTGTCAGCTAACAGATAAGATGGGAACCACCACAATGGTTTCTCCCAAGGTATCCCACAAAACTCCATCCGATGCAACACTACAGCATGGTCAGAGATATAAATAGGCCCATGGGAGACATCCTGCACTAGGTTATAACAGTCCATAGGCAAATAAATATATAGTCCAGCCTGGACCAGGTTCTGTGCTGGTGAAAAAAAAATATGTACTCCCACACACCCAGGCTGGCAGTACGCCAAGCATCCAGCAAGTCTAACTGTGTCAGACCTTTAAGCCACCCAGCCATTGCACCTCTATGTCTGCCCACCCCTTCAGAGTGGTCCAAGGTTGGTTCCATTACACAAATTAAAATCGCCACTCATCACAAAGTTAAACGACTGTTCCCAAAGGAGAAGGTCCAGCAGCATCTGGTAAATCTCTGGGTCAAAAGAAGGGGGCCAGTGGTGAAGAGGGCTGAGATGATGGCACCTTATTGCCGGTGACCCATGTTTGGGAAAGAGCATGGGTCATCCGGGGTCAGCCATAGGGGGATGGCGAGGAGTTGGACTGAGCCGCCACCTGGCAGCTCTCCTCTCCCAGGGATGGACGTGGGGTTTCCCCGGCTTTTGGTTGCCACCAGGTGGAGGCTTAATGGCAGTGCCATGCCACGGGGGGGGGGGAACCTGGCGCTAAGCTAGGTGGGAGGAAGAGTCCATCACCGGAACCTTGGAGCATATGCGTGCCTCCATGCACTGCTCATCCATGTACAGGGGCCTTGGGTTAATGGGGAGAAAAACAGAAAAGGGGAGCACCAGGCAGAGAGATGATGCCCTGAGCTTGGGGGTGGAATGAGTCCTCTTGAGGAGAGCAGAGAACCTGAGTGGAACCTGCCCAGTGCACTCGAAGGGAGGAGGAAAAAAATCTAAATAGAATAAAAAAAGCAGAGGGTGCATATACGCTTCAGAACATCACCTGTTGTCCACAGAGTTCAACTCTGATAATAATATACTGCCCCTCTCATGGGTCCGGCACTATTCTCTGCACATTCAGAGGGAGGTGCCTATTGATGAGAATAGCTACCCCTCGTTTATTAGAGGAATACAATGCTTCATGGCAGGCACTGACCCACCCTCCCACCAGCCCTTTTAGTGTGTTCCTGAGCAGAGAGGTGCATCTCTTGTAGAGAGCAGTAGGCATCTTTCCTTTTAAGGCTGCCAGGATATTTTTCCTGTTATCAGTGGAGTAGAATCTGCACACATTCCAGAAAATGATATGCCCACTAGCCACATGGCTTACAGAACTTATGGGACTGTGCAGAGATACTGCACCCCTCAATCTCCCTCCCCACAGTGATCGTTTGCGATGTTCTCCAGAAGCCAGTCAGCCCCCGTGTCTTCCATCTGTCGATGGCACATCACAATCCCAACATAAAGTGAACAAAAATAAAACATGTAACACATCAAATACATAAAACAGAAACTTTGTACTTCAGTTGGTGCCCTCCCGTCTCCTGGCTACCAACACTAATGCCACTAGGCATGTGTTGCACCACCATTGAACCCTATCACCTCCCTCCAGTCAGCGGGTAGGAATGAGCAGCCCATCTCCCACTAAACATGTGTGAACCATTCCTCTGAACCTCCATCACTTAATAACTTCAGAATTTTCAAAACATTAACAATAACATACCATATCATTATGAACATGATGTAGTGAAACCACTACTATAATAGGAATTAAAGAGATTCCCCAGTTGGGGTGTGTAATCAAACCCAGGGGGTCTACCCTGTTTGGTCCGAGTCCCTAACCCAGAGGATCTGAGAGTCACCACCCTGATGCAGTCCCTCAAATTATTAACATGCTCTGTCAGAGTATACACCATAGAGTCCCTCTTATCTTGGGATGTTGCCATATCCTGCAGGGAGTAGGAGTTTGTGTCCCCCATCCACCCATTCAGCAATTAAAGAAGACGCCACCTCGAGTGTTGCTATTCCTTTCTGCAGGGCCAAATAAGCAGCTGGGCCACACTCAGCCCCAAACCACTGCACAGGTCCCATTCTGAAAGGCTAAGGGGACAACCGTAGCCTCATACATGACAACACAGCTCTCCCTCACCCCCACCTGACATTCATGCTGGCTCATCACAAGGTCCTTCAGGTCAGAAAAGTCCTGTGGTTTAAATTGCAGTTTACCGCATGGTCACCACCATCTTGCTGCCAGTCAGACACTCATGCAGCTTCAGCTTGGTGGCACCATAGTTTCAAACTCAGGCTGAGTAGGGTATCCAAACACAAGTTAAGCAGGGGGTGAAGTGCAAGCAGTGCACAGCCCCTCCACCATCCGTAAAGTTCGAAAGAAAGTCCCTTCAGGGTGACCCACTGCTGCACTATAAAGTTTCCAGGGGGAAATTAAGCAGTGGTCATCCTGCCATACAGCACGGAACCAGAGTAACACCACAGCATTAACTACAAAGCACAGTAAGTGCAAAGAAAGCAGAGGTGTCCTGTTCAACCATTCTTCTGTCCCATTTTCATAAGAAAGCACACACTCTGTCCACCTCCTTCCAAGATGCATATATTGCTTGTTCTTGGCCCAGTATGCTGCCAGGATGACTTTTTGGTCTCCTAAGTGGTAGAGGCATAAGATAATCTGCCTGGGCAGTTCTTCTGGTGGCAGACTCGGAGTCAGCGCTCAGTGGACACCCTACACGTTTAAATGGTCCCCTTTTGGCTTCAGGCCCAGCAACTGCGGCAGCAATCTAAAACAAATTTAAGGCACTTTCTCCATCCTTCCCTTCAGGTAACCCTCTGATCCGCAGGTTACTCCTGCAATTGTACTTTTCTTGGTAGTCAAGTTGGTCATTGAACTCCTCCAGCTCTCGTAACTGACTCGCTTTCTTTGGGAGTCCTCCATGGCTGTCTTCAGGGAAGTGATACAGGTAGTAAATGACCCATCTTCAGCAACATTCTTCAAATAGAGAAACCTTGTTATTCAAGGTATATGTTAACTTTTCTAACCTATAAATATGCCCAAGTGTATTTTTGGCTGCTAGTATACAGATTAATAACAACGAACATGGTAACAAGGTAGGCAAATTACTTGCATGGCGGCTCCGTGAGGAGGCTGCAAACTGGGCAGTCCATAGGATCAAACATACCAGGTAAGCGGTTGTCTCCACTCTTCCACTAGCCATTTCAGACACATTTGCCCAATTCTTTTCAAAGGTTCATGTAGCAGACAGAGTCCAAGATCATGCCTTGAAAATTGACCACCACCTGGACAACTTGCACATGCCTCACTTGACTCCAGAGGACCGGGCTCAGTTCGAAGCCCCAATCACTCAACAAGAGACTCTGAATAAGGTTAAGCTTCTCAAAAATGGACAATCACTGGAGGGGTGATGGCTACCCTTCAGAGTTTTTTTAATTTTTTTACTCCACAGGTAGCCCCACTCTTGGTGGACATTTCTAATCACATTTTGGAGGACATGGGTGATATTCCTTTTTTCCCCTTGCCCGGGTGACTCTCCTTCCGCGCCCCCAGCCTGTCACCTGGCATCCCAGGGGCTTACTTTAATCGGTCTTCCCCATGGCTTGCCCCCCATGGTGGAAGTCGGTGTCCCCCGCCTGCCAAGAGAATAGATCTGGTTTCTGGAAGAGGGCCCTATAGCCTGGATGTGAAGCCTGTGAGGGGTTGGTGTCATCCTGCCCTGACGCCAGCCATTTTCCACTGTTTTTTCCTCCCACTGGAAGAGCGGATGTGCAATGCCATCCAGACATGCCTACGCATGCTGTTGTGCATAGGATGTCAAAGGCTACTGCTCCTCCGTTCCCCATGTTGCAGTCCCTTCTCCAGTACCCCCAGCCACTGCTAGTGGCCTGGCAAATGCTGGGGCCGGTGTCCTCCCCTTCCCAGAGGAGGAGAGCTGTCCTGCAAACACTCGATCCTCCTCTCCCCAGTCAAGCCCCAACAACCCAAGATTGCTCCTGACTCCGGGCTCCCTGTGTGCCAGTAGGTGAGGCGTGGTGCCTCAACCCTCAATGCCACTGGGCCGGCTAGTTGGGTGATATTCCTGATACTTGGTGACAGACACAAATCTCAGTGCTCTTAAAACCAGACAAATATCCTGATTCTTGCAGCTCTTACTGGCAGATCTCCCTTTTGCCAGTGGGTCTAAAAATTTGTATAGGTATTATTGGTTGACAGATTGCAAAAGTGCATTGGTTTGGTTGTGCACCAAGATCAAACAGGTTTTACAGCAAGGACATTGTTGCAAGACAGCATTAAGAGATTTTTTAACATAATTTCCTCTCAAAAAATGTTGGTGGCCTTCCGGGTGGCCATCAGTATGGATGCTGAAAAGGCCTTCAACAGAGTGGACTGGGCCTTTATGGTGGCCAGTCTGTGGAGGTTCTCCCTTTGCCCTAAGTTTACCACAGCTGTGATCTCTCTATATGACAACTCGGAAACTGTGACATGAGTTAACTGTTACCAGCTAGCCCAGTGGTGCTGAGGATTGAGGTGCTAAACGTCACACCTTGTGCCACACCGGCGACCCGGGTTCGGGAATGGCCCGGTAGCTGGGGGTCAGCGGGGGAGAGATTGAACATCCGGAGGACTGCTCTCTCTTCCGGGAAGGTTAGGGGTAGCGATTAAGCTCAACGGCGTCCTCTGGCCGGAGGCTGGGGTAGCCAAGCGTAGCACACTGAGGAGTATGCCAGGGGTGGAGCCACGGCACGCGTTGCCTTGGTAGCTGGGCTCCACAGGGGACATAGTGCACAAGAAAAAGGAAAAAAAAAAACTCGCCTCTGATAGGCGAAAGCACCTCCCTTCATGGACCACACTCCCAGAGACGAGATCGGTCCTCAGGCTATCCCCCTCCTCTCCGGCCTGGTGTCTCAGTACTTGGAGAAAGAGCGCCCTGGGTGGGCATGGCCCTTCCCCGGAGGGTAGACCCGGGGGATGCCCAGTGCTGGAGAGGAGCCTGAAAATTCCGAGCCACGTTGCGAGGTAGAGACCATGATCCAGGAGGTTGCCGGAGAGAGTTCAGAAGTGAGTGGTGCACAAAAAGAGTTCGAAAAAAAAAAGTTAACGGGTACCAGGTTTCCCGTGGGTAAGGGGACAAGCCTGACATGCCACCATCCCCTCACCGCTTTGCCTTGAGCCTAAAACCACTAGCTACAGCTATCAGGAGCAATACTGATTCTGGAGTGGTGGTGGTGGGAGCAGAAGGAGTCACTCTATATGATTCACTATTTTTATTAAGTCACCCGGTGCGTCCCCTGCCTCGTCTCCTGAACACCCTCTCAGAGTTTGCCTCCCTAGTCAGATACAAGATTAAGCTTCTAAATCAGAGGTGATGATATTAAGCGGGATGCCACCCGTGAGGTTTCAGGCAAATCTCTTTATATGGACAAATCACAATACTTTCAGTTATTTGGAGGGCATAGGTGTCAGCTGACACTTTGCTTTTTTTTTTCCAAAATAATTATATGAAACAGTACCACGCTTCACAGGCAGACATGGCCCACTGGCACTTACTGCCTTTAAAATGATATGGTGAAGCACAGGTCTTGAAGACGAACAGCCTCCTTTGCCTAGCGTTTCACTTCCAAGCTCTCCCCTGTCCCTATCTCAGTGAGGTCTCGGAACTTGGCACAGAAAGAGATTAACACTTTGTTTGTGGGGGTTAACATCCTAGGGAAGATACTCCTGCAGCCACTGCAGAGAGGCTGATTGAGCCTTCCCTGTCCGTAGACAGTATAGTGCAGTGGGTTAAGGCTCTGAGCTGCAGATCTGGAGACCTGGGTTTGAATCCCACAGCCGCCTAGGTGCATACTGTGTGATCCTGAGCAAATCACTTAACTTCCTTGTGCTCCCAGGTTGCATCTGGAAACAAGCTTTGGCTTAGTGTGCTACTCCTGGTTAAACAACGTTCCCTCCCCTCCCTCTTCCCCTGTCCAAACAAGTATTACCTGGCAGCTCAGGGGGAGTTTCTCTCTGCACTTGGGCTAAACAAAAGAGCCAGTCCAGCTGGTATTTATTGAAGAAGATTCCCTAGCAGGCAGGGTGCTATGGACCCTCCCTATGGAAGGAATAACCCCATAGATTTGGCTCATTGTTAATAATCCCTAGACCAGACATACTCTCTGGATCTTAATCAGACTCAGACATCAGAACAGCACTCCCTACTGGTTTGGGGCCCCCTTCACTGAGTAGGCACAAAGATTCTTTTTTGCCACCTTTCTTGGAAGGAGGGTATGCATATTGGGAGGGAAGGGGACTCACTTGATTAGCTCAGTTCTTCTCAGGACAGCACTACACCTCTTTTGCTCAACTCAGGGACCAATTTTTGCTTCAGGGGGGATAATTACAGATACTTACGGGTGAGTCACTTTATCCTCTCATCTAAAGCGGCTCCTGGCCGTCTACGGCCCTCACAAATTGAGAGCAATTCCTTTATGATGTAGTGGTCCTAGTCACTCAAATGAGATATAGTTCAGAATTATATAAGGTCTTGACAGCAGATAACTCCCCACCTTTTGAGGGGATCAGACAAAGTGGGGACGAGAAGTAGGGGCGACTCTACCATAGAAGCAGTGGGAGGGCAGGTTTAAAAAAGCATGGAAGGTCACATCATCTCTTACCTAGCAGGAATATAACTGGACGTGACTCAATTCTTCCGCACTCTGGTGGTTACTAAACACTTCTCTACAGCCAGTATGGATGCCAGTGGGGAAGGGGGGTGCAGGGATGCACTTTCATACTTTTTGGGCATGCTCAAAACTTCTAAACTTTTGGGAAGAGCTCTATAGGGACATGCAATCACTTCTAGGTAGGCAGATCCCGAAAACCTTTTCTGATTTGGTATTGGGTTTCCCTACCCTAATGCAAGCCCAAAGTAAGACATGAACATTGGAGCACATACTAAGGGTGGCTGCTCTAAAATGCATCACCATTAAATGGTTAGCACGGATTCCACCTACCTTGAAAGACTGGAAACAAAAAGTCAATGACATAGAACAAATAACGCATTACAGGTATCTTAGGCTGAACAGGGACTAATTTCTTGATCTTTGAAACCCCTGGGATAGATTTCTCCTCCCAAAGGGGGAATTCTGAGGATGAGGGTCACTGGCTCATTTTCATGGCATCTTGGACAGTGGATGTAGGGACTGGTTCACTTGGGCTGCCTAAAGAGCAACCTTGCACTTGCATTTGCTTTCATCAATGTTTCAGCTGCTACAATTCACTAAAACATAATTTTTTTCATTTTCAATGTTCCTTTCCAAGATTTACAACACATCTTGGTAGTCCATCTAAATAAGGTCTTATAGAAAACATTTGCCTCTCTCTCCTGTTAACCTCACAGTGCCGTTTGTTGATGACATTATCATGCTCACTGTGCCGGCACGGTGGCGCTCAGTGTTGAGGCGCTGGACGCCACATGATGCGCCACGCCAGCAACCCGGGTAAAGGAATAGACTCAGGCCATCAGGGGAGTACTGCTCTCCATTCCCAGGAAGGGATCTGGGCTTTGTGCCGCTCCTTGGTGGCCCCTGATGAAGATCGGAGGCAGCGCCAGGAACTTGCGGTGCCTTGGCTTGGGGGTGGAGCGGCAGCGGATGCCAGCACATCTGTGCCAGGACATCACTGCATGCCCATGCTCCAGAGGGGTAACCACAAAGACTAAAAATTCCCCACAGGGACAGGGAGGTGACAAGGGCTCCAGTGACCAAAAGCCCATATCTGCAGCGCCGGACCATCCCTTCTCCGGTCCTCCAGGGCCTCTATGGGGACAGACACTCTAATCTCAGACAGGCGGCCAGGTAGGGGGTGATCCAGGGAGCTGGAAAGTCCTGGTGGGGTCCTGGTGGAGGGAGGGCTCTCTGTGAGGAGTACAGGCTTAAGTCAAGTGGGTACCTCTGAGAGATGATCTGCCCTATGGAGCATAAATCAAGTATACAAATAAAAATGCTCACTGTGACAACTGACTGATGTCACAAACAGCACATGTATGGTTAGCAGGGGAAGTAAGATATATTTTGAAAGACTCAGTGAAATAAATGCTATATTATCTACAATATTTAGTAGACCAATAGTGGGGAAATGAAAAAAAATAACTAGAAAACAATAAAGTTAAATACAATTGGTGTAAATCTACAGCTGTGTTTACACAGCCATAGCGCTGTGGTATTTGAGCCACTCCATTCCTGCTCGGATCGCTGTAGCAGGCTCAGTTAATTAGTTACACAGCTCATCCTCGCGCCAACGCAAGTTGCGGTGGAGGGCGGCTGTGCATTCTGGGAGCTAGGTGCTTCACTCCCGAGGTCAGCTTGGAGGAACATGAGAGAGAAGGCTTTTGATCGGAGCAAAAGATTCACACAGTACTACAATCTGCTCACTCTGATACATATACTGACTCCTAAGCCATAGCAAAAACAGACTGAAAAGCACTTCTAGGATGCTCCAGTCAGTGTCCACATCACCAACTTAGCAACACATCAACCCGTGCGCATGGGTTGATGTGCTGTAAAGTCAGCAGTGTAAGCGTGTTCTCTGTTGTTTTTAAGCTTCTTATTATAATAGAGAGTTGTTCTTTAACTTTCCATTTTTGTAGGTGCTACGACTGAAGAGTGCTTACAACATACCAGAATCAGCATAGAATCTGTTTGGGGCATGTGCTCTCTGTGCTGTGCAATGAACACTGCCAGGGGTCTTGAAAGGGTCCCACAGACAACCTCCTAAGCAACAGTGGCTGGTTGACATGCAAGTTTAATGGATGTTTCTAGCTGAGAATTTGTTATTACTGAATTTTTTTCCTTTTGTGCTTACTAGAATGATATGACATGCTATGTACAGGACCGAACTGTAACCAAATTCCAAAGATTATTCTTTTCATCAGCTGTACTGTTTTATGTTCCATGTCTGCAATTAAACTTTCTGAAGTAAAAAAAAAATGATTAACAAAAAATCAGTAGAACTTTGCTTTAGGAGCTGCCCAATATGCCCTTCTGTGTCAGTGAATTATCTTGGGAACAAATTCTGAGTGCTGGAATTGGCAGCCAATCTGTAAGGAATGTTGTTTTATAAGCAACCTCTGAGGAAGCCTTGTGGCAAAGCGCTGGGGTTAGTGTGACTGGCTGTCAGACTGGGTAGGTGTTTTGGTGTTTGTTTTTATTTGCCATCTTGTAATAATGCTATACATTTAAAAAAAAAAGATTTTCCACGGAGAGTCTTTTTTGGTGGCTAGCACCTACTCTGTTGCTCACCTTTTATTTGTGCAGCAGCACAGAGGTTGCTTATGATTTAACTGGATCCTAGCCTGGATCATGTAGGTGCAGCACCCTTTTTTTTTTCCATATTGCTTTTTGCTCCCCTGTTAACACCTGTGCCTTTCTTGGCAATGGGGGAGACATGCAGTTTTTCTGTTTTTTCTCCCCATTACCCTGGGACCCCGGAATGCAGCCGCGCATGTGCTTGGAAGTACACATGTGCTCCATGGCTCCAGCAATGGCCCCGTCCCACCACCTGGCCTAATACCAGGGTTCCCTTGTGATTTGGCGCTACCACCTAACCTCCATCGGGTGGCAGTCAAGAGCCGGGGAACCTTGACATCCCACCCCGGAGAGGAGAACTGTCTTACGGCATCTGAATGCTGCTCCACTCCCCACCCCCCGGCTGTCCCATGGCAGCCCAATCTCGCTCCCAAACTCAGGTCACTGGCGTGGTGTGAGGTGTGAGGTGTGACGTCCAGCACCTCAACCCTAGCACAAAAACACCACCAGTGGCACACCTGTGCATGGTCCGTTCTCTGGGTGTCAGGTTTTACATGAAATGTGCTACAACAAACACCATAACCACTCTGAAAACAGCACATAGGCTTGGGAAGGAAAGATTTCACTGATAACAAGCATCTGATGGAACTTCTTATTTTACCATTCTGGTTCTTATGAATATAAGTAATGGAACTTATCATATACCTTTCTAATTATCCCCCCAAATTACACTAGAAATAACTGTCATCATGTATAATGTGACTGGGAGTGTGTAGTACAAATCCTTTTCTGGCAGATTCCCATTTTTAGTCAGTCTGTTAGCCTGTGTTCTGAATTTAACATACATTGGTGCATAGTGATATCCTTAATTCCTAGCAGTACTTCACATAATGGTGATCACAGCTGTACAGATGTCACTTTTCAGTGTTAAACCTGCTGTTGCACAAATACTTTATGCACTGCTGATTCTGTGGCCTTCCCTAATGGGTTCTGAACCTGGGTCTCCAGGTTCCCAAGCCTGTGTTCTTATCATAGTAGTAACCACACTGGCCCGGTGGTACTGAGGGCTTAGGCACTGGTCGCCTTACATTGTGCCACACTGGTGACCCGTGTTCGGGAACGAGCATTGGCCTCTGGGGATCAGCAGGGGTGGAGAGGGATTGAGCGTCCGAGGGACTGCTTTCCATCTCCAGGGAGGGGGGATCTCAGTGGTTGGTGCACTTCTGACCCCTGGCGGCAGCTGGGGAACAGAGCACCGATGCTGCCAGAAAGGAACTGAGTGGGGCAGGCACCAGGAGGAATGCATGCGGACATGTGCACGCTCCCTCCCCTGATGTCACTGCATGCCCCACTCTCAAGGGAAAGAAAAATGAGAAAATGGTCCCCGGTTGGCTAGATGAGGTAGCCACCCGCCGCAGGCCCTGACCCCGAATGACGCTCCCTGAACCGGATCCTAGTTGAGGTGAGTAGAGCTAGGGGCTTCTCACTGCTCCGCCAGGGGTAAGCTATGGGAGAAGATGGGTTGCAGCCTGATGTCGTGGTATGGGGCTGGACAGGTGGCTGGGATGGATGCTGACCTGGGACCCAGGGAGAGAAACAAAGAATAAAAAAAACAATAGTAACCACACAGCCTCAACCACATGCCCCATTTTAATAACTTGAGGGCCTTGTGCACTATTTGGCTTGGTATGCACCATAAAATGCACTTACCAAGCTGTGCAGCTGTGCATTGTGCACCAGGCCTCAGATGGACACACAGAGCTGAGATTCACTATCCCTGGCTAGCCTGATGTGTGGATGCGTAGCTTCATGCAAGTGGAAGGTCCAGCCGGAGGGTCGTACCTGGGCTAGAAACTGGGCTTCCAATCAGAAGTACAATCCCTGGGCCGGCCCGGTGGCACTGAGGGTTGAGGTGCTGGATGCTACACCTCATGCCACGCTGGCGACCCGGGTTCGGGAACGAGCCTGGGCCGTTGGGG
Source organism: Neoceratodus forsteri (assembly GCA_016271365.2). Classification (NCBI taxonomy): domain Eukaryota; kingdom Metazoa; phylum Chordata; order Ceratodontiformes; family Ceratodontidae; genus Neoceratodus; species Neoceratodus forsteri. The sequence goes on along the minus strand of CM057452.1, from coordinate 1,312,833,498 downwards.
GTCGGCAGGGGAGAGGGAGGATTGAGCATCCGGAAGACAGCTCTCCTCCCTCGGGGGGTTTCAGGGGGATTTCACGGCACTGCAGTGGACTCTGGTGGTGACCGGAGGTACTGCTATGCTCAGAGCATGCATAGAGGGATGCGGAGCCGCGACAGACATCCCCTGGCATCACAGCACGCCCAGGCTCTGCCTGGGGGGTGGGTACAAGGGTGTAACACCTAACAAGAAAATATCCTCTCTGCCTCCTGATAGGTGACAGAGGGTCCGGGGGCCGGGGTCGGTCCACCACGCCCAATGTCGGGCTCAACCTATCGCTCCTCTGCTCTCCACTGCCTCGCGCTGCCAGACTTGATTGTAGACAGAGCACCAGAAGGAGTAATCTGGCGGTCCTGCCTCGGGGGACTCAGAGCCAGGGAATCGGGTGGCTAGCAAGAACAGCTGGAGGGGACCCTCCCAGAGGTGCTAGAGGGGGCTTCAGGCAGGCGTAAACAGGACAGACCTCGAGTGACCACTCCTTGAAGAGTTCAGTAAGATAGGGGCGGAAAATTAAAAGTTGTAAAAAAAAAAAAAAAGTACAATCCCTGCACTGTGGGAGCAGGGGATCTTAGGATACAACAGTCTGCATAAAGACTGCCATTTCTCCATCAGCACAGCTGCAATCTTTTTGGTTTTTAAAATGTGTCCTGCAGACTTCCGGTGACGTCAGCAACTGGTATGGCAACTTAGCTTTAAGCTCCAAGGCGGCAGTGCGACAATCCATCACAATCCAGTGCCTTTTACAGTCAGAGTGAGATTCTTGTTGATAACCCGATAAGAGGAATGAGTCAGCCAACAAACCCGAGGGCTAGAAGCTCAAAAAAAAAGCACCGCAAGATGCAGATCGAGACCGGAACACAGCCCGACTACTTCTCTGTCCAGGGCCTCGGAATCAGCTGCCGGCTCTGGCGGGGAAGAGGAGGAAGAAACTACTTCGCGGGGAAGCTCCCTGGACAGCCGAGCAATGGCACACATATTTAAAATGCTCCAGAGGATTGATACTAATGTAAAAGATATCAAACAAGACTTAAAACATCTGGAGAGGAGAACGGAGGATCTCGAGTCAGGCCTAGACGGGCTCTGTGAGGATTCGATAAGGCTCACCAGGGCAGTCACCTACTTGGCCAGGAGGGAGAGGGAACTTACAGCCAGGCTGAAGATGCAGAATCTAGGGGCCACAGAAAAACGATTCGAATTTTTGGCTTCCCAGAAAGTGCCGAGCAAGATGACCCGATGGAGTTCGTCAGGACCTGGTTCAGGCACGAGCTTGATATTCCTGACACGGAACCCCTGGAGCTTGAATGGGTTCATCGGGCCTTGGGCCCTAAACCAAAAAAAGATGCCCCCCCCCAACGGTCGATTCTGGTCAAATTCACCCACTACCCGGTAAAAGAAATGGTGCTGCGGAAGGCGTGGAGTAAGAAGGACTTAAATTTGGACGGGAAGCGAGTGTTTCTCGATCATGACTTTCCCCCTACCACTATGTTGAAACGGAAACAGGTCCTGGCGGTTATCAAGCAACTAAGAGAGCAACAGATTAAGGCCTACCTGCGGTACCCGGCGAAGCTACTGGTGTACTGGTCTACGGGCAGTAAATTGTACGATTCCCTCCTACAAGCCAGCAAACCACTCCAAAAGGCAGGAGTCGCCCTCCCCAACCTGCAGCCAGATCTCTTGGAACAGACTTTGTTGCAACTGCGTTGGTCCACGGTGGAGAAAGGATCTGTGAGAGGAGGGACTTTTAAGGGGTCAGGCCCTGACGAGCAGCTCTGCAAGGATCTGATGCACCTCAGTAAAGGTTTGCTGTCTGTTCAGCGGAAGGGAAGTCTGCATTGAAGGACCCTGTTGTCAGACTTTGCCGTTCCTCCCCAGATACCTCTGGGGACAGCTGATAGATGCCAGGAATGTTTTTGCTGCCCAGTGGGCGGGAGGGATAAGGGCTGCAGGGGCAACTGGCTATCGGCTAGCTGTAATACGAAAGGTGGGGGGGGGGATAATGCTGATTTAAGAACTGAACTCCTGGACTCTGATTCAGCATGGTCCAAGTTAGTTTCCCTGGAGGCTAAACTACTAAAAGTCTTGAAGGTCCCTAAACAGCCTTAAGGTCGACATGGCCTCTCGTCGGGGGATTGTTGGGGATGGTTCATGTTTTCCCCTTTTTTTTCTTTAAGGTTTCGACGCAGGATGCTGACTATTTCTGCCTCCCCTTTTTTCTTACAGGGAGAATGTTGCATGTTTAAATGGCTAATAGGGCAAGGTCTCTGAGGGGCGAAGGACTGACTTCGGCCCTTTGGAGGGCACAGGTGCGGGGTTCTCGCCGATGGGATCTGATAAAAATCTTTAATGTACTCTGATTGCTTTATGGAGCTAGAACCTAATTAACAATAGCACTGGGCTTGGTTTTTGAAGGTGGCTGGGTGGGTGTTCGGTTCTTTCTTTTGGAGCCCTCGCCTGCCTAGCACGTAGGATACACACTCGAACCGGAAGCCCTTCCAGGGGATAGGTCACTCATCGGAGGTCACCCAGTCCTTTCTGTTTTCTCTCTTCGGACAGAGTGGCCCCCAGAGGAGAACTTTGCCTTCCCACTGACAATCCACCCTGGGAGACCACCTTTCCGGTCACTTCCATTTGGGAGTGCGGGGGGTGTGGAGCTAGTTTGTAGCTCATGCTCCTGGGCGGAGGGAGCTTCCCTCTGAGTGAGGCCTTGTCTGGCCTGTTTGTAAATAGTTTTGTGAGTGTTTTTCTTGTTGTTGTAATGCAGATGTTGGGTAGTTATAAGGGGGGGGCTATGGGAGGAGTAGGAGGGACAGGGCAGCGATGGTGAAACAGGATGTTTTGGAAAGGGGGGGCTGAGTTTTGTGCACCATCTTCCAAAGAAAAAGAGGTTATAGAGGTTGGCATCTTGGTAGGGATTATGAGGAGGGACCAGACCCAAAGAGACCTAGCTCTAGTTCACTATGGGGACCTTAAAGTTGATTTTATTTAATGTTAAGGGGCTAGGATCGCCAGTAAAGCGGCACAATATTCTGAGGGATTTAGCGAGGGTCCAGTGTGATATAGGTCTCTTGCAAGAAACCCACCTCTCCACAATGGAACATAAAAAACTACACCGCTTGTGGGTTGGAGAGGTTTTTGCCTCATCCCACAAGAAGGCGAAAAAGGCAGGGGTGGCTATCCTGGTGTGGAAGGGCCTGGGGTTCACCCAGTCGAATTTTCTTTCAGATGAGGAAGGCAGGTGGGGTATCCTTTCGGGCAGAGTGGGGGACAGAATAATGCATATTGTGAATATTTATGCCCCTACCCCCGCCAATTCGGAATTTTTTAGGCATGTCTTTGGAGTGATTGCCTCGCTCCCGGAGGGTCAGATTATCATAGGGGGGGACTAGAACTGTGTAGAAGATGTGAAAAGGGATAGATCTTCCGGAAAGAGGAGCTGGGATAATGGGCGGGGGCCCAAGACCCTCTCGCACCTGTGCGCTGAGGCGGGTCTGGTAGACACGTGGAGAGATAGATATCCCTCCAGTAGGGACTTCATCTTTTACTCATACTCGCAAGATTCATACTCCCGGATAAACAGGTTTTATACCCAGAAGGCACGGATAGGTTCTATAGTGGACCAGCAGATCTACCCTATATGCCTATCAGACCATGCCAAAATCAGTCTCACTGTTAATCTGGGGCCCCAACACAAGCAATCTCTGTGGCGCCTGAATGCAGGGCTCCTGGGGGACAAAAAGTTTGTCTCCAGGACAAAAGAGGTGACAGAAAATTATATTAAAGAGAATTCAGGCTCGGTGACAAAGGTGAAGTTCCTCTGGGATGGTTTAAAAGCCGTAGTAAGGGGAGAGATAATCTCGTATGCAGCTCAGCAAAAGAAGGTAAGGCAGCAGAAACAGGATAAGCTAGAGCAGAGAATCAAAGAATTAGAGGACATTCACAAAAAAGGGGGCCAACGTAATACACTGGCAGAATTGAAGTTAGCAAGAGATCAATTACCTCAGCTTCTCTTGGTAAAAACTGAAAATGCTCTTAGGTTTACAGCTCAAAAGTATTATACGGGGACAGAGCGGTAGGCTGCTAGCGTTTAGGCTGAGAAAGCAAGAGGCGGATAGGTACATTTCCGGAGTCTCTGACCCGAGGGGATCAGGAGGACTGGTCACGAGGCCTTCCCAAATAGCGGATTGTTTTAAAAGATTTTATGAGGACTTGTATAAGTCAAAAGCCCCCACTAACCAAACAGAAATGATTAAGAGGTTCCTTTCCAGATTAAAGTTGCCCAGTCTCCCTGGTGCTCTCCAGAAGGAGCTTGATCGGCCCTTTACTCAGTCAGAGCTTGCGAAGGTAATTAAGAAGCTAAAACATAATAAAGCCCCAGGCCCAGATGGGTACATTGCTGAATATTATCAAAAATTTAAAGACGAGTTGTCCCCGTTACTGTTTCAGGTATGCAATGTAGCCCACTTACCCTCTGAGGCCCCGGATACCTGGGCCCAAGATTTAATTTCGGTAATTCCAAAACAAGACAAAGATACCATCTTGTGTGGAGCTATCGCCCTATCTCACTGCTGAACGTAGATGTTAAAATTCTGGCAAGAATGATAGCTAATAGACTTCAGAATGTGGTGACCCAGCTGATCCATCCGGATCAAACTGGATTTATGCCGGGGAGGCACCTCCATGATAACGTTAGGAGATTGCTCACCGTTATGGCCCAATCTCAGTCTGGAGGGAAGGGAGATACCCCGCTGGTGATCACTCTCGATGCAGAAAAGATGTTTGACCGCCTTGAGTGGGGGTATTTAGGGGAGGTTCTTCAGAGATTTGGATTTGGCTCAAAATTTCAAGCATGGGTGAATGCCTTTACAGCAACCCTCGTGAGGTCAGGACAAATGGGGTATTCTCCCAGCCATTCCAAATCAGAAGAGGTACAAGACAGGGTTGCCCCCTCTCCCCCCTACTATTTGCCCTTAGTATGGAACCATTAGCCGAGGCATTTCGGTCCCATGGGGGTATCTCCGGTATTGAGGTGGGCGGAGTGGACAATCGCATATCCCTTTATGCTGATGACACCCTATTGTACTTAACAAACCCTGTCTCCTCCTTACTGACCGCCATGAACCTCCTGGGGGAATTTGGCACCATTTCAGGATTCAGAGTTAATGAATCCAAGTCTGAAATAATAGCATTGGGAGCAAATGTTTCTGTGCAAGTGAAGTCTCTCACTAATTTAAAGTGGTGTACTAACAACTTCAGATACCTGGGGATACAGATCCTGAGGAGTCTGAGCAAGTTATTCCAAATTAATTATGTGGCACTCTTAAATAGGGTGCGAGAGGACTGTGATAGATGGGCGGCTTTACCCCTCTCAATTACTGGTAGGGTGGAGTCGGTAAGAATGAATATTCTTCCAAGGCTGCTCTTCTTGTTCGATGCACTCCCCCTGACCCCTCCAAGGAAGTTTTGTCAGGAATCCCAAAAGGCGATAAGCAAATTTATTTGGGTGGGGAAGAGGCCTAGACTTAGTTGGGCTCTCTTGAAACTGCCTAAAGGGCAGGGAGGGCTAGCTGCCCAGTTGCAACACCTAGCGGCGTACACTTCCCTTGGGGAGATGCAAAGCTGGGTTAAAATGGATTTGCAGCTGCTGAGGCCATTCACCACTACTTCAATCCTATTCAACAGGATTACCCCTAGGATAATACAAGAATTGAGGAATCCAGGGTTTAAGACTTTGATTACATTATGGTCACGCACTGTGAAGGACCTGAAAATACAGCCATGGTTGTTAAGGCAGGAAGATCCTTGAGTGTAGACTTCGCCAGGAGAAAACCCGCTGTTCAAGCGTTGTGAGGGCTGGGACTGGAAAATTCTCACAGCTTTTTACGAGAGATATGGTTAAAAGTTTTACCCAATTGCAGCAGGAGTTTGGCATCCCCATCTTGGATTTTTACGGCCATTTACAGATCAGACACTATATCCAGGCTGTACAGAAGTGCTTGTCGGAGCTGAGGTCAACTTAGCCTAGCTCACTCCTGGATTTGTTTCAGGAATTACTTAGTGGGTCGGCCCCCCAAACTCACCTAATTTCCAAATTATATGCAGCAGGGGAACCGGATGGCTCGGAACCTATATCTCAAGCCCGCTGGGAAAGGGAATTGGGACTGGAGGATGAGGTACCCAACTGGGAGGTGATATGGAGGATGGCGCACAGGACCACGGCCTCACCCTCTTGGAGGGAGTTCAGATGGCAAGTGCTTATAAGGTTTTTCAGAACACCAGTGGTAACTAAGCACTTTGACCGAGCCCGTTCAGACAGATGCTGGAGGGGTTGTGGGCAAGTGGGCTCGCATGAACATATTTTTTTGGAGCTGCCCTAAGGTTAGGGGTTTCTGGAGCCTGGTGGCACGAGGATTAGGACAGATTTTTCAGACAGAAATTCCGGGGTGGCCTCGCTATCTTCTGCTGGGAGCTTCCTCCTGGCTTGAAGGGTCCAAAAGCCAAATACTTGTTCTCAATCCTTTTGGCAGCAGCCAAAAGGCAATCACGAGGCTGTGGCTAAGTGAGGCATCCCCGGGAGAGGAACAATGGCTGGCGGGCTGTAACCAGATTAAAATAATGGAGAGGCTCATAGCCAACTTAAACTTAAGGCTTGAACAATACAAGTCTCGCTGGTTCCCCTTTTTCGAATTTCTGGGGGCTAAGGAGGGGGTTGCCACCTTGGAGATCCTGGCCAGAGAAGCTCTGGATTGAGAGCTGGGGAGGATTTCGGGTTTGGTGCCCCCCCCAAGGGAATACAGACCGGAATATATTGGTATGGGTATGGATCTATGACGACTGGTACAAGTTCATCATCTGCTGCGGGGGATATGGTATGAGTAGGTTGTTATTACCTGGTTTATTGTCCTTTTTTTTTTTTTTTTTTTAACCTTTCCTTTCTATGTTTGTCTATAAATGATTAATGGTGGGATTATTAAGTTATAATACAGACAGAAGTGTGGAGTTCAGTTTATAACCTAGCTCGGACATTCTTTACCAGCTGGGTGGATTATTCTGGTATTGTTCTTAGCTGGACTCACAAATGAACTCATGACTCCTATGATGTAAACTAAGTTGGTACAGGAGTAACTTCTGTTCATGAGAATGTACTGCTCTTTTTAATTCTTCCTTTTTATTCTGTAACCTGTTCCTTTTTGAAAAAGTGGAATAATAAAAAATTACAATTTCAAAAAAAAAAAAAAATGTGTCCTGCAGCCATCATCCTACCCCAGCCTTCTGTGGCAAGGAGGAGGGCTGGGTTCTGTGGCAGCAAGGCATAAACAAGTCCTTTAGACAGCTGTCGGGGAAGCAAACCTGGTACAGCAGCCATCTGGCTGGCATAATAAACTCCCTACCACTGGCACTGGATTGGTACAGCACACATGACATCATGCGTGCCATGCTCTACTGGCCCATTCCTGACACCTCCACTCATAACCCAGACCATCTATGCAGCTGAGTTTCTGAATTTGGGAGCACAAGGCTGTAAGGGATGGCCCTTAGAGCATTCGTAAGTGTCAAATGCACACCGAGGATGCGCATAACTTGGCCCTTTGCACCGTGTATCGCGGCGCATATGGACAAAAATCATAAGTGCACAGGGCTCAATAGTCTTAAACCATCCAGTGCTAAAAATGAAACCTAGCAATGAATGTGTCTAGTGTTCAGTATCTCTTAGTTTACTGCAGTAAGTTAATATACTAATATTAACAACCTCATCTCGTTAGAAGACATCTTGTTTCTCACACAATGTATCAGTCAATTTCTTTTTAGGTGCAACAAAATAGAACATGGGGCAGGAATCACACAGCTTTGCCTGGATGCAAACCCCATTTGCCCGGGGCAAACTGGGCTTTGTGAATAGCTGGTATTCACAAAGCCTAGTTTGCCCCCACAAACTGGGTTTGTGCCCGAGCAAAGTAGTGAGGGGGGCCACAATGCAAATGAGGAGGGACCTGCATATCCCCACAAACTCTTTCACAATGAATTTGCTCCATGCAAAAGGCTGCAAAGATCCTTGCATGAAGCAAATACAACCAACAAAATCTGTGGTAATCTGCACAATTTATGTGGTTGACAGAGGGTATTGCGGTCTCCCAGTCACGATCGCCGAGACATAGTCTAAAACTGGGAACTGCATGTACGTCATCACTTTAGAAAATCCTGATCCATATATTTAGGCTTATCTGGGTGCAAACCCATTGTGTTAAGCTAATTTACATTTCAAATGGACCCATGTGAAGTGATTTAGCAGTTCTGTACCTCAGCTGTCCAGTTTTAGCATAAGTAACCCAGCACTAAATATTCCATGTTTCAATTTTTATGTGATTTGTATGCAGGTTACCTTTTCAGTGTAATCAGGATCTGTATTATCGTAACGTTTGTGAAATGTTTGCATTGACGCAATAGTTATGCCTATGTCAGCTTTTGCCTTGAGCTTTTAAATATGTTTTCTTGGTTGTATCAGCAGAATGGTAATTGAGGGGATTTGCCTGTGGTTCGATGGAGCAACAGACCGCACTGGCCCCACCCCTCCACCAAGTGGTACTTAAATCATGTATGCCTCGTTTCAGCAGCTGCCAGTTGGCCCATCCATTCTCTCCCCAGCCTTACTCCACTTAACTGGCTTTCTTGCTGTTGATGCTCTGCTCCTGCAGTGGTTGCTGCTCAGACATCCCATCTTCATTACCTTCTGTTCCCTTCTGCTAGTGGCTTCTCCACTTACTGTCTGCAGCGCTTTGCTGCTCCTCCCTGCCGGCCCGATTCCTGACTTCCCCTCAGCCTGTTTTCCTGGCCTTGCCTCCTCACTATTCTCTCTACTCGGCCCTTCTGCTTCTTGCTATTCCTCTCCTACTTCTCTCTGTTCCTTGGCTTCCTCCACTCCTGCCTCTCAAGGGCTATTTTCTGGCCTGCTCAGCTATGTAGCACAAAAATTACACACAGGATCCACACTCTAGTCCAGTGACTGTAAAATCTCACATGGAGCTGCCAGCTCCAGACTTTTAAACAGACAGAATGTGGCAGCAGTCCATTAATATTTGGAGTCCTGCCACATTCTGTCTGGGCAATTTAGCCATGGAGGCCGATGTGCTCACTCTGCTCTCTGAAGTCAACATATCAAGAGGGGGACCCTTGCCAGGCAGGGGTCCTTTAAGCCACACAGATCAACTCAGCTGCACTTCTCAGCATCTCCATTCCCCTTCCCATACAGAAGGGTAGGGCTCTCTCTCCCCTGGGGTCCCATTAGCCATACAGGTCAACTCAGCAGCACCTCATGGTATATTATCTATGACTTCTTCTTCTTTAGGGTGGAGTAGCTACACCATAGAGATTCTGTTAGCTGTGCAGATCGACTCAGCAGCACCTCTTCGAGCAGTCCTTCCTGCATCTGCATATGGCCTGTCTGGTCTCACTCCCTGTCCCCTTCCTTTAGTCCTCTTATCATCGTCAGTCATAGATTAGTCCTCTTCACAGACCAAGATCAGGTGTGAGCCATCCCGCAGTTGCTCCTCTTCTCAACCCCACGCTCTGAGGGTAGGGCCCTCTTTGCGGGTGGAGGGGGTTCCTCTAGTTGTGCAGTCTGACTCAGCAGCACCTCATAACTTTGTCCTGTTAGGATAATACAGTGAGCACCTTCCCATCCAAATTGTTCCCCTAAACTGGATTCCAATCATTCCTGCAGCACCTATAGGGGTGGAACCCTCTTGGAAAGGGTTTCTTTGTCTTTATGGCACCCTGAAAGAATGGTTAGAATGGGCACGGAGTGCACAAGTGAAAGTAACGATCGTGTTGCACAACCTTCTACATACAACCTAGCAGATAGTCTCAGTACCTTCCTCTGAATCATTGGCTCCTACCAATTTAATCCTATTAAACCCTGCCAAAGTGAACAGAAGGAAGCAGGAGAAAAATTACAACAAAGAATATACAAGAAATTTAAAAATACACCATTATAAAGATCAACTGCTTCTACACAGAATCCAGTTTGCTTACCATGAGCATGGAACGGCATGTTTACTGCAGGGCAAGACCCATTCTCAGTATGTTTTCCTTTTCCTTAGGCAATCATTCTCAACAACTGAAATTGATAATTTTTATTAAATTCTTTGACAGTTACATGATGCAGCTGCATCTCTTCGACATGCACTGTAGTGCCTGTGCTGAATGTTCTCCATGTTAGGTCATTCTTCCACAGCAATTTCCCTATCTAGTTCAACTACCTCTCATTGCTTTCCTACAAAAGCCCTATTCATACAGTGGAACAATCAATCATATCTGCCATTCCTGAAGGATATGGCTTTGTCGATTTATTGTTACTGAATGACATTTATTATTTACCTATTGCCTTCCACTGCTGATAGCATGATACTCAGTGGAGCCAGCTGGGCTACAAAAAAAGCAACATCAGATTGTAACACTTTTCCATGAGTAGCATAATACTACAAAGCAGTTTGTGTTTTAATACGTCCACTGGAGCCACTCATTTCTAGTATAAGAGTGGCTTCATGAGTTTTCGTGTACTGAGATTAGCAAAGCCAAGCTAAGCTGTTCTGTCACCCAGCGAACAGTGTTCTGTCACAAAATGAACAGAGTTCTGTCACAAAAAGGACACTCTTCTGTCACCCAGGGGATGCTATTCTGTCACTCAGTAAACCCACTATCACACAGTGGATGCTGTACTATCACCCAGTGGATTCTGTTTTGTCATCCAGTGCACACCATTCTCTCACAACAGGGTTTTAAATAATTGATTAGCAGTTTTTTTCTTGGGACAATACTAACTGTACAGAAAGTATTTATATAGGTTTTCTAGAAGTGTTATCTTTGTTAAACACAGTGATGCAAGTGCTATGCATTTTCACAATGTTTTAGCACTTTTATAACCAAAACGCTAATCAATTTTTAGAGTTAAATAAAACCCTGCACAATAAGGACACTGTTGTGTCACCCAAGTGATGCTGTTCTGTCACCTAGCAGATGCTGTTCTGTCAGCCAACAGACACTGTTCTTTCACCCAATGAACCCCATTATGTCACACAATGGATGCCGTTCTGTCACCCAAAGCATGCAATTCTGTCACCCAACAGATGCTGTCCTGTTACTCAATGTATGCTGTTCTATCACCCAACAGACGCAGTTCTCTCACCTAACAGAGCTGGGTTTTTTTTTTGGTTTTTTTAATTTAGATCTTGGATTAAACTTTTGAGCAGAAGCTCTTTACATAGGTTCTGTGTCACTAGAAATTAAACAAACAAACGGATTGGGTTACAAGCACAGACAAACAGGCAGATGATTGAATATAGGCAAATTACAATTTATTACTTGATTAGGTAAATTGCTGGAACAGGCAGAACAGCACATGAGAAATATTGAGAACACAGTAGGCACATAGAATAGACATAACATGCAATAGAAAACCCTTGTCAAGAAGCAAAGGGAGACAATTCAAGGCAGGTGAGGAGGGTAGAGGGTGGAGGGAGCCGGTAGGCAGACAGACACCAGGTAGGAGAGGTGCAGAGGTAGGCGGCAGAGAGGAGGGTGGGGAGAGGGGAAGGAGTAAAGGGGTGCAGGTAGTCAGGGAGGGATTAATAAGCGCTAGGGATGGCAAGACAGATCAGGTGTTGGCAAAAGTTCCTGCATAAGTGCAGAGTGGTTATGTGACAGGGGGCTTAGTTTTGTCACTGAATGGACCCCTGTTGTGTCACCCAGGGTACTGTATTCTGTCACAGAATGGAAACTGTTCTGTCACCCAAGGGATGATGTTCTGTCACCCAACTGACTGTCCTGTAACCCAATGGATGTAGTTCTGTCACCAAATGAACCCAATTCCTTCACACAATGTTACTCAATGTACGTAGTTCTATCGCAAAATGGACTTTTCTGTTACCCAAGGTACAAAGATTCTGTCACCAAAATGACCTGTCATGTCACCAAATCAATCCAATACTGTCACGCAATGGATGCTGCTCTGTCATCCAAGGGATGCTGCACTGTCATCCAATTAACACTGTATGGGACACTTCTGTCACTCAAGGAATGCTGTTCTGTCACTCAACAGATGCTGTTCTTTTACTGAACAAACCCAATTCTGTCACACAATGGATGCCGTTCTGTCACCCAGGAGATGCTGTTTCGTCACCCAGCAAATGCTGTTCTGTCACCTAAGTGACTCAGTTTTGCCATCCACAGGACCCTTCTCTGTCACCCAATGAATTCTGTTTTGTCACCCAACTGACACTGTTCTGCCACCCAACAGGACCCTGTTCTTTTACCCAACGGATGCTGTTTGGTCATGCAAGGGACCCTGTTCTGTCACCCAACAGCCACAAAGGAAACCACTCTTACACCACAAGTGCCTCTGGGGGACATATTTATTTATTTTACATTTTTTATAAGACATCACCTGGCAAGCAACTGAGGGGATATGGGGTGGATCAAATGTGGTCCATCATCAAGGAGGCAATAACATCTGCCACAGAGGAGTGCGTTAGGCTCAAGAAGAAGACCTTAAGGGCCAAAGCACCCAGCTGGTTTACTACTGAGGTCACCCAAGCAGAAAGGGACAAGAGGTTAGCCTACAAGAAATCCAGGAGGACTAAGAGAAAGGAAGACGGGGAGGATTACCTGAAGATGGCCAGCACTGCAGGTAAGGTAATCCAGCGGGCTAAGGCTCAAAAGGAACTAAGCATGGACATGCTAATACTTGTACCAGACTACGCTCCTCTGGAGCTGCTGATTTTTTGTATTATAATGTGAATTTCTCTGTGTAGTTTGTCCTTGTCCTTGACGTGGAACCTTTGTAAAACAGCACTTGTGCGCAAAGCTGTTATCCGAATGAATGAATAAATAAATAAATAAATAAATAAAGTGGGAGAAGGCCTTTTTTCACATAGTAGTAAGAAAACAGACAAGAAAGATGGAATTTTTAGGCTACGGAAAGGGGACAGGTGGGTTGATGAGAATGGGGGAAGCAGAGGTACTGAATGATTACTTCTGTTCCGTCTTCACCAGAGAGAAAGAAGGACCGATACCACCAGGGAGAAGGAAAGGAGTGCAGAGTACAGTACTAGTGTCCATACCTTAAAAAGGACATTAACCTGCTGAAGATGATCCAAAGGAGGGCAACAATGATGATCATGGGCCAGCAAGGTAGAGCATATGAGAAGAGTTGCTGTGAACTTCAAAAGGAATTCAACCTTAACAGCGTGGTTTAGAAGCTACCTGAAAGGCAGGTCCCAGTCTGTTACAATTGGTACAGTCTCCTCCCCTGCCCTACCAGTATCCACAGGGGTTCCCCAAGGTTCCATCCTTGGCCCCCCTACTTTTTTCCATATTTATTAATGCACTCCCAGCCGGAAGCCTTACCTGTGAGGCTCTTCTCTATGTGGATAACCTTGTCCTTTACCACAGTGACAAGTCTCTTGCAAACATCTCCTCCACTCTTACACTTAACTATGGTGCTGCCCACAATTGTTTTTTATTTCCAACAGACTCTTGGTAAATGAAAATAAAACAAAAGTAATGCTATTTGGATCCAAACCATTCCTCACAAAGATCTCCAAGACAAACTCCTCCCTCCTTGTACCCACACCTGCTGGTCCCCCCCTTGAAAATGAGCCTAGTTTTAAACACTTAGGTATCACTCTGGACCCCTCCCTTACATTCGCTGACTAGGTCAATTATTCTGTGCGCAGAGTTAATCAGAAGCTAGGTGCTGCCTACCGCCTAAATCAATTCCTTTCTTATGAGGTGCGCCTAGCAACTGCACAAGGAAACCTTCTACCGCTCCTTAAATACTGCTCTCCTGTCTATTCCCTAGTATCCTCAGCTCTGAGCTGTAGACTGAACTCAGTCTACAACAGTATCAGTCGCTTTGTCCTCCATGCCCCCTTTTCTACTCATCATTGTATATTGTACCAGTCACTTGGTTGGCTCCCACTGCAAGGACGGTTCGACTATGACTGTGGTCACTTAGTTGACAATACTCTGAGAGGCGGACACTTGTCCCCGTACTCATCCCTCCTCAAGGGCAGAGTGGCAGCTAGGAGCCTCCATGAATACTCCATCCCCCCCCTAGTAGTTCCACGAATCTCCTCTACCCATGGGTAGTAAAGTCTTTTCCATCTCTGCCCCCTCGCTATGGAACAGACTCCCTACATCTCTCCGCTCTTCCACCTCCCATGTCTCCTTCAAAAACAATTTCAAAGAGTGGCTGCTGTCTGAAGCCAAATGCCACTGCTCTGCTGGGTAATCTCTGGCATCCCCTCCCTCCGTCCCCCCCCCCCCCACCTATTAGCTGTGTCTCATCCTTGCTACACTCACCACTACTGCTCCTGTACTCTTCCCCCACTTTTCGGGGCTTCTGCTGTTACCTCACTTTTCTAAGTTCCATCACCATTTGGCTAAGGGGAAGTGTTGTACTCAATTTCAGAGTTCCAATCTGCTCATTGACCTGTGCACTATTAGTGTGCCTGAATGCATTTTGCACTTTATGTAACATATCTGAGACTTATGTTTGGTCTCTGTGTTTTATGACTTATACTGTATTTCAGTCTGTTGTCTGGCCTGTGACTATGTATTTTTGACCTGTATGCTGGCCTTCTTTGACACCTTGTATTCTTATGTAATTGCACTTTATGTAATGACCCCTTGTTCTGTAATTTCCTGCACCTCATGCTGAGGTTTGTGTTTACTGTTGTTCTCCACACCTACATTGCTTTATGTGCCATGCTGTGGCACGGGTCATGCCTGAAAATGGTCCTTTGGATCAGTGCACCCACCCAGTTATCAAAGACATAAATGTAACCCCTGGGTGGCGCTATCCCAAGGGCTACTACCCCTGCCTGCATGACTAGTTGCAGGTTAAGGGGCCTGGGCACTAAAAACGGGTGCCTCCACTTGGAGGACAGGGTTGGTGGTAGCGCAGCTGACCTGGGTACAGCCCTCCAGGACACTGTGAACCCCCCTTCCCCTTTAGTGGCATAAACAATGAACAGAATACACAGGTACAATAGCCCCCAAACCACGAATATATCCCCACACTGATTGCACTTACCACCAGGGCTGGTTCCACCTGTCTGACCCTGGACACCCCCTGTAAAATAAGATTAGACACAGCCAGCAACAACAATACAGTGCTATTAGTACAGATATGCACCACAATCAGTTTAAGTGCAAAAAGAGTCAGATCTGATTTATTCAGGGGGATTGAACAAGGGAGGGGCGTAATCAGGTTAATTGGTCTAGCAACTGATTCAATCAGGTTACAAGGCATGCACTTTAGAGTCCCCCAACACAGTCACATACACACTCTGGGTACCCAGTTGTTGATGCAGGCTAGCCTGACACGTTGCCTGGGGTAGGCCGGCATCGCAGCTGATCGGGGCCCTAATGATGGGAATAAAGAGTCATGCACAGTAACCCACAACTTGTAATCTGGAGCCAGATGGCTCAGTTTGTGATAATCAACAAAACAATCAAATCAGATGACACACTTTGATTTAGCTGATGTTGCAGGGCTACCCTGGTGTTTACCCATGCTACCCAGTACTGGACGCAGGATAGATGAAATGGAGACTGCAGAATGACTTGCTGGTTTGCCAGGAGAAGCAGGGCCCACACGATTCACCATGGTATCATTCCTGTTCATGACACTGAGCAGGGGGCTGATCCCCAGGCAGATCTCTCATCGATGGTCTTCTCTGCGCGTGAGTAGCTGGCTGGGCCAAGGTGGCAGAGCCAAGGCCAGGAGAACAATTCGGATGGCAGTCCGGTAGTGCTGGATTCAGCTTCCAGCAAAGCAAGCGTGACACAACTGGAAAGTGGGGAATCAAATCGCAACCCACTGAGAACATTCAGCACACTTATATCAAATAAAAAGCAGTACCACAGTTCAGATGACAGTCCGGTCGCAATCACAGTTTCTCTGAGCAAACGGTACGCTCTGTGGTGGTTTCAGACTTCCTGACAGGCCGATCGTGTGAAGAAAATCTTCGGTCTTCTTCAGGTAACAAGGCTCACAATTTGGTAGTTCTGGTCACAAACCGGTTCAGATTCAGACCGATTAATTTCACTAGCAGATCCCTCAGAAGGGAAGATGAAGCAGGCAGGCCAGATACAGCCTTCCCACCAGTTTCCAACTGTTTGAATGTCTTGAGCAGTTCACCCTCTCAGCTCCAAACTCAGACTGACTCTCTGCTGCAGGCAGCACCGGGACTTCCTTCTGATCCAAAAAAAGGGTTTGGTTGGTTGATTCATCTGTCTGTCAAAGCAAGGGCTCCCCCTCCAGGTCCATTTAGGTGCCAAAATGAAAAACCTACAATTCCTACAGAAATTCACTCCCACAAGATCCCTGGGGACAGACTCCATTTTAAGGTCCCCAAACGGTACTGATTGGTGCAATACAGAAATGTCCATGCTGCAAAGAAAGGCAGGTTAGACAAACTATAATACCATTATTATTAGAGCAGCAAATCAGCAAACAATTACCAGTTCTAACAGAGCTCCCATTAGCGATGGCAGAACAGAGCAATATTATTGCAGCTCGGGCGGAACTTGAACCTGGAAACACTCAGCCCCTAACCAGATTAATTATACAATATAAAAATAATGTCTCTTAAAGGGACAGGCACAGAGGCTAACAGGGCACTCACATGCAAGCATTTTTACACCTGTAAAGACACAGAACGCCCGCCTGGCAGTGGGCATTTAAGCACACCCAAGGAAGACTTTTGGGAACTCCCATTTATAGGGGGTTACATAAATAAATACAATAAATAAAAATAAACCTTCTGCAACATAGCCTCCTTCACTTAAAATTATTACTTAATGTCAAAAAGACCAAGGTAATGCTTCTCTCACCTCAAGATAAATTGGGCAACAAAAAATTCCTTCCCCCAAACGTACAAATTTCAACTATCTTGGGTGAAACTATTCAAATGGTTGACAAATTCAAATATCTTGGCTTCTGGCTGGATTTCAGGCTTTCCTATTCAATTCATATCGAGGAACTCACAAAAAAACTTTAGCAGAGACTAGGACTCTTTTTTTAGGATCAGAAGATTATTAACTTATGATGCAAAAGTGAGGTTTGTCATTACCACGTTTCTGCCCCTCATCGACTATGCCAACATTTTATATCGACATGGTACCATATCAGCTCTTACAAAACTTGATACTCTTTATCATAGAGCAATAAGGTTTGTTACCAATGCTGCCCCAAATACCCACCATTGTGCACTCTATGCACAACTAGGCTGGTTGTCCCTAACTGGTCAGTGAGGCTGCAATGCTTCACTTTGGGCCTATAGAGCCCTTACTATGAAGCTACTGCCTTATATCTATGACCTCATTAGAATCTCCCCTTGCTCATACTCTCTAAGACATCATGACTCTATTAGACTTGACATCCCCAGAATTAGGACCCGTTTTGGCGCTGCGTCTTTTAGTTACTCCGCTCCCACCATGTGGAACACCATTTAAGACTCTAAAAGTAACCCAACTAGTTGGCCCTAACTTGTTTAAATCATTGCTGAACTCTGTACTAGCAGATAAATGCCACTGCTATGCTAAGCTCCCTACTGAGCACTATGCGCTACTTGCCTAGCTTAAGCACTTTAGTTACTTTGTTCTCTATGCTACTTATTCTCCTCCTTCCTATCCATGTCTCTATACATCTGTACATTTACCCTTTGCTTATTTCCGTTCCCCTAGCATGGTATGTCATACTCTCTCTCTTATCCCTTCTTCTTCTTCTGTTAATCTTCTCCCTTTTACCTCTTCTTCCCCGATATGATCTTTCCTCACTTACATTACTGCTAAAGTATTTATCTATAAGCAAACTCTCATTATCATGCTTCTTAACACCTTCATCTGTTTGTTTCTTATTGCCATGTTATGTTACGATTGTACGTGCCAGAATCCTGCTGTGTTACGACTGTATGTCCTTTTGCTGTTCATCTGATTTGATATGCTTTGATTGTATGTTCAATTATGTGAGTTTTCAGGCTGTGTCTATAAGTTTTGTTTATTTGCATTCTTGCACCTTTATGATTGCATTACTTGATTGTCCTCCAGGACCACTTTGTAAATTAGTTTACTCAACGGTGTTCTTCCTGGTAAAAAATAAACTGAATTGAAAATTGAGAGTTTGGAGGCCCTGAACATGTACTACCTAGAGAGGAGGAGAGGGAGAGGGGCCATGACAGCGATCTTTAATTATCTGAAATAAATAGAGTAGGTAAGGACTGTCTCTTTAAGCTTAGCAGAAACCGAAACACAAGGAGTCACAGTCTCAAATTGGAGAGGGGGAGGTTTAGAAGGGAGGCTAGGAGGCACTTCTTCATAGAGAAGATGGTGGCGAGTTGGAATGCGCTTCCAGAAGAGGTGGTCTCACTGAAGATGGTGGGCAGCTTCAAGAGAGGCTGGGATAGTTAGGGGGGAAAGTAAGGGTCAAGGGAGGGGGTGGATTGGGGGGAGTCACAGTCTCAAATTGGAGAGGGGGAGGTTTTGAAGGGAGGCTAGGAGGCACTTCTTCCTAGAGAAGATGGTGGCCAGTTGGAATGCGCTTCCAGAAGAGGTGGTCTCACTGAAGATGGTGGGCAGCTTCAAAAGAGGCTAGGATAGTTAGGGGGAAAGTAAGGGTCAAGGGAGGGGGTGCACAGAGGGGAAGGGTGGATTGAGGGGCGGTAGGGTCAGTAGCTTAAGCTGAGTACCCTGCAATATGAGTAGACTAGACTGACCAAACGGCCTTCTTCTGCTGGCTTCTTCATTTGCTCGTATGTTCCCATTTACCAAGTAAGTGCACCAGACAACCAAATGCCTATTTTCAGGCATGACCTGGGATGTTACAAACTGAAGTAACATTACAATGAATAACAGCAACTGCAAATAAATACATGACAGTATTGGCAGTGTCAGAGATACAAATACAGACACAAAATTGTCAGGAATGTAATACAATAAATAAGAGATGGCTATGGAGAGCTTTTGATAACAGCCTTTGAACAACTTTTCAAAGGTATCTAGTACAATGCGTATTACATAAGGAAACCGGAAGTTATACAAACACGGAACTTTACTGTGATGACATGGGACATGTGCAGTAATACATTATAGGGCGAGGGAATGCTGCCTTTGTTTTTTTTATTTCTTTTAAATTAAAATTTTTTTTTTACAAGAGATGCTCAGGCCATCCAATGGCTCAGGTGGTAGCGTGCTGAGCTCCAACACTGGCAACCTAGGTTGGCAAGCAAACTCAAAGAGCCAAACAGATGGTCCAGGGGAAGGGCTGGATAGGTACTGCCATGTAGCAGTGCTCCTGGCCAGGGAGGGTTGGTGCCAGGTTCCGGCACTTTACCTCCTCCATAGGGAGATGCTGGTGCATGGCCTGTCAGGGCATCACCTGGCATCATGAAGGTGTTTTTTCTGTTTGTTTTTTGTAGAGTCTTTTTATCCCTCTGGCGGCAGATCCCCCCTTGCGTCAGCCAACCCTAACAGGGTCTTTCAGGGACTTCTGAACGCTATGTATGCCCCGGCAGAACCCCTGGAACTGGTCTGGAGGTTGCATCCAGGAGACCCCCACAGTTTCCTCCAATTTTCACCCTCATAACCCCGGAGCTCCAGAAGTGGTGACTACATGCAGGCGGAGGCCCACACGAGCACCACAACTCCAGACGCAGCTCCTGCCTCCCTCCCCTGGCCTTACGCCCGAGCTCTCGGAGTGTGGCACTGCCACCCAGCCTCCACTAGGGGGCAGCCAAGAACCGAGAGACCCGTGTCTCCCTCCCGAGGCGGAGTGCTTGCCAACCAGCAGCTGCTCACAGTCCCCACCCCCAGCCGACCCGACGACGCAAGCTCGTTCCCGAACCTGGGTTGCTGGCGTGGCGCGAGGTGTGGCATCCAGCACCTCAAACCACAGCACCACTGGGCCATCGTGCAGGTGGTTGGCTGGACAAAAACACAGGGTAGAAAGTGTATGTACAACAAGCTGTTCTAATAACAGTCAGTAGCACCCTCTTAGGCCTGCCTCATATGGATTCCTGCTGGTCACGATAGAGCAGGACCACTGGAGGGGGCTGGGAGGTGAATGAAAGGAGAAGATCACACTCTCAGGAGCAAACAGCTACATGAAAAAATAATAAATTGTAATGTATGATGTTTTGCTTTTGGAAAATAGAAATCTTTAACATAAAAAAAAAATAATAAATGCTCTGAACAGCTACATGAAAAAAGCACTAAGTGCTCCAAACATGCCCATTTCCAGGGCAGCTGCGCATGACAGTCTTCAACGAATGTTTCACACACAGGTTAACGGACCACTGGGAATGGTAAGCAGTGCTCTCCTAACCTATAATCATTGTTACAGGGATCAACAGTTCTACTGGTCATGGGTCTAGAACCTGCTGATTTTGGGCCTGGGACAGTAACAATTAAGGAACTGGTGAAGACTCAGGCAGCCACCGGAAATGGAGTCTGAACTCCAGTCAAACAGCAGATGAATTTTGCCTGTTCTGTGTCTGAGAGTTTTGAGCACAACCATAAAATTACATGACACGTTACGTTATTTTGTGAGCTTGTCTCACATAGCTTGCTTTTGATTTAAGGTTAATGTCAGTATTCTGAATCATTTAATTAATCAGCATGGGACATTATATACATTTTCTGTGCTCAGTAAATTTTTTGTGGTACTGGCTCTGGACTACTTAAGCAATAAGAAAAAAATTGTGATCTCTGTGTTAGCGGGATAATCTCTTAATTCAACCCCAGGATGCATCTGGAATCGAGCGGTAGTCTGCTCAGCGTGCCTTCCTGGTAAAACTTTTAAATAAACAAATAAAATTTCTGAGACAGTAGGGGACTGACTTATTGTATGATGTATTATTGCAATTAAGGTGTCTAATTTTAATGCTACTATGTTCCTTTTTATATATATATATATATATATATATATATATATAGCTGTTTGGCCCCATCGCCACCTCCCTCCCACTGGCGATGGGGACAGGTGGCGACGGGGACACATAGGATTTTACCCCCGGTTTTCTCCCCGCCTGAGGCCCCAGCACACGACCATACATACACGTGGAGGCACGCACACCATGGCACCAGCTCAGCCCCTTCCGCCCACCCGTTGCACCGCAGCCCCCTCCTGCCTACACTACCCATTGGACCTTCACCCAGTGGGAGCGGAACTACGGTGGGGGGGGTGACAACGCACCCCACTGCCCCTAAGAGAGGAGAGCTGCCTACCAGCTTGCTTCATCTTGCTCCTCCTCCCTCCAAGCCGGCACCCCGATGACCCAAAGTCCCAAACCCAGACCGCCAACATAGCACAAGGTAAGGCAACCAGCACCTCAGCCCTCTGTGCCACTGGGCCGGCTCCATGCTACTGTGTTTCTTGATGTGTATTACATTCAGGAATGGGTGAAATGGCTGAAATTTGCTTAGAAAACTACATGACATTTGTGAAGTGTGAACTCACCAAATTTGCAAAGTTTTGAAAGGCAAATTTCCCTTTTTGTTGAGCGAATTTACTAAAATTCCCTCACAAAGTGGCCACTTCACCACAAAAATACAATAAAAAAAAGGTCAATTTGTGGTAAAAACTTCTCAATTTCGGAGAAGTTGACATTCCTAAGGTCCCTTCAAATTTTGTGAAGCTTCAAGATGAATTCTGGCTACTTTGCAGGCAAAGTTGACATGTGCAACATCTCTGATTATGTTGATTAGTACAGTACCATATATCCTAATATAAGGTTTCAGTGCCATGTGTTCCATAATTCAGTATTGTTATTATAATTTTTTTTTAAATCTTTCCAATGCACACTACTGGCCAGCTGAGGAATGCATCTCTTTCTTTTTTTTGTTACTTAGCGTGCTTTATCCCCTGTTGTCCAGTCAAGACTTATCAACCCCCAGTTACTCCTGGCCCCATGGTCTAACTAATTTTTGGTACTCACTGGCTGCAATGCCACATGGCTTACTGCCCCCTCTGTGGTGGGGCCCCCAGGCCAGCTCCCCATTAGCCCACCCATGATCTCAATGGCACACCAAGCGTGTACATTCCCACACATGCCCAACCCGCCGACATCATCCCTCCCTCTCCAGGCTCCGGTGTTTGTCTGCTGCCCATGGTCACCAGAGTTATGCATCTCTTGTGCGCAGATGGGGAAAAAAAAGCTAATTTCAAAGTAAGTGTTTTAAGTTTGAAGTCCCACAGCATTTGTGCTCTCCAGCAATTAGGGAAAACTCACTCTGGGCACTTACATCCCCCAAGCCCGCCATGCACAGTGGCTGACATGTGTTAGCTGGTAAGTGTGCAGCCACCTACAAAGAAGTTACTTTTAAGAAACAAATTTCCCTTAAGACAGGTAAGTACCCTTGTG
Source organism: Neoceratodus forsteri (assembly GCA_016271365.2). Classification (NCBI taxonomy): domain Eukaryota; kingdom Metazoa; phylum Chordata; order Ceratodontiformes; family Ceratodontidae; genus Neoceratodus; species Neoceratodus forsteri. The sequence goes on along the minus strand of CM057452.1, from coordinate 1,312,811,044 downwards.
TAACTTGTTTGAAATGTAAAGCAGTCGCAATAAAGAGTTTGTAAAATGTCTAGGTCAACCAGATAGGTCTACCATCCCCACACCACTTCATAAGTAGGGATTAATAAGTATGTTGTGCAAACATGTACAGCAGAATCCCAATAATCCAAACCTCTTTAATCCAGAACTCTCTATCTACTGGACTGCGGCCATGTCCCCCACTCCAACACATAACAATTGCTGCTGTCAATCGGAGCAACCGCGGCCGTGCCAAAGTACAGTAATTGACAGTCAGTTGACAAAGCTGTCAATTACCAGCAGCTGACAGTGCAATGAATACAGGCAGATTAGTGGTTAATTGAGGGCTAATGACAGTAACTGCTGTAAATACTGAGCGAGCTGTTGTTGAGCATCTAGCTTTGTTCACACACAGTCTCACAGTTTGCAGCTCGCAGGTCGACCCTGTCCAAATGAAAACGGACCATGCGGAGTGTATCTCAGAAGTTCAGGATAGTGGAATGGCTGAAGACTGGAAAAAAGGCAGCGTGTCTGGCAGCAGAATATGGTGTCAGAAAGTCCACCATATTTGACTTAAGGGAGGCTAAAGAAATGTTAAAAAACTACCTGCACAATAGAATCCACTTTGGGTGGAGAGAAATGAAAGCATATGCTGGCTTGCGCTGATGAAGAGCGTGATAATGCCATTTATGTCTGGTTTCACCAGGAGAGGGAAAAGGGATATTGATGTCTGGGTCATTACTGAAAAAAAGACCCTACAGTTCCATGAGAAGCTGGGTAACCGAAGTTCATTCATAGCGAGTCACGGATGGCTGGACCACTTCAAAAAGCAGCATGGCATCCGTCAACTCCGACTATGTGGGGAAAAGCTAAGTGCAGCCAAGGATGGAGTTGCACCATTCATTAAACAACTGACTGACATTATTGTCGTGGAGAGTCTCGCGGCAGAACAAGTCTATAATGCCGATGAGACCGGACTGTTCTGGAGGTGCCTGCCAGATAAGACACTGCCACACGGTGAGGAGCACAATGCTCCTGGCTTCAAGGAACAGGAGAGGGTCACAGTTCTTGGGTGTACTAATGCCAGCGGCACGCAAAAGCTTCAGCCCTTCAGGACTGGCAAATTAAGAGAAACACACTGTTCTAAGCATGTGAACATGGCAAACCTCCCTGTGTTCAGTGACAGAGCTAAAAGGGGGTCTGGGGGGGAAGTCGCCCCTCCAGGCTTCCCCAGTGTGAGTAGGTTTCCTTCCACCATCTTTCTTCTCCGTTCAGTGCCCACTGTGGCACCTATGATTGACTGAATGCCCCCCCCAGGCTCCCAAACCTGGCTCCGCCACTTCCTGTGTTGTATGCAGCTCAAAACAACTCGTGGATGAACTCAAGTCTGTTCAAAACCTGGTTCCATGATCACTGTGTACCCTCTGTTAAAGCACACTTATGTTCACAAAGGCTTCCTATTAAAGTAGTCCTTCTGGTTGACAACTCCCCTGCCCACCCTGAAATTCCACCTGTAAAACCAGAGGTGGTTCAATACGGTGTGTTTTCCTCCACCCCCCCAACACAACATCTAAACTGCAACCCTGTGGTCAGGGTATTCTTGAAATTATAAAGAGAAACTACTGTAAGAAACTGATCCAGTCAGTTCTGTCAGATGACAATGAGGGCGTCCCTTTGAGTGAAATCCTGAAGTGAACCACGTTAAAGGATGTGTGCTACATGTTGGCCAATGCATGGCAAAACATACGCCCAGAGACAATTCAGAAGGCATGGCAGAAGTCTGGTATTAAGTTTGAGGCACAAGATGACCTAGATCCAGACACAGATGATGAGAAAGGGTTACCAGCTGAAGATGCAGAAGCAGAGTATGAGGAAATAATGCAGATTGCAGCTGCACTACCTGGTAAAGCTATTTCGGCATCTCAACTGGATGACTGGCTCTCATGTGATGCCGGGGAGGAGGGGCACGAGGATACAATTATAAACCTGGTTTGCAGCAGCTCTCAGGATGCACCGGACTCAGAAGAAGACGAGGGGGATCATGATGATGCGATGCCACTACCAGCACTCATCACACACTCTGAAGTGGCCTCCTACTTTGAAAAATGCTTGCCGTACATGGAGACACAGCCCGACAACAGTGCAGTGGATCTGTTGTTGCTACGGAATCTACAAGTAAGAAGTGTTTCACTTCTATGAAACAAAAGACTGTCGCTGACTTTTTCCTTAAAATTTGGCAGATTTTGATATACTACTCAGTCATTTTCTGTTTTTAAATAATGCACCTAGTTACAATAAAGTGCAATAATATGGTAATACAGTGCGTTTAATGACCGTCTATGTTCAGTACTCATGGTACTCTCGTTAAACCGAACTTCCATTTATCCGAACATATCGAGTGTTCCTCAGGTGGTTCGGATAAATGGGATTCTACTGTGCTAGTTTGTAAGGATTCTTCTCCCCCTCTGCTACCCAGGGGTCCCTGTGATTCACTTGGTCATTTGCCCAGGCTTGCTTGGAAGGCTCGTACTGTCTTCATATCCACTGTTTCCAGTGGCAGGCTGTTCCAAAGGTTCACCACCCAATAGGGGAAGAAGTGCTTCCTAACATTCCCCTTATTTATTACCCCTGAGCATTAGAACATATCCCCACATCCTGCTGGAGCAAACCAGAACAGACATCTCCATGCACCTGGTCATTATACCCTTGAGTGTTCAGAAAACTGACATCATGTCCACTCCCCCAGCCTCCCCAGGGTGAACATGTTAAGGGCCTCCAGCCTACCCACTTAGCTTTTGTCCTCTAGACCCCTGATTGGTTTGGAAATATCATTGGTTTATTCATTACTTGAGTGCCTCCCTTTTCCCTCTGTTCCTGCATCAGTTATGTTTACCACTGGCCCTCACTGTCTACCTGTCTCACTGTCTGAAAAGGGAGGTCATAATTCCGCTATACAAGACACTAGTGAGGCCCCACCTGGAGTACAGTGTACGGTTCTGGAGACCATACCTACGTAAGGACATAGACAGGGTAGAGAAGGTTCAGAGGAGGGCAACAAAGATGGTGCATGGATTGCATCACAAGTCCTATGAAGACAGGTTGAAGGAACTGAACATGTACTCCCTGGAGGAGAGGAGGAGAGGGGATATGATAGAACATATAAGTATCTTACAGGGAGGAACAGTGTGCAGGAAAACACTATTTTTAAGCGAAAAGATGTTCCAGGACTAGGGCATGGGATGAAGTTGGAGGGAGGACGATTCAGAGGAAACATAAGAAAGAATTTCTTCACAGAATGGGTGGTGGACAAGTGGAACACCCTGCCAGAGGAAGTGGTGGGGGCTGAAACAATCACGGGATTTAAGAATGCATGGGATGGACATAAAGGAATTCTGGAGGTCAGGGGTAAGGGGCAACAGACTTCTAGGAAAACAAACTGAACTTACAAGCTCAAATGAGCAGACTGGGTGGGCCATAGGCCCTTATCTGCCGACACTGTCTATGTATCTATGTACCCAAAACTGCACAAACCAGCTCAGAAAGTGCAGCCTAGTGGTCAGAATACAGACTTGTAAACATGGAGAACCTCTAGGCCCGGTGGCTTGGTAGCAGTGCTATCACCTGCCACGCTGGCAACCTGAGTTAGGCAGTGGACTTGGGGCACTAGGGGTTGGCCAGTGGGGAGGAGGACTGAGCATCTCAGGGACTGCTCTCTTCCTCCTGGGGTGGGGTGGGGTGGGGGGTGGTATGGTGCCTAATGCTAGCCTGTACCATGGCAGCAGCTGTGAGGCAGAATGCTGGGACTGTGACTTAGGGGCAGAGGAACGACAGCCGTCTGATGCCACACACACAGAAGCATGCGTGACAATGACATTGATGGCACTGCACACTGCTACTCCTGGGGAAAAACACAAAGTGAAAATGTCTCCGGGCTGGCAGGATGATCTCCTGACCCCTTGTAGGTTCTGCACAGATATCTTCGCATGGCTCTACTGGATCCTGGAAGTGCAGATAGAGGCAGTCTCTCTGCCATCCTGTCATGGGGGGGAGCCATGGGGGACAAAGCCAGCAGGATTGGGAGAAGCCAGGTGATGGGCGGAGGGGGGGTGTGATAGGAGCCGGTCAGAAGGGAAAAACTAAAGCCAAAAGAAAAAAACAAAACAAAAAAAACATCAAGACCCAGGCTGAAATTCCACCTGAGCCATTTATTCACGGAGTGACCTTGAGTAAGTAACTTAACCTCTCTAAACTTAACTAACTCTATCTCTGTTTCATCATCATGACCTTCATCAGCCTCCTTCAATCTCATGGCCAGGCGTGGTGGCGCATGCTTGTAATCCCAGCTACTAGGGACGCTGAGGGTGTTGGATCATTTGAGTCCAAGAGTTCTGGGCTGCAGTGTGCTATGGCGATCAGGTATCTGCACTAAGTTTGCCATCAATATGGTGTCCCCAAGGAAGCCCAGGATCACCGGGTTGTCTAACGAGGGGTGAACCAGCCTAGTTCAGAAACGAGCAGGTCAAAGTTCCTGTGCCAATCAGTAGTGGGATCCACCTGTAAACAGGCACTACAGCAGTCTGGACAACACACTGAGACACAGTCTCTCTTTAGCGAGATGCTGGGGTGCATAGGTAGGGGTGTCACCAGCAGGAAGTGGGAAATGGTGTTTCCCTCTATAAGTCACTGGTAAGACTCCACCTGGAGTACTGTGTCCAGTTCTGGAGACCACATTTCAAGAAGGACATAGACAAAGTGGAGGCGGTCCAGAGAAGGATTACCAAGATGGTGCAGGGTCTGCATCATAAGTCCTATGAGGAGAGGCTAAAGGAGCTCAATAAGTACACCATGGAGGAGAGGAGGGAGCATGGGAATATGACTGAGACCTTTAAATACCTCATGGGGGTGAATAAGGAACAGGTGAGAGGTATTTTACAGAGAAAAGGGTTCTCTAGAACAAGGGGTCATGATACGAAGCTAAAGAGGGATAGGTTCAGGAGAGATGTGAAAAGATACTTCTTCACAGAAAGGGTGGTGGATGCCTGGAACAGCCATCCAGCAGAGGCAGTGGGGGGCAAAAACAGTGGTGGCATTCAAAAAAGCCTGGGACAGGCACAAGGGAATCATAGAGGAAAGGAAGGAGGTGGAAGAGTCAGTGCTGTAGACCAAGGAGGGTCTGCAGCAAAGGCAATCACAATGAAAATGGGCAGGATGGGCCAAGTGCCCTTATCTACCATCAGTTTCTGTGTTTCTGTGTAACCTATCTGTGTGCACACCTCCTGGCTGATGCCAACTGGTTGTGCGTTGCAAAGCACTTTGTGATTCAGTGTTTAAGACATGTCCCATATAAAACCAAATTCCTTTCGCTCACAAGGCGCTGTTCATATTGTACTGCTTAAACACATTCAGCTACGCTAAACTGGTGTAATGGTTAGCATCCACACTGCTTCTCTGGTAGAATGGCTTTTAAAAACTGTTGCTGAGACCTCCTCAAGAGCTAGTTTCCACAACAATTTTCACTGTAACTGTTTAGCTACACCATTCTAACAGCAGTGTGGAAACACAAGCACTGTTGTGTGAATTAGTGCCCATGTGAATTATTGGTCCTCCAACTGATAGTAACTCCCCCAATGTCCTGTGGAGGCCATACTGGAAGAGCTATAATACATGTACCTGGACTCCTAGCTTGACGTCTGCTGGTCCAGTGGATTCTGGCTCGGTTGGCAAAAAAGCCAGGCTTCCATATACTTTGTTTAAAAAAAAACTCTTCTCTGGTTTGCTCCCTAGCCAAATCTGGCTCCTGCCAGAGAGGGAAGACAGCTGACCTACTGGATAATTTAAAAAAAAGATATACGTATAAAACAACTTAATCTGCTTTGTTCCCCCCAATGGTCCCAGCCCAGCTTGTAAGGAAAGGCAAGATGTGGTCTCTCGGGCAATTATTTCATTAAAAAAGGAAAATATGTGATTTCCACCACTAGTCCTGGCTCTTGCTGGCAAAAGTAAGTTTAGAACCAGACCACTGGGCCTTTGTTTCAACCCCTCCCCCCCTTTTCCATTTCTTCTCCTCACTGGTTCCAGCTCCTTCCAGTGAGTGGAGTGTGGGGTTATGCCGCTGGGACCTTGTTTTCAATAACTGCCCTCCACCCAGTTTCTTCCACTCACTAGTACCAGCTGCTGCTGGCAAGGGGAGTTTGGCTGGGCCACTAGGCCCTTGTTTTAAATATCCCCTCTCCCTGGTTTATACCCCTCCCCATTCTAAGATCCTGCCGGTGAGGGAAATGTAGAATCAGGCCACCAAACCCATGTTGTCAATTGAAAAAACTTCTTTCTTCTCCTCGCCATTCTTATTCCCTGCCAGCAAAGGGAACGTGGAGTCAGGCCCTTGTTTTGAACAGAAAGAAAACCTTGGTTTCTTGCCTTCACCGGTTTTGGCTCCTTCCAAGGATTGTGTGTTGTCGGACCAGCTCCTCCTGTTAAATGATCCAGCCCACACATCTGCATGGCCACTGGAACCCATCGTCACTGCCAAGACACTACCTTCTTCCCCTCCTGATGGCAAGCAGCTCCTCCCTCTTCTCACCTCCTCATCCAGAACTTCCATCTGATTGAAAATAGAACTAAACTGCTTTGCAGTTTAGGCCGGGACATTTTTAATCAGATGGTAGACAACTGAGGAGGTGAGAGGATTTTGGGAGCAGTTTAAAGAACAGCAGAGGAGGTGCCGGTTTACACAGAGGGTGGTTGGGGGTATGGAACGGGCTACCAAAATGAGTATTTCAGTTCAGGAACACTACACTCTTTTAAGATTAACTCAGGTACGTGAGAGGAAGGTTGACCTAAAGATTTACCACTGATCGGTGGGAGTGGATGGTTTCATTTGGCTTGTGGTTTTCTTCCATCCTAAATTCTTATGTCCTTATATCTTTGGATGATCATATAAACTGGCACGGAAGACTTTTCTTCATCTTTTGTTATCTGAGAATACTTTGAAAATCCAAAATATTGTGGACCTGAAGATTGCAAAGCCCTTAGTCCACTCTTTTATAATGCCACCCATTGATTACAGTAAAGGTCCCCTGTCAAGCCAGTTTGTTGTTCAAACTTCAAAAATTAATATATTCTAGGACTAGGATATTAATGAGGACAAACCCTTCTGATCACATCACCCTGTATTAAAATCTTTATATTGGTTGCTCAAACAAAGATGGGATTTTAAAGTTCTCACTTAACTTAAAAGGTAAAATACGGTCTAGTTGGCTCCCCCCATACTTAATGAAACTTTTGCAATGCTATTCGCCAAAACTATATCTAAGCTTTGGCAATAAGGATATGTTCACTGCTGAATGTAAAACTTTAAACAATCTGTGTTAACCCCCCCACACACACACACTATTTTACAATACACACCACTCTGGGTGCATCCCAGAATTCCTCGTGGTTGGTGCTTGCCAGAGATTCAACAGTATGTGCTATGTAAACTAGCTATTTCAAGCTCTGAGCCACAAGTGGCCAGTCTCGTGGTACTGATTGGGCTATGTACAAGTCACACGTGGGACTTTAACTATGACTGTTCCCTCTTATTTAAGATTGCTTGGTATAGGCAAAACACATCTTGTGGTTACTTATTTTAACAATGGAATGCACAGGGAAAGGAATACGAGTGTTACCCTGTTGTTGTCTCCAATGTTCCCTAACCAAACAAATTTATGTCACTGCAGTGCAGTCCTACAGCCTGTAGTGATGCCTACAGAACTGCACTGTTTGTTAGTTAAAGGGACACAACACAGTACATGGTTCCACTGCAGCCCTTCCTTGTCCCCCCATGGGAACACTGGTGACGCAACAAAGCACCCGTCTACACTGGAAAACACAAGCCAGCAACACAGCACCCTGGTCTTTCCCCACCTCCAGAAACATCCGTGATGCAGGAAAGCAATTACTAGCAACGCAAGCTCACAAGAAAACACAAGCCAAGAACACAGCACCACCATGGCCCTTCTCTAGCCCTTCTGTGGTAACATCAGGGTTCAGGGATACCATGAACAGGAGACCTATACACTCTTACATAAAAGTTTGTTTACTCTGAAAATGGGTCTGCATCTCCAAGCTGATTGAGTGATTGAGTGATTGACTGACTGATTTAAAATGTTGGCGACCAGGAGAGGCACATTGAGCCGAAGCTTGTTTCCAGGTGCAACCCAGGGGAAGGGAACAAGAGGGTGGCAACAAGTAAACAGATTACAATATATATATAGCAGTTCAAGTAATAAAAAGAGGTATAAAATTAACAGGACATTTTTGGCAAATAATGCGTAACATTTTTAGTGACTGAAAGAGGCTGGGGAGGCCAGCTGGAAAAGAGAAAACTATGGGAGGCAGGAAAGGAAGGAGAGATCATAGTGGGACAACGTGAAGGTTGCTGTAGGCATTTGGGGTTCAGCTGGAAACAGAGGGGTGAAAAAAACGTGCTCAGAAGGAAGCAAGTTAAAAATGTGCGGTGAGAGACAGCCTCACCCAACTGCTGGGATGAGGAAGATCAGGAGCAAGAAGGAGGGAAGGACTGGGAGAGGATATGTTTTAAAGAGTGCAGAGAAGGAGAAGAATGAGGGGAGCTTGGAAGAGAATTCCAGTGGGATGCAAAATGGTAAGAGAAGGCTGCTTGCCCCGAGTCTGAATGAGGATGGGGGACAGAGAAAGTACGAGGGGCTTCTGGAGCATAGCTTATGTAACCCCCCTGCAAATGGGGGTTCCCAAAAGACTTCCAGGAGCTTGCTTGAATGCTCCAAGCCTGAATGGTGTTTGGCGTTTAAGCCATTTATCAGTGAGTGTTTTTAGAACCTCTGGTACTGTCTCTTTAAGAGCTGTCTGCTTGCAGACATAATTAGTTTGTATGGGGTCTGTGTGCTTCTCTGTTTGAGTACCACTCGAGCTGCTGCCAATTCACTCCATTTTGCAGTCACTAGGAGTGCAAAGGGAACCTATCTGAAAGATGTAACTGTTTGCCAGAAATCATTTACAGTAATAATGAAATTACAGTTTGTCTAACCTGCTTTCTTTGCAGTCAGAACTGTGTCTGCCTAGTTCCCATTCTGGTTTTGAACTGCTGAACTGGACCAATCAGTGTGGGGTAAGCTAGCTCTAAAATGGTGCCTTGGACGAATCAGAACTTGGACTCATAATCTGAGCCAGCCACAAGAGGATTGTATGGGCAGTGACTCTGGGAGATGTAGTTTAGACTTGGCACCTTTTGGACCAACAGCAGCAGTCTATTGTAGTGACAGCCAATCAGTCAAGAACTGGGAGGAACTCAAAAGAGTGCCGGTTTTGTCTGTTGGGAGTTTCAGTTGAGCTTTGGCAGTGAAGGGGAAAGGAACCCTGTGCTCCTTCAGTGCACAGTTTGGTTAAAAAACATGTGTAAGGTCCAGAGTTCGGTCTGCAGCTTGTTAGGACTGAATCCGTCCTGTGAAGAGAATCAAAGGATATCTGAAGAGTAGAAACCAGGCTCACCTGTAGAAGACTGGAGGAATTGCTGAAAATTGCACTCGGTCTGTCAGGAACTGAATCTGCTGTGTGTTCTCCCGGGTATTGTGCAGTAATTGCGATGGGATACAGATGCAGCCTGCCTGGTATAGTGCTTTCTTTTACCATATAAATGTGTGAAGAGGTTTGTGTACCTCAAGTGAATCCTGCTGCCATTAAGTGACTTTTGCCTGTGACTGTTTACCATATAAATGTGTGAGGAGTCTCTTGGAGCTCAAGAGTAGCCCTGCTGACATTGAAGGACCCTATCTTATTTGGAGGTCGTGGAGTACTAATTCAGGGTCGCTCCTGTTGAATTGCCACATTAAATCCAAATGGAATTACTGTACTGCTGACTGTTTAATTCTCCTTTTCTCTGTGTGAAAGGGCCCCTACCAGCTGCCACGGTTTGGACTAGCCACTAGGGCTTGGGTACCCAGGGACAGTAACTGATAGGGATAGGCCTGTGCACAGAGCCATAGGTAGATGAGTAGAGTGATAAGCTAATTAACCTAATTTCCCCTTGTCCTTGTTATATCCCCCTAAATAAATCAGAGCTGCTTGTTTCAGCAAAGTTATACTGCCTGATGTATTTGTCTATGTTAAAGTACTGTACTGTGATTGTTGCACTGTATCTTATTTCACAGGAGGTCCCAGTGCGGAACCAGTCCTGGGGGTAAGTGTATACTGTAAAGGTAATTCTGATGTATTGTGCGGGCCACTAGTGGGAAGAAAGGGGGGTTGCAGTGTCCCAGAGGGCTGTGACCAAGTTAGTTTAACTATTGTAAACCCTGACCTCTGGGTGGAGGCACCCGCCATTGGATCCAGGCCCCTCAACCTGTTAGTGGCAAATCAGGCAGGGGTAGTAGCCCCTGGGATAGCGCCATCTAGGGGTTACACTTATAAGAGGAGGAGGAGGAGGATGATGGGGAGAGAAGAGGTAGGAGGGGAGAGACTCAAACCAGACTTTGGAGATAAGGGTGGTACAACCCAGTATTTTAAACCCTTTTTGTCTATGCAAACATCCAATTATTCAGAATGCTCTTTCGTGATATTTCTTGTAGGCCCCGCACCAAAGTCAGGACTTATCTGGACTGCCTCCACCAGCACTGGTAATCCTGTTTTCACCCTCCAGTCCCTCAGGACTGCAGATGTGGGAACTGGCAGAGCACTGTACCACTATTCAGGAACCCTGAAGGCATACAAACCAGGGCCCCATATCTGAAATCTGCGGCCACTGCTGCGCAGCGCTCCCTGCTCTCAGCTGCCAGGACTGGCGGCTGGGGACATGCAAACATACAAAATTGCCAGCAGAAACAGGCCTCATGGTCTATCGAGTCTGCTTGAGTGTGCAGCTACCCCTCATCTCGCAGCTGCCCCTCCTGCCCCCCCTTCCAAGTATCCCTTCCCCTTACCCCGTCCCAACCCCTCTTGAAACTGCCCACCGTCTTACATGACACTGTCTCATCTCTTTCCGTGAAAAAATGTCTCCTCATCACCCTCTTGAATCTTTCCCCATCCAATCTCAGTCCATGCCTTCTTGTGTCTCTCCCACTTCTCATCTGGAAAATCCCCTCCGTGTTGGTCATTTTTAACCCCTTCAGATACTTAAAGGTCTCAATCATATCCCCTCTATCCCTCCTCTCCTCCAATGAAGACATATTCAGCTCTCCCAGCCTGTCCTCGTAGGGCTTGCTCTCCAATCCTTTGGTCATCTTTGTGGCTCTTCGCTGCACCCCCTCCAACAATCTGATGTCCTTCTTCAGGAATGGGTGCCATTACTGCATGCAGTACTCCAGGAAGGGCCTCAACAATGACCTATACAGGGGCAGGATAACCTCCCCCCTTCTGGAGGAGATCCCTCTCACAATATACCCCAGCATTTTGTTGGCTTTTGCTGCCACCTTCCTGTACTGAGCAGAGTTGTTCATGCTCCCCATAATGATCACTCCTAGGTCCTTCTCTGTGGAGCTCCCCAACTGTACCCCATTCAAGTGATAATCCCTTCCCTCATTCCTAGCTCTGTAGTGCAGAACCTTATACTTCTTGACTTCTTGGCATTGAAGCCCAACTGCCATGTTTCCGCCCACTCCTGCAGCTTAGTCAGGTCCTCCTGCAACCCCTTCCACCCCTCCGCATCATCAACCACAGCTCCCATCTTGGTATCGTCTGCGAACAGACTGATCTTGTTCCAGATCCTGTGTGAGATTTCTGCAAGAAAAATCCCAAACAGCACCGGTCCCAGTACCGATCCCTGTGGTACTCCACTCGTCACCACTCTCGGTGATGAGAGGTCCACCCCTACCACCACCATCCTTTCCTGCCTTCCCTTTAGCAAGTTTGTGATACAGCTCACCATTTTTGGGAAGAGGCAAGGTCCAAGAAAAACAGCAGTAGTATTGTGTGCATTTTCCATGCCATGTAGCCAAAGAGGACCAGGGAACAAGAGTCCGAGATGCACGACCGCATTTTTAGCCACTGCACATGTGCAGATGCACAAAATGAAGCTGGAGCTCAGACAGCTTCACCAGGTGGTGCAGCCACCTAAACAAAGGACCCTGGCTCCAGAGGGTGAGCGAGCCAGGATCTGAGTAAATCGCCATAGGGCTGGCAAAAGGATTCCCAGCCCAGGGAAAGCAGCGGGTCTGGAACAGGCAAGAAAGCACAGTGTGCATGTGCACCAGCAGGGAGAGTGGCATGGACAGCCGCCTCCTACAAACCGAAGCACCCAACAGCCACATGGTCTAAGTGCCCAATAAAATAACCACATCATTGACCCCAGGATAGCAAGAGGGTCCAGGGCAGATATAAAGCAATAAAGTGGAACTTCAGGTAAAACAAAGATGGCAGCTCCCAAGATTGTGAAGACTGCAGAGCACCATAAAAGGAGGTCATAGGTCAGATCCATTCTGCTCAAGAATTCTGGTTAATTGTGAGCCAGCTCGTGCCAGAGACAGTTTGCCTGTAAGCAAGCCTAACCAAACAGGCGTCAAGTTTAATCACTGATAAAAGGAGCTGATTTCAGAGATTATGGCCAGTTCAGTCAGACAGCCCAGAGTTACTGTGTGTCAGGGTGTGGGCCGATGTGCTGTCCAGGCACTCCAGGCCTAGCAGGCTGAAAGTGTTCAGGATTCCAGCTAAAATATGTGAAGAAAAAACTTTTCAATGAAACTACAGTTTAAGGGCAAGTTGGAGATGGGGTTTTCCTGACCCGCCACAGACTTTTCCCCTCGGGAGGGGGGGGCTGCTCCTTTAGCATCTCCAGTCCAAAAGTGCTACCACCTTGTTCCAGGTCATGAGCCTCAGCAAGACAGCCAAAGAGTGAAGACTGAAGTGGAAAGAAGCCACCAGCAAGCCTTGGGAAGCCTGAGTCTAGCCAGGAGCACAGCATCCAGTCAGCCTCTGCTAGCAACCTGTACCGGAGGTATCAAGGCATCAAAACCATGAGTAAACCAACCCTGCAACTGGGAGAAAGTTCTTGTGCCAGGAGTTAAGGGAGAAGTCCTGGACAGAACTGTGTCAGTGTGGCAAGCCCAGGTAGAAGACCTGTGGAGGTCAGTCGGCCACACATCTCAGTGGATTACAAAGAAGTACCCCTTTTAACAACTGGTTCAGAACAGTTTGAGTTACTTTCCATCTGTGTTTAAAAAGTGTTTTACTTACCACCTTTTAAACCACGCCATGCAGTTCTACCCTGCTAGCAGCATCAGCGTTCTCTATGTGGTACCCGCTACAGTTCTCACCCAGGATCTTTGGGGGGGGGGTTAAGACTCCTGCACCCACATTGGAGCTTGAGGACTGCTGAGGGGTGGGCAGACTGTGTGTGGGGCAAAGTACTGAACAGTTTATTGCCTAAAGTGTTTGCAATGTTACTGCTACCCTTATTATTCCCATGTTACTTTGCTGCCCCTTGTTCTTTCCGTATCCTAACTTTTAAATAAATTATTCTGTTTGAATTGCATTTTATGGTGTGGGGATTGTCACTGCTTAATGTTTCCCTTGTTGAGGGAGTGGGACTGTAGGAGCAGTTTATGTACTGTTTCCTGGGGGGTGATAGCCTTATGTTTCAGTATCCAGGCACCCCATGTGGAGGGCACGGCACCTCATCAGACCAGTGTAGCACATCCTCAGGTAACCCAGGCCAGCCTCCTTGAGGGGGTGAAGAGGTAAAGCCGAGGGTCCCAGTACGGCAGTCGCTACAGTTCGTATCAACAGAAATGTCACACACATGTGTAAAAGTTTATTTACATCTGACTTCTCTGTATCAAGTCCTCTCCGTGTAGCTGTTTTATCACAGTGCCTGATGAAGAGGCTTATGCAGCTTCAAAAGTTTGTTAGTCACATAAAAGGTATTACATCTTACTTTTTGCCTTTGTACAGCAATTCTACTCTAACATGGTAGTACAATTCTCCTTTGCTAACTGGTGTAATTATATCATGTTTGTATTTGTGCCTCAGCCTGTACTGTGCTTGGTGCAATTCCCAGTGCTGCAGCGGTTCTCTGTACTCTCCCTGGTCAGGCTTGAAAACAGGCATTGAATGTCTAATGCACTTACCCGGTAAACAAAAACGAAATAAATAATAAATCTGAGGCACTCGGCTTCACTTCCTGTCTCACTTCCAAAGGTTTATTGTTATTTCAGAATAACACACACACAGCCATGCCTTCTTTAAATGTACTGCCCCATGGTGCTTTCAGAGTCAGTACTTAGCCCAGAGCTGCTACCTCCCCGTGCCAGCAGTATTAACAGAGTTAAACACACAAAGCTGAAAAGTGAAACTAGAGCTTGTTTAAGAGCCAGCAGATGAATGACATGCAAGGAGGCATTGGATTAATGGACAAGCATTTATGTCGCAATCAGCTAATGCACCGAGGTTAGTATTTGAAGTATTCTCTACAAGGAACGTCTTGTCAGCCACAATACCGCACACAGGAGGAAGAACAAATGAAAATCAGGCAAACTGTAACTCCATCTCTTCTACAACCTGGGTCCAGTGCTTAGGTTGGAAGAAAGGTCACAGGGATGAAAACACCAGAGAATTAGACAGGATACCTCAGGTTTCTTCAAGTGGAACCATTCCTTCAAGGGAAACAGTATAAAAACCCTGCCTTGAACCAGCAGCTTCTTTAACAAAGCGGGAAGCCTATTTGGTTTCACTTTAAAAGCCATAGGTCTGAAGTTAACTTACCTACCATTAGCTAGCATTTTAACCATTTGCAGATGTAATGAAAAGTTCATAGTATCATAGTGATATATCAGCAGAAAAGGACCATCCTGGCCCATCCAGTCTGCCCATCTCACCCCTCCCTTACTTGTCAGTGGTGCACAAGGAGCCTATCCTCTGTCCTATAGCCAACCCCATATGTCCATCCCACGCTCTCTTGAATCCCTCCACCATTTCGACACCTACCACCTCCTCAGGTATCTGTTCCAGGGTTCAGCCACCCTCTCAGTGAAATAACACCCCCTTACATTACCTTTAAATCTTCCTCCTTCCAATCTTAAAGTATGACCTCTTGTTTTAACTCCGACTTTCCTTTTAAATAGACTTCCTTCCCTCACTTTATTTATCCCCTTCATGTACTTGAGTGTCTCTACCATGTCTCCTCTCTCTCTTCTAAACTCCAGTGGATACAAATTTAGTTCTCTCGATCTTGTCTCATATGGTTTCCCTTGCATACTCTGCACCATCTTTGTTGCCCTTCTCTGAACCTGTTCTATTACATCTATGTCCTTTCTTAAATGGTGTCTTCAGAACTGTGCACTGTATTCCAGGTGTGGTCTAACCATGGTCTTATCAGCACCTCCATCTTCCTACTAGTTATGCCCCTTCCTATGCATGCCATCATTCTATTAGCTTTGCCAACCGCCTTGCTACATTGGTCACTTACCCTAAGGTTGTTTGATATTATAATCCCCAGATTCCTTTCCTGATCTGTTTGCTTTATCTGCTCTCCCCTCAGTGAGTAATTGGCCAGTCTATTTTTATGCCCTATGTGAAAAAATTACTCACCATAGCAATGTTGTTTCTTCTAATGGAGTCTTGCTGTATTCAGACATAATGCAGTTAGCCCCAGCACTTGAAATACCCCAGAGAGGAAAGAGTTAACGCCATGCAGAAGCATAGAATGTTGAGCTCCAGCTCGGTTTTCAAACCTCTGTCTGTGGTACTTCCCAGTGTAACCGTCAGATTCTTACGAAGTAACTAACTAGTAACTGAAGTATGGAAATTGTTCAAATATAACCAAAGGGCAAAATATATCTTCTTGTGCCCCAAAAGACTCAAGTCGAGAACCCAAGAAGGAAAGGTAGTGACAATATTTAGTAAAACACCAGAAAAAATAATAGAAAGATAGAAACATAGAATGTGATGGCAGGTAAGGACCGCTTGGCCCACCTAGTCTGCCCAATAATAATAACATCTACTCCACCCGAGAGGGAGGGTACAAGGTACACCCCTGAGGTGCAACACTGTACCTGCCAGCCCACTTCCCAAAACCAGGTTCTGAGAGGGGAGGTGGGGGGAGGTCTGAATACAGTAAGACTCCATTAGAAGAAACAACATTACTATGGTAATTTTTTTCTTCAAACATGAAGTCTTGCTGTATTCAGACATAATGCAGACTACCAAGCAGTTCCCTAAGGAGGAAGGAATGCAGAACCTACTTTGGGAAGAGGCTCTGCAGTACTGCTGTACCAAACCTAGCATCACTCCTAGTCTGGATGTCCAGGGAGTAATGCTTGGTGTAAGTATGTACTGTTTTCCAGGTGGCTGCTTTACGATCTCTAACAAAGGTATATCTCTGGCTGCAGCTAGAGAAGCAGCTGTACCCCTGGTCAAGTGAGCCCTCAGGCCTGAAGGGGGAGTCCTACCCAACTTGTCATAACAAAATTGTATACAAGAAACAATCCACCTGGCAATAGTTCTCATAGTGGCAGGCTTACCCTTTCCCACTTCACTATAAGTGAGAAACAATTGAAGACAGTTATTTCTATGTGCCTTAGTATGCTCAATGTAGTAGCTAAGGGCCCTCTTAACGTCCAGACTGTGTAACCTTCTTTCACCTGAAGAAGAATGGTCAATGAAAAACACAAGGAGAGATATAGACTGGTTCAGATGAAAATCTGAAACCACTTTGGGCAAGAACCTCCTATTGGTTCTGAGGACTATTTTGTCCCTATGGAAGTAGATGAAGTCAGGTTCCACTGACAGGGCCTGTAACTCACTAATCCGCCTGGCAGAAGTAATAGCTACCAGGAACACAGTTTTCCAGGTCAAGTACTTCAATTCGGCCAAAGCCAGAGGTTAAAAGGGTGGCTGCATTAGCTGAGCTATGCAGACATTAAGATCCCAAGGTGGAGTGGGCTCCCTAAAGGGAGGGTTCATGTGAACCAGACCTTTGAAAAACTTTCTGAAAACAGGATGAGATGCCAGGGAAGAGACCCTTCCTGCTGAAAGGAATGCAGAGACAGCTGCTAGATGAACCTTCAGAGTGGCAGGCCTAAGGCCTAAACCATTGAGGTGAACTAGATAGTCTAAGGTTGTGGAAATGTCTGCAGAATCAGGCAGGATGCCTTTCTGAGAGCACCAAATACTGAACCTTTTCCATTTGGAGTTGTAGGTTTTTCTAGTGGAAGGTTTCCTAGAGACCTTCAGAATATCCAGAACTCCCTGAGAAAGATGTAGAGCTGCATATTCTAACTGTTCAAGAGCCAGACCTCGAGATGGAGAGACTGGAGATTGGGGTACCAGATCCGCCCCTGGGAGAAGAACAGGAGATTGTATGTCCTGGGCAGAGACAGGGGACGTGACACTGACAAGGACAGCAGTAGAGGATACCAAGGCTGTCTGGCCCAATCTGGAGCCACCAGTATCACTGTGCAGGGTTGAGTCCTGATCTTGATCAGAACTCTGAACAGCAGAGGGAAGGGAGAGAAGGCATAGAGAAACCTGCCCTTCAGTCCAAAAAGAGAGCATCCTGGGGAACCGTCCCCAGAACTGGAGGTCTGCAACAAAACAGAGGAAGCTGATGATTGTCCGGTACTGCAAAGAGATAATGACCTTCAGTATGTGAGGATCCAGGGACCATTCGTGGTGTCCCTGTGAAATTCTGCTCAGAGCATCTGCTAGTATGTTGTCCTTCCCTGGAAGGTGAACCACTACCAGAGAAGTCTGAAGAGAATAGACCAGAGACCACAGCTTCATGGCTTCTGTGCACAAGGCCGAGGACCGAGTGCCTCCCTGCTTGTTGATGTACCACATTGTGGTGGTGTTGTCCGTTCTGACTTGGACCACCTTGCCCTTGACTGAATCTGAGAAGCTCTGCAGGACTAGAAAAACTGACCTGAGTTCCAGGAGATTGATATGAAGGAGAGACTCCTGTGGAGACCAGAGCCCTTGAGCTGTCAGGGCTCCCAGGTGGGCTCCCCACCCTAGGAGAGAGGCATCCATAGTTAAAACTACTAATGGGACTTGAGGGAGAAATGGAACCCCTTGTCTGAGGTTGTCCTAGTCCAGCCACCACTGGAGAGCTTGGACCAGAGTCTGAGTCACTGGAATCAATTTGGTAAATGAATCCTTCTTTTGAGACCAAAAAGACCTCAAATGAAACTGAATGTCCCTCATCTGGAACCTTGCTCCCTGCACCACTGCCATGGAAGCTGCCATGTGGCCCAGGAGCTGGAGGAACTGTCTTGCTGGGCAGGAGACCTGAGGGCGAAAGGAGGAAGAGAGATCCACTAAGGCCTTTACCCTTGCCAGGGGAAGGAATGATTTTGCTTGTACAGTGTCCAACTCTATGCATATAAAGGTGAGAAGTTGAACTGGTTCGAGTACAGACTTTGGAAGATTGAGAAGAAAACCCAAGGAGCTGAGTAGGTCCTGGGTAGTTTGAAGAGCTGACTTGACCTGTAAATGAGACTGACCAACTAATAGCCAGTCGCCCAGATACGGAAAGACGGTGATACCCTGTTTTCTGAGATAAGCCAACACTACTGCAAGGCACTTTGGGAACACCCTTGGAGCTGATGTTAGACCGAATGGCATGGCTCTGAATTGATAATGACCTGAAGGCAACTCGAACCTGAGGTATTTTCTGTGGGAGCACCTGATAGGAATATGGAAGTAGGCTTCCTTGAGGTCCAGAGATGCTAGCCAATCCACTGGCCTTAGAGAGGGAAGGATTATTACCAGAGTTACCATTTTGAATTTGGGCTTTGAAATGTGTTTGTTCAGATACCTTAGGTCTAGGATGGGTCGCCACTCCCCTGTTTTCTTTGGGGGTAAGAAAGTACCTGGAATACAGTCCTTTTCCCTCGTGCTGAGTAGGAACCTTCTCTATAGCTCTGAGAGCTAGAAGAGAGGAAACCTCTGCCTCTAGGGCAAGGGTTTCTGAGACTGATGCAGGTGGAAAAGACTTGGCCCTTCTTTCTGAAAATTTTTTGAAGTTGAGGGCCAGTCCCTGACTTACTACTTCCAGGACCCACTTGTCTGAGATTACAGACTTCCAGGCCTGGAAGTAGTAAGCCAGCCTGCCCCCTACTGGAAATGGGGAGTCAACCCGGGCTGATACATCAGGGTGTCTGCTTGGCAGGAGCCTTAGACTGAGAGGAGGAGGAGGGGCAGCCCTGCTCATCCCCCTCCTACCCTCCCTCTGAGGACCTCTGTGGGAAGGAGAGGAGGCCTGGCTTGGCAAAGGCCTTTGAAAGGGCCTGCCCTAGACTGCTGCTTCAAAGGAGTGGCCTCCTTCTTTGGCCTTGTGCACTCCTGTACGTGGTCCTATATTCATCCATTTTCTTCATGTAAGTGTCTGTCTGCTCCCCAAACAGAGAGTTACCTACTACATGAAAATCCATGGCCTTAGTCTGGGTATCCTGTGAAAGGCTAGTACATCTGAGCCAAGCATGTCTTCTGAGAGACACAGATGTAGCCATGACTCTAGATGCCACATCACTGGAGTCCACAGCAGCATGAAATTGCATTTTGGATGCCTCAATTCCATCAGGAGCCACCACCTCCAGCTCCCTGGCTAGCTGGGGAGAGGCCTGTTTAGCCAGTTCCAGAACAGTGTCCCATCTGGATTTCTGGTACCTGGCTGTGTAGGCCATATAAGTAGCCTGCCTGAGTCCCAAAGAGGATGCCAAATACTGTTTTTTGGCCATGGCATCCACTTTCCTGGAGTCCTTATCTGGGGGGGTGTGAAGCCAAAGGAATGTTAGCCCTGTAACAGACTGCAGCCTGCACTACTCCAACATGGCTGCAATGATTATAAAGGAACTCCACAGCTGAGTCTGATAACGAATACCTCCTGTCCATGGTCTTATCCACAGAAGGTATTGAATTAGAGGTCTGTAAAATTTTGTGTGTCTGTTTCCCCAAAGATTTATGAAGAGGGATAGACAGCTTTTTGGACTCTGGGATGTCCATCATTTGCACAAAATCAGGCTCTTAATCCTCCTCTGCTGCTTCAACCAAGGGAAGCTGCAGGGTTTGTGCCACCTTTTTGTAGAACAAAAAGTGTGAAGGGGACTCAGAGAGCCTGGGAGGAGAGACACCTGAGGGCCTGTCTGGGGAGATGTCCAGTTCAATGGGCACATCCAGACCCCCTTCATCGTCATCATCATCGTCATCACCGGGATAGTCTTCGTCTCCCTCCTCATAATAAGCATCTGGGTCATAATCCGGAGGAGACGGATCCAACCGAACAGAGCGCCGAATCGGTTCAGATGGAACCGGTCTAAGCGATTGGACAATACTAATTGCTTTGGCTATTTCGTCCATGGTTGGAGAGTGGGATACAGGATCCGAACTGGCAGAGTTGCGCTTTTTCTTTGACGGAACCGACCTCTCGGGGTCGGTTCTCCTTTTGCCCGAGGAGGTATCGCCTAGGTCAGCAGGCACCTCCTCAGGTTCGGCCGCAACCGAACCGGGCTTGCCATCCAGATCTATGGACTTCTCAGCCTCCCTTTACTTCCGCCTACTCAGTCTTTTATCTAGAGTGATTTTAGGAAAGTTCTTACAGATTTGGCAGTCTGACTTCAGGTGGTCAAACCCCAGACAATAAACACAGATGAGGTGGGGGTCGGCCTTAGCAAAGGCCTCCCCACACTCAGTACAGTGTTGAAACCCAGTGGGACCGGTTTTCTTCGTGGGTTTCTCGGACATGGCCAACCCAACAAATTACCCTATAGAAGCTTTCAAGCCAGGTAATAAAGCAACCGATCGGTTACGAACCGTGTCACGGGCTTTTTAAAAGAACCAGCAAAAGTCCGGTTCTTTTGAAACCGATCGGTACCAGAACACCACACTACTCCCAGAAAGAGAGAAAAATTTTACAAAGTCGGTTCCAAACCGGACCGACCGGAAAGAAACCGAAGAACTCTTTTTAGCAAACTAAGACACAGTCACTACCTATCTACATACTACCTGCACCGTAGACAGAGGCTGGAAATCCGAAAATAACAAAAATATGCGGTTTAAACCGAACGTTTTATTTTCCTTTTACCGAACCGAGCAGAGGAAATCTCCAGAGCGACTTCACTGTTAGGTGGAGTAAAGAATCTGACGGTTACACTGGGAAGTACCACAGACAGAGGTTTGAAAACCAAGCTCGAGCTCAACGTTCTATGCTTCTGCATAGAGTTAACTCTTTCCTCTCCGGGGCAGGTCAAGTGCTAGGGCTAACTGCATTATGTCTCAATACAGCAAGACTTCATGTTGTTTGAAGCATCACCGCACACTTCTTTGTACTGAACTTCAGCTGTCATGCTTCTAACCATTTCTCTAGTGTACTCAAATCCCTCCTCATTGCCTCAACCCCTCCTTCAGTGTCAACCCTATTCCACAACTTTGCATCATCTGCAAACAGACACATTTTCCCTTCAATTCCCTCTAATATAATCACTAATATATATGTTAAAAAGGATTGGTCTTAGTACAGACCCTTGAGGAACCCCACTCGTAACCTTTCTTACCTTACTATAAACACAGCAGTAGAGTCAAGCCATACAAAGGCAAAGATCCTGGACTTTAGGAGGGCTGACTTTGGCAAAATGGGTGAGTGCCTAAAGAACGCACTAGCAAATGGACAGGAAGGAGGGATGGAAGAACAAAGGGGAATAATCGAAACTGTCATCACAGAGGCAACAAGCCTTTGTGTGAAGCAAATTCCCTTGCCTTGTTTCGCTGCCTATTTGAATCTTCATTGTTGTGACTAATTTGAACACTATTTCTTTGCTGCTATGTTGTATCTCCTCCTAGACTGTGTAGGTTTTTTATGCCTAAAAATTCTATGTGAATTTCACTGATTGTTATTATCCTGGCTGTACTAGTGCACCTACCCGGTTAAACAAAAACTAAATAAATAAAATAAACAAAATAAAAAAACACTATGGTTCTCAAAGGAGGTGGCAAGGAAGGTTAGGGAGAAAAAGACAGCATTCAGGAAGTACAAGGAATCACAGAAGGAGCAGGACAGAGAACTGTATCAGTTAAAGCAGAAGGAAGCGGGGAAGGCAGTCAGAATAGTGAAGGCCCAAACCGAGGAAAAGATAGTCAACTCAGTTAAGAAGGGGGATAAAACCTTTTATAGGTACATCAAGGAGCGAAGGAAGACCGAGGGAGGGATAGTGAGGTTTAATAAAGGAGGGTGGGTGGGTGGGCAGAGGGTGACTGTGAAAAGGCAGAGATACTAAACAAATATTTTTGCTCAGTATTCACAAAAGAAGAGGGGGAGACACCTAAACTAAACAACAGAAACACTCTGGATAGGGGTGTCGATATCAGTCCATTCACAGAAGAAAGAGTTCTGAAAGAACTCTTAAAACTGAAGGTGGACAAAGCAATGGGGCCTGACGGGATCCATCCCAGAATTCTAAAAGAACTAAGGGTAGAACTAGTGACACCACTGACTACTCTCTTTAACAAATCATGAGAGGATGGGGTGGTACCTGAGAACTGGAGGAGGGTGGATGTTATTCCACTTCACAAAAGTGGGAGCAGGGCAGAGGCAGGAAACTACAGACCTGTTAGTTTGACCTCAGTGATAGGGAAAATGATGGAATCACTTCTGAAGGAAAGAACTGCTGAGTACCTAGAGGCTAGCGGGGCACAGGACCCAAGGCAGCATGGATTCACAGCGGAAAGTCATGCTCAGAGGAATCTAATAGATTTCTTTGACTGCGACCAGTTTAGTAGACCAGGGAGGGGCTGTGGACATGGCCTACCTAGACTTTAGCAAGGCATTTAACACAGTCCCACACAAAGATTAATATACAAGTTAGCCAGTCTTGGAGTGGGTCCCAAGATGGTAGCCTGGGTAACAAATTGGCCTGAGACAACAGGACACAGAGGGTAATAGTAAACAGAGTCCACTCTGAAGAAGGGGGTTACCCGGGGTTCAGTACTGGGACCGGTCCTCTTCAATGTCTTTATAAGTGACACTGCAGAGGGACTGGAAGGAACAGTATGTCTCTTTGCAGACGACACAAAGATCTGCAATAGGGTTGATACACAAGGTGGGGTGGAAAGGATGAAAAGGGACTTGGCAAGGTTGGAGGAATGGTCAAATATATGGCAGCTTAGATTCAATGCAAAGAAGTGCAAAGTAATGCACCTGGGAAACAAAAACCCAGGGGAAGAGTACACAATGAGGAGTGAGCTACTAACAACAAAAATGGAAAGGGACCTGGGGGTAGTCATATCAAATGACCTAAAAGTGGGCAAGCAATGCGAGAAGGCAGTAAGGAGGGCTGGGGGGATACTGGGATGCATAGGGAGAGGCATCACCAGTAGAAAACAGGAAGTTGTTATCCCTCTGTACAGACAGCTGGTGAGACCCCATCTAGAGTACTGAGTGCAGTTCTGGAGACCTCATCTCCGCAAGGACATAGGCAGGATGGAGGCTGTCCAGAGGAGGGCAACTAAAATGGTGCAGGGTCTGCAACAGAAGACATACCAAGAGAGACTAAAGGAGCTTAATATGTATACCCTCGAGGAAAGGGGGGCATGACAGAAACTTTCAAGTACCTCAAGGGAATCAACAAAGTCCAAGAGGGTGGCATCTTTCAGAAAAAGAGGTAAGCAAGAACAAGGGGGCACAATTTGAAGATAGAGGGGGGACGGTTCAGAGGTAATGTGAGGAAGTATTTTTTCATGGAGAGGGTTGTGGATGCATGGAATGAACTTCCTGAGAAGGTCATGGAGTCGAAAACAATGGAGGAATTCAAGAATGCATGGGACAGACATAAGGCAATTCTAGTGGGGCTGTAGGAGGAAGTAGGCTGTTGGTTAACTAGGATCTGCAGCTTATCCATTAGGTAGGGAAGTGGGCAGACTAGGTGGACCAAGGGTCCTTATCTGCCATCAAATTCTATGTTTCTATGTTACCCCAGAATGTACACCATTTATCTTACTCAATTTAACTTACTCAACTGCAACTCAGGATGTCAGCAGCCAACATACTGTATATTGGAAGAGTAATACTGATGTGAACAAAGGCTCTTTTGTTTTTTTTGGCAATTCTTTTTCATCACTCAGTCTGGACAAGTTTACCTTTGATCCCTGCTCTCCATCTCCCAATCTGACACCTTAGATCAGTACCCAGTCCTTCTGCTGGTACTGTGCCCTTCTTCCCAATGGGCCTTCCCCTCTTCTCCTAAGTGACGGGAACTCAGGGACCATCCTTGGCCCACTGGAGCATGAGGGACACATGGGGGTCTTCCTTCCTTGCCATCTATACCACTTCCCTGTCATGATGCCACTCTGGCCTTCATGGGGGGAGTGATATCATGTGGTTGCCCACAATATCAATGCCACTACAATCCAATTCTCATTAAGACGGTGCACAAACGATGAGGTAAGCAGTCTGCAGTCTGGGTGCAAGGTGGACTCGGGACGCTGATCTAGGATTACTGCATGTAAGGCCACCAGGTAAGAGCATTAAAAACTTGTTGTTAAAGTTGTGGATTAGTGATGCTTAGTAACTATACATTCACAATTTCCCCCACTGTGTCTGTAATATTTTTGGGAGTCATGATAACAGCACATCTAGGATGAAGGAAGAAGTATGCAGATAAACATCCATATCAGCTGTTGACAGTGTTGTGATAATGTAAGGGACCTACGGTTCATCTTGTCCACTCCTCCTACTGCATGGCGGTATGTATACCTAACCTGAGTACAGACACACATCCAAGCTTAACAGCAGGAATGTTACCTCTCTATTTATGTGGTCTTTTTAATTTTTTTTCCTATTTTTGCCCCCGCAGCCGGTCGCCAGACATCAGCCTGGTCACGGCACGCCCAAGCATCCACCTCCGGGTTCTTGTTGCTCTCTCCCAGCACCCCTGGCTTACCCTCAGAGGGCGGGGATGCAGCACCAGAGTGCTGAATAACTAGTGACTGTCTGGGGAGAGCAGGTCCCAGAGGCTAATCAAAGCCGGGGGCAAGCTTCACTGGTGCAGCCAGCTGCGAGGAGTTTTTCCTTGCTGCAGGGGCGGGGACGTGCAATGACGTCCAGCATCCGCCCCCCCCCCCCAGCATTGGTGCCAGTAGCTGCATGAACCCCCAGCTTCTGCCAGGGGTCTGTTGAACATGACCCTCACCCTCCCCCCGGAGAAGGAGAGCAGTCCATGGGACGCTCGATCCTACTCCCCCCGGCTGGGTTGCTGGCGTCGCAAGCGGAAATCCAACCGCTGCACCGGCAGGCCGGCTTATATATGTGGTCTTTAACCTACAGTCCCATTCTCCCTCAGGAATCTGTCGTGTCATGCTTTGAAAGCCTAAAAGTGCTAGGAGCTTCTACAACCTCCCTGAATGATTTTATGTTTTCTATCGTTTTCTTTAATTTAGCCCCATGCTCTCAAGTATGCTTGCACTCACCATCTCAGACATTTGTGTATACTCCACCCTGTCTATCCTCTTTAACACCACACTCGTGTCCTCCCAGGCAACCTGCTCTTTTATAGGCTGAATAACTGCACACCTAGGGGACGATGCTTCACCAACTCTCTGCTGCTTGCTGTTATGACAGTGCAATCAAGAAAGGGGACATTTTTAGTTTTTAATTTTTTTTCTGAAAAGCATAGCTGTGTCTTGTTTTTACTGGGATCCTAGGACTTTTTTAAATTTTAAATTTATTTTTTTCTGAATAGCATAGCCATGTCTTGTTTTTAGTGGCATCCTAGCTCTATACCCTATTATACAGTTGGGAGGCCTAAAGTACGAGGACGTTAAGGCCTCCACTTCCTATAGGCCTTATGGAAGGGGAGGCAGAGATAGGGGTTCCTAAGGTCCTATGCCCCCTATGAGTATCCTCCCCAGAGAGTTTACTACAGGGGAAGAGGTAGAAGGAATACTAGGCGTGCAACTGCAACATCAGCCACTAAGCCACAGCAAAAGCAAAACTCATGACAACTCGGCTCATATTGCCCAACCACTGCCAGTGGGAGGAAGGCTGATTCACTATGGAGGTTAAGTGACTTGCTCAAGGTCAAACAATGAGCCAGAAGCCATGGTGAGATCTGAACCTGGGACCTCAGATTTCTCAGTTCAGACCTCTAACTAACAGACCACACAGCCTTTTGTACGTGTCATCTGTTTGGAGCCTGCCTCCAAACTGCAGATACATTATGCTTTCCCTGCAAGCATTGTGAAAACCCACAAACTGTGACTCTATCAACTGTTCTTTTTTTTAAAATTTTCCGTTAATGCCCTATGCAGTCTCTGCCTCTGACAGTGTCCTCTGGGACACTTAATCTTCCTCCTCGCCCCAGCCAACCCCCAACAATTCAGGCTCGTTAACAAACATGGGTGGCAACACTACCGCTGTGCTGACGGGCTGGCACAGGCTGTTCTGAAAACTGAGCCCTTGCTGAATTACACAAAGGTTATAACAAAATGCATTGGCCATTTGTTTTAATTGTTTCATTCCACTAGTCACAATTAAAAGAAGAATTACCCAGGCATTTTGTACCCTCATAGCAGGTAGCACAGCAGAGAAGCAGCTGGCAAGAATTTTTATTTTGTTTATTTAATTTTTGTTGACTGGGTAAGTGCACTAGACAAATCCTGCCTATTTTCAGGCACGACCCGGGGGAGGGGGATACAGATAAATGCCAACAGACCTTGAACCAGATTAAGCTGTTGGTGGTATTTTTAATAGTCATGTGTTGGATCCATAAAAGGATGCTAGGAGGGCTGGCCCAGTGGTGAAGAGGGTGAAGCACCCCTGCCCACCTTACTTTTTTTGGCAATTGTGTAAAATATCAGACCCCCACTGGACCACCGCAATTAGTGTAGTGCTCAAGTTACGCTACTTGCCCACTTAGAGCATGCTCTCCGCTACGTTGGCCTGTCAGTGTTTTATTAGTTTATTTGAGTCGGGGGACTTTGCCCCCCCCCATCACCCCCCCATGTTACAAAACAAGGGGGTGTGGGGGCAGAGACCCCAACTCAAATAAACTAACAAAGCCATAATCAACAGCAAGCATGCAACAAAAGTAGCCTAGTGCAGCTACAGTATAGTGCAGCAAGCACGCAACGACACTACGCTGTATTCTGCTAATGGCGGTGGTCTGATATTCTACACAATCGCTCCCTTTTCTATGCTGGCAACCCAGGTTCGGAAATGAACTCAGGTCACTGTGTGTTGGCTGGGGTGGGAGTGGACTGAGCATCTGCTGGACTGCTCTCCTCTCCCGGGGTGGGAGGCATGCCATCTCAGTCTTTGCCTGCCACCTGATGGAGGCTAGATGGTAGTGCCAGAATACAAGCAATGCAGTAAAGGTGGGGCCGCAGTTCCATACAGTGTGTGCGCCTACACACACACACACACATGCTTACATGCCACTGTGGCTGGGGATATGGAAGAGAATGGAAAAAGGCTGGCGCAGGCTCCATGAAGCCCCGCCTACAAAGGACCACTGACCCAGTTCTGGATGTGAGTCTCCCAGTGGGGGAAGGGGGATGGCCCTCCCCTTTTTGGCCACTGCCACGGGGGTGATCTGTTGGGGATCTACAGGAAAGTGACTCCAGAGGAGGCGAGTTCCGAGGGGGGCAGGGACAGGACTAAACAGCCCGCCTGTGTCAACCAAAGGGAGAAAAAGCTCTATGGTTAAAAAAAAGGATGTGAGGAGAAAGAACAAAACTCCAAAGTGTTTTGTTTCTGCGTGTCTCTCCCAAACCACACACACACACACAAGGCCATGTGTACCCATGATGCTCTGCACTGGGGTTGAGGCTTTAGAGTATATGTGTCTGGTTTAGAGACGGGTAGGTCTGCAGTCGCCACATTGCAAACCATAACACTGGCACAGCATTATTCTGGAAACTCCGATTACAACACCATGGCATTATTATTTATTTCTTTATTTATTTAGATAACTTGATAGACTGGGCCAGCTCACTAGTGCAGTGGTAGCAACCTCAGGAGTCAGAGGGTAGACCCGGAGGGGGGGGATCAAGCATCCCAAAGACTGCTCTCCTCCGAGGAGGAGGGGCGAGATCAGTGGCCGGAGTTAGTCTGGCACCTAGCAGGGGCTGGGGGTCAGCACATCGACACTGCACAATGGTAGGTGGAGGTGGGGCAGATGCCTGTCATGCTGTGTACTGGAGAGTGCGCGGCACCGCCACTGGTACCACTGTACGCCACTTCCTCTGCACCAGGGAGACACTGGTCTCCCGCAGTGCCCACACCTGGCTATCTGGGCACATCCTGGCGAACTGGATCCTGGTCCTGGTGGGGCTAAGGGGGGGCCTTTGCCCCACTTTGGGGGGGGTCAAGCCCTGGGGACAGAGCCTGACATGGTAAGGCCAGAGGATAGCGGGGCTGGGGGGACTGGTGGAGCAAAAAAAAACATTAAAAAACCCAGATAACTAGGTAGGCTGACTGGTACCAGGTCTCTTTTACAGGAGCGGTCCAGGAACAAAGCACAAGAGAATACAGGAGTTTCAGAGTATATTATTTGAAATGCCATTGTAACCCCCCTGCAACATGGGGGCTTACCTCAACCTCGCAGCTCTTGTTCCAACCTCTCTTCCCAGGTGCCTCCCGATCCAGCCTGTAATTTCTTTTTTGTCCTCCTGGTCCTCTTCTGCCCTTCCTGGTGCCCCAGCCAGCCTGAAACGCTAATCCAGCCCTGTGGGGCTCGAAAAGATTAAACTGTGATCTCCCGCTTTAAGCATGCCCTTGAGGCAGTGGGGATCATGCAGGTGCGAGCGGCGCCTTTGATCTGTGACCACTCCAGCTGGCAGTCAATCTGAGATTTGTTCCGACGGTCCCGGGATCCCCATCGACTAAGTGGGACCCGGTGACCACGGACAGGCCCTGAGCGGCCACTCCCTGTAGAATTTAAGAAGCTCTTCGAGGAGGATTCGGTCGGGGCTCATGAACATTAATTGAGTCAGAGCCCAGATCACTTTTACATATTCATGAGGGTCTGTCTGCCCTCGGGGCAACTTGTTCTTGGCTGCAGCCGAAGGAAAGAGAAAAAGAAATGTTTAAAATAAAGAATAATGTAACTTGCAATGTATGTTTGGGGGACTACTGTTGCAACGGAAAAAGTATTTAAAATAAAATGAATGATTTGCTCCTGGCTGCACCAGGCCAATGTTGGGACTCAAACAGATCAGACTGTCTACTGCTGCAAAACAGGACTCATTAAATTTCAGCAGCAGCGACAGGAAAATGAACTGAGCAATCTGGCAACTCTGTGCAGCGACAGCAGGTACACCTTCAGGGCTTAAGGACTATGGAGCATTGGGGCAAATATTTAATTATTCCTGGCTGCACCAGAACTTTAATTCAGGACTCTGCTTGATCTGCTAAGGAACTGTGGACCTCAGCAGCCATTGCAAGCTGCCACAGCCAATTGGAAAGCCAGGATAACAAAGCCAGGACTTGCGGGGACATTAACCAAAGCTCATGGGAAAAGACCAAGTGCTCATGGGGATTTACAGGGACCTAATTCTAGGCACCAAAACAGCAGACCAACAGTGCATCGAGTGAGGTTCATGCATTATTCATTTTTGTGACTGACAGGCCTTTCCAGCCAATTGGAGGCCATGCAACCAAAAGCTTCAGCCAATCAGGAGCTTCAGGACAGCCCTAAAAGAGACTGTGCTTTCCAACCTTTTGCTAGATTCCATATCCAGATTCGAAAGGGAGCTCGAGAGAGAGATTCGAGCAGGAGCCCCCTACAGGGGTGGGGGCTCAAGCCCCGGGCCAAACCTGGAGATCCAGTTAATCCTCTCTAGCCTAGAGAGGGTTTGCCTTCATTATTTAGTTAAAGTTTAAAAGTAATGTAGTTTGTTAAACAGCTAGCCTGGGGGTTGCCAGAATGTCCCCTAGGTGGTAACCCTCCCGTCCACGTTGGGGAAAGATGTGGACCGAAACCAGATGACATCAAGCAGCTGTGAGAGAGCTGAAAAAGACCTCAGTTGTGAGAGAACTGAACACCATCTGGAGACTTTTATACTGGGGATCATCCATGAGGAACCTGAGTAAGTACTCTTGTACCCCCTGGTGCAAGAGGGAAAGCAAGCTAAGTAACTCTGGGCCATCATGCGCCTGTAACGGTTCAAGTGACAAGAAAGCAAGCTAAGTAAATATGAGCCATCATGCCCCTGTAACTGTTCAAGTGACAAGAAAGCGAGCTTAATAAATTTGGACCACCTTGCCCAAAGTGACTGTTCGATAGAAGATAGTTCTTCAATTCGAACCTTGCCCTGTCTGCTCTGTGCCCAGTGCGAGTGGAGCTCGGGAACTTTTTTGCAGATTGTAGCTGTTGCTGGGGGACCCAAGACAGCCCAAACAGCGTCTAACTATTGGGTGACCCATCATGAGCCTAATAGTATCATAAATGTGCTGAGATGCACCCATGTCAGTAATCTGGTCGAGATGTCCTGTGGAGCCGCCAGCCATAGCCGCATTGCCACATTAAGGGACTGAGACCTCAAAGTCAATTAAGCCTGGCTTATATAAATCTGGAAATTACGGTTTTCCACCTTGCTTAATTAATGTCTGGAAATATAGACACACTAGAAATACAAATGTACTGGATGTTTTATTTATTTATTTAATGAGGATTTGCATAATACCTTTGAGTCAAAGACTCTTTTTCAAAGGTTCCATGTCACTACAGGCATCCTATGAAAGAACAGCACAGAGCAATACAGAACAAGCAAACAGGCAATGATACAAGAGATATAGCAATAGGCTGACATTTAGATACAGTACTGACCACCACATGAATGTGCTGAATATTCAGGATTGCCAGTCCATGTTCCAAAAGTGGTAACCATGCTGGTTACTGTCCTCCTGAAATGTTCAGTCTGCAACAAGCAGGCAACCCCTGCTCTTCTGCTAGGAAACTGAATGTTGTGTTGTTAATTTGTCTTCTAAGTTAATTCTTTCCTCTTTGAAAATCAAAGCTGGACAACGCCACCAGCTGCAATGTCCACCAGGTCTGCAAACATCCAGGACTTTGGTAACTGGGTATCCAGGGCATAGTGTAAGATTGCGGGGTTTCATACAATTCTGGGAACTGGTACCAATGGTGGGGAAAATAAAGGTGTAACATCTGATTTAATGTAGTTTAGATAGCCAGGGCTCTGGGTATCATTTGGGTTGGCAAAATGTGATCTCTGTCTGAAAAAATCTGGTAGTCACCCAGCTGGAGGGTTTCGCCAGCACACAACCAAATCGTCTGCACATTTGTAAATAGAATCACTGCATAACCTCTGTTCCTCCGGTTTCCCCTTCCTAACTCCTATGTCCCCTAAATAAATATTAGTGTTATTGCTTTTTGCAAATGATTGCCATGATCATATTATTAGAGACAGTATTTAATTCCAAAATGTTTGAAATGTGGGGAAATTCTAATGGGTCATGTTTTTGGGTGGCAAAAGGTAATTGTGGGTGGTATAACATGTCAGGGGGTTGTACCAAGTACCAGCTAGCCCACATTAATGTTAGACTCTGAATGGAGACACTGCGCATTTTAGAACCTAATGTAAGTTTTTGGGAACCCAAACCCCTCAGCCTACATCTTAGGTAGTAGGCAGGGATGTAACTCTAGGAATAGCGTCGCCTAGGGGTTACACCATAGTATTACTAAATAGCAATATATGGATACTTAAAAATAATAGTATCAAAAATGACACAAAAAATTGCATAATATAACAGTAGAAATGCTGTAATACTATAGTTGAAGTGCTGTAATATTATTGTTCAGAGCCCATAATACTATTGTTCCAAGCTCTGAACAGTAGTATTATGACACCAAAAGAGCAGCACGAGCCAGCAAATTCCTTGTGTTACGCGAGTCGGCTTTTACAGTAACTGTCGCACACAGTAAAAGCCAATTATACAATGGTGTATGAAAATCCTGTAACCTCATTGGTCAAAACATGTCACATGACTGTGGGTAAATCCTGCATAACCCACAGCTGAGGAATGGCATTTATAAACAACATAATTAAACACATTTTAAATTTATTTTACACATGGGTCCATTGTATAATCGCAATAAGGCACTCCAGGGTGTGAGTTATTGGGTGATTTACCCACTTCTTGTGTGGTTAAGTCACTTGGCTGCGCCTCGTGACACCCCACAAAGGCGTCGGTAAATCCCCAATAACCCACACCCTGTTGTGCCTTACTGCTTAACTCACCACTGATGAGAGATGAGAGAAATCCCTCAACAACTGTCCAGTTACAACATACCCCTCATTTTTACTTCAAAATGTCACCCATGGACAGGCCCACCATTCTACTGGCAGAACGTGGTATACACATGCCGTCCTAAAATTACTGGCGAAGCTTCACAGTTCAAAGCTCATCACCAGTCATTTTATTTGTCATTTACTGTCTGTCTCAGTAATGTCCAAGGTACACTGCCATCGTCAACCCTCAATTCTTTATTTTGTTTAGCTAAGCCCGCATGATAAGCACCTGAAATGCTGTGAGGGAGAAACTAGGTTAAAGGGGAGGAGAATGGTAGCATACGTAATCTAATATTCACGTATTTGTGTACTTATTTAATATTCATAAAGAGCTTTGTGGTGACTGTTCCAAATCCATGTAGGTGGGGCAGCTTCTTGTCTGTGGAACAGTAGTGTGTGTACGTTATTTTAATATTCATGTATTCATGTAACTATTTAATATTCACGAAGGACTTTGCTGTGACTGTTCCAAATCCACGTAGCCAGGGCAGTTTGTTGTCCGTGTTCAGCTGCTTGTTCCTGTTCACATTTTCAGGATCCATATCTTACAAAAAATAACTGATAGGGGACTGTGATAACTTGGCTATAATACCATCTCAAGGTTTTGGTAACATGGGAACCTCTCGATGGTATTATAGCCTCGTAATACACGGTCCCCTAACTATTATTGTATTTTTAGCAGTTCAGACTTACAGCTTTACCATTAAATGAGCAGAGCACAACTTGACACGGGAATTAGGGAAAAAACAGAAAAGGAAAGGAAGCTACATAAAAAAATAGAATATGTTGGCACAAAGTGAGCGACTGATGGTCCATCAAGTCTGCCCATATTATACTACTTCACACCCCGACCTAATATCCTGGAGGGTTTTAGATCTGGTTTTATATAGCATTATCATACAAGCTGTATCCCAAAGCACTTTATAATCTGGGAGAGGGAGAGGAGAGAAAATGCTGCTGTCTTTTGTGATGCACAAGAAGATTCATGCAGGACAGAGCTACAACAGAGAGTGATTACACAGGGGTTAACAATAAGGTGGTTACATAACTTACTCAGGACCTTACAGTGAATAAATGACAGCTGTGGAATTCCAACATGGGTCACCCAGGTCACAGGTCTGTGTTCTAACCACTAGGCCAAACCACCAATGCAGAAGTTAGGTAGAAGGTACAATAATGCTTCATAAACCTGATGGTATGTCAGTTAATATTCCTGCGTATGAGCTAATTAGAAGAATCCCAAGAATTGCTCAGAAGACTGCTGTTGCTGCCAGACTGGCACGCCTACTGCTGAATTGCCAAGGTAAGGAAACACCATATCCAAGAGATGCATACTGCATAATAACAAGTAACGGTCGGCTTGCTGGCTGGGATGAAGCCAGACCCTCAGATTGACAGACTCTCTCCAGCATGCCTACTTATCAGCCTCAAAGACAACAGAAGGGCCCTGCCATCAACAGCAATATAGCTAAAACCAAAACACACTTGTTTGTAACCGTGAAGGCAGTCTGCCAGGACAGCTGAGGAAAACCTCAATTCATATGCATGACTTGAGGTTTTATGGCTAGCCTGTGGTTTTATTTCTGAGAGCTAAGCCCTGTGTAATACAGCCCTGTGTAACACATCGGGCACTGATCTGTCGTTCAAACAGTAGGGTTTTATGTTTGTACAGTCAGATTTAAGGTTGAGGCAAGAAGTCAATCCTGAGAGCTGGTTCCAAATTCGCATGCGTACAATATAGTCCATACCTGGACTTCCTGTAGGGGATCCATTACCACCCACATTCATGAGAGCAGTGTGATGGCTCAACAGGCTTTCTTGCTAGCTAGTATACCTACTGCTGCGAGAGCAGGGCCAAAGCTTTTCCATTTTCAGCCAAAAACACCAGAACAAAACGGAATTTAACATTTTTAAACCAGCACTTTGGAGTCAATATTTCATGACAAAAGTCTGTTTGCAGTTTTTGCACCACTTTTATTTATTTATTTATTGAGAAATCGGATTACAACCTTTGAGTCAGAGACTCATTTCCAAAGGCTCCACGTCAGTTTACAGTTCATATACAAGAAGCAGTCATTATACAATAATACAATGGGGTAGAGGGAGGAGGACAACGGGATAAACAATGCATGACAAGTATAAGCTGCATACAGAAAGAAGGAGACATGATAAGAAGTAACACAGCATGAACAGGGTTGCTAGTCCTATAAAGGTGGGGTAACTAGACAAGTCCTTCAGGGGACTTGTGAACGTCAGTAATTAGTACGATTAGCAGTTATTGCAAGGTCTATATGCTTACTAGATGATGCGAGCAGTCGTATTGCCAACATTGTCATAAATGCATCACACCAGGGATGGGGATGTTTGTGACCTATTGGTCTAGCAGTCTGGGCAGATATCTACTTGACAGTGGGAACAATGGCAGAGGCGGGTGGAGATGATGTGGTTCTTGAGGGCTGTTTTGAAGGGGCCTAGTCTGGTGACAGAGGTGATGGTCTGGGGGAGTTCATTGTACCAGGAAGGTGCTCTGTAAGAGAAGGACTGCTGTGTCAGGGAGGTTGAGACCCCGGTCCACGTTAATTTACCTGCCGCCCGGGTGTTTGTTGCGGTATGTGCTGCATGGAGGGAGGTTGAGACTCCAGTGGGAGTGAGGCCTAGTTGGATTTTCTTAGTAAGTTAGGATTTTTGTTAGTGCATACAGGGTGCAACTATGGGTACGCTTGTCCATACCAGCAAGGAGCCTACAGGCTTTGTTAATGGCTAGGTGGATTTTATTTAGTGCAGTGTGGTCAGCGGCCAAGTAGACGGAGAGCCCATAGTCTACAAGGGAGAGAACAGAGGAGGTAACAGAAACGTTAAGGGCCTCTGGGGTTAGGCAGGCTTTGTGCCGATACAATCCTATGCGTATATTAACGGTGGAGGAAATATCACTTATATGTCAGTGGAATGAGAGACTAGGATTGAAGGTAATGCCCAGATATTTATAGGTGTAGACCTGTTCCAGCGGGAGGAGGGTTTTGGAAAAGACATGGCTTGGCATTGTGGTCCTTATTCTGACGGTGGGTAAAGAGCATTGATTTGGTCTTTTTTACATTGACCACGAGTCTGTGGTCCATGAACCAGTTTTCAACGTGGTTGAAGGCAAGTTGTAGGAAGGATTGAAGGATTGTGGGATCCAAGTGGGAGGCATACATTACCACATCATCTGCGTAAAGCAGAAGGTTACAGGGACAAGATTTGGGTAGGGTGTTCAGGAAGATGTTGAATAGCAGCAGGCCAAGGACGGAGCCCTGGGGAACCCCCAAGCAGACTGGTAGAGCGGGTGAGAGGGTGCTGTTTATCTTCACACATTGGGACCTGTCTGTGGGGTAACTTGTGAACCAGGCGATGGGTCCAGGGGACAGGCCTGTGTGGCGTAGAGTATTTATAAGGAGGGGGTGGGAGACTGTGTCAAACGCTTTTGACAAGTCAATGAATATGGCTCCTGTTAGCAGCTTTTTATCTAGGGCATTGGGCAGCGAGTTGGAGAACTCTATGAGGGCAGTGGCTGTGCTGTGTCCGGCTCTGAAACCATGTGGTTCCCTGCATAGGATGTTGTGCTCTAGAAGGTAGTCTGTGAGTTGGGTAGCAATGATTTTTTCCAGGACTTTCAAGAATGGAAGGAGTATGGAGATGGGCCTGTAGTTTTTGGGCAGTGTGGGGTCCCCGCTCTTTAGTATTGGGGTGATGGTGGCCACTTTCTAGTCATTTGGGAATTGCCCTAGGCATAGGGAGAGGTTAAGGAGATCAGTCAGGGGTGATAGCACCGAGTCGAGTACCAGGTTAAGGATTCTCATGTCAAAGATGTCTTTGCAGTAGTTTGAACCCCCAATTGCTATTTTTAGGTAAGAACTTGCTTCCTTCATAGTAATGACCCTGAGGTAGAATGGGGGATAGGTGTTGCTGGGTTCAGGTGACTTAGGGGTGGGGTTGAAAAAGTTGCTTGGCAGAACTGTGCTCAGATCAGAAAATGCAGCATTTAGGCTGCTGGCGATAGTGAGTGGGTCCGATGTAGTATTTTTGTTGACAGTTAGCTGGGCGGGGGGAGGCTTCCTGGACTTTCCATTTAGTTCCTTTAGGTTGTCCCAAAACAACCTAGCATTCCCCCAAGATGAGGCCAGGGTGGATTTGTAGTAGTTGGATTTGGCCATCCTAATGGCCCAGGTACACTTGTTGAGAGCTATTTTATATGCCAGCCCATCCGACTGTACACCAGAGGCAGTTGTTTTGCACCAGAGGTCATCATGGCTCTTCAGCTGCTTAAGCAGTGCTGGTGTAACCCAGGGGGCATTTCGTTTTTTGGTTTGTACCTTCTTGAGTGAGGCAAATGTGTCAAATGCCTTACTGAAGGTGTGGGTGAAATATTCAAGGGCAGCATCTATGGATGTGGCACGTCTGATGGGGGACTAGTCACACTGAGCAAGATTTGTCTTTAGCTTAGTGAGGCTTCCTGGTTGAAGACGGCAATGGATGAAACTGTGTGGTCGGGGAGGTTGCCACAGGCATGACCAGGCGAAAAAGATGGGGGAGTGTCACTTAATGAGTCTGGCAGTACAGTTAGGTTTGAGATTCTGTTAGTCGGTGTGTGATAATCTCATAAACCCCTCAAGCTTTGTTCTCGGGGTTTATGGATTCTCACACACCTCGTGTATGTGAAAAAGCCTCATAATACACACCTGCTCAGGCATTATTCTCTATCTAATGTATTGCATACGGAAGATAGATACTGGTTAGAGTTCCAAGGTTCCAAATCCTGTGTTTACTTTCCTGAATGTGTCACCAGCTTGTTCTGCTTACCTAGGCGCACCATCCTGTCACTCTGCCCTTCTTGGCACATCACTAGGGGACATGTTATTTGCCACAGTTTTTTTTAAGTACCGGTGTCTGTTTTCTTGGGTGGCAGCAGGACAGGCAGGCAGCACTGACTACCCTACAACGCCATCGCAAAATGCATTATACATAACAACCACCTCCCGACTGTGATGAACAGGGTGGCGGGTCAGTAAGTTCTCTTGTTCTTCAACTGATCTCATAATTCGTTCAAGTGATTATGGACACCACTCAAAGAACCTGAAAAATGACCACTCACTCATCACAGACGGGCAGGGATTATCATCTGTGTAATGCTCCAAAGCTGTAACCGTTCCCCTAAAACCTTCCTGTACAGTGGGTGTGACTCCTAAACGAGGCTATTCTGGTGTGCAGAATTTCAAATAAAATTAAACAAATAAATAACTACCATGAAACCAGCACCACTCAGAAAGTAGCACACATCTCATTACTCAGTTGGCACTGGTATTCGTGTAACTGACCCACCGTCGCAAGGGTATGATGAAAATGAAATCTGGTTTGAGTTGACCTGCACTAAAAACCACAAAAAGCTGAAAACGTGTTGCTATATTAACTGACGAGCACAGCAGTCAATGCACTTTTATACCTACTGCTCTCTTGCAGTGATAATTCGTACTGCTACTGAAGGCAGAACTTCAGAAAATATACTTCTATTCAGTTTTATAACTAATGGACTTTTGAAATGTTCCACTTTAATCCTGTTTGCCAGAGTCCCTCAGGTCCCAGCACTTTCACCGCTGAAAAAGAAAGCTGTGGGTTTTGGTTCAACACCTGAGACCTGGGCTTACGCTGGCATGGCACTGCAGTACCTGTGTGTGTGTGGGGGCTGTACTGCCAGAATTACCATCTTTTGGATGAGATTTGCAGACAAGTTAAGATCCCATCTTCCACTGGTGGTTGTCCAGGTTGAAGTAAAAGATCTAAAATCACTTTCTGAAACAAGCAGTGGATGACCACAGTTTGCTCACCAACATTCTGTCAGTGAAGTGGGTTCTGCAGTTATCTATTTGGGATTGTTGCTGAGCACTTTAACCGCATGCCGTGATTGCCGGCATACTGTACTATCCCTGGCACTGTCGGTGTCTGACTGACTGCTTTGCAAAGCACCTTGAGACAGTGTGTATGAGAAGCAGTATGCAGTGTCAGGGGCTCAGAAGGTGGCATGCTCACCTCTGGGACCAAAAGATAGGAAGGTCATGTGTTCTAATTCCACACTAGGAACTAGAGCTAATATGCAGAACGGACACTAGTGCAGCATAAGGGGTGCGTGGTACTGCGGAGGTGCCATCTCTCAAATAAGACATTAAATCGAGGTCCCTTCTGCCTGTCTCAGCAATTGTCCAGGTGGAAGTGAAAGGTCCCATGGTACTTACCAGGAGAAATACAGAACCACAGAATTTGTTGGCAGAAAAAGACCACTTGGACAACCCAGTCTGCCCAGATGTTCCCTGCTTAGTCTGTCTCCTCAGACCCTAACTGGTCTCCGATGACCCTCCCTCCTCCCTGCTTGTTTTCTAATATCTCCCTATGTCTAACCCACCAATGCTTGAAGTGCCCACTGTTTTGGGATCCTCCACTTCCGCTGGCTGTCTGTTCCAGGTGTCTACCACCGTTTCAGTGAAGTAGTACTTCCTTGCATCCCTCTTTAAAGTTCCCCATCTCCAACTTCAGTGCATGCCCCCTGGTCATGGTCTTCTTTCTTATTTGAAAGAGACTCCGCATCTGCACCCAGTTCACCCCTATGAGCTACTTGTATGTCTCTATCATGTGCCCTCTCACTCTTCTCTCTTCCAGAGGGGTACATGTTGAGATCCCTCAGTCTCTCTTCATAGGGCTTTTGGTGCAACCCCTGCACCATTTTAGTTGTCCTACTCTGGACTGCCTCTACCCTGTCTATGTCCCTTCTGAGGTGCAGCCTCTAGAACTGGACACATTAGTCCAAGTTCAGTCTCAGTCTCACCAGCAAGTGATACAGTGGCAACACCACCTCCCTCCTCCTTCTGCAGATGCCCCTCCCTATGCACCCCAGCATCCCACTAGCCCTACTCACAGCTCTGTCACACTGCCCTACCACTCTGAGGTCATCAGTTATAACACCAAGGTCCTTACCACCCTCCCATCCTATACGCAGTTCCTGGGTTCCTACATCCTAGGTGCATGATTGTGCACTTTTTGGCACTGAACCCTAACTGCCATGCTCTTGACCACTCTTTGAGTTTCCCAAGGACTCCTGCACATTCTCTGCACCCTATCCTGAATGGTCACTCTATTCCAGATTTTGGTACCATCAGCAGAAAGGCATACTTTCCCTTCAGTTCTTTTGCAGAGTTGCTTATGAAGACACTGACAAAGACCTGTCCCAGTACTGAGCCCTGCAGCACCCCAGTGGTCACTCTCTTATCATTAGGTTAAATGCTGTTAGCTACCACCCTCTGACGCCTATCCATTATCCAGTTATTTACCCAATTCACCAGTCTATATACCACCCCTAGGTTGCTCAATTTCTTTATCAATCCCCTATGCATCACAGTGTTAAAGTGCTTGCTAAAATCCAGATAGGCCACATCCACTGGCCTCCCCTGATCTATTTCCCTGATCACCCAGTTAAAGAACTCAGATTTGTCTGGCATGCCCCCCCCCCCCAATGAATGTGATCCTGCAGCCCACTGGATTCAAGATACTGTACCAGCCTTTCCTTTAGCAGGGTTTCCATTAACTTCTCCACCACTGAAGTGAGACTGACCAGCGACCCCATCAATCAGATGGGGAATGTGGAGGGAGCTATGAGGGTAAGAAAGGGACAAAAAGCATCCTAACAAAAAAAGATAACTAAATTCAGAAGATATTTGGTAGTGGTGCATAAATTAGTTCAACTGATGTCAACAGTTTTGTCTTTGCTACAGACCAGATCCCCTCTTAATCAACAGCACTAACACATGAGAGTCATTTGATATCTTTTATTATAAAATGGATAGAAAAAATGCTGAAAGCAGATTGCTGGAGAGCCTGTTTCACTCATGATGTTATCCCTATCTATCTAAAGTGGTCCCTATCTTCAAAGCTGGTGACCCCCTTTCACCTTATAACTACCGGCCCATATCTATTCTCCTCCACCTTAACAAGCTACTCGAAAAGGTAGTGCATGGCCAGCTGTCTGATTACCTCATTAAATACAACATCTTATGTAGCCAGTAGCATGGCTTCCACAAACACCATAGCACTACCACTGCTTTGACACTATTCACTGACCATATCCTCTCCAATATGGACCAGGGGTGTCCTACTGGTGCGGTCTTTGTGGATCTTTCTAAGGTCTTCAACCTGGTTAACCATTCTATCCTTCTCTCTAAACTGCGATCGATTGGCTGTTCCACTGAGACTACCACTTGGTTTCAGAACTACCTCCCTGACCGCTCTCAGTCTGTGTGCATAGGCTCTACCACCTCTCCTGCCCTGTCAATCTCTACTGGGGTACCACAGGGCTCTATCTTGGGCCCCCTGCTCTTTACGATATTCATAAACTCCCTTCCCTCTAACAGTCTCTCCAGCAAATCCCTACATTATGCTAACAACCTTGTCATTTTTCATAGTGACAACTCCCTTCCTCACTTATGCAATGTTCTTACCCAGAATTACTGTGCTACCCATAACTGGTTTACCGACAACCTAATGTTGGCCAATGCCAAGAAGACCAAAGCCATGCTTTTGGGTCTAGGCCATTCCTTGCCAGGTCTCTTAGGTCTAATTCCTCTTTTATCATACACTCCCTTGATGGCTCTGACCTTGAAATCGTCCCTAATTTCAAATATTTAGGGGTTACTCTGGACCCCTCCACCCTCCTTCACCGACCATATTAACCTCGTTGTCCGTAGGATCAATCAGAAGCTTGGTGCTGCATACCGCATCAAGCCCCACCTAACCTGCGAGGCCCGCTTGGCCATTGCCAGAGGTAACCTTCTCCCTATCTTGGACTACTGTTCCTCAATTTACTCCCAGGTCTCTACTGCCCTCCGATCCAGACTGTCATCTGCCTATAACAGTATATGTCGCTTTGCGCTATCTGCCCCTTATTTCACTCGCCACTGTGACCTCCACCACTCACTAGTCTGGCTCTCCTTGCTTCGTCGATTCGACTTTACCCCGAGATGCTTGATTGACTCTATCATTAGATGCGGCACTATTTTCCCACTCTCCACCATCTGCAAGCACCTACCCATGCCGAGGAGCCTCCGGTCCTCGACTGTTCCTCCCCTTGATACCCCCAGAACCTTGAGGAAAATGGGTGGGAAACACCCTCTCTGTAGCTGCCCTCACACTCTGGAATGGGTTCCCAGCTGCCCTCAGATCCCCTAGCATGCACCACTCTTTCAAGCACAACCTCAAATCTTGGCTCCTCTCCTGTGACACCTGCATCTGTCTGCCCAGGTAACCTCTACCCCCCCCCCGCTCCGTCCCACATGCTACGTCCTGATCCTCCGCCTCTGACCTGCACTTCCTCTCAATTTTGCCAGGATCAGGTATACTAATAGTGAGTGGAGGTGGGGGGGGGGGGTGTTCAATGTTATTCCCGTCTCATTGGATTGTTTATTGCTACTTACGAATGTTTCTTGAATATC
This sequence comes from Neoceratodus forsteri, assembly GCA_016271365.2. NCBI lineage: Eukaryota > Metazoa > Chordata > Ceratodontiformes > Ceratodontidae > Neoceratodus > Neoceratodus forsteri. The sequence goes on along the minus strand of CM057452.1, from coordinate 1,312,769,297 downwards.
TGGTCCCTGCTGTTGGGCTAATTTGTTTACCTGCGCTATTATTATTTTGTTACTTCTACTGCCTGTTTCCTGTATGTACCTCTTGTTCAATGTATTGTACATAACTTGTTGCCACGTTGGCCCAGGTCGTGCCTGAAAATGGTCCATTGGATCAGTGCACTTACCCGGTAAACAAAGTCATAAATAAATAAAATATTCCAGCACAACCTCACAGGGGAAACTACTGCCCACTAAACAGCCTACTGACAACTGTAAACACATAGGCCCAGATATTCAAACTGCGCCAGGCTGTGGCGCAAGCCTGGGCGCTGCTCAACTTTGTTGCGCACGGGTGTGGCCCGGGTGATATTCAACGGAACTGCGCTATGCAGCAACTTTCTCTGAATATCGCACCTAGCCACCCCACTGTGCGTGAAGCGCAGTGGCACTGTGCCAGCGCAAGGGGTCAGAGTGGACGCACTGAGATGCGGTGGGCGCAAGTGCCATTGCGCCATGCACAGCACCTGTGATATTCAAGGGGACAGTCAAATGGGGCCATAATTTATGCAAAGCGCCTGAGGCCATTGCATCTGATTATGGCCCGGTACCTGCTCTGCCATTGCATGCAGGTGCGCCGATTCCCGATGACTTGCGCCTGGCGCCCTGCCAGGCAGCAGCTGTTGGGGACCAACACCCCCTGCAGCCCAATCGCGGGACGTCCCGTAAGGGACAAAGAACGTCCGTTATCCCTGGTGGTCCAGTGGACCGCATGGAGCCCGATCGCGGGCAGCATTCATCCCCCCCCAAAGTCCAATACCCCTGGTGGTCCAGTGAACTGCGATGAGCCCGATCACAGGCATCACTGCCCCCCCAAGTCCAATATCTCTGGTGGTCCAGTGGACCCCGCGAACCCGATCGCGGGCAGCATTCATCACCCCCAGTCCGATATCCTGGTGATCTAGTGGACCCCCACCCACCGCCCACTGAGCCCCACCACCTCGGCTCCCCCGGCGCGACAGCACCCACCCGCCTGCTGCCCGCTGCCCCGACTGACAGCTCGTTAGGGCTGCATGCCCATTGGTTCAGAGCATGAGCCAATGGACGTGCAACCCATACCATACTAGTCGGTCAGATCTGTGAGATGAATTCATTCACATATCTGGGACTGATATCTGACTATGAGCTGCAGCCAGTGTATGCTCTGAAATGCGGAGTGTGCAACTGCCGGCTGTCGGTCGGCAGTGGCAGGCGGCAGCGAGGAATCTACCGCCAACAGCCAGGGGGTGAATGGTGAGGCTCAATGGCGGTGGCAGTCACTAGAATCTCGAGATCTCGAAAGAGTGATGTATGCTGCCATCAACTCCGACGTCCACTGGACCTACAGGATAGCGGACTTGAGAGACCTTGTGATCGCGGGGCATGGGGGCAGGAACAGGTGATGGCCACCCACAGGTGGCAGCTGCTGTGTTGTGCCCTGCAATGCGGCAGCTCACCTGTGGGTGGCAAGCAACTTGCTCCTTTTTTTTTTAGGTGTAACTTTGTGCAGGCGCAGGTAGGGGTTGCGCATGCATAGCTCTGCACGGCCTGGGCTGAATATCGGGCTGTGCAGGTTATGCATGGGCATGCCCCCCCTTCCTGTGCCTGCATACATAACTGATGCACCCCGGCGCATCGGGATTTGTGCAGTGCACTTTTCCCTTTTAAATGTCGCGCAGGCGCATCAGTGGGTTGTGCATGGCGCAACACCGCTGCGCCATGCGCAACCCTTTTGAATATCTGGGCCATAATGTCATCGAGGCACAGGTCAGGAAGCATAGGAAAACCAGGAGCAGTTATAAAATTCGCAAGTAGCATTTTATTGTTATCAATAACAGTAAAATAAAAAATAAAAATTATTCAGAATAACTATTTACAAAGGCAGTACAAGCAGAGAAAACAAAAGTCTTTCATCTAAGGCTATCTCTAATTCCAAGTTTCAGTCTCTCCCACTCACACCCTCTAGCAAAAGCATTGCTGCTCTTTTTATAAGTCTTTGCCTGGAAACTCATTGAGTGACATCCTGTTTCTCACAAAATATGCTTGCCAGTTTCTTTGCAGGTGCAACAAATAGAACATGGTGACCCAGAACTGGCCTCTTGTTGTCTGCAAAAGAGTTTGCAACCAAGCCTGAGAGGAGCTCAAACTGCATCTCAGGTTAACCCCCTAAATTCCAAATAGCTTTTTGCAATCATTTCAACAATATAACTACATACATTTGAAACAAAGGGATCCCAGTTTTGTATAAAGATTCACATATATTTTTATAACCACAGATACTCAAGGGGGAAGAAAAGACAGAAACAGCAAGTGAAGGTAGAGAGATAGTGAGAGGTACAGAATCATGAGACCTTCAGAGTGATCATTTCCTAGGTCTCACAAGAACATTTGGTTGTGCAACCAGACAGACAAGAGACAGAAAAAGAGAGAATAGAACAGATCCTTGCATTTAACTCTTTCCGCATAACAAATGCGGCAGGACCTTATTCAACCCTGTCACACATAATACATCCATTTAATATTCACAATAACGCACTTCAGGATGTGTCACTGGGATAATGCAACTTTTTGGGTAGTTGAAGGCACTCGGCCTGTAACCTCATGCTTCCCAACGAACCCAAGGCGCAACATTATCCCAGCATAACACATGCGCTGGCAAGCCTTAATGCTGAACTGGCCCAACATATGTCTTGTATAATGATGTAATACTACACAAGCCTTTGGGCCAGAGAGGTCCCTTAGTTGCTTGATGAAGTGACCTGTGTTGCCCTGAAAGCTTGTGTACTATAACTTTGTTGTACAAGACACATATATGCTAGTCCAATTAAAGGTATCAAACTGTCCAGTGACTCCATTTTGCTGAGGACTAACATGACTACAAACTTTCTTTCCAACTAATACATCAGGACAGACAGTAGGGTCTTACATGAGCAGCAAACAAATGCTGACAGACTTTGTACTGGGCTGGAAAAATTTTGCTTGAGCTAGCCCTGCTGGTTTCTACTTCTGAAGGCAACATTTCAATAAATACACTAACTGGGCAAGTGGTAAATGTTTGGAGCTAGTAGATTCCGCCCCCAGCTCTGTTGGCTAGTGCTTTAAAACTTTTTTTTTCAACTAAGTAGATATTAAAATGTTTTGTCTATTTGTTTTTTTTTGTTTGTTTTTTTTTTTAATTGCAATGAGTGCCTGCACATCAAAGACACTACCTACACATTCAAGCCTAATGTGACAGTTTTCTCAAGGTTCCGTGGCTACAGCAAAGATTCAGGATGAATGCCCAGTTTAGCCACTGGCTCACTGTGTGAGCCAAATTCGACAGCCTCATCGTGCTTCGGTATTCTCACATATAAAACTGGTATGCCTAAGCTGGATCTCAGCGTGAACACTGTGCTGCAACTCTGTTGTGCTGTCCAGGATAAAAACATGCTAAATATAGGGGACAGCTGATGGGTGGCCATCATGTATTTCTTTTATCTTCATGAGTGGTCAGTGATCTCTCGGCCCTCAAGAGTGGTGAAATCACTAGTGAAGATTCGAGAGGTTACAGACTATGAATGAAGAAAAAATAATTATATCTGAGAGCCACCTATCAGATGTCCAGTTTAAACAATCCACTTTAGTGCTTTTGTACAAACTGTGGCTGCAACACGGTTCAGCAGAGCGGGAGGCACAATGCTCAGTGCAGGTACAGAGTGCTATACCCTACTAGTAACACAAACATAATGACGTACCCTACTAGCAAGATAACAAATTATCTAGCTAGCTGGGGTTTGTGCCTTTGATAGCATTTTTATCTTACTGAGAAAACACTAATGTATATTGCATAAACATAAATATCTCCGAGACATTTATATAAAGCGGTGAAGTGTGCTGGTTGCCAATGCAACTCCAAAACTGTTGCTTGTTGCGCTGTAAACACATGACTTCAAAACCGTTACAGTCAATCAGAATGCAAGATATTTCCTACCCATTGTTGAACTAACTTGTGGGAGTGGGGGTAGGAGTGGAGATGGCTGATTGGGGAGAAATAATTAGAATCCTCAAAACAGCAGTCAAGCGTGATGGCCACAATGTGAGCCCGGACTGGAAAGCCACATAACCCTACCCAGCAGAGCTTTATGGCCTGGAAGCCCAAAGGAAAAAAAAAGTAAGAAGATTAAAAACAGCAACCTGATTAAAGAGGCTTTCAGGACTCATTTATGCTTCACTTTAATCCATATTTCTACAAAGACAACATTCAGCTAATTAGTCCCAATCTTATTGAAAGCAGCTGCTGGGAAGAAGGCCACCTCTGGTCATCTCTTGTTAGCAGCAGGGCTCCTACCATGCAGTATCTATCACACTGCACAAAATACACAGGCATCACAATTAGGTGCCAGTTACTTAGACTGTAATCCTGCCCATTCCAGAGGTGCCAGCAGAGCACATCATGCTCTCATCTGGTCCATGGGCCAGTGGAGCTGTGAGAGTGCCAGGAAGGGAGTGCTCTCAGGAACTGGGAGGGAGAGCTTAGAAGGTAACATTGTGGGTGAACGCATGGTGTCACTTCCTCCACAAGCCGGATGCAGTAGAGAGTGATGCAATTGCATCATGGGTGGTAAGTGGGGCAGGAGGAAAACTGGGGAAAATTGCCTGCCCACACCACTAATGATGACCAGCCCTTCACCGCACTTCAGATGCATGACTTCCGCTCATGTCTCCCCCTTGGCACCCAGCTCACAGTGGATGTTTCTCTTGGGCTGGATGGCCCCAGGTGGCCTGGGCTCCACCATGAAGGGGTAACCTCATGGGGATTCAGGTTCGGGATTCCACTAATCTAGCATGGTAGTTTGTGTCCACCTCCCTCCAAAGTTTTTGTTACCTTTTTTGTGGTGCTTCCCCTTCTCCTTCCTCTGTGAACATGGAACAAAAGTATTTGTTCAGGATGTCTTCTTTTATTTTTTTATTATGCATTTTGGTGCCTAGCCCCCATTAGCTCAGCCCCCAGCTACCCCAGTCCCTGCCTACCCCCGAGACTTACCTCTGGCTTGCGATCCTCCCGGGCTTGCTCTCTACCGTGGGGCCACTGAGCAGGCACGCCCCCAATGGAGACTGACATCAAGGTTGCCAGCAGGACCATTACTGCAAAGTGTTCCGCCCTGGCTTACCCCCCCCCCAAGGCGGGGCCACAGGGATGGGCTGTGACCGGAGGACTGAACTTAGTCACCAAGCAAGTGTCACAGTGGGTACAGTGGGACCAGGAAGCAGGGCATCATCGTCGGGGCCCGCATTTTTCGTGCATTTGTCCCCGGGGGGCGTGTCATACAATGATGTAAGGGCACCAAAGTGCTGACATTCGACATGCCTCCCCAGCAGCTTAGCATTGGTTGCTGCTCCCCCTGGTCTCCACCAGGGGTCAATCAAGCACAAAGCTCTAACCCATCCTCCACCCGGAGGAGGACAGCAAACCACAGGACACGCAATCTGCCTCCCCCAGCTGGCCCTCTGACTCCTTGGGTCCGTAGGATGTCTGTCTTTTCCTGGTTCCCCTCTGCATAGTCCCCCTCTTCCCTTTTTAACCCTGCAATTCCACTCATGGAATTCTTCTTTTCTTTTTTTCCCTCCCGTGCACCAGTGGTGGTGCTCTATCCCAAACCGCCCATCCGCGAGCCTGACCACCCCCAACCAACCTCAAGACCGCCCATGGCTTGCCCCCCATGATGGTGCCGGGAATGGAGCTCCTCCCTCCCTAGAGCACAATCCAAACTCCAGCAGGCCATGGCAGCAGACTAGCAGGATGGGACGAGGTTTCATGACGCTCCCGGCAACCATTTTCTGTTTTTCTGGTGACCCCGCCTCCCTCCCGATGCATGACCCCACGCATGTGGTGGCACGCACATGCTGCAACTGCCAGTTGCTTGTCTTCACAGCCTGTGCCATCCCCCAGCCCCCACCAAAGGGTGACTAACAGGCTGGATGACGATCCCTCCCTTCCCGAGAGAGGAGAGCAGTTCTCCAGACACTCAATCCTCTCTCACCCCTGATGACCACTGATAGCCCAGGCTCATTCCCGAAGCTGGGCCACTGGCATGGCGCGAGGTGTGGCATCCAGCACTTCAACCTCTAGTGCCACCAGGCCGGTGCATGTCTTCCTTTTTTCACTTACATATCTAAAAAATGTTTTGCCCCCTTTCGTTACCTTCTGGCTATTCTCTCTTCAGTTTGCACCTTTGTGCTCCTAATTGCTTTCCCTGCTTCTCTCTGTTCCCCCAATACACCTCCCTATCCTCCTCCCTCTGCATCTCCTTATACCTTTGGAATGGTACCCTTTTAGCTTTAACCTTTTCAGCCACCTCTTTCGAGAACCATAAGCGGTCTCTTCTTTCTCTTGCTTTTGCTGACTTGTTTGACGCACAGGTTTGTTGCCTTTACTATGCTCCCTTTTATCCTCACCCACTGTTCCTTCACTCCATCCAGGTCACCCACCCCTGCTAGGTCATCCCTGCGGCATTCACCCATCTTTTTAAAAATCTACCCTCCTGAAAGCCAGGACCCTCACCCTTGTGTGGTTCGATTCCAAAGCCATCCTTATACTGAACCACACTGTACAGTGATGACTGGTCCCCAAGTGACCTCCCACTTTAACGTCTGTAACGCTTCCTTGTTAGTGAGTACCACGTCCAGTACTGCCCCATCATGAGTGGATTCACTGACTAGTTGCCTGAGGAATGCCCTCTGCAGAAAGTACAGGATGTCCCTGCTTCAAGCAGATAAACAGTACATTTAAAAAAATAACTATAATCCCTTGGTTTGGGAGGAGATTTAGTCTGCCCGGAAATGCTTACAACCAGTGAAGAAGTTTGCTATTATAAACCCACTATGCCCCTAATCCTAAAAACAAAAGAAGTTACCTTTCCCCACAAAACAAATTATGCACTTACAATCAGGTTTTAGTCGACTGAGACCAGCAGGACCACGGTGACGTCAGAGGAGTGTACCTACCCCTGCTGTCTAAAGCTCTGATCCTGGCAGTAACCACTGCCTTCGATGTTGTTGACTTGCTAATCAGCTTTAAGTGGTCCGGCTGCACCAGTGGAGTCTCACTGGGGAAACCATGCACATCCATCCACTAGTGGTTTAGGCTCTAGGGAGGATGACTGCCATGGAAGCAGTTCTTGGCAAGGAGATCAAGAACTGTCCCCCAAGCAGCTCAAAATTCTTGAGAGCTTCCTTAGCTTCTTGGAAGGTTTACAATGTCAGGGAGGGGACTTTCGTTGTAGTACACAATTGTTCTTCCGCCCCAGTCAGGCTATCACAGATGGTGGCAGGTTTCCCACACTGGAGTTCAGTGACAGCCCAAACTGGTAGAAAAGGTCTCTGGTCTCCTGCGGGTCTGCCTGTCTCCTCCCAGGAGCTTGATAATGGGAACACTGTCACCAATAATGGCCTGCAGTCACAAGCTGAGCCGGAAGCGAGGCCACAGAACCCGCTGCTGGGCCCCTGTAAGCCAGTTCTGGCCTTCCCTTGATCACCTGAACACACAGATCCTCGGTGGACCGTGTGAGCATGATGCAGCATCAATAGTGGTTACCTGCAGTGTGAGTAGGGCCTCGGCAGTGTATGCAGGCATTGTACCCATTCATGACCGACACAGTAAAACCATTAAACAAAAAAAATCCTCAACATTTTAAGCTAAATTTTCTTTTCTGGTCAATTGGGTTGATGAAGAAGTGTGTTGGAGACATTAAGCGAAAAATAAGTTGCTCAGAAAAGCAAAACCAAGTTGAAAAAAACTTATGAAATAGCCAGAACTATCGAAAACTAAATCACAAACAAGAGTTATGAAGGAGCTGACATGTTTCTTCCAGTGGAAAGCAGGATCTGAGTGCTAGTAGGGTTGGAGACCAGAAGACATGTGATTGGATTGTAAGAGACAAGCATGAAGACTGTTTCTGGTCACTGAGCAAGTTCAGTGGATTCTACTTCAGTGTGAATAGTGAACTGAAGCTAGGTACTGTACTGTAGTTAGAATAGTCCATTGAACTGTACGCTATGCAATTCAATGTTTTGATGAGTTTACAACATACAGTAACTACAGGAATTCCCTTTTCAAACAATGCAACCCTTATGGCATTCAGTCCATTACCAAGATAATCTAAACAGAGCCTTCAAAGCCGTGACTCAGTCCGTTTTATAAGGTGTTTGCACCAGCCTTAGGCGGTTTCTGGTATTCAACTTGCAGAAGCTACCCACAAAAATGTATTCTCAAGCCCACAAAGTTACAAACATCAGGGAAGAGCTTGAACAGGTGAGTAATGTCTGCTAATGTGTGTGTGTGTGTGTGGGGGGTGCCATGCACTGTTTCCAAAATATACTAGCAGACACTGCCCTTTGTTTTTCAGTATGACTCTTCCCTTCCCATCGCACTCTGATTGACCTTTTATCTTATTATTTTTATTTACTGGATTTTACTGAGTGGGTAGGCTCACTGAGACATGTGTCCCTTTTTCAGGAGAGACCCAGATTCATTACATATCTAGCTCAATTACTATAGCTATGAATATCTATTCATAGCTAGGAATATCTAATTGCAGATCTAAGAATATGAATGATATATCTAGCTAAATTATTATATTTGAACCGTAATCATGACGTGTAATTGGTACTGTAATGTGAGGCAATAATTTGTGGCTAGCAATAAGGGAAGTGGAACTGCATGCCTCAGTGGACAATGACTGGGAAATTCACTGGCCCAACAGACTTTTCCACAAGCCCAACTGATATCCTTCCTTAAGTGTCACCTTCTCCAATATAAGCCGAGTTAGTAAATGGAAGATGTTTCTATCTGTACCCAAAATCTGCTGACCACCAGCAGTTGGGCTCGTGGTCTGGTGCCAGTTTCGACCAGAAACCTTAATGGGAAAGGTACACTTACAGACTTTCACAACTTGAAGCTTGATTCAAATCCTGGCTCATGTCACAATGAAATATGTTTTGGCTGGTATCAACAAGGGTGGTCATATTTTATTAATGTTGTTATCTGTAACCCCTAGATGGCGCTATCCCAGGGGCTACTACCCCTGCCTGATTTGCCACTAACAGGTTGAGGGGCCTGGATCCAATGGCGGGTGCCTCCACCCAGAGGTCAGGGTTTACAATAGTTAAACTAACTTGGTCACAGCCCTCTGGGACACTGCAACCCCCCTTTCTTCCCACTAGTGGCCCGCACAATACATCAGAATTACCTTTACAGTATACACTTACCCCCAGGACTGGTTCCGGCACTGGGACCTCCTGTGAAATAAGATACAGTGCAACAATCACAGTACAGTACTTTAACATAGACAAATACCTCAGGCAGTATAACTTTGCTGAAACAAGCAGCTCTGATTTATTTAGGGGGATATAACAAGGACAGGGGGAAATCAGGTTAATTAGCTTATCACTCTACTCATCTACCTATGGCTCTGTGCACAGGCCTATCCCTATCAGTTACTGTCCCTGGGTACCCAAGCCCTAGTGGCTAGTCCAAACCGTGGCAGCTGGTAGGGGCCCTTTCACACAGAGAAAAGGAGAATTAAACAGTCAGCAGTACAGTAATTCCATTTGGATTTAATGTGGCAATTCAACAGGGAGCGACCCTGAATTAGTACTCACGACCTCCACATAAGATAGGGTCCTTCAATGTCAGCAGGGCTACTCTTGAGCTCCAAGAGACTCCTCACACATTTATATGGTAAACAGTCACAGGCAAAAGTCACTTAATGGTAGCAGGATTCACTTGAGGTACACAAACCTCTTCACACATTTATATGGTAAAAAGAAAGCACTATACCAGGCAGGCTGCATCTGTATCCCGATCGCAATTACTGCACAATACCCGGGAGAACACACAGCAGATTAAGTTCCTGACAGACCGAGTGCAATTTTCAGCAATTCCTCCAGTCTTCTACAGGGTGAGCCTGGTTTCTACTCTTCAGATATCCTTTGATTCTCTCTTCACAGGGACAGTTCAGTCCTAACAAGCTGCAGACCGGAACTCTGGACCTTACACATGTTTTTGACTAAAACTGTGCACTGAAGGAGCACAGGGTTCCTTTCCCTTCACTGCCAAAGCTCAACTGAAACTCCCAACAGACAAAACGGGCACTTCCTTTGAGTTCCTCCCAGTTCTTGACTGGATTGGCTGTCACTCACAAACTAATTATGTCTGTTGGTCCAAAAAGGCACTGAAGTCTAAACTACATCTCCCAGAGTCACTGCCCATACAATCCTCTTGTGGCTGGCTCAGATTATGAGTCCAAGTTCTGATTCGTCCAAGCCACCATTTTAGAGCTAGCTTACCCCACACTGATTGGTCCAGTTCAGCAGTTCAAAACCAGAATGGGGAACTAGGCAGACACAGTTCTGACTGCAAAGAAAGCAGGTTAGACAAACTGTAATTTCATTATTACTGTAAATGATTTCTGGCAAACAGTTACATCTTTCAGATAGGTTCCCTTTGCACTCCTAGTGACTGCAAAAATGGAGTGAATTGGCAGCAGCTCGACTGGTACTCAAACAGAGAAGCACACAGTCCCCCATACAAACTAATTATGTCTGCAAGCAGACAGCTCTTAAAGAGACAGTACCAGAGGTTCTAAAAACACTCACTGATAAATGGCTTACACGCCAGACACCATTCAGGCTTGGAGCATTCAAGCAAGCTCCTGGAAGTCTTTTGGGAAACCCCATTTGCAGGGGGGTTATACCCTTCCTGGCCTGGGAAAGCTTGACGTCCGCATCAAGCAAGTACCCCCATAAGTTTCAACTGCAACCATATACATTTGCATTAGGCTCACACATGTAATCATCAGTCAATATATCATTTTACCAAAGAACACATTTCTGAAACATTGCAGTATGTCACTCTTTACACAGTATTACACACACATTGTACCATAACTCAAGTTATTACCTCTTGTATATGAAACCTGAAGAGAGGGGGCCCTTCCCTATCAGTTACCTTGGGGCTGGACCGGGCAAGGGCACCATACTAGAAGGCAACACAAGTAACTTGGAGTTAGCACTGACGTCAGTTTGGGCAATGAGCTCGGGACACATACACTCCTTTATGGACAACATTGAGAGGCAAATCCACAGGCCTCCCAAGGGAATCATAACTGAGGTGCACCACAGGCTTTACAGCTCGACCAGTCTTTCTAGGGGAACTGTTACAGTCTCTGCACTCTGAGCCTCATTTTCAGCATTGTCCTCACTTGTCAGGGAGTCTCCATGGGGGTAGAGGCTAGAACTTGGGGCACTTTCAGCTCCAGGAGTTGCAGTTTCTGAGTCCACAACATTTGGCTCGCATGGAAGCTTTCGGACACTGGCAGTGGACTGTCAGGGCACTCAAAATACTCTTCTTGTTCTGGTGTATCACCAGTCTGCCCCAGTCTATCATTTTCCTCCCTGAAAGCTCAAACAGTTCAACCATGCACAATGATTCCATTTCATCTGATCTGATGCTTTGCACTTCACTTTCTGGGAGCATTGGCTCCAGGGAAGAAGCTGGGGGCTTGGACAGTCCAGAAGGCCCAGCTTCATCTCCAGTATTGACTAGGGATTGCCCGAAACAACTGACTCAGTTCGTAAGAAGGATAGTATTCAAAGTCACTCTCACTTTCTTCGATATGGACTGACAGTCATGCTCAACTGGGACTTGTGGAGGGAACACTTTAACTTTGCTTCTGTAGGTGCAGACTTTCTTGATCTTTTCTTAGCAGCAGCTCTAGTCACTGGTCCAGAGGGGGCATCTTCTAGGGGCTCAGACTCAATTAAGATTTGTCCAATGGGCAGTAAATGATTTCTATGCATTGTTTTTACATCTTTTGAATTATTCTCAGGCCTTACTTTGTACACTGGCAGATCATCTAGTTTGCCCACTACAATGTGAGGGAGATGGTGCCATCTGTCAGCAATCTTGTGCTTGCCATGCAGTCCCAGATTTCTTAGCAATACCCGATCTCCCTCCTGGAGTTCCTGTGCTTTCACCTTTTTATCATACCTTTCTTTGTTGGCCAGATTTCTTTTGGCAGCCATGGTTTGAGCCAGTTGGTATGCATGAGTTAGCTGGGCCTTTAACTTTTGCACATACTGTAAATAGTTGTCAGCTTGAACCCCATCAGGACAGACCCCAAAACACACATCTACTGGTAGTCGAGCTTCTCTTCCAAACATCAGAATGGATTCTTTGTGGAGCCCCATAGTGAACAAAAAAGTTTTCTACAAGTACTTTGGCCACAGTGGATGCTTTCTGGTCTTTGGTGGGGAAAGCTTGGGCATATCTCGTGAAATGGTCAGTGACCACGAGCACATTACTGATATTTCTTTGATCTGACTCCAAACTTAGAAAATCAATACAGACCAGCTCCATGGGTGCACTGGTGGTTATGTTAACAAGGGGGGCAGCCCTCTGGGGCAAAGCTTTCCTCTGTAAGCAGCGACTAAAGTTTGAATGTGTTGCTCCACATCAGCCCCCATCTTAGGCCAATAGAATCTGGATCTCACCAAGTCAAGTGTTCTGTCTATACCAAGGTGCCCCATGTGGTTGTGCAAGAACCTCAAAACTGAGTCTCGAAGGCAGGGGCAGCACTAGTTGTTGTTTGTCTACTTGTCCCCTCTGTCTACTGTTTCTCTGTATAACAGTTTATTGATCAGTTTCAATTTAGGACCTTCTTTGTATAACAGTGCAGTTCTCAAATCAGTGGAGCGTAATTTGGACACATCTTTTCCTGCATAGAGGGCTTCTAAAGCTGCTTTGATCATGGGATCGGGGATTGAGCCCCGAATACTGTCATTGTCCAGCTGAGGCAGTGCACCAATGTCTATTGCAGAAAAGTGGCAATAAGCAGCAGGTATGCAATTCTCAGATGGTCCCAAACAATCCACCATGCAGTCCACTCGTCCGTGGACATTTGTTCCTCCCTGTCAAACTTCCGGCAGAGTGCCGAATGTCAGGTTCTGCCAATCGGACCCAATCATTCTGGGGAACAGGCCTCTTGGAGAGAGCATCAGCATCTATGTGGTTCAGACCTGCTCGGTATTGAGAGCATAGTCATATGTAGATAATGCAGAAAGCCACCTATGGCCAGTGGCATCCAACTTAGCTGAGGTCTGCACATAGGTTAAAGGATTATTGTCGGTTTTTACTAGTATTTTAGCCCCATACAAGTACTCATGGAATTGGTCAACAATAGCCCACTTCAAAGCTAGAAACTCTAACTTATGTACAGGATAGTTCTTTTCGGATGGGGTCAGACTTCTACTGGCAAAGGCCACTGGTCTCAGGCCATTCTCGTGCTCTTGGTACAACACAGCCCCCAACCCTTGCAAGCTAGCATCAGTGTGCAGGACATAAGGTTTTCTTGGATCGGCATAGGCCAGCACTGGAGCATGGGTAAGTTGATAAATGATCTCATGAAAAGCAGTCTCACAATCAGGAGTCCAGCGGGCCCCAAATACTTCACTCGGATGAAAATACACTCTTTCAGTCTTGAGGGGCTGACTTTTGGTATTTTTGTGGGTTGGGGGATACCCTTGAGTAAGGTTAAGTAAAGGCGGATCACTCTTGAATAGTCCTTGATGAAGCGCTGATAATAACCACAGAATCCCAGGAATCTTTGCAGTTCTTTTAGATTTTTGGGCTGCGGCCAGGTGGTCAAGGCCTCAACTTTACTTGGGTCGGTCTCTATTCCCTCGGTGGATACTATGTGTCCAACATACTTTACTGATATTTGAAATAATTGACACTTATCAATGGACAGTTTAAGGCCAAAGTCCTCCAGTCGGTCCAATACCTTAAATAATCTGCTCTCATGTTCCTCCAGTGAGCTGCCAAACACAATAACATCATCTAGGTATACCAGGCACTCCTAGTAAGTTCATGTCCCCACTGCACGCTCCATCAATCGTTGAAAAGTGGCTGGGGCACCTGAAATCCCTTGAGGCATCCTCATGAATTCATAGAAGCCAAGCGGACAGATAAAGGCTGTCTTTTCACGGTCCTCTGGGGCCATCGGGATCTGGTAGTACCCACTGCGGAGATCCAGCACAGAGAACCACTTGCTCCCGTTTAGGCAGTCCAAAGCATCCTGAATGCGGGGCATTGTGTACTGATCAGGGATAGTCCGCCGGTTTAAGGTGCGATAATCCACACACATCCTTACTGTTCCATTCTTTTTCCTCACTACCACAATGGGGAAGCATAAGGCTTCTGGATTCTTGTATTACACCAGCAGCTAACATCTCTTGCAGATGCCGTCTCACATCATCTTGTCAGCAGGTGCCAGGCGTCGAGACCTCTCACGAAATGGTCTTCGTCATGCAGCCGGATATTGTGCTCAGCTCCTTGCACGCATCCTACATCCCATTCCTTTAAAGAAAACACCTGGTCTCTCTGGGCAAGCTTCTCACTGATCCTCACTTTCCATTCAGCTGGCAGCGGGGAGTCGCCGAAATCAAACAAGTCAGGCATTACTCTGTCATTTTTCCTTGAACTCTTGCTGCTGGGTAGCACTGCAGTGTCTGCAAAATGCACATTAGCCAGGATGCAACCTCTATTTACTCGAATGTCTCTTTCAGACACATTATGAACTTGGACCATTACCCTTCTGGCATAAGCATGGGCTCTAGCGGGCAAAATACTAGGCTTGACCAGCAGTCCCTCTGGCAATTTTCCATCGCCTGGTGCATCCAACATTAATATTTTATTCTTAACATCCTTTCTGATACGGACCTCTCCCTGTAAGGTACACTGGGCATTTGGCGCCAGGATCAGAGACTCAGGATCCTTCTTCCATACAATTCCGACCGGTTCCTCTGGTTCTATTTTTTCAGCATCTCTCTGTGCCTCATAGGCCTTCTTAATTAAAGCCGGAACTCTTAAAGCTCTACTAGTCTTTGACCCTGTTTTCATAACACAACTGTGCCAGCCTTCGAACATATGAGCATTTGTTCCAATCAACAAAGGGACACCATCATACAGTCCAGTGGGGGACACACTAAGGCTAGGGTCTCTACTTGTTCGGCCACTCCAGCCACGGAGGTGGGGAAAGACAGCCAAATTCGGATATACCCGGAATAGGGGTAGGCCTTCTCACTCAACCCCCATACATGCAGTCCTTCTAATGGTTGTAAGGTTACGTCTGACAAATGCTTCTGATACCAATCTTGGAACATAATTGTCACTTGGGAGCCACTGTCTAATACAGCTCTTGTAGACACTCCATTCACCTTTACAGTGGTCTCCATGGAGGGACCCACTATTCTGGACCAGTCTGGAGAGGCGGTAGTGGGGGCCTGGGCAAAGGACCTTGCCACAAAGGACATGAATTAGCATTTTGGTGCCCTCACTGGGATCATGTCGTGCACCTCTTAACCACTGATTTGTTCTCGAAGCTCTCCTTGTAGCCTATATGCAACTTTGTCAGTGTCTTTTGGGACTGGCATTCCTTTTCATGTGCCCATCTTTCCCACAATTATAGCAAAACATATTTCTGGAGTTTGAGCTGGCGAGGCGCCACACTGGGAGCCAGAGCAGGGTATTACTAACTGGAAACCTGGGTGCCATCTCTGTCTGCGCGTGATAAGCATTTGGAGACATCTCGTCAGTTTCTCCACTTCCATGGTCAAGGAATTGAGTTTGGAGCTGTTATCAGCAGGAGATACATGGGTGGTATCCCCACCCCATAGCGAATGCAGTCGGATATAGGTCAGAGCCCGTGCTTGCAGGTGTGGCCTTCATAAAGGGACTGTTTTGAATTCCCGGATCTCTCTCAACAGTTCGCCCCATTGCGGCATATCTTTTCCTTGCCAGAGCACTCATTTACTGCCAACCTCTGCCCTGAACTTCACTTGATGGGTCACCTCAGTCACTCGGGTCGTAGCCGCAGCTATTGGTGCAGGTCCCTCCAGGTCGTCTTTTCTCAACTCCTCGAATTTCTCTCATTAACTCATCATAGGAGGGTGGGATTCCAGTCGATCTGCCAGGTGTAACTGAAGCAACAGCAGTTCTGAGAAGGGGCAGACTTAAGGATCCTGTCCAGCCTGGTTCGGTCCAGTTCAATCGCTGGCAAACTACCTTTTCTGAGGCATTCTTGCAACAATTTTCCAGCCGAGATACATACACAGACAACAACTCCCTTGGTACTGTTGTGCATCTCTTACCTCCACCATAGGTCCTCATCAGAATCTGGGCTCCCATACACATTCTCCAGGGCCTCAAGATAGGCCTGTGCAGTCACTTCAGGGTTACTGGCCCGTTTAGCACGAATGGTAGCCAGGGCAGGACCTCGGAGGCTCTCACTAACCCTCTTTCGGCTTTCGGCCTCCGAGCATTGCCATTCTAGCACTTGGGGGGCAACATAGTCTATCCAGGTCTCCCAGTCATCCTCCCCTTGCAGGGTGAGGGAGGGTGCCAGAGAAGATCCTCAACCTTCGGTAAGAGTCGTGACTAATGGCAGGTGCAGAAATTGGAGTCTGCATTGGTTCAGCTACCATTACAGGCACTGGAGCGGGAGAAGGTGTTGGGGGAAGAACACCCCCAGGTGGCAAGAATAGTTTCTTCAAGTCCTCCACAGTTTTCCCTTCCCCCAGCAACCATTTAGCAAATTTCTCCTCAAAAGTTTCAGATAGTGGTGGGGGCTCATTCCCCCCCGGGTCTTTACTGTCCTTAGTTATCACTCTCCAAGCAGTGAGGGCTCCCTCTGGGGTAATGGTCTGTGGCACTTTGGAGCTATCTATGGGATCCTTAAACTCTACTAGGGCCAGGAAAGTGTGGGTGAGCAGATTAGCATGCCGACCCACCACCACAGGGTTTGTAAACCTTCCACCTTGGAAAGTACTCCCTGCACAGTGTCCGTATTGATACCCAGGGGATGTCCAGGATAAGCATAGCATTTTGGGGTGATCTCCTCCCCAGTACACCACTCCACCAGCCGGTGCACAGCCACTTCTGTCGGGTACCCATTTTTTCTTAACAGTGGTTCGTAATATGGCCACTAGAGGACACACAATCCCAGCGGTGAGCCTCCAAGATGTAACCCCTAGATGGCGCTTATCCCAGGGGCTACTACCCCTGCCTGATTTGCCACTAACAGGTTGAGGGGCCTGGATCCAATGGCGGGTGCCTCCACCCAGAGGTCAGGGTTTACAATAGTTAAACTAACTTGGTCACAGCCCTCTGGGACACTGCAACCCCCCTTTCTTCCCACTAGTGGCCCGCACAATACATCAGAATTACCTTTACAGTATACACTTACCCCCAGGACTGGTTCCGGCACTGGGACCTCCTGTGAAATAAGATACAGTGCAACAATCACAGTACAGTACTTTAACATAGACAAATACCTCAGGCAGTATAACTTTGCTGAAACAAGCAGCTCTGATTTATTTAGGGGGATATAACAAGGACAGGGGGAAATCAGGTTAATTAGCTTATCACTCTACTCATCTACCTATGGCTCTGTGCACAGGCCTATCCCTATCAGTTACTGTCCCTGGGTACCCAAGCCCTAGTGGCTAGTCCAAACCGTGGCAGCTGGTAGGGGCCCTTTCACACAGAGAAAAGGAGAATTAAACAGTCAGCAGTACAGTAATTCCATTTGGATTTAATGTGGCAATTCAACAGGAGCGACCCTGAATTAGTACTCACGACCTCCAAATAAGATAGGGTCCTTCAATGTCAGCAGGGTTACTCTTGAGCTCCAAGAGACTCCTCACACATTTATATGGTAAACAGTCACAGGCAAAAGTCACTTAATGGCAGCAGGATTCATGAGGTACACAAACCTCTTCACACATTTATATGGTAAAAGAAAGCACTATACCAGGCAGGCTGCATCTGTATCCGATCGCAATTACTGCACAATACCGGGAGAACACACAGCAGATTCAGTTCCTGACAGACCAGTGCAATTTTCAGCAATTCCTCCAGTCTTCTACAGGGTGAGCCTGGTTTCTACTCTTCAGATATCCTTTGATTCTCTTCACAGGGCCAGTTCAGTCCTAACAAGCTGCAGACCGGAACTCTGGACCTTACATGTTTTTGACTAAAACTGTCACTGAAGGAGCACAGGGTTACTTTCCCCTTCACTGCCAAGCTCAACTGAAACTCCCAACAGACAAAACCGGGCACTTCCTTTGAGTTCCTCCCAGTTCTTGACTGGATTGGCTGTCACTCACAATAGACTGCTCCTGTTGGTCCAAAAAGGCGCTGAAGTCTAAACCACATCTCCCAGAGTCACTGCCCATACAATCCTCTTGTGGCTGGCTCAGATTATGAGTCCAAGTTCTGATTCGTCCAAGGCACCATTTTAGAGCTAGCTTACCCCACACTGATTGGTCCAGTTCAGCAGTTCAAAACCAGAATGGGGAACTAGGCAGAAACAGTTCTGACTACAAAGAAAGCAGGTTAGACAAACTGTAATTTCATTATTACTGTAAATGATTTCTGGCAAACAGTTACATCTTTCAGATAGGTTCCTTTGCACTCCTAGTGACTGCAAAATGGAGTGAATTGGCAGCAGCTCGAGTGGTACTCAAACAGAGAAGCACACAGTCCCCCATACAAACTAATTATGTCTGCAAGCAGACAGCTCTTAAAGAGACAGTACCAGAGGTTCTAAAAACACTCACTGATAAATGGCTTAAACGCCAAACACCATTCAGGCTTGGAGCATTCAAGCAAGCTCCTGGAAGTCTTTTGGGAACCCCCATTTGCAGGGGGGTTACATATCTGTGTTTCCTTTTGCAACAAGCATTACTGTCTCACCAGTCTAAATGTTAGAATTGTAGTTATATTAGGACTACATCAAATGTCTGTTTTTCAGATTTTTTGTATACAGTGCCAACTGGGAGGGCTATGATGCAGTGGCACTGCTTTTTAGTAATACTCCTTATACTGTACACAGTGGTTCCAATGCACTTAATACCAAACAGTTAGTGTCATCCTCCAGCAACAACTCTCTTACAGCACCCCCCACCCCCCAAATCACAGTTTGTTTTATTCTCTGATGGTCCCAGTTGGACACTGGACCCATAAAGTAGTTGGGGAGAGAGGGCCAAATTGTTTTATTCCCGGATGGGCCAGGCGAGGCACCACATCCCCCTTCCACTGTCCATAGTCCCATGGCTTAGCTTGCAGCTCAGTACCCCCACAGATTTCCAGGCAGGGTCAGGATGGGGAGGGCTATGCCCTCCCCCCGAGGTCCAAATCCAGTCGTTGCCGCAGGCTCCGGTGACATTATGGGTGGAGTTGTGGCGCATGGGCTTCATTAATTCCCACTGTGCCATTCTATTTTTCCACCATAATTTTTATCCTGGCCCGGAGTCATGGCATGCGGTGAGCACATGCGCATGGAGGCATGAATGCGTGCCTGGCCCACTTCCCCACCCATCCATCCAATATTACATCAGCCTCCCGACATCCTTGCTCCGACATCCTGCCTGCAACAGTTGTCAGCCAAGACAGGGGTAACCTGCCACCCCAACCAAGGATAGGACAACTGCCTGGCAGCTAGCTCATTCTTACTCCCACCCTCCCCTCGCTGACCCACAGCAACTCAAGCTTGTTGCCAAATTTGGGTCGTCAGCATGGCACAAGGTAAGGCGCTTGTCAGCGCCTCAGC
The DNA here is from genome assembly GCA_016271365.2 of Neoceratodus forsteri. Taxonomy (NCBI): domain Eukaryota; kingdom Metazoa; phylum Chordata; order Ceratodontiformes; family Ceratodontidae; genus Neoceratodus; species Neoceratodus forsteri. The sequence goes on along the minus strand of CM057452.1, from coordinate 1,312,749,633 downwards.
CTTCAGCACCACTGGGCTGGCTAGATAAATTTCTATTTTTTATTCCCTGACAGTCTCGGTTTGTCCCTGGACTCATGAGGTAGTTGAAGTGGAGGAGTAGGGACAGTTTTTTAATTCTCTAATATAGAGAAAAAAAAAAACAGATATGTTGCAGGTGATACCTTTTATTGGACTAACAAAATTATTTGAGAAATAATTTTGTTACTCCAACAAAAAGTATCACCCACAACATACCTGTTGTTTTTTTTTTCTCTACATTGTTGACTGGACTAACACGACTTCCACATTTCTTCTTTAATTCTCTAACAGATCATGTTGGGTACTGGACCCGTTAGGCAGTTTGGGGAAAGGGCCAGATTTTTTTTAATTCCCCGGTGGGTCGGGCTACTCAACAGACTCATCAAGTTGTTTGGAGAGGTGACCAGATTTTTTTATTCCCTGTCATGCCAGGTTGGGCACCAGACATTCTAGTCTATTCTATTTTATTTTAGAAAACAGGCTTGAAAAATAAAGCATGCTGATTGTCTGAAAGCCCTGTCCAGGCATGCACTGATTTTTCAACAATGCTCGCTAAAAAACGAGTGTCACTTTGGGGTGCCCCATTACTTAGGGTATTCTTGGGTCACCCTGAATTTTGTAACTCATCAGCTGCCATTTTTTTCCCCTACTCACTTAGTGGGCGAGTTGGCAGCCAGCCAACCCCCCAACCGTCTCAGTTTTGTTTATAAAAAACTGCCTACTGTTTCCATACAGCACAATTACTCCCAACCACAGAAGACTTCAGAGTTATCTATCGTAACTGCTTAAAATTTCCTTGCAGCTTCAGCACAGAACTCCTGCTTGGTCACACACATCCTTGATGGCGATTCACTGGCAAACACACAAAAGCTGCAAACAAGAAACCGGCAAATGAGATGTCTCATCACATTTTTAGTTATCGCCACAAATAAAAGAAAGAGCACTGCTCAGTTAAACATGAAAAAAAATAATTTAGACCACTGCTGTCCGTAATTGTATGTCTGAGTCTCAACATCCTTAGTTTAATGAGGCAGGGTTGCGCAAGGTCACACACCTGACTGACAGCCGTATCTTCTGATCACCACAAAAAAAATCTTTCAGGAAGGGCAGAGAACGTAACAAGAACTGCTTTCTTCCACACAAACACGATGGCAAGACACTGCTGGGGGGACAGTGTACAAGACAGGACAGTTTACAAGTGGGGGGTAGTAGAAGAGAATGTCTGTGTGACGTCTGTGTGTGGGGGGGGCAGGAGATGAAACAGCACACAAACGGAGGGACTTTCTCAACAAAATAAAGGTTTATTTTAAAAAGGTTAAAGGTGATTTTCTCTGTTATACACACATGCTCATTTTATAAGCACAATAATACCCTCCTGGGTAGGCAGTATTGGGCAATACCAGATGTTCCAGGAGCTATAAGGCCCTCCGTCTGTGGCGTAGGGCCTCATTACACCCTGGGTTGTCTGATACTGCCCAATACTGCCCACCCTGTCGGGTATTATTGCTTACCTGCTCTGTTCTATGCCATGCCATTCTATTCTACATTCCTTTCTACATTCCTTGTGCTACCAGTACGGAACTCCTGTGCCTTCTAAAACATTTTGGGATACAGTGTATATGAAAGTTGGTTAAGTGTTTTTCTGCAAATTGTCTCACCCTGGCCCCCCTCTTGCTCCAGCAACTGATCTCTAACCCTCCTTCCTTATTTTTCCTATTCCATGGCCAGGCAGCTAGGACTGACTAGAAAACTCAGCTGTTTTTTTCATTCAGCAGAGAGATTGGAAGAGATACTTCCTAGTTCCTGCAAACATCAAATGGTGCAACAGCTATGCTATTCTTTGTCCTTTTGCATCGCTACTACTTAATAGCAAGAACACTCTCGGTTTATATAGGCACTTTCATTTTTCCACACACAAAAAAAAAAAAACATCAAGGATAACTTTCCATTCACAAAGTGATGCAGACAGACAGTGTTTTAGTACTTCTTCTCTGAGCTCTTTCATTGTCATTCCTGTCATCACAGTTGGTGGGGGGCCAGGCTAAACAACCTGAGGACTTCTTCAGTGTATCACCTAGGTGAGCTGCACATTCACAAGAGCAGCCCCACTTGCTCAACAGGTTCTCAGACATGCACTCTCCTCCTTGCAGCCATCAGAAAGTTAGCAAAGCACTGCAGACAGTTGCATGGAGCAACAGCAAGGCACAACACTCACTCACTCACTCACTGACAGCCATAAACAGACATGTCCCAGTCTCCCAATTAATTTCAATGGGACTGCCGCAAAACACTTCCTGACTTTGACCCCAGTAGGAACTTGTTGCCTGCTATGCAGACCAAAACTAAAAATGTGCAGCTCAATCCATGTGGACAGTAGTTCACAAGACAACACCACCCATGCACACACACACACACATCTGCGTCACGCCTACAGACACACTTCACCACACCTTGCGAAAGTAGTAATCGGTGCTCAAAAGGGAAACTGGGCTGAACAAGCAAAGAAAACGTATTATTAAAGAAAGACCTGTGCTAGTCACTGTGAACACCTTTACACCAGGAATCCACTAAAACGAGATGCTGAAATCCCAGTCAGGCTATCCTAGGTGAATTCACTGTGGAAAAAAAAAATTTAATACAATTATACACTGGTCCTGCCTTTCACATATGCATCTGTGCCACCAAGTTCCAGCAGTTGCTGACAGAAGAGATGAATTACTGTAAGCTCTAGATCAGGGACGTTGCGATTGATGGCAAACCAATAATAATCCCTGCTCAACTCAGCAAATACGACGTGCGTCACGGAACAACAAGCAAGAAAACAAAAACCAGCACCAAATGCTACTAGCAAGTAATATGAAAATGTAATATGATTTAACAGGCATTTTAAAACAACATCTGTGTAGCCGAGGATACAAACAACTTCCCTACCGGTTCTGCACCAACCTGCATCTTCAGTGAAATTAATGGTGACATCTTTGCTCCTTGTAAAACTTGACTGGTTAAGTTTCAACCAGTCAGGTTTTACTAGGCGTAAAAATGTCACCCTTCCCATGCCATTACCAATACATACACTGAACAGCGTGGGTGCTATGCACCAGGGGACAGTTTTATTAGTTTACAGATTATGGGAAAATTGATTTTTGGGGGTGCTGGTGGGAGGAACACAGGAACATAGGAATCGCGTTGGAAGATGCGGACTGCATGATCCATCTAGCCTGCCCGTGTTTCTGCCCCCCTCTCTATTTAGACTGCACCCTGATGTGTCGCCAGTGTATGTCCCATGCGAGTTTGAACTCGCATATTGTCTTGGATTCCATCGCCTCCTGAGGCAGGCTGTTCGTTCCATGGGTCTATGACCCTTTCTGTAAATAAGTACTTTCTGAGGTTGCTTTTAATCCTGCCTCCCACCTGCCTTGGGGAGATGGTGGTGGGGACGGGGGCTGGGTGGGTGTTATTAATCTGAACCATGGGGTCTGGTCAAGTGGGAGGAGGAGGAGGAAGTGTGTTTTGGAACCCGGGTTTGGGGAATGGTAAAGGTATATTTTTCACAGAAATTCACCAGGGTACAGGGGGAGGGGAGTGTGCTAGCATGGGAATGCAAGGGGGATTTATTATAAAAAAGTCCCTGGGAGGTGGGTTGGACATTACACACAGTGAGTTGAGGAGGGATATTTTACATCCTTGTTTTATAGTTAAAATCTTTATTAAAATTCTCATCTTATACAGACAGGTACAGTACTTGAATGCAAGTCATGGTAGTCACTCACATACAGTATATCTGACAGATAAGAACAGAGTTATGTAAACTGTATTACATTGTGTCAGAATTACAGTCTATATAGCACTAGCCAATGGTATGAGCCTGACCGTGTAACAAATTAACCAACAGAACATACAAAGAGCCTCCCTGATGAACTGTGATAAGATTGCCCCTTTCAGAAGTTTCCATCCCTGGCTACTCACTGCTAAGGCAAGACTGTGCTGGCAGGGGGTGATGGTGTGGCCATTTATGTCCTGGCCTCCATCCAATATTCCATCATCTACTCAACCTCCAATCCTGAGACCCATGATGCCCTACCTATCCATGTGACCCTCCCTTTCACTCTCCCAATCTTCATAGCTGGCATATACTGCCACCCAAATATCCATCTTTCGGTCGCGTTAGACCTCCTAACCTCCATCACTTCTCTTGCACGCTCTGGGGAATTATTCATCCAAGGCGACTTCAATATAAACTGGCTGTCACCTAAAACTACCACAACTAAAAACGAAATCAGAGCCCTAAACCTCTCTCAACTGATCTCCGAACCCACACACCCAAACCACAAGACATAACAACACTCCCTACTCGACTAGGCCCTTACCCCCCACCCCCACCATGTCATCACCTCTGGCATCCTCCCTGATACTCCCAGTGACCATAACCCAATATTCATAGTTAGGAAAGTCCACAGAACTAAATCACCACACAAAACCATACAACTACGCTCTTTCAAGTCTCTTGACCTTGAACCTCTCTTGAGTAACCTTGCTACTTCTGACTGGTCCCCCCTAACCTCCTTCCCCTCGGTTGATAAGGCCCTTGCCTACTTCAAAGAAGTCTTTCTTGTAAACTGGAACACCTTTGCCCCACTCAAACAAACCAGAGTCAGAGGTAACCACTTACCTTGGATAACTCCTGAATTTCTGGTCTGCCTCAGGGCTAGAGATCGAGCCTGAAAGCGTCATAAAGCTACCCAGCATCCTAGTGACCTCGCGAACTACCGCATGCTCCGAAACACTTGCACCAGGGCTACAAGGTTAGCCAAGTCCGAATATTTTAAATCTGCCTTCATCACAAACACAAATTCCCCTTCAAAGTTCTGGAAGGTGGTCCACACTCTATTACCACCCTCATCTCGCCCCCCTCTCCCCAGTATTTAAAGTAAATAGCTCACTAGTGTCCAACTCACCAGCTGTAGCTGGAATTTAACTCCTACTATACCTCCTGCCACTGAGCTACTGAAATCCCTCCCTCCCTACCCATTCCCCTCCCCACCCTCTACCGGTGCGCCCCTTCCACCACCCTCCCACCTTCCCTTCTCTTTCGCTACAGTAACCCCAAACAATGCCCTAAGTGCCCTCCTCATCTTCAACCCCCTCTAAAGGTGCCTCCCCTGACGGCCTTGACCCAAACCTCCTCTCCCTTTCCACTTCGGCCATTGCCTAACCCCTCTCAATAAGCCTAAATCTCTCATTCTCTACTGCCTCGGTCCCCTGAGCCTGCATCCCCTGGCAACTGTTTTCCCATTTCTCTCCTCCCTACCCTTGCCAAGCTTCAAGAAGTCATTGTCTTCTCCCAAGTCACCTCTTTTCTATCTGACACCTCCTTTTTCACCTCTTTCCAGTCTGGTTTCAAGAAAAAACACTCAACCATCACCTCTCTCCTACAGCTCACAGACTCCATCCTAACAGGGACAATGGCCAAATTACCTCTGCCATTTTTGTTGACCTGGCCAAGGCTTTCAACACCATCTCTCACTCCCTTCTCCTCGACTCACTCCCGGCAGCTGGCCTATCTGCATCCGCCACAAACTGGTTCAAGGCCTACCTTATTGGCAGAACCCAATCAGTTAAGATCTTGGATGCCACTTCCCCTTCCCTCCCAATTAGCACTGGAGTCCCCCAGTGCTCTGTAATAGGGCCCCTCCTATTCTTCACCTTCTTAAACGACCTTCCCTCTGTTTGCTCCCCATCCTCCACTACACATATGTATGCTGATGATACAGTCCTGTATGCATCTGGCTCCTGTCCTGATAAGGTTGCAACCAGCTTACAGCAAGACTTCAGCTCTGGTTTGCTAACCATCAACTTTTTCTCAGCGCCAAGAAGACTGTCTCCATGACCTTTGGCACAAGGCAGAGACACTCTAGGCTTCCCTCCCTACCCACTTTCCACATCCTTGATTAGACTTTACTTGAGGACACATCCTCCTTCAGATACTTAGGTGTTTGGCTGGACCAACACGTAAACTTCTCTGGACATATTGATGCCATCCAGAAAAAAACTGCACCCCAAGCTTGGTGCCCTGTTCAGGAACCATAGTTGCACCCCTCCTACAGCTAGGCGTGAACTAGTTCAGAAGATGATACTGCCCATTTTCGACTACTGTGACATAGTCTATGGTGCTGCCACTAAGTCCTCCCTGGCCAGACTGGACACCCTCTTCAATTCCTTCTGCTGCTTCACCCTGGATGCCCCCCCCTCGCACCCATCACTGTGATCTTTATCGTGCCCTATCCTTCCCCTCTTTTACAAAATGGTGACTCTCCCACTGTGCTAAATTCACCTCCAAGCACTGGCTGGGTAAGCTCCCTTCCTACCTCACCTCCTCCTTTATAACACTCCCTCACCCTCTCATTCCCTTGGACCAACTGACTCCCATACCCTGGTTGTCCCCTGCAGATCCACCCAAATTGGCCAATCTGGTTACTCTCACCACCTCCCAAAAATCTGGAATTTCCTCCCCCCATCAAATCCGACACTCATCCTCCTCCTACTCCATCAGCTCTGCCCTCAATAATTACCTTGCACCTAGCTGCTCCTGCCATGTCCCTCCCTAATTCCCTCCTCTAAACCCTGGACAAACCCAACCCCTCAACCGTCACCTTCATTTTACCCTGTACACACCAACCCCCCAAATTTCTAGTTCTCCTCCCCTTCCACCAAATTGCTCCCGCTTACTGGCCTCCCTTGATCTCTCAACGTTAAGGACCCTGAAAGCTCTCCATGGGTCCCTCTCCTACCCCCCCAAGGGGCTTGTATCTCTCATCGACTCCCTTCCCCCACCATCCTAAAGGGGTCTCTCTGGGACACTACCTTATCCCATTCTCTCTGGTCCCCCCAGTCGCCTTGCAGGGTTCCTCGCATCCCAAGGGGGTCTCCAGGGACATGAGTCTTCCCCCTCCCCTCACCCCTCCCTCCCCTTTTTCCCTTTTCTTTCAAGTAAGCACTTATTTACTTATTAACCCAGCACTTATTGTTGTCCACTGTTTCTACATATTATGCGCAACACTGTTGTAACACTGTTTGTAACACCTGCCTTACAACTGTATGTTAATGCTGATCTTGTAGCTTGAATGTTTAATGTCTCATTCCTATTGTATCCCTTCCCCCCAGGACGCACCAGGAGATGAGTGACTTGTCGCTCAGTGTGCCTTTCTGGTGAAACATTTCAATAAATAAATAAAATAAAAGAGATCTCCGTCTCCTCCTAGCACAGGCAAACCACTGTGACTGACCTTCCTGATCAAGCTCACCCAGCAACCGGTTCATGTTTGGGAATCGTCTTTATTCCAGTTCCACTACTTTCTACCTCCCCTTACTCCTTCTCCCCCATCTCTCCCCTCTATACTTGACAGTGCCTACCTCAGGCTGCTACCTTTTCACGGTATGGCACTTAAACGTTGTTTTTTAGCAACCTAAGTGTTCTACACTGCTCAAGACCACTGTGTACCCTCATAAGAGGTTGCTATTGACAAGGCATTTCTGCACTTCTGTAACCATACAAGTTTGTATACCTGTGTAACTTGCAGCTCTGCTGTGTTTTGAACTACCTGTCTTGTACTATGTACTAAATCGACTTGGAACCTTTGTAAAAGAGCCTTCTGGCTCAAAGGTATTAATCATAAACTTGAAATAAATAAATAAATAACTTCTTTTTTACGTTGGTTGTGCTTGCGCAAACCAACGTATTGTGGCAATACGGGATTTCAGGGTGTCACTGCTGAGCCCTCTGGTCCTGACGCAATCTTTCTGCTTGGGTGTGGCTTGAAGGTCATGCACTTCAAAGGACTGAAGCCACTGTAATCTGAGAGGGCTTCGTCCCTTTGATTTGCATGACAGTTCAGCTTGCCAATACGTGCAGCGATTTGTGTGCTGCCTTGCTCCCCAGTCCTGGGTGGCCACCAAGTGCTCCTGCTGGCCCTGTTATCTGTTGCCCTTGACTGGGGGTCCGGCGGAGCATAACAGTAAAGCCACATGCTGCAGCAGGGTTGACGATCGCCGCACTGCTCAATGTGTGAGCTGCTGCACTTGGCTCCTCACGTCCTCTCTCTCCCTCTTGCATTGTTGAAAATTGCCCCTCATTTTTTTTATGTTATTTCCCCCTCACAGCCCTCCCTCTAAGCACCCACCACCCTACACCTCCCCCCAAACATAAGATACTGACATTGGGGGTGCCCAATCCCCCAGTGTCCTCAACTGTACAGCAAACATTCCCTGAAAGAAAGAAAACTGCCCCTCATCATTTTTTTTATCCTGAAAAAAAAGAAAACCGTCCATCATTGTCTGTTGTGCCGTTACCCCCCACACACACATACACACACGTGACCCTGGCACACCGAGTGCTCTTGCTGGCCCCGTTATCTGTTGGCCTTGATTGGGGGTCCGGCAGAGCATAACAGTAAAGCCAAAACATTCCTGTCCCTAAAAAAAGACAAAACCATCCCCCCAACATTTTTATTATTTTTTTAACCTTATAAAAACAAAAAAGGTCCTCCGTCATCTCCCTGTCCCTCCCCCATCCTGACCCTCCCTCTTTGCACCCATCTCCTCGCACCCCCCCCCTTATCCCATACTTACCACTGGAGGTCAAGTGCTGTCATATTCTCTGGACCAGGACACGTCTTCACTCTTCGGAGGCAAACCGCGAACTGAAGGAATCAAGGTAAGTGCTGTATAAATGGATGTCAATGGTGGTTTCAATTTATGTTGATATCTCAGTCATTTTTTGAGATTTTTGCACCAAATTATCAACATGGAGTTCTTGGGACCCCACCTCACGAACACTGTCACTGTCATTTCATTACTCGGTTCCGAAAAGGTGATTTCTTAGTCACTGTATGGAATCACCTTTTGGGACCGATGAACGAAACAACAGTGCCACTGTTCATGAGGTGGTGTTCCAAAAAGCCCATGTTGAAAATTTGGTGTACAAATACCGACAAATGGCCGAGTTATGTGCGTTGTTGAAAGTTTTATACGCACACACGTAACTTTGGTTATTTTTAATATTTTGACTCCAAATTTTCAACATAGCCATTGTTTCACACCACTTCATGAACAGTAAAGCTGTCATTTTTTAACATCCTGCCCGAAATGTATTTTCGCACCTGTGGCACGGAATGGCGCATTCGCTGCGCAAAATCATCTTTTAGGATAGAGTACTGAAGTGCTACTGTTCATGAGGTGGGGTCTTAAAAAGCCCATGTTGAAAATTTGGAGCAAAAAATATCAACAAAACGTCTAAGTTACATGCGCTCATTTAAATTTTCCTACGCATGAGTGTAACTTGGTCACATTTTAATATTATCAGTCCAGATTTTCAAAATAGCCATTTTTTCCACTGCCTCATGAACAGCACAGCTGTCGTTTCTCACACCCTGCTCAAAACATGTTTTTGCACCTGCGACTTGGAATGGCGCAGTTGCTGCATGAAACCACCCTTCGGGATTGAGTAACAAAATGATAGCACCACTGTTCATGAGGTGGGGTCCCAAAAAGCCCAGGTTGAAAATTTGGAGCAAACATACTAATAAAAGACAGAGTTACGCGCACTTGTTGAAATATTCCTACGCACGTGCAAAACTTTGCCAATTTTTTATATATGACTCCAAATTTTCAACCTAGCCATTTTTTCATATAACTTTATGAACAGCACAGCTGTCATTTCATGCATCCTGCCCAAAATGAGTTTCCACACCTGTGGTGCAGAATGGTGTTTTGCCCTGGATTAAGAAATTTTCACCTATGGGGTTTATGAGGTACGGTGATAAGACTGTTGAAAATTTGGGGTCAAAATGTGAAAAAATTACAAGGGGTGTCACCAGCAGAAGGAGGGAGGTAGTGATGCCATTATATAAAACCCTGGTCAGGCCTAACAGCGGGTAGGTCGTGTCAGATGAATCTGATAGATTTCTTTGACCGGGTGAGAAAGGAAGTTAATCGGGGAAGGGGGCTGGACGTCACCTACCTCAGTTTCAGCAAGGTCATCGACACAGTCTCACATAAGAGGCTTGGTAATAGGTTTGGTAGTTTGGGCACGGTACACAAGGTGGTAAACTGGGTTAGGAACTGGCTAACAGACAGGAGACAGAGGGTGGTGGTAAATAGGGTACAACCTGGGCAGAGGGGGACCAGTGGTGTACCTCAGGAATCAGTCCATGGGACAGTCCTGTTCAATGTCTTCATTAGTGACATTGCAGAGGGTCTGGAAGGAAAAGTCTACCTGTTTGCAGATGACACCAAGATCTGCAATAGGGTGAATACTCCAGACTCCGGAAGGGGTGGAGAAAATGAGAAAGGACCTAGGCAGGCTTGAGAAATGGTCTGAGGAGTGGCAGCTGAGGTTTAAATCAAAGAAGTGCAAAATTACGCACCCGAGTCATAGAAACCCTGGGGAGACCTACAGGATGGGGAGAGGGGGCAGTTGCCGACAGTCACCAAGAAACAAAGGGACCTGGGGGTTATAGTGTCACGTGACTTGAAAATGTCAAAGCAGGCTACAAAGGCAGCGGGGAGGGCCAGTGGCATGCTGAGTGCATAAGCAGGAATATCGCCAGCAGAAGGAGGGAGGTAGTGATGACGTTATATATAACTCTGGTCAGGCCTCACATGGAGTACTGTGTGCAGTTCTGGAAGGCGCACCTTCGAAAGAGCATAAACCAAGCTGGAGATGGTCCAGAGAAGGGCAACTAAGATGGTACAGGGCTTGCACCACAAAACAAATGAGCAGAGATTAAGGACCGTAATATGTACTCGGTGGAGGACAGGAAGTGGACAGAAGACATGACTGAGACATTCAAGTACCTCAAGGGTATAAACAAGGTGCAGGGGAAAGACATTTTCCAATACAGGAGGAGTACAAGAATGAGGGGGCAGGACATGAAATTGGAAGGTGGCAGGCTAAGAGCGAATATGAGGATGCTTTTCTTCATAGAGAGGGTGGTGGACACATGGAATGATCTGCTACAGGAGGTGGTGGGAGTTAAACATGCATGGGACAGGCATGGGAGAACCACAGAGGTACAGCTGAGGGAGGGTCAGAAGCCATAGTCAAGTACACGGCTTGTGGTCAGACTGGATTGGCCTAGTGGTCCTTATCTGCCGATAATTTCTATGTTTCAACCTCTAGCAAAGCAGTGTGATGAGGCAGAGGAAAGGCTGGTAGGATGCTGGGGTGCACAGGGAGAAGTATCACCAGCAGAAAAAGGGAGGTAGTGTTACCCTTATATAGATCAATGGTGGGCCACACCTGGGGTGGTACTGCAACGTGGGAGGTCTCGTGGATATGCAGACTACACTCGCCGGTGGCCTTTTTCAGAAAACATCAAATTGTTTAACAAGCAGCCAACATTCAGCATTGACAAATGCTTGTTTATTAATGGTACAGACAGACGGAGTCAGATGGGCTACAATTGGCATCATTCTTCGTCTGCGTAAGGCCTACTTCCTCTGGCAAAGACTACACAAACTGCTTAATTCGCCACTGAATTGGTGATTCATGTAGGTTTGCTGTGCAAACTTGGGGCAATTCATGGTGCAGAAACTACGTGAATTGAGGCAGGCAGCAAATCGAAGTTGCTGAAATTCATAAATGTTTTTGTGAAGTGAATTTTGGTGATGTCCCCAACCTCTTGTTACATGCACCTGTTTTACTTTCAAGGATGAATGCCGGCCAAGACGCTGGGTAGAATCCCCTACGGTACTTTTAGGATAAGTGCCATGGAACCTTTAATTTCCACTTAGACAGCCACCAGAGAGGGACAGAACTTCAGTATACGTCTCATACACAGCACTGCATCTCAACAGCACATGCAGCAGCATCCCCACCACGTGATGCACTAGTGTAAGTACTGGGTATTAGCCCAGGTTATTGGTGTGGCACTAGAACCCATGGCCTTCTGACTGTCCGGCCCCAGGGCAATAGTGCTACCTAATGAGCCCAATTTGTACAACATCACTCATGCCTGTCACTACCTCAATACTTCCAACACCAAAACCTTTTCCCACATCTTCATCTCTTCCAGATTTAACTACTGTAATTCCCTGTCCTGTGTGGTCTCCCTATTCCCAAGTAGCAGCTCTTTAAATTCTAAACTGGCCAAAATGTTGCTGCAGAACTCCTCGTCTGCTCCAGGAAACGTTACTACAATATACCCATCCTCAGAAATCTTCACTAACTCTTTCATCCGTTTCTGTTCAGAATACAAGATTTTGCTCCTGGTTTTTAAAATCCTTCATGTTCATGCTCTGTCTTACATCTCTGACCATATCACATCACTTCTCCCAATGCACCCTTTCACTGTTTGAACTCCACATGATTCTCACCGTGTCCCTTTTCCGGTTTGAACTCCAGATGATTCTCCCAACACACCCCTTTCCATTTGAACTCCAGATGACTCTCTGTCCTCACTACTATCTTCTCTACAGTTGGGAGCTCCTTCAGTTTCTCTGCCTCCATCATTTAGAGCAACCTTCCACTTCCCATCTTGTTTACAAACTCTTGCTCTCTAATTCCATCCTGTCTGCCTGACCTATGAATCTTTTTTTTTTTTCAACCTTACTTTTCTTCTCATATTCCCCTCCAGTCTTTCTGGCCTTTCTGTTACCATTGCCACTTCCAACCCTGACTGCCACTACCTGTGCAGGCTCAAGCACACTGTGGTCTATGCAGCGTGGGGCCTGAGAATGTCAGCAGCACTCATTTAGTTGTCCTGGTGTTTTTTTTTCCCTTTCTGTCCTTTGACCCTCCCACCACTCTTGCTGCAGTGCACAATCCGCTAGGCAGCTTGCGTACTCAGCATTGCCCTGACAGAGGGACAAGCTCCTGGGCACACTGCAAGGGGGTTGCTGCGATGGAGGAACCTGTTGCTGACCCTTTTACCTGAGACGCACTGCTTGAGTCAATGTTCTTCTGAGCTGGACAACCCAAGTGCCAGCCCTCTGGGTCTGCTCGTGAAACAGCATGGCAGCGCAACACGGTACTGCTGGGTTATTGAGTGGCCCTGGCCTATGAACTGTTTATTTATTTATTTGAAGTATCGGAATTACAAACCTTTGAGTCAAGAGACTCATTTCCAAAGGCTCCATGTCAATTTAACAGAGACAGGCATAGACAATATAACAGCATTACAAATATAGAGCGTTGCAGTACAATCAGTACAGTTATAAAACAACAGGCGTACAGATGAGTCCTATACAGAGTGGAAGCTAAGAATACAATATGCAGATACAGTACAGTAGGTGAGAGATATACCGTGGACATCAAATAATGGAACAGGATATCCTAAACAGAGTTGATACTCAGTTAATTAGACATACTAATAAAAGAGAATGGAGCAGCCTGACGACAGACTTTGTCGAATGGCCTAGGACGCTGGGCCACGAACTAGACTAACTGTAACCTACTCATGCCTCATTACCTATTCTTTCTCCCTACCTCAAAGTTACCCTTGGGCATGCTGCATGCTACTGCTCTCCTTTTCAATCATACCCTATAGCTCTTCTTGTACAGCATTTCTAATTGCTACTACAGTGCACTGTATTATTTGCACCTTGTACTAGATATGTTCTGCCTTAACATAACTGGGAGACAGACTTGATGAAGCAGTGACTTTACTCCCCCGGTCTAGCTATGCTTTGTGATTCACTTGCACCTTTTTTGGTCTGATAATATTTTTAGTGTTGCTATTTTTTTATTGACTATGGCAACTTTGCAGCATTTTGCGGTATGTTTTATATGGAAGCTGCTATATAAAATAAAACCATGTTGCGCTGTACTTACTTTAGGAATGCTTATTACCAGCACTTTTAACTTACTTGACCTTAGTAATATTTCTGTTTGCACCAAACTAACTGAAACAAACAGTGTCACACAAATAGTTAAAAAAAACAAAAACACTTCAACTTGCACATCATGTTGTATAAAACACCTGATACACCACACGTTTTCACTGACAAACCACAACCATGTGGAAGCACTGGTCTCTAGATGCCAGCATGAACACCTTTTCTGCACTACATGCAGGGCCCCATTCTGCAAATTAGCAATAGGATAAGTCAAGTTACACATATTGACTTATCTTAACCGATTGACCCTGTACAAACACTATTAAAAAAACAAAACAAAAAAAACAGCTAAATAGAAGTGCTGCCAGATTCCAGCTGACGCCTGCTGTATCTGCTAGGTATCAGATGAGATACGGTGTGTCCGATCATATCATGAAGTGGCAGGCAGCAGAGTGAGCCTTTGCCCTCCAGAAAAAAACAGAGAGGGAGGGGAGTGTGTCAGTCCTGCTGCTCACCTGGCCAATGCTGCAAGAGTCGCATCCAGCATTTCCAGCACAAACTTAATTGCTATGGAGTAGGTCGCAGTACTCTTGTGCTGTAGAGAGGGACAGCAAATATTTCTAGATCTCAGCTATCCCAACATCAGCTGTTTGCATTCGGTTTAGGCCTGAAACATACCAGATGATAAAGGTTAATGAATTTGTAAAGGCAATGTCTGGAAATCCAGGACATTGTCTTTAAGCAGTAGTGGGGAAATAAATCATCATATAGTTTTTTTTTTTTTTTTTTTTTTTTTTTGTTAGTAACTATGTATTTCTGGCAAAATCATCAATGTGGCCATTTTTCTTTTCAGTGTATCTCACTTCTGAACTGAGCTATGGGGCGTTATTGTTTTTAGAAGTCCCTGTTCTCTGACTAAGGCCAAATCTGAATATATTACACATTTGTGTGTAGTGCTGTGCCGTTTATCATCAAAAATGTGTGTTAGTAGTCAGCCCATCGGCGCAGTAGTAGGACTACTGCTCATGACACCGGCGACCCAAGATCTAGAATGAGCTTGGGTTGTCGGGGACAGATCGTCTGAAGGAGGATGATAGAGCATTCCAGAGGATGCGCCCCTCCTCCAAGTAGGGATATGGCAGCTTCTGGTACTGTACTGCCATCTGAGTGACCATAGGTAGCAGTGCATATGGGACGGTATAGCATGAGGGGAAAGATGCCCGACAAAGAAGTGCGCTACATGTGTCCGTGTGCAAGCTGGCATCATCAACACTTAATCGGCATCCCATGAGGCAAAGAAACAAATGGGGGGGAACCAGGCAGTGCACTATGACAGGAGGACCCTTCCAGGTCCTGCATCGTTGGCAGGGCCCTCACAGGCAAAACCGGATCCCTTTTATCAGTGATGAAAGGGGAATCCACTGATCCCCACCTTTGTGGGGGGGGGGGTCATGGAGGAAGATATTCAGATTGTGCTAAGCTCCTGAGAAACCAGGAGACAGGGCTGGGGGGATCAGACCTGCATGACTCAGCCTCTACTGGATGAGGCGAGAAAAGAACTAGTGAAAAAAAAACAAGTGTGCTGTCACCTTCCTTATATATTAACAGTATGAATCCAGTATAAAAAGACCAAAAAGTAACCTTAAGGGAAGGGATTTTTTTAACTTGCTAGTGGTGGCCATCTTTAATGACTTGAGTCATTAATTACACAATTAGTAAGAAATACTGTTTTAAAAAAATTTTAAAGATATAAAATATACTGATGATGAATCTAATTATGCCAGAAATACATACATGCAAAAACCTATATGATGACCTTTCTGCCATCTAACAAATACTGCTGCTTTATCAACTCTTTAATGGGGACCAGCTTAGTGGCATAATGGCAAGTACTCATGCTTTTCAAGCAGGAGACCTGGGTTTATGTCGCAAGCCCAGCAATCATAGTCGAGCCAGCAGTGGCTGAACAACAGACATTAGGAGACATGCAATAACTCTGCGAAGGGTCCATGGTCCTGCCTGTATGCAACTTACAGCAAAAATGTACATGACAGAGAAGGGATGGGGCAGTCACCATCATCATCATCATCATCATGGAGGAAGCTGATGAGTTTTTAAACGTGACAAAGGTGTGGGAGGAGCCAGAACAGAAAGCCTGGGCAGCCCTGCAGCAATATAAGGTGGACCTTCAGGACGTGACTTAAATGACAGTCTAACATTCTTTTCCCTAGGCCCATCCCCGACAGCCCAATGGCCTGGCCCCACCCCAAATGTCATGTACAAGATCCAACATGCCCAGCCTACCCAACCCCAACTTGATACTGGTCTCCCTCTGGGTGTAGGCTTTCACTGGGTTGGGAGGTAACTGTGCATTTAGAAGGGTTTTGCAGAGCAGACTTTCATTTCTTATGCCGCAAAATTGCGGAGTGTATTACTGCAGTCACTGAGGAGGGCACGTTCTCTTCCTGTGTTTCAACATTTACTGAAGCAACATTTACTAATCTCTTCTTTTTAGATGTTCTGACATCAATGTTTCTGTGTGACTGGATTGTTTTTATGTGTTCAGTGTACTGTTTTATGTACTGTTGATTTGTAAGGGGCCTTAGGTGCCTTTTGCAGTAGGGTACCTCACAAATAAAAAGAACGCTCTTTGTACTCAACTTTCCTGCAGGTTTCAGACAAGGATGCCTTAGTCAGTACTGTAACTGCTCAGCCTGCAAGCCAGATAGATGGCAGCTAAGTAACTGCCTTTGAAACTAGTTTGAAAACTAGGCCTACAACAACTAGTTCTGTGATTATTTTCTCCTATCAACCCTAAATCATCTGACCATCCTATCTGTGTCATCCTTCTGTTTTTATTTGCCCCCAGACTACTTTCTTACAGTGAAGAGTGCGCTGTACTGACTGATTCCTACACTGCTAGAACCGGCCTGCTGTGTAACTGAAGCAAAGAACCCAGTGCATCCCCTCTCCCGGAAAATCATTCTACTATTACACTTTGCTTTCCGCCTCATCTACTTGCTCATGTTATCCCTGAGGGGAGTGTGTGTGTGTGTGTGTGTGGGGGGGGGTCTCTTAGTGTTCAGTTCAGAACTGTGGTGTGAATTTTCAGACCAGCCACCAAACATCATGGCGGACCATCCATCGACTGGGTCCCTATTCTAAAACGTAACTACCCGTGTTGTCTCCTTTTTAAGAAGCACTGCCTAAACTGACTTACTATTAAAATAACTTATTTTTCCATTTTATAAGTGCAACAGCCCACTCCTGGGCATGGGTTTCCTAAGAATCAGTACACTTCCCACTGATAGGCAATCCGCTGTTGGCCAAGCATATGTAGACATACACATACATCTCATACACAAGAAAAAGAAAAAGAACCTATAAAGATTTGATAGAACATACATGTGCACACTTCTAATCGATTTATACTAAAGATGTGTTCATATGCATATTTTCTGATAAATTACCATTTTTGCTGTTCTTTTTTCAGGATGAAGCAATCGGAAGGATCAACTTTATCATTTTCCTCCTTTTCGACTTTCTTTTTACCTGTACTTCGCTGTGTTCATCCATTCCTGGTTATTGTATGATGTATGTCATATTATATGCAATAAAAAGTAACCAACATTTGAAATTTTTCATTTTAACTTCTTATCAAACACATAAGGTTATCTAAACTAATAAAAATCAAGTGCATTACAAAGCAAAGCAGTTAATTCAGGCTATAATGTATTCTGTGTTTAGTGTTTACAGAGGGTTTCAGAGCGCCTTTAGACCCCATTATATATTACTTTTAGGCATTCTTCATATGTTATGTTATGTATTGGTTCAGAACAGATATGTTTTCAGTTTCTTCTATGTACTAAAAAAAGGGTAATCACCTCGCATTATATTTCTCTGTTTGCAAGTTGAGCCTTGCCGTTGTGGCTTCCATAATTAGAATTTTAGATATTATTTGTTTCCACTGGTTGATGGTAGGTGTTTGGGCAGTCAACCATTTTTGTGTAACTGCTTTACCTGCCGCAATTATAAGAATATAGAACAGATATTTTTGATCTGGTTTCCTAAGTTCTAAAGGTGACAGGCCCAATACCAAATTTACAAATAGGAGAGTGATTTGTAAGGAAAAGATTTTACTTATAATTAACTGGACTTCTGACCAGAATTGTTTCCAACATGGACAGTAACAGAAAATATGGTGATGGTTACCCTTATTTCCACATTTACACCAACATTCTTCAGTCACCCTTTTATTATAATGTTTTGAAATAACCAGCGTAATAAAAAAATCTAGTACTTTACATATTTTCCAGTGGAATTCTCTCCATGCTATTAAGTATGCAGTTTTGTGTACCCCTTCCCATATCTTCTCCCAAGACCTGGAGGGCAGCTCATATCCTACTTCTTGCTCTCAGTTCTCTTGTATGTACTCTCTATTAACCTCTCATGGGACTTCCGGTGACGTCAGCGCTGTAATGGCAGCTTAGCCCTGTAGCTCGGCTCCCCAGCCGACAATAATCATTGGAAATCACCATACATCAGCATGTCTTCGCCAGCCAAAATGAAGAGGAATAAACCGTGGAAGCCCCAGCCCACCCAGGCGAGAAATTGCAAGCTTTAATCCAGGGCAGGAGGGGATGCGATGGATGCATCGGACGCCTGCTCGACTCACTGCAGACCGACCACATGGTGAGGGCCCTCATTCGGAACTCATTGAAACAATAAAGCAAACGGCTCGTACGGTCACCAAGATAGATCAATCTCTGACCGAATTGAAAGCGGACATTAGTAACATAAGCCACAAAACCAATCAGCTGGAGCTTTGTGTCTCCCAAATATCAGAGCAGTTTGACCGTCACGATCGTCTGATCCTGTACCTACTAGCCAGAGACCGTGAGCTCACTCATCGCCTGGACGACCTTGAGGGCAGAAGCCGGAGGCAAAATTTAAGGATATACGGGGTGCCTTAGGGCTCAGAAGATAAGCATGCAACAATGATAGATTTCCTCCAGGGCCTCCTTCGAGACCTCCTTGATCTACCAGTGGATTTTAATATTGAGATGGACCGAGCGCATAGATCCCTCACTCCCAGACCACGTAGCCCTGAAGCAAAGCCCCGATCTATTGTTGCCAAGATAACTTCCTACAAGGTTAAGGAAGAGTTACTACAAAAAGCCTGGCAAAAGGCCCCGTTAAATTATGCCGGTTCCTGAAGCTCTGTTAACAATGATCATACTACAGCAGTACAGGAAGCCAGAAGAACTCTGTGGCCAGTGCTAAAACAACTCCGAGCTAGAAATGTTAAAGCCCAAATTTTGTACCCTGTGAGATTAAAAGTGGTAACAGAAGCAGGGCTGGAAATCTTTCAAGATTTACTGGCTGCCTCCTCCTTTCTAGACACTCTGGGGATAACCTCGCTGCCCCTTCTAAAAGAGAAGCTCGAGAAGGATTTACTTGCCTCAGCCTGGTTAGTGGCGCAGAAGGGATCCTCCAGGCCCGGATCAATGCAGAGGTCCCCCCCCCACACGAATTTACGAGCTGATGTCTCTGCCTTGCTTAGAAGATATGGTGACCCCTCCATGATTAATAAGAAGGCAGCGCATTTGATGGATGACTCCCAGGGACAGTCGCTAAATGACAACCAACCAATAACACTGATTACCTGAATGGTTTGGAACTGACCTGTCCGTTTTAGCCTTCCCTGTCTCCTCCCACTGAGGCCTTGCTTTCCCCTTAGACGGCGCCCTTTGGCTGTGTAGAGCGCCTGATGTATCATTTCCCGGCTCAGTAAAATCTTTCTGTGAATTAAGAAGCTTCTGTGAGTACCCGGTTAATGTGCTATCTTGTGTCTTGCCCAGCATGAAGGGCGCCGGGTCGGGGACCCCTTTGGGGGGGGTGTTAGGGGATACTGGTCCCACTGTGACCCCATTCTGTGGCCCGGGGGTACGTATTGGTGTGCCTTAGTGGCGGGACCCATTTACTCCCGTCCTTTCCTCAAACCTGGGCTTGCAGGCCTCCGAAATGGAATCGGAGACCATCCGTCGGGTCCCTCGCGTGAGACGCTCCTCAGCGGCCCCTAGGATATGAAGGCCTGGGCCCTTGCCTTTCCCCTTCCACATCCGTGGAGTCACTATCCCTATGGCTCCTGGGTGAGGTGGCTCATTACCTCCCATGGCGAGTGACCGGGGCTCCCTGTGAGGGACTGCTGCCCTGCTCTGGGATGGGCGTTGGACTTTGGCGCCCCCCCCCGGTTTGTCGCGGAGTGACTGCGAGGGTGGCGATGGCCTCAGGAAGGCGTCCATGCACAGCAGCTTTGAGGGATACTCCTACACAACGGGGCACTGCCCCGGTTCTAGGCAGCCTGTTATGGATGCATCTTGGCCGTTGACCGTACGTTTGGCATCCCCCCTTGTTCACGGGAGATACTGGATCCCTTGTCGGGCGGGGTGGTGCCTGGGTGAGAGGTGTTCACTCGGAGCGGCTTACTTGGTCATGCTGAGCCCCTCCGGGAATGTTCTGGGCAGCCTTGGGGAATCATGACCACATGGCTAGATGTTTGAGGGATGGGGTCTCCCGCCTCCCCAACCTGAGGAAACGACCATTGCACATGGGAACCCATTCTTAGCCCATAATTGTCACAACTAAACATGTCTGATGTTCTTGCCAATGTTTGTGTATAACTGGCGGTGGGGGCTTCTGAGTCACCTTTTAGGATCCGGTTAGGGAGCGTGGGTCCCCTAGAGGGTCACACTGGGGGAGTTCCTCCCCCCCTTCCTTGCTTGGTATCTGGCTTCTGTGGCTTTAGTTGGCCCCCTCCTGGCTGGCATTTCACCTTATTATACATCACTAATTTACTATTTATAGGTGATTTCATATTCTGTTAGATGCAGTTGGCACGGCTGGGGCCCCATCAGGGCAGAGCAGCCTGGATATCGATATTCTGTCACTGATCACAAGGCAAGCTCTATAAGGGTCTATACCCTAGAGCCGGCGGGTTTCTCCTCTACTATAGGAGTGCCCACTATATTGTGCAGTTGCAGTTGCCTTACTGCTGGATAACAACTACCAGTAGCCCCCTTGGAAGTCATTTAAATCTTGATTCGGGAAGGGAGCTACAGGATCTAATAATCCTGCTCTCTCCCCTCCCAATGTTTCAGCAGGCCCTAGCACTGCTTTGGGCATTGTATATAGTTACTGCACCCTATGGTGTTTTGCAGGGTGCGTTGCAAATAACACCATACCCACAGCCATCTCCCATGGAGTTTGTACACACAGAGAGACACATACCTATGGAACTCCGCCATTGCCCCGGAACTGCGAGGGAGCCCTGGTGGCCCTATCAAAGTTGGAGGGCTGCCTTGACTCAGAAACTCCCTCTGAGCCGGTGTGGTGAAGGGGGTAGCTTAAGCCTGAAATCTGGTACTGTACTACTGGTATCTAAAGTTCATGTTTATATAATTTTATAGTTAATCCCACAGGTTTATTTGTTGGGCTTTAGATTCGGAAATGTATGTTTATTGTTCAACTTAATGAGTTATCATTCTCAGAAGGAGATAAACAGTCACATGTTCTCAGAAAGTCAGGAAGAGGTTGCAGTATGTTCTCAGGAGATTAGATGGCTTTATGCAGATGAAGTATGTAAATGGGAAGTTAAATGGCTCGTAAGCACTTAAAAGTGTATTCACTGAATGTGAATGGTCTGAGCAGCCTGGTAAAGCAAACCAGGATGATAACGTTGGCCAGGAAGTCAAATGCTGAGATAATTTATATGCAAGAAACCCATTTGAACACAGTGGAGCATGGGAAGCTACTGGGGAGAGGTTTCACGCAGGTCTTTTCCTCGGCTATGCCCGGGGGTAGGAGGAGAGGAGTTGCAATTTTGGTTGCGTCTCATCTCCCCTTCTGGAAAATAAAGGAACGGGCAGACCCGGCTGGTAGATTAATTATAGTAACAGGAACATTGTATGAACAGGAAATGACCCTGGCCAATGTTTATCTCCCTCCGACCTCAAACTCCCCTACAATCCGATTCCTGATGGATAAAGTAATTGAGCTGACAAGGGGTACTTGATTCTGGCGCGGGATTTTAATATTGCTCCAAACCCGGCTCTGGATACTTCTAGGACCTGGCTTAGCACACAGCAGGCCTCACATAAATTTTTCAAACAGTTCGTGGGAGGGGTTGGGTGGATGGATACGTGGCAAGCTCTACACCCTAGAGATAGGGGGTACTCTTTCTACTCGGCGGTCCATGGAGCCTATACAAGAATAGATCATTGTTATACTCAGAGGGAGCACCTTGGCTCCCTGGTTGAGGCCACGATGGGCCCCATAGCTCACTCGGATCATGCTCCCCTTATCACCGTGTGGGATCTGGGCTTAGAGAGGCGCAACACTATGTGGAGATTTAACCCTATTCATCTGAAAAGTGAACAATTTAGAGAGTTTCTCAGTGACAAGATCCTGGAGATTATTCAGGATAACTCTGCCCAAGAGGTATCCCCAACGATACAATGGGACACCCTAAAAGCAGTCCTGAAAGGTCATTTGATAAAATACACAGCCAGGCTAGCAAAGGCACGGAAAGAAAGACAAACACAACTTGAACAAACACTTCAGTTCCTGCAACTGGCTCACTAGCAAGGTGATGACTCAGTTCTAGCCCAGATAAAGCAGACAAAGAGGAGTCTTGATTCGTTAGGCGTGCAACAAACGGAAGTCGCCCTGGCATATCTCCGCCAGAGATATGGTGAAATTGGCCCTAGGGCTTCACGCCTGCTGGCATATCGGCTCCGTTAACAGCGCAAACAGGCCACTATTGCAGCAATAAGAGACCCCAAAACTGGTCTTCATCACACCAATTTCAAAAACATATCCCAAGTTTTTTGTCAATACTATAAAGCCCTCTATGCCCCGGATCATGCGACTGATCCTGCCGCACTGACTCCTTTTTATTGGCCCTACAGCTACCCACTCTTAGTCCCGATCAGCAAAATAATTTGATGAGACCGATTTCACTGGAGGAACTAACACTAGCCATCTCCAGATCCAAAACTCAAAAGGCCCCGGGTCCGGATGGATATGGGGCCGAGTTTTATAAAGGCTTAACTCAATCCATCAATAAACTTCTCCTAGAGGCTTTCAATGAGGTCCTCTCAGAGGAGGCCCCCCTCCCAGCTGGAAGTATGCAACAATATCAGTTATTCCTAAGCCGGTAAGGACCCCTTGTATGTGGGTCGTACAGACCGATATCGGTCCTTAACACGGACTATAAATACTTTATGCCTATCTTGGCCCAGAGATTGGATATCATTCTGCCGAGTTTGATAGATCTCGATCAGACCGGCTTTGTAAGTTTCAGATCAACCACGGACAATGTTCGGAGGGCCTTGCACCTGGTGCATATGATGCAATCCCGGAAGGACCCGTCGGTCCTTCTCAGCTTAGATGCTGAGAAGGCCTTCGACCGGGTATCATGGCCATTCCTTTTTGCCATGATGGCGACGATGTGTTTCCCACTCCCCTTCATATCCATCCTGCGAAAAATCTATATATCTCCAAAGGCATGTGTCAAAACATCTGGCCACCATTCCGAATATTTTCCCCTCCTCAGGGGCACACGTCAGGGTTGTCCCATGTCCCCTGGCCTATTTGCCATCTTTATAGAGCCCTTGGTCCAATCGGTGAGAATGTCACCAGGGATCTCGGGAGTGAACATAGATGGAGCAGAACATTGCGTAGCTCTGTACGCGGACGACGTCCTGCTATTCCTCACTAAACCCGAGCAATCCATCCCTTCCATCTTCCAGCTCCTAAAGGAGTTTGGAACATGTTCGGGATACAGGTTGAACACTGGCAAGAAGGACGCCCTCACATTCCACTTTGCCCCTCCTGAGTCATTAAAGGAAAGCTACCCTTTTCGTTGGGGACTTTCTAAGTTAAAATATCTAGGGGTATGCCTGTCCCACCAAGCTACTGAGACCTTAAATAATAATTATCACCCCTTTACATCTCAGATGAAACAAGACCTTGAGAGGTGGAGTATACTTCCGCTGAATATGATTCAACATATCAAAGTGGTTAGGATGGTGACCCTACCGAGAGCTCTCTATCTCTTTCAGAATGTACCCCTTAACTTACCAAATAGTCTTTTTAAGGTCTGGAATAAGGCCATTTCAAAGCTTATTTGGGCAGGAAGACGCCCCAGAATTAGGATGGAAATTCTATCTCTCCCTAAAACTCAGGGCGGTCTGGCGCTCCCTAACCTAAAATTCTATTACTGGGCAGCCCACTTGTCCTTTATTATACAGCGATTGATCGGAGCGACTCCAGCTAGATGGAGGGAAATTGAGGAATGTGCTCTCCCCTGTCAAGAATACCAAAGAGTAATTCTCTACAAAAACCCACCCTCGACTGAACAGTCAACCTGGAGCCCACGGGTCATATATCAAACTCAGGTTTGGTACTTGATATGTAGGGCCTTAGGGATTACGCCCTTCCTGGTCATGCTTTGCCCAATAGACTTATTGGAAAATTTTCCCCCAGCTCTTTCGGACCACACATTTCGTAACTGGAGGCATACCTATCTCTCAAAGCTTTCTCAATTACAGATGGGACCCCTTTTTAAAGAATTTGGCGAGATCAGTCGAGAATTTCACCTCGGCCAATCAGACTTTTTTCGATACTTACAGCTCAGACATTACTTTGAATCTCTCCCCCTTAGTGTCCGTACTCCTGACATGCACCCCCAGCTGATTCAGCTGATCCAACAAGCAATAAAATCGCTGGGAATATCGCATGCTATTTCCACTATATATAAGTCACTGATGCAAGCGGCTGGTGGAGATACACTGAGATTAAGGGAAAAATGGAACGAGGAATTGGGATCGCAAATTTCACCACAAGAATGGGAAATAATATGGCGCATGACATTGAAAATCACCTACTCCCATGTTTGGAGGTTATATTCATGGCAACTACTAATAAGATTTTTTCGAACCCCAGTAATAACTTCACATTATCACACCACTGGCACAGCAGCCTGCTGGCGTTTATGCGGCGAGGCTACTGCTCACCACTCCCACATCCTATGGTCCTGCCCAAAATTGCAGCCCTTCTTGCAGGGCCTATTTGGGGAGCTAGAAGACCTCTTTGGGGTCAGACTCCCTTACAGTGGTGATTTCTTTATATTACACTACCTCCCCCGTGAAGTCCGGGACCCTCACTCCCAATATTTGCTAAACATCTTGCTCTTGGCAGTGAAGAAAGCCATTACCAAGCACTGGCTCACGGTGGTGGTACCCACCCTTTCGGGTTGGAGAGAGATTGTCAACCTTATATATAGATCTGAAAGAATGAGCTATAATCTAAATGATAAGGCAGAGCTGGGTTCTTTGAAATGGAGAAGATGGGTCATACATACAGTGGCTAAGGACCCAAGCTTTGTGCCTTAGCACCATACGCAGTTTACTTGCCTGCTCAGACCAGCTACGTCGGGCCTTTTACCCAAGCTCTTTATTTACTTTGGCATAAGTGTAACAAGCTAAGCAAGGGCACGGCATGAGTAGGAAACGTGGAGAGGAGTAGGAGTGCAGAGAAATATTGGAAGATATTAATGTGTGAATGTCTGGAGACTGTCATTTGGGCATATGCTGCAGATGAAAGAAAGTTGCTATGATAACTTTACGTCACTATTAACTCCTGATCTGAACCTCAGTAGAAATAATGTACAAATATTGGTTTAAAACCAGATGAACTGTGACTGTTAAAGTATTTAATAAAAATGATATTTGAAAAAAAAACCAAAAAAACTCTCATTTCCCTTCTTGTAAAAGAGCATACAACTGAGAAATGAAGTGCTTAGTTTCCGGGTTAAGACTTCTACTTCGGATGAAAGTTACCCCTATTGGCACTTCACTTGAGATATTTTCAAGTAAACGTTCCTTATAAATAATATGACTATATTTTAAGTATTTGTGCAAATCAGTCTTGGGTATCCCATATTCTCTCTCACTATATCAAAAGTGTTAACTGTACCATCTACTGCAATCAACTGGTTAAGTAATATCAAGCCTCTCTTCTCCCACTGTACCAAAGACATTCCTTCTGATTGCCCTATCAGTCGGGAATGCACCCTAATGGGATAAATATCCACATTCTCTGAGGAATTTCCCAAGTTTGCCTGGTTTATAACCATATCTTTAGGGTATGCCTTGTCCATGAATTACCAAGTTGTGGTAATGTTTGAAAAGTAATTGCCCAAGGCAAAACCTGTAAAGGCAAAAAGGGGTGAGCTCCTTTCTCCATCTACACCCAACTTATACAAAAGACTCTTGCTAGCATTTTAAGCACAAGAATCATTTGTGCTGCCTGGTAATAATTCATGAGCTTGGGTAAACTCCATCCTCCTTTAGTTTTAAGTGCAGTAAGAAGTTACCATCTAATTCATGGTCTGTTGCCTGCCCATATAAAGTGCAGAATTTGTTTTTAAGCTGTAACCAATCTTTTTTGATAAATGGAATCGGAAGGTTTGAGAACAGAAATAAAAGACGAGGCATTATGTTCATTTTGATGGATTCTATCCTCTGAGCTAAACTAAGTGATAATATTTCCCATCTCTTCAAGTCCTGTTTTACTTCTTCTAATAAGCAGCCATAATTACATTTATATAAAGAGCCTATTCTGGATGGAATCTGGATCCCCAAATACCTTACTTTATTTACCACCCATCTATATGGTATTATTCTTCTGATTTGTAAAGACATCTGCCCAGATGTTCTCAATAATTCTGTTTTATCTATGTTTACTTTAAAGCCTGATATAGCTCTAATTATGTTGATTAAATTTAGTAGAGGAGGCATAGATGTTATTGGATCTGAGACAAACACTAGGGTATCATCAGCGTACACAGACACTTTGTTATCCACCCCCGCTATTCTAATCCCTTTAATTTAGATAGCCAAATGGCTGCTGCCAATGATTCGATACTTATGGCAAACAACAGCGGTGAAATGGACACCCCTGTCTAGTGCTACGTTCAATATGGAAGTAATCTGAGATAGTCCCATTAACTCAGATTCTCACCACTGGGTTTTCATATAATAATTTTAACCATTGCAACATATTTGCCCCATCCCCATATGTTTCATCATTATTTGTAAAGGGTCAGTGTGAAAATAGCGCGGTGCGATTAGCACATACAATAAGGGCACGTTAAAAATGCCGCAGCATTTTATGAGCACACTTACAATTAAGCGCCAGGATACAGTACCGTGGAGAGTCAATGCCGCAGCACGCATTAGTGGGAGGTGGTGGGACAGAAAATAGAACACTACTCCCATCCCCGCGCCGTATTTCCATTAAAGACAAATGGTGAAGTTTAATTTGTACTTGCCATGAAGTTGTAATGGGAACAAGGCAGTTCAGTTTGATCAGGGTGTAGTTGTCATTGTTAGGAACTTCCAGCTGCACCTGAAGTTTGCTTAACTTTGTAAATTGTGTTACTTCACCGAGTGTTGTACTTGCCCACTTATGTCATGAGTTTTTTTTTTTAATTTATTTGTGTTGGGGGGCAGGGCGACTGGAGATGTTGCAGACATTGGTGTAACAGCACACGGCAACACTAACAATACAATTTAAAATTTCCATGGATCAGGAAGCCCTTTAAAATGACAGGACTGCTGGAAATAGGTCAGAGGCAGGACTACAGCTCCATGTTCATCCGAATCAAGGCTCCGCGGGGGTCGGTCTACAACTTCTGTTTGCTGGGATGGTTGCTTAAGTGAGACAATTTGCAATCTACCATGCCATTCTGCTTAAGTGGCTTCTACTGTAGTGCAATTAAGTTTATGCAGATAAACATGGCAGCCATTAAAGTCCACGCTTAGACTCTTCAGTAATGGGTGATGTGGTTGTTACCAGATAAATCCATAAGAAGGAAAATGTGGGAAGAGATAATTTCATGATGCACCCCTTACGTCACAATAATGTGGTCCTCATATCATCACATTCTTTAATATAGCTACCATTAGGTGTAAAATGGTTGCTCTCAGTTATTAAGAGATCAGAATGCTGCAGTCATGAAACAACACAAGCCATCAGGTTATTGTTGCCATTAGCATGATTTTCGTTGCTTCAAAGAAGTATACATCTAGTGAACCAGAAACTAATTGCTTATACAGCTGTTAAAAAAGGCAGACTAAAATGAAGATGCAGTGGAATGCAACTGTATTTGCTCATATTAGGTCAAAGTGAGGAATTCACATTTCTGAGAAGGTTTTTTTTCTGCACAGTAGAATATTGCATTGCAAACTTACTCTAGTTTAATAGATCACAGAAAGCTACATCTTGCAGAACATGAGCCCTGTACGTTAATCAGAATACCAGAATGAGGACAGTTGTAGATGAGTTTGTTTTTTTAATTTATTTGTGTAACGTCACACGGCAACACTAACAATACAATTTAAAATTTAAACAGCACTAGGATGTAAACTGCACGACCATGTATGTTACTCTGCGCTATTTGAGCTGCATGACCATTTATGCAGCACACTTATATGTACCTATTAAGGTAGCGCTCTTTTTTACAGCGCTATTTTATCCGCGCTAATGTCACCGGATACCATTTGTAAATATGTCCAATTAAGGTGGTCAAAAGCTTTCTCTGCCTCATAAAAAATGGCTAGTTGAGGTGTGTGAGAGTTAAATGTCTGTGTCATTACATTTAACAACTGATGTATGTTATCATTCAAATGTCTTTGAGGCAAAAATCCTGTTTGATCAGTATGTAGTATATTTGTAATGTGGGTTTGCAGTCTCTTAGCCAATATTTTTGTTAACATTTTTACATCCTGGTTTAGTAAAGAGATGGGTTGGTATGTAGAACAAAGGTCTTTCTGTTTGCCAGGTTTTGGTAAAACCGTTACTATAGCTTCCTTCCACGTTTGGGGTATTCCTTTTTCTTCTGAGCAAGTACTGAATACATCAGCCAACACAGGAGACAATACTTTCTGAAATACTTTATAAAATCCAATGCTGTAGCCATCGGGCCTGGGGATTTACCCGTTTTAAATTCATTAATGGCCACTACTACTTCTTGTTGCAATATTGGGGCATCTAATTGTTGCGCTATTTCTGTAGTCAATTTAGGTAAATTTAAAGTTTCTAGAAAGGATTCTGTCTTTTTTTGAACTGATTCTATGCTTTTATCTTCTTTATATAAAGTTTGATAAAAATTCTTAAAAGCTTCTGCAATTTTTTGGCATGTCACAAATTTCTCTCCTGAATTATTATCTTTTCTAATACATGAGAGTATTTTCTCAGCCATAGATTTCTGTAGTCAGAACGCAAGCAACTTTGTCGCCTTACCTCCCATTTCTTGATATTTACAATTTACAAATCTAAGATTTCCCTCCACTCTGGCTTCTTCAAATTTCTGGAGCTCCTCCCTCGTTTAATCTAATTTATTTTTAAGATCAGAGTTTTTAGGGTTCCTCTTATGCTGGGTTTCCAGATCCCTCACTGTCTGTAACAGCCTTTTTTGTGTTAATTGGGATATTTTTTTCTTTCTTAGAGCACAGCTAATTAACTCCCCTCTAACCACTGCTTTAGTAGCATCCCACCTATATCTAACTGCACATTTCTGGTTTTAAGGTTCATTATATACCTCCTTTATGACCTGTATTTTTGATACAAGGTTCTTGTCATTTAACAAGGTAACATTTAGTCTCCATAATTTTTGTAGCAGATCATTTCCAACTTGTAAAGACACTGAAATTGGTGCATGGTCTGAAGTAGTAATTGTATGTATCTCACAGCAAGTCAAAGTATGCATAACGTTTTTTTGTTTTTTTTACTTCATGAAGAAATCTATTCTAGAGTATGAGTTCTGAAAGTTTGAGAAAAAGGTATAGTCCTTTTCAGTCCCATGTTGGGCCCTCCATATCTCTTCCAAGCCTAACTCCTGCATGAAAGCCCTTAGAGTTTTACTGGCTGACTTGTTTGTGGCCAGACACCTTGAGGATCTATCCAGGTCCAGAAAAAGAACACAATTAAAATCCCCTCCTAATAGCAATTGATTTGGGGGTAAAATTGCAATCTTCTCAAAAATTTTCCCCAAAAAAGCTACAAGCTCCCTCATTTGGTGCATAAATGTTAATAAAATGCATTACTTTCCCATTAATCATACCAGTGACCCTAAGGAATCTCCCATCCTCATCCGATTCCATACTTTCTCTAGTCAGAGGACAATCTTTACTTACTAAAATAGCGACTCCCACTTTCATCCCAGATTTCCTGAAGGAAGCAAAATCCTGCCCCACCCATATTTGTCTTAGTTTTAGATGTTCCTCAAGATTCATATGCGTTTCTTGTATGTAAGCTATATCACTCTTCAATCTCTTTAATTCTGTTAAAATTCTTGTCCGTTTCACAGGAGAAAGAATGCCTTTAACATTACATGATGTTAGACGTACCTTATCCATTAGACGTCCTTAAAATTCTCATCCAAAGCTTTCTACTGTCTGTATAAGAATTTAGAGACTGTTCCCTCTTCCTCTCCACCTGAACACACATAGCCCAAGAACTATAACTAAAAACTAAAATATAACTTAAAGTTTGCACTAAACAACCTAATTTATAACATATGTAAAATTTACATTTTGGTCTCCTTATCAAACCAATTAGACAATTTAATAACTGTTTCTTTAATAAGTTCCCTAGGTAACTGGTGTAAAGATGTTGAAACCAGATTTGTGGTATGGATTGATAACAAATCCACTCTGGTCTGGCTATCTGCTGTTGCCAGAGCGTGCCAGTATTCATTCCCCAGAGTACCACCAATAACATGATGACAGTCTCACCAATAGTCTCTACCAACAATCCACCCTCCATGTTTTGATAGAGATCACTTCACACACACACACACACACACACACACACACACCATTTTCTCCTGCCTTCCTCCTCTTTTTCTTGAAAATGTCATGAATAGATTCATATAAAGAGATAATTGTTGCAATCAAGTCCCTTGGTAAAATAATATCTCACAAAAGGAAATAAAACACACAATAAAGAAGGGAATGTTTACTTCACACTCATTCGATACCTTAACATATTTACATGTTTTTAAGCACAGATGTTATTAGGACCTTTGTTTTGCTTTGTTTCCCCCATGTTCAATTTTAGAGCATATTTCCTGTTATTTTACAACCCTTTTGTTTTAACAGTTGTTCCTTATCATCAAAAAGAAAATTTAATTCAAATATACTAGTTCCCCCCTCCCTTCCGTATATCTCTTTAATAATGTCCACTTGTCCCTTTGTGGTTTCGTCCAACAAAAAAAATAAAGGAAGTCTCTTCAAGTCTACAGTATTTACATGAAATTAAGCTATTTTACCCTTGCTCCTACACAAAAAAGATGAGAAAGAAAAAACTGATCGACCTTCTTTTGTAGTTCTACCAGCAATGCATGTTATTGCATGCCTGATAGTACAGTATTTCAGCTTTTAGTGTCAGTCATGGTCTCCTGCTGACCTTTTCCTCCCCCCATTAACGGGAAAGAACAGAGACCAAAAAATCAGCCCCTGAGGACTTGTGTGGCTGATTAGCGCCAGTTGTTACCTTCTTACACACGACTGAATCAGTCACCCTTCTGCATTTGAGTCTTTAGTGGAGTTCCCCGTGGGCTTTGCTCTTCCCTGGTCAACATTCTTCAACAATTTAGTGAGGTCAGGGGTGAGTTGTTTAGGTAGGGATCAAGTTGGACCTCTCCGCTTGCCGCGCGTCACTATGTTCCACGCACTCGACACTAGCTTGTGCTCATGCAGCTCCATGTCAACATCCGGTAGCATCACATGATGTTCCTTCAAAAATGGAACGACTTCCAACAGGGAGCTAAAGATTTTCCATCCTCCCTCTGTGAATACTTTCAATTTTGCTGGGAAGTTCAATTGCACCTTCAAGTTGTGCTTTTCTCTTAATTCTTTAATTACAGCCCTCACCTGGTTCCGCTTGTATTGGAGTTCAGACGAAAAGTCATCGTCAAAATAAACAGGTAGCCCTTCGTATTTAAGGTCTTTATGTCGCCATGCTTCTATTAATATTTGCTCTATGATTTGTTTTTTTTAACTTTCATTCTTTATTTTTTTTGCTACTTTAACACATTCACAGATACAGTAACAAATAGACATAGACAAACAACATATAAGTGCACTGCCAAACTATAGGTTATCATATTTAATTTGCTGACATGGTAAGGAACATGTAACAGAGCTATAAAAATACAATTGATTCTCTTATACAATAGACAGATACTCTATCGGGTATGTTGGGTCATGGTTGAAAATCTGGTCTTAAGGGTGAAATATATAGGACCCATCCTCTCCACGTATTCTCAAATGCCTCATAAGTTTTGTTAATATTAGCAGTTAATCTCTCCATCTTATAAATATCTATCATTATCTGATGCCAGGTATCTAATGTGGGAGGCAGAGGGGAACCCCAACTTTTCGTGATGGTTTTTTTAGCGGCCAACAAGGCCAAATTGAGAAATTTTCTGGATGAGCTATTTAAGTGTTCCTGAGAAATGTCCCCAAATAGGAACAAATGGGGGCCTAGTATTAAATTAGAGGATATTAATTGCTGGAGAGCCTTATGCAAGTGGTCAAGAAAAGAATGCAATTTGTTACAAGTCCAAAAAATATGACCCAGGGATGCCGGGGAAAATCCACACTGCCTCCAACACTCTGCTTTATAATTAATATTGTATTTTGACATCACCATAGGAGCCCTGAAATATCTGATAAATACCCTCCATGCAAACTCTTTCCAGAAACCTGAGTCTATACCTCTATACATCGTCTTTAAATATGTCTCCCACTGAGAGGAGGCTATCTTCACTCCTAGGTCCCTTTCCCATGCCTGTCTAATGTTATCTAGGGGTTTACTGTATAACGAGCATAAACCTTTATTAATGGATGAAATTATGTGAGGAGGGGTTGGTCCACCATCTGTAACTCCTAGTATAATTAAGAGAATTCCGGGAAGAGGAGAGTCACTCCACTTCACCTTACCCAAGGAATTAAGGAAGTTCCTTGTCTGGAAATATCTAAATCTATCTGAGAAAGGAATATCATATTTTTGAACTAATTCTGTCAAGAAGAGAACCGTTCCCTGAGGCATGAAACGGTAAACTAAGTGTAGCCCCTTCCTTTGCCATAAAAGATATCCCCTGTCCAATTTGGCAGGGACAAAGGCGTCCATGAAAGGCAAGGAGAGTAGCGCCAGTCTCCAGGGCACAAGCTCCCGTGATACCAGTAGTTTCTGCCAGCATTGCACGGTTGAGTGAGTATAGGGGTTAGAGATATCTCCCACATTCATTATAGAGGGGGTGAATAATAGAATTCGAGTCACCTCTTGCAGACCTTTCCCCCTGCAGTTCCAGCAATTTCCATTTTGCCCTATAGGATCTGTCTAACCAAAATATAGGAATTCTAATTTGGGTAGCTAGGTGGTATAATTTGAAATTAGGTAAGGACACACCTCCTTTTTGTCTAGATAGTTGCAATGTTTGGAGATTAATCCTGGGTTTTTGATTGGCCCAGATGTATGCAGAGATTTTTCTCTGCAATGTTCTGTAGAAAATGTCAGGGATCGGAGTTGGCAGGGTCTGGGCCAGGTATATAAAGCGGGGGAGAACCACTATCCTGACTGACTCTACCCGTTGGTACATAGACAAGGGGAGGACTCTCCATCTATCTAGGTCTGCTGTCATTTTAGTCACAAAGGGGGTATAATTCAAGGAAAATATGTCCTCATATGAAAGGCCGATCTGCACTCCCAAATATTTAATGCTCTTCAGATCCCAACGGAAACTATAGGTTTTCCGCAGTTCAGTATTTGGGACGAAGTTCCAAGCCAGAACTTCAGTTTTTGTTTAGTTAATTTTATAGCCTGAGATCTCTCCAAATCTCCTTAATCTATCCCAGAGAGGGGGTAAGGAGGCTTCCGGGTCAGTAAGGTATACCAAAAGATCGTCCGCATATATAGCTAGTTTATGGGATGTAGAGGCCACCTCAATTCCAGCAATTCCCTCGTCTTGCCTTAAGGCCTGAGCCAAGAGCTCTAGGTAAATCGCAAACAGGAGAGGTGATAGGGGGCAGCCCTGTCTTGTTCCACGGGATAATGTTATAGAGTTTGAAAAAGAGCCATTTATCCGAATATATGCTTTGGGGTTTGTGTACATTAATTTTATTAGTCCAATCACCGACTGTGGTATCCCTACTTCTCCCAGTACCTTCCACAGGAAGGCCCATTCAACCTGGTCGAACGCCTTCTCTGCATCTAGCGATAGGAGAAGAAACGAAGAACCTTCCTCCTTTGCCCTCTGCAGGAGGTGCAGGGTTCTTTTTATGTTGTCCTGCGCCTGACGGCCCGGGATAAACCCCGTTTGGTCTGGGTCAATTATTTCCGGTAGAAAGGACTCAAATCTTTTGGATATTATGGATGCAAAGATTTTATAATCTATATTAAGCACAGAAATAGGTCTCTATGAGGAACAAGACGTGCTATCTTTTCCAGGTTTTAATATGCTAGTTATGCAGGCATATCTCCAGGAGTCAGGCATTATTTGATCTGTCTGTACTCCCCTGCATGCCTGCAGAAGGGCAGGGGCCAACTCAGCTCTAAACACCTTGTAAAAATCTCCTGTGTACCCATCCGGGCCTGGGCTTTTATGTGATTTGAGTGTTAACAGGGCCTTGTCTAATTCCGGCTGGGTGATTGTTTTCTCTAATGATTGTTTCTGTTTATCTGAGATCTTTGGTAGTCGTAGGTGTTTCAGAAAGATCTCCATTCTCTGAGTATTCCCATCTAATTCAGCACTATAAAGGGTGGTGTAGTATTTCAAAAAAGCGTGTTCTATTTCTTTGGGATGATTAACCAATCTTTTGGAGTCAAGGTCCCGTATTTGGGTAACATTAGATCTGGTTTTATGTTGTCTGATTCTGTGGGCCAACAGGCGTGTAGCTCTGGGGCCCCCTTCGTAATATTTTTGCTTAATGCTCTGTAAAGCTTGTTCAGTGCGAATGTCTAGTATAGACTGTATCTGTTCTTTAGTTGCTTGGAGGAGAGGAAGGGCTCCCACATCACCAGCAGCATGCAGCACCTGCAGCTCCCCAAGTTGCTGCTGTAATTGGTTAAGCCGTGCTTGTTGACTTTTCTTATAATACGACGCATATTTAATTATTTCTCCCCTGAGAACTACCTTAAGTGTATCCCAGAGTACACCTGCTTTAATGCCCTGTCTCTTATTGTCTTCGAGGATCTGTTTAATTTTTTGTTGCATTGTTTCCCTAAAATCTTTGAGATTCAATAAAAAATCATTAAATCTCCATATGGTATTAATTTTCCTTTCCTCCCAAACTATGTCTAGCGTAAGGATTGAGTGATCTGATAGTACAGTCGGTATCTGTGTACAGCTTTGAATTTTATATAGGTGTTCCCTGGAAACATGTAAATAATCTATGCGAGTGTATATTTTATTGGGGGGGGGATAATGTGTATACTCCCTTTTATTGGGGTGAAGGTTCCGTCAGATATCAATCCATTGTGCTCCCTTTAAGCATGCCTGTGTGATTCGACACACTGCAGTCTTTTTCACAGGCCTCCTGCTAGAGGTGTCCAAATGGGTCATAGCCAGGTCGTGGTCCCCACCCATCACTAGAATCCCTTGGGCCCATTCTGTAACCTTTTGGAATAGCAGCTTCCTGCCCTCTGGACCCTCCCCAGGGGGGATATATATAGAGACCAGGGTGACCTCCTGCCCCTCCAGCTACCCCCTGCAATTGCCAGTCTTCCCTCTGGATCTGCGTAGGAGTTCACTAGCCTAAAGGGAATGTTTTTGGGGATCATTACTACTGCTCCCCTTCTTTTCCCTTTATGGTATGATGAAGCTACTATTGTAGAGAAGCCAAATTTGGAGAGCTTTTTATGCTCCTGTTTGCTTAGATGTGTCTCCTGTAAAAGGAGAACAGTGGGTCTTAGTTTTTTAAGGGAGAAGATCACCCTGTACCTCTTAATGGGGTTATTTAACCCGTTCATGTTGAGGGAGCACACTCTGACCATGTGGGCCTTATTCATAAAGCTGTGGGGAATTATCGCCTGGGGGTAAAACTGAGCCAACTAATGACCAGAACCTTAGGTAACCCCATTCTGCAGACAGCAAGGATCTGCATCTTTTAAGTACAGTGACAGTAAGTTCCGGCAAGATAGTTCCCACAGAGCCTGATTTATCGTGAGGTAAGTCCCCCCACATACATAATAGATAACCTACATACAAGTGCACTTTCAAAAGGTAAACAGTATAACTAACAATAACATGTAACCTTAGGAACCTATTTACAATGGTACTTCCAAAGCAGAAGGAGACAGACTCTCTCCCTCTATCCAGAAGGGACCCAAGCCTATAATCGGATTGGGCCTCTATGGGAGAAACTGTGACCTCCATCGGTCAGGCCTCCCAGACCCCAAGGAGAAAAACTCGGGGTCAGGTAGTAGGGACGTCCCTCACTAAGGGAATATGGGCCTGTGCGAAGTGCACACCTCTTCTCACCCCAGGCCCTAATAAATCACGGAGAAGGCAGCTGCACAGAGTGGGGATAGATATAACATTCTCTACCATCCACCACTGTTTACTCTGCTGAGTGCATCTTTAAGAAACATTATGATCCCATATCAGTTTTCTAATAAATTAAATTACTGCCTTGGAAAAATAATATTACTGGTGTTTCCCTCTCTAGCCCAGTTAAACTTCTTAATCATCAGATAAGGGAATAAGACGGAGAGGGAAAAAAACGAAGCTTCAGCAGTAAGTGCAGCAAGACAGTAAAAGAACTGATTAACTTAAAGTCTCTCCTCGGCTTTGCCTTGTCGGAGTTTCAGACAGTCTAAGGCGTAAGCACAGCGCCCTTGAAAGTTCACGTGCCATCTACCTGGATCATTTCGGTTCAAGTGTTGGTTTCTCGGTTGTCAGTCGTTGTAGCAGTAGGAAAATAGCGATTTTTCCCAATAAAGTCCTTCACCTCCTGAAGTGAGCGAAAACCTCCTCGGCGGCCTGTTCCTGAGTGCGAGTTCGAATTGCTTTGCCACTGCGAGCGGGGGGGATGCTTTTTGCGAGGGAACGGAACTCCCGACTTGAAACTCCATCCTCTTTTTTCCAGTTCCATGGTGACTTCCTCTGGACTCGAGTACACTTCATTTCCAGAATCCCAGCAGATTCTCAGCTTCGCCGGGTAGGGGGTATGAAATCTTATACCTTTCGCTTTTAAAGCTTTGAGAATTGGTGCATAGGCTAATCTTTTTTCAAAATTTCCGCGGGGTAGTCGTTGTCAAAAAATAGTCTGGTAGAGTTATATGTGATATTTCCTTTTGCCCATGCTGTTTTTAAGATCGTTTCCTTGTCCTTAAAACTGGAAAGTTTTAAAACTATTGAGCAAGGTCTGGCAGTTTGATCAGTAGGTTTTCTTGACAAGGCTCTATGGGCTCTTTCGATTTTGAACTGAAACGATGTGGGGAGGTCAAGGACGTCTCTAAGGAGGTCCGTTATGAAATCCTCCATCTTACCGGTCTCAGAGTCCTCTAGCAAGCCGTATATGCGGAGTTTATCTCTCCGGGACCTCGCTTCCAGGTCTATTATTTTTTCTTGACATTTGTCATGTTGGTCAATCAGGAAATCCACTGCTTGATGTAAGTGCCAAGTCTCTTCGGCTACTTCTCCCATGGCTTCCTCTGATCGGTCGAGCCTTCCCTCCACCTCGGACAGTCTATTCTGAAGTGCAGTAAATTCCTTCTTATTTTCTGCTCGGAAAGCTCTGATTTCTGTGAGAAGGGTCTCATATCTGGACCGTGAGAGCCTTTCGCTTTCTCTATCTGTGTCCGGGTCGTGGTCCTCAGCCATGGTGTCTGGGGGAGAGGTGCTGCGACTTCGGGAAGGCCTCTTACCAGATCCTTTTACATCCGCCCTCTCTCGTAGTCTCTCTGAGCGCGGTTTCGACTGATTTTTGTTCCCCTTCATTCATGCTATTAAAAACGCTAATTTTTAGATTTTGTTTACTGAGTTGGGGAAAGATATTTGGTGGAATGAGTAGGCGCTTCCCCTCTATGCAGCCATTCGGGTGGGTGACGTCACCGGAAGTTCCTTGATTTGGTATTTTAGCATATGAACCACCCATGAATGGAGTCGGGCATGGGGATCTGTCAGTCTAGGACCTAAGGAGTGATGGGCTCACTCAATATCAACCGTTAAGTCCACTGGAAGAGAAAGGACAGTGCGGAGGAAATGTGCAATGAAATCTGCGTTTTTTGCGAAACCCTCCTCCGATCCTTCCTTAATTCCATACACTCAAAAGTTGTTGCATCTTGCACGATTTTCCACATCCTCAACCCTGTTGTGTGTCATTCTATCTCTTTTCAAAAGCTAAATGAGCAGTCTGTCCGATTTCTCCTGGGCTTCTTTCATCCCGGTAAGCTGCTGTTCATGTTCAGTTACTTTCTTGTTCAAATTTTTAAGGACCATTCTCAGGTCTGCTATCGATGACTCAATCTTGTTAACTGATTTTAGTATTTTGAATAGGGCTTTTATTGCCCGTGTCTTTTGTTCTTCTTCTGCTATATCTAATTCCACTGAGGATTCTGAGGGGGGCCTAGGTCTCGTTGCCGCTGCTAGGCCTTCCATCGTGTCGTCAATAGACAGTTGTTTCATTGTACTATTTTTGGTGAGATTTTGTTGCCCAAACTCTCTCTGTGCTTTACTCACCATCCAGTCCTCTTTCATACTGTACTTGTAAATTATGCGCCGATGCTACTAGGTTAGCTCAGGGAGCTCAGAAGCCAGCAGAGT
Organism: Neoceratodus forsteri; assembly: GCA_016271365.2. Taxonomy (NCBI): domain Eukaryota; kingdom Metazoa; phylum Chordata; order Ceratodontiformes; family Ceratodontidae; genus Neoceratodus; species Neoceratodus forsteri. The sequence goes on along the minus strand of CM057452.1, from coordinate 1,312,710,884 downwards.
TACTGTGCAGCCATCACCATGCCATCACCGGAAGTCGTCAAACATGCCAGTCTCTAGGTTATTGCTCACTTACAGGACACACAACTAAACACCAATTGTCTATACAAAACAGTACAAAAGTAACAAATACAGTAGTATCTGATACAGTAAGTAAAGAATAATTTCCAGATAAACACAAATATATTTGTTTGTGCCACACAATAATACAGGCAGGGGTGGTATGATTTCTTTACAACCCCTATGATGTCCATTACAACCCCTAGGAATCCCTAAAACAAGGTTTCCCCCAAATTTGTTTCTATACAATTTGGTAGGTTGGGAAACTATGTAACCCCTATGCTTCTGCTGAAATGGGGATATGCAATTATTCTGCTGAAATAGGGATTGTAACCCTTGTAATTTTGGTGAACGGATGCTGCTGAATACCATTTAAATATCATGTGCAGTGATGAAATCTTCACTAGCTTTTACAGGAGAAATTACAAGATGTTTAGACTCTGGTGATTTAGTAGATGCTATATTTGTATCCAAAAAGTTCCATGGTGTTGTGGACTAATATGTAACGGCATGCTGAGCCATTACTCAAGAGCATATACAGAGTTTTTAACTTCCAATAAATCACACAGGTAAGCTGGCCAATCGGCAAAGCAGTTGCGCTACTGCTTGTGACACCGGTGACCCCAGTTTTGTGTGTGAGCTCAAGGTCACTAGGGGCCGGCTGGTGGGAGGAGGACTAAGCATCCAACAGGATGCTCTCCTCCTCTGGGGAGATAGAGTTGCCGTTCCCGCTGCTATACTGCCACCTGGGTGACCATGGGTGGCAGTATAGCTAAGGATGTCAGGGGAGGGACGGATGTCGTCCGGGATCCAGGAGCAGAGGAATGCCTCTGTGTGCACACCCCCACTTGGGTCACTTCTGTGTGCCGATGTCCTTGGAGCTGGAGAAACAAGGAGAATGGCCCCTGAAGCCAAGGATGAAGAAGTGCCCAGCACGGCAATGAGATCCCCCTCCGATGCCTGTCACATTGCTCCAGCCTCCCGATCAAACGCAGCAATTTAAGGGTAAGTGCTCCACCTTGTCCACGCCTGGGAGGAACAGCCATGGCTCCATGGGGGATGGCCCACAGGTGAGGGGAGACAAAGCAGGCATGCCTTGGTGACTCCAGGAAGAGTTTGGATGCAGAAGATTAAGGGGGCCATAAATAGAAAGTAACTGAGTCATTCTACAGACAAGAAAATAGTAGTAGAAGTCTGGTGCTTTGAGCCCACCCGTATGTTTGGACCTTGATAGTCTATGGTAGGTCATTCTGCATCTTTTGTTAGCCCATAAAACATTTGTAACTAAACTGTATACTTAAGAACCATTTTTTATTGGTGTTAAAAGGCAACATCATTAAAGTGTAGAGACATTTTGGTAGGATTATCATTTTCACTGAATCCAATCGACCCCACGTCCCCAGCGGTAGATTATTCCATCTAGCTAGATTGTTCTGTATAGATTTTTTACGAAGGGACAAGTTTTTGTTGAAGGTTTTAGTTACAGGCTTAAATACTTTAATCCCTAAGTAGTCCAGCTTTTCAGATTCCCAAGTTATACTCAGTTTGACAATATCTTGTTTAGTACAGTAGAGATTTAGAGGAAGGAATGCTGATTTGTCCAGAGTTTGGAAGTTTTGGGAATGGAAAGACTCACTCATCTAATGCTAGATCGGGCCTATATCTTTAATTCTAAATGGGGTACTATTTACAACTGTTTCACATCTTCAATCTAGTAAATGTGTTTACTGCAAGTAACCTCTCTTTCTTTCTAGGTTCTTTTCCCCATTCTCTAGTCATCTTTTCTTTACTTTTCTCACATTCACTTATTACTTCAGGGGAACAGTGTTTCAAAGATTGGTGGAGTAACAACCCTTATTTACTTAGCTGACTCTTTTGTAACTGTTTTATAGTTTGTTTATGTTATAAATTGTTCATGTATGGATCTATGTGCTAATTGATCTTTTAGGTTAGTTCTATTTGATTGTCATATTGATATATTTGATGTATATCAATGGTGTTTTAGTTACATGTATTTTAACTCAATAACATGTTATTGATAAAAAATAAATAGTAAACAAATAGATTAATCACACAGGTAACTGAAGGCTTTCTTCATTTTCACTTAAAAAAAGCCAAAAAAAATTAGAGAACCTTCAGCTTTCCAGATTCATTCATTCCAAGTCAATACAAAGCACAGAGTGGTGTTTCAAGTAAGGGGCAGCAGAGGTGTGTCCTCATAATCAAACTGAGGAAGGAGAGCCCCCGTGAGAATAAATCGCAATCTACCTGCAAGGTAAAAGCAGGTTCTGTGCTTGTATAAGAAGCTTAGATTTACTCTGGACATTTGAATCAGCTGATCAATATGATAGACAAATGTTAATAAAGAGTCTGGCGCCCATCCAACGGTGCAGCAGCAGGGTGATGCCAGTGACCCGAGTTTGGAAATGAACGCAAAGAATCGGGAGCCAATCAAGGGGAGGTGAATGGAATGTCCCACACGATGCTCTCTTCCAATGGGGAGGCAGGGGGAGAAAGAGAGTTGTAGGCTCCGCTGTAACACCACCAGCTGGGGACTACAGCTGGTGGTGGTGCAACTGGAGTGGCAGATGGGTGGACGGATGGTGGCTGCACTGGAGAGTGAGTGCGCACTGCATGATGCCTTGTGTGCCAATGTACTAGGGAGAAAACAAGGTAGAAAGCATTTATCATGCAGCCTGATGCTGGCACCCCTCAGGACCTGCCAACTAGCCACTCTGCCCCCCACACATCAGACAGGTCAGATGGGGGCCACTGTACAACCCCCTGGCAGAGCCTTCCATGGGTAAAGGAGCTGTCGACCGGACACTCTGAGCGCCATCCATTAGACAGATCAGATGGGGGCCACTGTACAACCACAGACAGAACCCAGCATGAATACTGAAGCTGCCCAACTGGCCATTCTGACCCTCATCCATTAGATGGGTCAAATGGGGGCCACTGTACAAACCCCCAGACAGAGCCTGCTATGAATACAGAAACCACAATGACTGACTATTCTGACCACCACCCATTAGATGGGCCACACAAACCATGAGACAGACTCAGAGCCCACCATGAAAGCAGGAGTCACTATGACTGGTCATGCTAACCCCCACCCAGTAGGCATTCCAGATGGGGGCTGCTATAATCCCCAGAAAGAGCCCACCATGGATGTAGGAACTGCCCCATGGACCCTCTGGAGTACAGAAATAAGAAACCAGAGGAGCAAAGAACTGGGCTGTGGGCAGCTAGGTAGAGGAGAGCAGCAGTGGTGAAAGGACAAAAAAATATATAAAAGAATGAAGAATTAGAGACTTTATCTAAAGACTCAGATACTTGGGGCCCGATTCTCGAAGAGGGCCTAGAGCGGCACACGCTACGTCAAACAGCAGCTTGCACCAAAGCCCACTGCACCAGGGACCCTGCACCAGATTCTAGTACAGGAGGGGTCCCTGCGCCTACGTCCCCACACCTGCGACAACCACCCCTGTGCAGCAAACACCTGGTGCACAGTAAGGGTCTGCCGCAGGCTCCATACAGAAGATGCAAGCAGTCCCCGCCATCCCAGATCCCCAAACTGACTCCAGAATCACACCCTTGGTGGACTAGTGGCCCCACCCACCCCGATCCTGATGTCGCCACGTGTACAACTATTCCAGTAAATTCCATCTCGGTGGATTAGTGGTTTCGACTCGTAGTAAGGTTCTACTCCTCGACATAGTTAGCACTCCAGCAACCCTCTCACCGCGATCGACGCTGACTGAATTGTCAAGGAGCGCATACTGCATACAGTATGCACTCCTTGACAGTTTGGTCGGTGCCCAGTTGTGGAGATGAGAGGGTTGTGCTGGGCAGGCTGGTGTATTGGTATGGGGGTCAACACCTGCAGGTGGGGCTACTAGTCCACCAGGGAAAGGGGATTAAATTATTACAAATCAAGGCGACATCGGGATTGGGTGGTTGGGGCCACTAGTCCACCAGGGAAAGGGGCTGAAATTAATTATTACAAATTGGGGCAACATCGGGATTGGGTAGTTGGGGCACTAGTCCACCAGGGAAAGGGGATAGTATTATTTATTACAAAATGGGGCACATCAGGATCAGGGTTGGGGGACCACTAGTCCACCAGGGACAGGGGATGCATATTATTACACTGGGTAACATTGGGGGCTATATTGTTATGTTGTATATAGGGCAACATTGAGGATGGGGGGGGACAGACAGTGACAGGTTGCCGCAAACAGGTCACTCTCCCAGAGGGGAGTTTTCTAAGTCCCCTTAGACCAGCCCTGGCTGGTCTAATGGTACTTAGAATTTCTCTCTCTGGGAGAGGTCTAAGAATACCATTGTCGGGAATGAGGCAGCTTGCGTCTGCCACATGCCCCCCTAGCACCATATCGCAGCCCATTTTTGGGCACACTGGTGGCACAAGCCCCATTTGGAGCAGGTAGCCTGCAGCTGACGCAGGTTGCCTTTGTGAATCGCTCCCATTGCATCTTCTGGCACAAGGGGCAACTTGCGCCAGTCTTTGTGGAGCAAGCCCCTTGCGCCCTGCTGGGAGCTTTGAGAATTGGGCCTCTGGAGTGAGCAACAGTTTCAAGTGCTGTCCCATCTAGGGAAGGAGAGTTAACTCATTTTTGATCTTTCCGAAGTTTGGCAGCTGAGCTGAATCCCATCATTTAAATGTTAGCAATTTAAGCTAGCTGATCCTTTGCTAGGTCATACCAGTTAGTTTCTAACTCAGTACTTTATAAGCACTTTGACATACATTTGAAAAATTAATTCATGGCCCGACAGAGCAGGGGTAGATTGGGGAACAGGCTTGAGTCTCTCGTAAGCCATCTTGGGAAGGAAGATTGAGGAGCCCATGAATAGCTCTCCTCCATCAGGAAAGGGGGGGGGGCCTGGCATTCCACTTCGTAACTGCCACCTAGTGGAACCTAGGTGGCAGCACAGAGGGTGCTCAACACAGAGGAAGGGCCAATCGACAAGACACTAGCATGTGTGTGGGTACAACACTGAATGTCAACACCTCTGTGGAAGACAAACATGGAGGAGGAGACCCTGAGCTCACTAGAGCAGTGCTGGCTCCCCCACAGGCCTACACATGACAAACAAGGCAGTCCATCCACCACTCTGTGATCCTGGGTTATTTAATTTTTTTTTCATTTTACAATTTTTGGCTGGGAAAGGCACACTGAGTCGAGGCTTGTTTCCAGGTATGTCCTGGGAGCACAGGGAAGTTAAGTGATTTGCTCAAGGTCACACAGTATGCAAATGGCGGCTGTTGGATTCAAACCCAGTTCTCCAGGTCTACAGTTCAGTCAGTGCTCTTAACCACTTTGCTATGCTGCCTCCCAGTGGGTGGATAACCACAATCAAATGGTGGATAACCAGTAAGTCTAACAGGGTTGGGGGGAGTCTTGTCTGGAGGAGTGGTGGATGATGGGGTCAGAGGAAAAAAATAAGACTAAAAAAAGGAAAAGAAACATTAATTCAGATACAAATGCCAGTTGTCTTTTAAATCAAGCCTTTTATCCTCCAGTACCGATCCTCCTGGACTTCAGGTTGGGGTTGCCCCAGTTACCTCGTAGCCCCGCTATCCCAGAATCTGGTGTTAAGTGTTCAGTACACCTCAAGAGTTTTATAATGCAGCAGTTGTTCATACCAGCAGAAAGGAGAAGCTGCTTCCCAAATTGCTGCTCCTGGGGGGAAATTACACTATTGCCTAATAGCAGCAAGCTAACCCGCGCCCTCATTATCAATGGGTCTTTCAGACCACGGGCTAGATCTGACATGATTATCAACAGAATCACTGATTAGAGGACAGGCAAACAAGATGTCATGGAATTCACACTTGGGAAATGTAAAAAAATGACCATGATGTCATTACATGATGACGTCATAGGAGCGACAGTGCTCTGGAACGATCATTCACTATGAATAGTGACATTAGAAATATGCTGTTATATTAAGATTGCGATTCTGATCCAAATCCCTCACTGTGCACGTGTGACAACCTTTTCACACATGCACAGTGATGGATTTGATCACAAATGCAATCTTGATGTAACAACATAAGTATATTTCTAATGTCCCTATTCACAGTGAATGATCGCTCCGGAGTGCTGCTGTTACTATGAAGTCATCGCATAACAGTGTCTTGGCCATTTTATGTGTAACCCCTAGATGGCGCTATCCCAGGGGCTACTACCCCTGCCTGATTTGCCACTAACAGGTTGAGGGGCCTGGATCCAATGGCGGGTGCCTCCACCCAGAGGTCAGGGTTTGCAATAGTTAAACTAACTTGGTCACAGCCCTCTGGGACACTGCAACCCCCCTTTCTTCCCACTAGTGGCCCACACAATATATCAGAATTACCTTCACAGTATACACTTACCCCCAGGTCTGGTTCCGCACTGGGACCTCCTGTGAAATGAGATACAGTGCAACAATCAAGTACAGTATTTAACATAGACAAATACCTCAGGCAGTATAACTTTGCTGAAACAAGCAGCTCTGATTTATTTAGGGGATATAACAAGGACAGGGGGAAATCAGGTTAATTAGCTTATCACTCTAATAATCTGCCCATGGCTCTGTGCACAGGCCTATCCCTATCAGTTACTGTCCCTGGGTACCCAAGCCCTAGTGGCTAGTCCAACCGGTGGCAGCTGGTAGGGCCCTTTCACACAGAGAAAAGGAGAATTAAAACAGTCAGCAGTACAGTAATTCCATTTGGATTTAATGTGGCAATTCAACAGGAGCGACCCTGAATTAGTACTCACGACCTCCAAATAAGATAGGGTCCTTCAATGTCAGCAGGGCTCACTTGAGGTACACAAACCTCTTCACATCCATATAAAAAAAGCACTATACCAGGCAGGCTGCATCTGTATCCCGATCGCAATTACTGCACAATACCCGGAGAACACACAGCAGATTCAGTTCCTGACAGACCGAGTGCAATTTTCAGCAATTCTTCCAGTCTTCTACAGGGTGAGCCTGTTTTCACTCTTCAGAGATCCTTTGATTCTTTTCACAGGACGGATTCAGTCCTAACAAGCTGCAGACCGAACTCTGGGCCTTACACGTTTTTGACTAAAACTGCACACTGAAAAAGCACAGGGCTCCTTCCTTCTTCACTGCCAAAGCTCAACTGAAACTCCAACCGACAAAACCGGGCACTTCCTTTGAGTTCCTCCCAGTTCTTGACTGGATTGGCTGTCACTCACAATAGACTGCTGCTGTTGGTCCAAAAAGGCACTGAAGTCTAAACTACATCTCCCAGAGTCACTGCCCATACAATCCTCTTGTGGCTGGCTCAGATTATGAGTCCAAGTTCTGATTCGTCCAAGGCACCATTTTAGAGCTAGCTTACCCCACACTGATTGGTCCAGTTCAGCAGTTCAAAACTAGAATGGGGAACTAGCAGACACAGTTCTGACTGCAAAGAAAGCAGGTTAGACAAACTGTAATTTCATTATTACTCTAAATAATTTCTGGCAAACAGTTACATCTTTCAGATAGGTTCCCTTTGCACTCCTAGTGACTGCAAAAAATGAAGTGAATTGGCAGCAGCTCGAGTGGTACTCAGAGAAGCACACAGTCCCCCCCATATAAACTAATTATGTCTGCAAGCAGACAGCTCTTAAAGGGACAGTACCAGAGGCTCTAAAAACACTCACTGATAAATGGCTTAAATGCCAAACACCATTCAGGCTTGGAGCATTCAAGCAAGCTCCTGGAAGTCTTTTGGGAACCCCCATTTGCAGGGGGGGGTTACATATGCATTTACTCAAGAGGGTTGTTTGCATCAAAGTCTTGGTTTGTTTACGAATTTTAAAGCTGAGGAAAATGTATTAAATTCACTTTCTGAGCCACACACAGTATATTCTTCTGTAGGTAAGACTCTAACCTATAGGGCTGTTTTTTTTGCATTTATGGATTTTGACTTAGATTATTTTCCCTGTTGAGGTGTCCTTTAACAATCTGCTCTTATTCACTTGCCTTGGATGTTGTAGCCAGTTCTGACTGGAGAAGTGGAGGCAGAGTGGCCTGACTTGTACTGGGTACCTGGCCGGTGAATCTCAGTGGTCAGATTAGCTGATTACCAGTACCCATTCCACAGCAGCAATTTATATATTTATTTGTTCACTGGGCAGGTGGACTGGTCTGAGAGACCATTTTCAGGCACGACTCGAACCATGACAATGGCAACAAAACCGACCGGTAGAATTATCATGCAGTTCAGGACATGAGAATGCACAATACAACAACTGACATCAGCCAATCAGATTTGCATTTCATCATTGCCAAAAACTCACACTTATTACTAGGCATGCCGTGGAGGAACAAATTAGCTCCCATAAACAAACAAAAAAGATAAATGCAAAGAAACACAAATAGTACAGTTTAGTAGCCAGTTACGTATTTCTTTACCAACTGGTACTGGATTCCACTCCACCCCCACAAGCCCCTGCCTCCCCCCAAACCACAAAACACGCTGTTACAGAACTGCAGGGAACTAATTAAGCACGCTACTTGTGTGAAAAACAATATTTCTGGGATTATGACAATATCTGTGGGATTAAGTCACAGTTTCACTGGGTTTCAAAGTGGCCTCTCCTACTGCTATGGTTTCTGCTTGGGTTAGCAAACAGCAACACCTGTCCAAGTTTTTCTCCTGGCTAGCATGTGGCAGATTTAAAGGGACACTGTCAACCCCGCCACAGGTCTCAAATCTTCCTCATTTGAAAAACACATTTTATAATTGCTTACCTTCTGTAGAATTTTTTTAATGCAGCAGGCTGATTTGTATCTTCCACATTTTCCTAATATAAGTTAAAAATTGTTTGTCCACCATATTAGTCGCACCCCACAAAAAAAAAAAAATTCATGTCCTTCATAAGGACAAGGCTTAAACAAAACTGGAGATGCATCTCACAGAATGGTCATATCAGCTCAAAAAGCTGCGACAACATTTGCCTTAGTGAGAAAAGCACTTGCCAATGATAAAATAGACTGTAACACTAACGTGTGTCATTATTTTATGTTTAAATTCCCTACACTTACATGGCAGAAGTGCCAATTCCAGGAGAGACTGAGAAAATGCAAAATCAGGGATGTCCCTAAAAATGAGGGACACCTGAGAGGTATGTGCCAACACTTGAGGGGTATGCATCACTGCCTCCTTCCTGAAACTTGAGAACACCCCCCAACACATTATAGCCAATCATAATGCAGTGGGAGGGGAGTACCGTGTCATGAGTGGATGGCCTGTGTGTGGGCGCTTTTTAAGATCAAGGAAGAATACAGTGTGAGTTCAAGGAGGTGAAACAAAACAAGTTTGACATGATTACATAGATAGTATATTTTTCTGTTTTGATAAAAGGAAGACTACAAATAGAAAAAAAAACAACCAGCAACATCAGCAGATTCTACAGAAGGTAAGAAAGCATGAGTTGTTTTGCTTGAAAATTATAAGGGACATGGGGTTGACAGTGTCCCTAAGGCAAATTGGACAACCTCTGTCTAAATTTTAATCTACCCACAACTCTCCCTTCAATGTGTACATGTTGGGGTCCGCAATCCTTTCCAAGTAAACCTTTCCCTATTGGAGGTCTTTTAAGGTGGGTGGTGCACTGTCACAGTTGTATAGGTGACATTATCTGCATCTGGTGAAGAACGGTGGAGGAAGCGTAACAATTTGTTTGTAGGCTGAGTAATAATAGTTTTAAACTACAGTTCATTGGTGAATTGAACAAAATATTGATCAAATTCCTGGACGTTAAACTAACTGGGGATGTAGGGCATAAAAGAATAATTTCCACCAACTTCAGCAAGAACTTGGCATGTAACAGCTATCCTAATGCTCAGAGTGCCCACCCACACAATCTGATACAAAGTATTCCTTAAGAACAACTCTTAAGACTAAAAAGGAATTTTACAACAAGACCGATTTTAAAGGTCAGGCCCAGGTAACGGGAAAAAAGTACAAAATGAGGGGGTGCTCAGATACGGCAGATGCAAAGCTGAATTGCTGGAAAGAAAAAAAATCTGCTCATTCCTAAACTTCATTTCTCTTCAGAGAATCAGCCTGAAACTTTTGAGACAATCTACAATGCTATGAGCACTAAAGTAGGATTGGTGCTGCATTGGTATTGGGACATCATGCAGTGTGATGACATCATGGGTAATAGTGTTGGGGTTACACACCATATCTCCTATAAAAGGTCTAGTACTCTGCGTGATAAACTAGTTGAAGGGGAACTGTCATCAACAGGGTTTCTTAATGTCTCAAAGTCCATGAAAAGCTAATTTGAGTGAGCCATTGTATTTATGTGTGAGTCTTTGCAGTCCAGAGTTATTCATATGTAAATCAGTCTGCAATTAAGGTCTGGGGGCAGCCATATGTTTTAGGCTCCTGACAGGAAATGATGTCGCCGAGGAACTTGGCCCTCCATTTACTGTAGTTTAAATAGGAAATCATCTGTTTTATTAAGTGTGTTTTAAGGTGTTATTACAACACTTTCTGCATTTATAATAATTGTTTTGCATGTGTATTGAAACTAGTGAGTTATCACCTTTACATTTCAAACTGTTAGTAGCAATAATCCATCTTTAGGATTGCTTTAACCTGTAGGCTATACTGCCAGATGATCATTAAAAACTACACATCTCAAGGCTGACTCTGGGGTGTCAACAGGTATTGGGGCACTATACTGTATCAGGATGTCTGAACCCTGGCTGTGTTCATGTCAGTGCAGATTTCTGGGGCTGCCACAGCACCGACTTCTGTCTTATTCCATTCTCTCTCTCTTACAATTTCGAATGTGAACTCAGGTCTACAAGATGCAAATGTGGCTACGTACCTACTGGCTTGGCATCATGGGGCCAGCCTTGAAATGTGTAGTTTTTGATTAACAGCTGGCCGCATAGCCTAGATATTAAAGCAAAGAGCTGTGAACAAGCTTTGTTCATCCAGCAGAATGGGGTTTGATTCCAACATGCTCTACTTGTATATTGCGTGACCAGAGCAAGTCACTTATCCTCCCTGTGGTCCCAAAACACACCCAGAAACAAGCTGTACTGTAGCTGTGTGCCTTTCCCGGACAAAGACAGTGAAAACAATCTGAGCATGTTGACTTGAAAGGAAAAAAATTAGGACACCATTAATTGTTTATTAATTGCAAAAATACATAGACGGACAACATTATTAAAACATGCATAACCTGAAATGCATTATTAAAAGAGTATTTTACTTTATTTGATGAAGTTAAAAGTATAACAGTTTCTTACTGAAATACTTTGGATGGAATGGGATTTTCTACCGTAAAGGAAACAAATGAATCACTTTGATCCTGCCGCTCATGCCCTTCGAGCGTGTCTTACACGCTGCAGCTCTGCTAATGGATCGTAACTTCCCAGAATGCCATTCCTATTGTAATGTAAAAAAAGAAAGAAAAAAAAGGGAGAGACAGGCTGTGTGTGTGTGTGTGTGTGTGTGTGTGTGTGTGTGTGTATCTCTGAGAGAAGTGCTGCACTAACTCAACTGTGCTGAAGGGGAAACAAATTATCACCATTAATTAAATAAAATAATATATGGGTGGGTGGGTGTAAAAACCAGAATTTTGCACACACCCTTGGTGTGAATGATTTTATAAACCCCTTGGACTTTGCCCTTGGGGTTAATGTAGCATCCCATACTGTGTGTGTGTGTGGGTGTGTGTAACCAAAATTTTACAAACACACACACATACACCCCATTCTGGTTACACACACCCACCCATATATTATTCTATATTTTAATAATGCAGTTCCAATTATACATGCTTTAACAATGTTGTCCATCTATGTGTTTTTGCAGTTAATAAACTATTAATGGCGTCCCATTTTTTTTTCTTTTCAAGTCAAATCTGGATAGAAAGAGCATAATATTTTCAGAATCGTAACACATGCTCAGTTAGTTTTTACTGTCTTTGTCCAGGAAAGGCACACAACTACAGTTTATTTCTGGGTGTGTTTTGGGACCACATGGAGGTTAAGTGACTTGTTCTGGTCACACAATATACTAGAAGAGAATGCTGGAATAAAAACCCATTCTGCTGGATAAAAGAAGCTTGTTCACAGCACTTGGTTTTAACCTCTAAGCTTTACTGCCAGCTGTAAATCAAAAACTACACATTTCAAGGCTGGCCCCATGATGCCAGGCCAGTAGGTAAGTAGCAACATTTGCATCTTGTAGACCTGAGTTCACACCAGAAATTGTAAGAGAAAAGGCTATAAGAAAGGGAATGGAATAAGACAGAAGTCGGTGCTGTGGCAGCCCCAGAAATCTGTACTGACATGAACACAGCCAGGGTTTAGAAATCCTGATATGTGACCCCAATACCTGTTGACACCACAGAGCTAGCCTTGAGATATGCGTAGTTTTTAATGATCAGCTGGCAGTATAGCCTAGAGATTAAATCAATCCTAAAAAATGGATTATTACTACTAACAGTTTGAAATGTAAAGGTGATAACTTACTAGTTTCAATGCACATACAAAACAATTATTATAAGTGTAGAAAGTGTTGTAATAACACCTTTAAACACACTTAATAAAACAGATGATTTCCTAGTTAACCTGCAGCGTGGCTCAGTTGGTAGCACATCCGCCTCTGAACCAGAAGGTCGTGGATTCTCGTCCCACACTGGGATTGGACTTGCACCTAAAAATTGCTGGCATCCGAGTGCAGTATTGGGGGGTGCTGTACTGCTGGGGTGTGCCTTCCTTCGAATGAGACATTAAACCGAGGTCCCTTCTGCCCATCCTGGTGGGTGTCCAGGTGGAAGTAAAAGAACCCAGGGCACTCTTCGCAAAGAGCAGGGAACATTCCCAGTGTCCTGTCCAACATTCCCCCTTCCCATAAACCGGTTCATGCAATTATCCTGGCTGTGGGTGATGATGTGCGATATGGCCACCACCACACATTCAGTCACTTCACTACCAGTCTAGCATTGCTTGTAAAGGGCTTTGGGATACTGAGTATGAAAAGCACTATATAAATGCTGATTCTTCTTCTTCTAAATGGATGGCCAAGTTCCTCAGTGACATCATTTCCTGTCAGGAGCCTAAAACACATGGCTGCCCCCAGCCCTTAACTACAGGCTGATTTACATATGAATAACTCTGGACTGCAAGGACTCACACATAAATACAATGGCTCACTCAAATTAGCTTTTTATGGACTTTCAGACATTAAGAAACACTGCTGATGACAGTTCCCCTTTAACAGCCGCATAGTTAATTCAGATCCAAGGCATTTAACATGGCTTCCAGATAAGTCTTGCAGGTTTCTCCCGTAGTGGCCACTGTATGGCTTGTACCTTTGCCCTGAGTGGGAAGGTATTTACTGAAGCCATCCTTTGAAAGATTTTAAAATTGAAATATGGGAGCAGATAGGAAGTCACTGACTTTGTCATCTACATTCTAATATGTCCACGTAAAAAGCTATATATGGGACATGAAATAAGACTTCTCAAGTTGCATTGCTCTGGGCCCACTCTATCCCAATGTGACTCCTCTTTGCCTACCTGCAAGCCTTACAACATTGATGCCTGGAACAAAGAAACCATACTGTACTTCTTCCTACTGCCTGCAATGTAAACCCCTGCTGGTACTGTTACTTGTATTGACCCTGTGTGCTAATTCTCTTTAATGTAATCCTTCACTTGTTTTTGCCTGATGTTCATGTATGTACCTTGTAATCTCCCGGGTCGCACCTGAAAATAGGCACTTGGCTGTCTAGTGTGCTTACCCGGTTAACAAAAGCAAATAAATAAAATAAAATACCTTAGAACAAATTTGAGATATTAGAAACATTAGAACAGGCTTGCGTGTGAGTGCACACTTTGAGAGGCACCACAACACTGACTTAAGTGCAAGTTTTTTAATAGTGATGAGCACTGCAAATGTAAGACCCTGTAGGAGAAGTGGGGACAGATTCCAGTCCTTCAAGTTGGATTTTTAATCTGCATGGTATGAATGAGGAGTTGGATCTCACACCTTATTTAAGCAATAATGCATGACAGGGTGTGTGTTGTGGTGGGATAACGTCACACCTCAGGTAGCTGGGCACGAGGCCGTAGGCCAAGTGCGTCCGATGCCTGAGAAGTGACATTATCCCTGCATTACACACACCCTGGAGGGCATTATTGCTATTATACAATGGCTTGTTGTTACAGACTAAAAAAAATAATTTTACAGAATGTTTTTGTTAGTGTGGAAAAATATTTTTGTTTCTAAAGAGAAGATGCTAACAATGGAAATGCAAACAATCAGTCAAGAGGTTCACAGTGCTGAGACTAGACACGTAATGTTATACTGGGATAACATCACTGTGCCAGGCACACACTGACAAATCAGAGTCCAGGATTCTTTCCTTGCCATTTTAATTGTGATTATACCACTTCACTGTGCTTAATGCTTTTGTCTTTCATTTTTTAGAGGTATTAGATTTACAATGACCACGTGAAGGCCTGCTGATGCTACTCTGTTCCTGATTCCCTTGGAGAAAATGTTGTTTAGTTTACATCAAAATATCAAACTTTGATGACAATTAGCATGTACAAATTGTTATGGATTTAAATGCATAGATAATAACATGATATCCTTAGGATAATTGTGTTGCAGTTTTTTTTATTTGTGACTCCATTAACTGTATATTTTCACTGACAGACTGCTTGCCAGGTCGCCCCTGAAAAAGGGACTCTCTGAGGCCCAGTGGATTTACAACAAAAAATAAAATTTTTAACATTTTCCTTGGATATTTCTATTCCCCCCCCCCCAAGTACTGATATTTTGTTCCTCCATTTCTAGAATCTGACCAAGACTTGGTGCTTAGTACTGCAACAAAGACTGTCTCCCCAAAACAAAGTCTGACGGAAGCTGGTTATCAAAATGGTTCTCCCAGCCTTCGATAATGCAGATGTGATCTATGGAACTGCCCCCTCCTCTTCCCTTACCAGACTGGACACCCTCTGTGATGCCCTCTCTGTCACTTTGCTACCAGCTCTCCACCTCGCAGTCATCACAGCTCCCTCTACTCCTCCTCCTCTTAATCCCCCCCACTTTTCATGTCACCACTCCTACTCTGCCTCCTTTATAGCCAAATACTGGTTTGGGTACCTTCCCTCCTACCTTTCCTCACTCCTCTCCCATGTCTTATCCTCTTCATACTCACTGCGCTCCAGGGATTCTTGTACCTTCTCCATTCCCCACCCTCACTCCACTTCTGGACAAGCTGCTTTCTTGTACAGCCTCTCATCCCTTTGGAATCTATTGACTACCGAGGCAGTTTAGCGCAGTGGTTTAAGGCTCTGAGCTGCAAATCTGGTGACATCCAGCAAACCAGACCTGGGTTTGAATCCCACAGTTTCCACTTGCAGACTGTGTGACCCTGAGCAAGTCACTTAACTTCCCTGTGCTCCCTGGTCACTCCTGTAAAAAAGCTTTCAGCTTAGTGTGCTACTCCTGGTTAAACAACTAAAAAAATAAAAAGAAATCCTCATTCCCTGCCTTTATTTATTTATCTGTTTTTGTTAACCAGGTAAGCACACTAGACAACAAGTGCCTATTTTCAGGTGCGACCCGGGAGGTTACAGAGTACATAAAAACAGATACAAAGTACAGCATCAGGGTAACTGGCCCACAGAGAGGTGGGAGGAAACAACAAATGGTACAAATGGCTATACGAAGATACAGCTGGTAGTATGTCAATGGGATGCATAACGGCAATGCGAGGTAGAATATAAACAGGTACATCGTCTCAGAGAGTTGGCAGTATGTCAACAAGATACTGTAGAATTACTTTCTATCGCGTCTGCTTAATTTAGCGCTACTGATCCTCGCCAGCTGTTAGCGGTAATTAAACTTCACGATCCCACGTTGTGCAGTCAAACCCAAAAATGATCTATGCAGTGATAGTCCGTGCATTACACCAATTACCCACTAATTACTCAATTTTGAAACTGGTAGCTTAAAACGATCTATGCGGTGATAGTACGTGCAATGCACAAATTACCCACTAATTACCCAATCTGACACCTTTTTAAAGTCATAGAGTGGTTAAATGGTTATCATCCCTGCCACTGCTATGGTCGCATAATGTCTTTTGTAAGCTGGTTGAAGCAGAAATCATTAAAATGGGATTGCTCTCAACTAGACGATCCAATGCTGCTGTCAGAAAGAGCCGATATTCCACTACGTGTTGCCGAGAATGTTGTTACTGAACTTCACTGTGCATCACCCCCTCCAGCAAAAAAATGCCGCTCTGAGTATGCCGTATACAGCCCTGATGTGCGATATCAAATCGTGAAACACGCAGCAGAGAGTGGAGTTATGAGTGCAGTCAGACTATTCAGGTTAAAGCACGCTGGAGAAATCAATGAGTCCTCTGTACGAAATTTCAAAAGGGACTACCTAGACAAACTAAGAGGAACCCCTGACCCTAGTCTGCTTCCCCACAGCTTAGCAACAAAACCCCGTGGGAGACCAACCCTTCTTCTTTCTGAAGCAGATGATGATCTAAAAAAAATCATTCGCAGTCTGAGAGGAGAAGGTGCAGTTGTGATTGCCAGGGTTGTCATGCCCATAGCCCGTGGGGTTGTAAAAACACACAACTGCATGGCACTATCAGAGTTTGGTGCCAACCTAACATTTTCAAGGCAGTGGTCCTGGTTCTTTCTCCACCGAATGGGGTTCACAAAAAGAAAGGGCACCAAAGCTGGCAGAAAGACCCCTGAGAATTTCGAGGATCTGCGCTCTGCATTTCTAAAGCGCATTGCAAATGCCTCGGCATAGGAGCTGATTCCACGTGAACTGCTCATTAATTTAGATGAGACGGTGTCCAACTTGTCCCTTGCTCCCAATGGACAATGGCGAAGCGGTCGAAGCAAGTCAGGTGACTGGGTTAGGGGATAAGAGAGGTCTCCCTTGTCCTTGCCTGTACTTTGTCTGGAGAAATGCTGCCCCCCCAAATCATTTACCAGGGCAAGACAAAAAACAGCCTACCAGCTTTCCAACTTCCCGAAAAGTGGAGTGTCCCACAATCAGAGAACCATTAGGCCAACACAGAAACAATGCTACTTTTCATACAATCCATTCTTGTTCCCTACGTAAACTAAATCAGATTAAAACACAAACTCCCCCATGAGCAGAGATCTCTGCTAGTAATGGATCTCTTTCGAGCACACAGCACAGAACAAGTTTTGCAGTACCTTGAGAATCACAACATCATCCAGATTTTCGTTCCTCCCTCATGTACTGATTTGCTCCAGCCACTGGACGTCAGCGTTAACAAATTACTGAAGGACTTCCTAAAAAACGAGTTCACCGAGTGGTATTCAGGAGCAGTCTCAGCACAGCTAGCCCTTGGTACCTCACCATCTGCTCTGAGCACAGACTTCGCATGACTTCAATTAAAACAAAGCATGCACAATGGCTGGTAACAGCATTTGAAAAAGCTGGTTTAGTAGCGAGGATGTAGTCTGTGACTTGATAGCGAGAGTTAAGGAGGCACATTTCTCTTGTTTGGACACCACTGCCACATAAAAATAAGTGAGCTGGTTACTGTCTGGTTACTGTCTCTACTGTAATGTTCTTAGCACTTTAGCCTGTACCAAGTTCGGATTCTACGCTCTGCTGTTTGATGCGGACTGTCATTTAGTTCAGATGTTTACTGTACTGTAATGCTCTTTCTTTGCACAATAGCCTGCACTGAGATTTCCCTTTCATTGTGAAACTGTTATACTGCTGACACTTTAGCATTTAACATGCTTTATCTTTCAATGTGAAAAATAAAAGACGTATTTTTTATATCGCTAACAAATTTAATTGGCTGACTTTTATTTCGTGGGCTTAATGCTGACCGCTAAAATAGCGAATGTTTATTGGCAGCCAACATTAGTAATTCTACAGTACATAACTGTATTGAGAGGTAGAATAGCAACAGGTAACATCAAGGTAGAGAATACAATAAAGAAAATAAAAGTATGGCATGTGTATTGGTGTGCCAAGAGGACCTATCCTAAATACAGTGATCAAGGAGGTTTTGAAGGAGGGGTGGGAGGGGGAGGCACGAACTAGGGCAGGAAGAGAGTTCCACAGTCTAGGTGCTTGGACGGAGAAGGCCCGGTCACCTGTGAGGGTGTGGGTCTTAGGGACCAGGCGAAGCTGAACAATACTAGGTCTTAAGTGGTAGGCAGGGGTTCCATACTTGAGGGGAAGGGCAATCGCAGAAGGAGTGTTCATTCTAACTATGCTATCCATGAAGTTGCCAAGGACAAAGGCACAGTGCTTTTCAGGGGGAGGCACTCCAGCCGAGAGTAGAGCTCACAATGATGCGTAAGACGTAGGGCAGAGAGTGTGAAGCAACATATGTTGTTGTAGGCCGTATCCCATTTTGCTAGGCTTTAGACTCCTCCAAAGGCTTACTCCTGCACCCCCTATACCTGTCACTCCCCCCTTGATTCCTCCTAACCTGCTTCTCCTACCTCTGCTAATCTCCCCAATAAGACCTCCCTAAATTAGGGCAGTCTCCACATAGCACTGCATACTTGTTGTACACGTGCACATATTGTATCATATTCTAGGCCTGCCCGGTGGCACTGAGAACTCGCTCCACCGGGGGTCGGCAGGGGAGAGGGTGGATTGAGTGTCCCAGGACTGCTCTCCTCCCTCTGGGGTGGGTAAAGAAAAGCACGTTGCGCTATAGCGGCCCCTGGTGACGACCGGGGGCAGCACAGTTGCAGTGTACAGTAGGGAAGGAGCATGGCAAGATGTCAGCTTACACGCCATACATCATTCCACTGGCGGCTCCTAGGGGAAGAAAATGGAGGAAATGACTGGGCACGACCGAGGCAGCTTGATGGCCACGCTCCCGCTGACCTGGAGGACTGTCGTGGAATCGCGCTGGGGGGTCCGGTCCAGCCCAGCTTGGAGAGGCATTGGGGAGGCCCTCCAGTGGGTTGAGGCGGCCACGCCAGACCTCCATCATGCGAGTGAGCCTGCTGCTCTCCGGGGCAGTGGGTGCCAGTGGCTGGATGCTCCCGCCAGTGGCGCTGCAGCGGTGCATGAATAGTGAGATGATAAAAAACATATTGTATCATATTCTTCTGTTGTGAGCTTAATTGATTCTTCACAGCTGATATCCTTGGGTGTTTCTTGCTTTTGTATTTGCACTTTTTGTATGCTCCGATATACTGTTACTCTGTATCTACCCCACTTCCCCCTCCCCCGGGTCACACCTGGAAACAAGCCTTGGCTCAATGTGCTTTTCCCGGTTAGCAATTTTTAAATAAATAAATAAAATTAGGACGTTTAAATGATTTCTGAAATCCATTATCGTCAGCATGTTATGTTGTTCTTTTATTTTTTACTCCTGCATTTTTTTAGAACTTTTGACTGCACACTATATCCAGAAATTGTGTTAAGGGTACACTATATACAAAATTGGTAGGGAATCTGGATTGCAAATTTTAGAATTAGCACATTGTTTGGTGCATGTGCATTTTTTGTCCCATTTGCACATCAACACTATATTAGATGCAACAGGCATTATAAATGTGTTTCTGTTTGGAAATTATTTTTTCCTAGATTATATATTTTTACTTCCCTCTCTGTCAGTTTCGCTTTTGACACTGTAGATTGGATTTACTATTTGCTCTCTGGGTGCAGTCAATTTTCATTCAGATGCACTTGCAGTTTGGTATTATGAAGTTTTTATCTGCTATGTTTAAACACACATCTGCTTATATTAATGTTACGCCACCATGAATGTTAAGCTGTATTTCACATTTTGGTGTATCTATGCCTCCTGCTTTGAATGTGTTATGAATGCTTGATTTATTGCAACTAATTTAACTGCTAAATCTTCAAATGCAGATGTTCTTTTTTTTTTATGAATTCCATTGTTCTAGCATGTTTTGTACTTTCTCTCTCTCTCCAGCACCAGTACTTTAATTTCTATATAATGCTTTGAACTGGCACAAGCTTTCACTGTGAATTTGTTTGAAATGTATTAATTACAAGGAATTTATCAATGTATGTTTTTATCAAGCTTCAACCCGCCTGACAAAGAGGCAGTGCACCTCAAAAGTGCTGGGATGCTTTTTGCTCAGTTTCCCTCACCTTCCTTCAATAAGAAATTGCTTGTAATGATCCTCTGTGCTCAAGAATCTTTGTTTTAAAGCCCCTCACTGCTGTCCTTGAATAATTTCCGTTACCCCTCTGTGCATCACCCTCATCCTCTCCCTGTCCCTCCTCAAGTACAAGTTCCCAGGGAATGCACAGAGTACTCCAGGTGAGGACACACTGGAGATCTGCACGGGGGCAGAATAACCGCTCTTCTCCTGCTGCTGCTCCCCCCTTCCCATGCAACCAAGCATCATGTCCATCTTCCCCACTGCCCTAATGCACCATGCTGATGTTTTCAAATTGTTCATTATTATGACCCCCCCAGACCTATCTTCAGTCATTCCTCCAAGGCCCCCCATCCTGTATTCTGTTTTAGCTCTTTCTGTCCCCATGTACATTACCGTGTATATTGTTGCATCAAATTTCAACTGCCATACCCCTGACCATTTCTCAAGTCTTTCCCGATTCTCCCACATAGTTCTTAGACCCTTATCACTGTCCATTCTTCCGCAGATCTCAAAATCGTCTGTGAAGAGGCAGATCTTCCCCTGGATCCCTACCACAGTATCTTAAATGAAGATGTTAAACAGGACTGGTCCCAAGACCAATCTCTGCAGCATTCCACTGGTGACCTCCTTGACAGCTGAGTGCTCTCCACAGAGGGCAACCCTCTGGTTTTGTCAAATCAGTATCCAATTCTTTATTTATCATGTAATCCTATCCCCCACCCCCCAGGTTGTTTTATCTTTTTGACCAACCATCCATGTGGGTCACAGTCAAAGACATTGCTGAAGTCAAGGCACAGTACGTTTACCTCCTGACCCTCGTCCACCGTATCAAACAAGTCGATTAGATTCATCTGACACAACCTCCCTCCTGTGAGCCCCTGCTGTTTCTAGCATCCTGAAGCCCATCTGCTTACAAGAACCCCACTAGTCTTTACTTCATGATGGTCTATATTATCTTCACTACTATAGATATCAGGCTGACAGATCTACAGTTCCTCAGTTCCTCCCTATTTCCACTTGTGTGGGGGCACTACACCTGCTCTCCTGCAATCCCTTGTCACCACCACCATCTCCAGTGAATTATTAAAGAGCTCTTCCATTGATACAGCCAGGATCTGTCCCATCTCTTTCAGCAGTCGTGAATGTAGCCTGTCCAGGACCACTTATCTGTTCACTTTTAGTGCATTTAATCCTTTCAACACATCTACCTTTGAAACTGGTTCTGTACTGGCACCGTCACCCACCCTGGCCTCAGACAGACAGACAGAAGCCCCTTATCATCCACATTGAGCAAAAATAACGGTTTGCATGTTGGCCTTACCTGTATCTTCTTTCTCCAACCCCAATCCCTTCCTCAGTCTGGCTATCCCCTCCTTTATTTTGTGCTTCTCTGGCATGTAACAAAAGAAAATTCTGTTCCCCTTCATCCTTCCTTCTACTATCCTCAACTCAGCATCTGACTTTGTCCATCTCACTGCCTTGCTGGCCTCCTTCTTCGTATTAAGATACACCATCCTATCGTCCTCCGCCTGGTTGTTTTTTTTAATTTTTAAGGCCTTCTTTTTCTTCCTCAAAACCTTCCCACCTCTCTTGTGTACCACAATGATTTATTTACAGTTTTATTCTGCCCTACCACCTTTACACAGAGACTTGTGGACTCTAATACTCCTTCTTGATCAATTCACTCTTGTTGTCCACCCACTCTACTGCCACATCCCCTCCAGTTTCTCCCTGAGCAGCTTCCACATCATACCAAAATCAGCCCTTGTAGAAGAGCAGAACCTCTGTCTATGACTGCTTCCTGTATGCCTCTAATTTGATGTTTAACCACACAGTTTAGTGAGTTATCATTCCCAGTGGGTCTTGCACTGTGACCTCCCCCAATACTGTCCCTATTTTGGAGGACCAAGTCAAGTATGGCTCCTTTCCTTCTAGGTTCCTCAACTCCCTGTAATAAAAATGCTTCCTGAAATGCCTCCACCAGCAACTGGTTCCTTGAATTTGCTGTCATTGGGATGCTCCACTCCATATCTGACATGTGGAACTGTGTCCCATTAGCAGACCCCACCCCTAACTCTGCTGCCCTTCTAATCTCCTCTCCCAATTCCCTATCAGTTGTCTCTTTCTGGGATGGTGGTCTATGTAACGCCCAAATCTTGATGCTCCTCCACCTGCCTGTGATTACCTGCACCCACACTATTTCTGTGCCCTTGCTCTCCCCCCCAACACACACACACACATGTTAGACGAACCAGCTTATTAAATTACACATACTCAGTGGTGGCTCCAGACTCTGTTGGCTTCCATGACACAGGTACCCTGGTGGTTATATGCTTTACATAATTCTTGCACTGATTATATTTTCCTAATATATATTTAATAATATTAACTATTCTTTTGTATTTTGCTGTTGGATTCATCTATTACTTCTATGCCTGAGATGCTTTTTAGTGTGTCTTTTGAGCATCTGTAATTTCTCATGTATAATGTACTTCTCCCAGTTTCACCTCCCCCAGGATATGCCTGCAAATGAGTTATCAGCTCCTATGCTTTTCCTAGAATAATGTTTTTAAATAAATTAACAAAATCATCGATTTTTCTGGGCACCCACCAGTTCCAATGCTGTACTCTCAGTGAAACTCTCGGAAACATAGAAAAATGTCAGAAAAAAAGCACTGGTCCATCCTTTTTGCCCTGATTTAGCCTATTTTACCCCAGGACCTAATGTCTAGTCGGGGTATTGCCCTCACCCACCCCTTGTCTCCTGCCTCACTGCTTCCCCATGTGTAACTAGTAAGCCTTTTAGTCAGCCCCAAATTCGTTTGAAACCATTAATGTTTCTTGCGCCTACCACCTCGCCAGGAAAGCTGTCCCATGGCTCAACTACTCCCTCTGTATTTCTCACATCCCTCCTGAATCTTTTTCTTACCAGCTTCAGTCCTGCTAAACATTTCCCCATAATCTAACTTGTTCATTCCTTTCAGGAGCCTGAAGGTCTCTGTCATAGCTCCACTCTACCTCCTGGTCTCCAGTGAGTACCTGTTCAGGGCCTTAAGCCAATCCTCACAGTATCTTCCCATCTGGCCCTTAATTATTTTGGTTATCCTACACAGTACTGTTTCCAGCCTGTCTCTGTCCTTTCTTAGATGGGAGTTCCAGAACTGGGCACAGTATTCCAGACGCAGCCTCTTCAGTGATCTATAGAGAGGCAGCATGACCTCCCTCCTCCTGCTGTCAAACCCATTCCTGAAACCCCCCCTCCCCCAATCATGATGCCTTGCTGTAGAGGCCTTGTTACACTGGCTAGATTGTTTTATGACTCCCAGGTTCATTTCCTCAGTGGTAGTGTTCATCATGACCCCTCCCCCCATCCACTATTCCTTTCTGGGGTTCTTGTTTCCTATGTGCATTACTTTGCACAATCTGGTGTTGAATTTCAACTGTCAAATTCTGGACCGCCTCTCTAATCTCTGAAGGACATTCTGCAGTTCCCTAACCCCTTCCTCACTGTCTACTCTGCCACAGAGCTTAGTGTCATCTGTGAATAGACACATCCTGCCCTGTATTCCTTCTCCTATGTCACTGATGAACAGAAAAGCACTGGCCCCGGGATAGAACCTTGAGGCACCCTACTCGTAACCTCTCTCTCCTCTGACTTGACCGCGTTTACCACCATCCTAAGCTGTCTCCCCAAGCCAGTTTTCCAGCCATCTAACTAGATCATTTGCTGTTCCCAGATCCTCTAACTTCTTCAGAAGCTTTCTATGTGGCACAGAATTGAACACCTTGCTGAAGTCGAAGTAGAACAAATCCACTGCTTGTCCCTTGTCCACTTCCCTAGTTAAAAAGAGTAAAAGGGCACAATCAGATTGGTCTGACGAGACCTCCCTGCCACAAACCCATCTGCTTACTATACTGGAGCTTATTTCTTTCAAGGTAGTCCACTAGGTCCTCTTTGATTAGTGTCTCCATCAGTTTTACCTGCAATGGAGGTAAGACTGATGGGTTTGTAGATTCCTGGTTGCTCTTTGTCTATTTAGGTAATATTTCTGGGGAGAATCTTGAAACTTATTCTGAAAACTTCTTATGATGCAGAGATGGTTAAATAGTGTGATAGTTCATGCATGAAAAATGTATTTATTTATTTGAGTTTTGGTGACCAGGTGAGTCCAGTGAGACAATACAGTCCCTTTTTCAGAGGCGACCCAGGTATGGATTACATACAGTAGCAGTGCAAAATTAACAGAGTGGTAATAAATTGGACATTAATAGTGCAAATTAACAGAGAGGTAAAAAAAAAATTGACATTTAGAAGAAACAAAAAGACAAAGCAATGATTAAAGACTTAAACAAGGTTTGTCAGGGTAAGAGATAAGTAGAAAACAGGGATTAGGCAGTTGGCACATGACAATAGTTTCATCACAACATTAAGTAGTGAAGTGCACAACAGGGTACATTAGGAAAGGATGGGGAGAAGGGGGACCTATTCAGGAGAAGCAAGAACAGGGTGAAGAGGGGGATAACGAGGCAGTTAACTTGGATTGGAACAGAGTGAGAGAGGAGCAGGACAAAATTGTTGGAGAAAGAGAGTTCCAATCCAAGAGAGCAGCGAACGAGAATGATCTCTTAGAAGTGGTCAAACGTAGTTTCGGTAGGACAAGGAGGGGAAGTGAGGTGGAGTGAAGGGTGCACGATGCATGCTGGAGGCACACAAGTTCATTAAGGCAAGGAGATGTAAAGTCATGGACGAGCCTGAATATAAGGCTCAAGGAGGAGTACCTTAAATTATCAATGTAAGTAAACCAGCCCAGCGAGGAGAGGACATCACAGTGGTGCAAGCTGGTTTTGACCCCCAAGGTAAACCTTCCAATCCTGTGGTAAACCTAAGAGAGGAGGGACATAGAGGTAGAGTTGGTAGAGAGACGTAGAGGAGCACAGTAGGTTAAGAGAGGTATAAGGGAGGAGGAGGCAATTTTCTGGCAGGAGGCAGACGTGAGAAGCAGCGGATGTGGTAGAGGAGACCTAGTTTCTGATTAAGAGATTTGGCAATGATTGAGGCATGGGAGCTGAAGGAGATCATGGGATCCAAAGTGAATCCCAGATATTTAAATGAGTGAACTACCTCCAGGGTCTCACCCTTTAGGGTTGAGATGTGAAGGGGTGAGGGGTGAAGATCTGGAATAGGATGATGTGAGACGAGGGTACACTTAGTTTTATTAGCATTAAGGACAAGATGATTGCGAAGGAACTAGCTTTCTAGGGAAGCAAATCAGAGCCACGGTCTCAGTTAACAATGCCAGTGTGACAGGAGGAGCGGTAAAGTATAGCATCATCCGCATAAAGATGTACAGAGGCACCACCACAATACTGAGGGAGTTCATTAATGAAGAGTGAGAATAGGATGGGGCCCAGGATGGATCCTTGTGGTACCCCATGGGTTACTGGGCGGAGGTCAGAGAGGAAGCCATCCCACTTCACTGTCTGGGAATGCCCAGTCAGATAACTTCTGACCCATGGCATGAAATATGTCAGCCATAACCTTTAACAAGGCAGTAAGAGTACTATGTTTCCTTCTAAAGCCATGTTGATAAGGGGAGAGAATGTTGTGAAGGTCAAGGTAGTCCTGGAGGTGGTTATAGACTATGTGTTCTTGGACTTTGGCCAGGGGGTATAGGATAGAGATTGGACGGAAGTTGTCTACAACGGGGTTGGAGCCCCCCCTTATGCATTGGGACAACTACCGCCACCTTCCATTTATCGGGAATGGAGTTAGAAAAAAAGGACCGGTTGAAGAGGTCTCGAATGGGGCAGGCGAGGGCAGAGGCACCCAATTTGAGAAATATTGGTTCTAGTGTATCATGTCCTGGAGAGCTTTCTGGTTTCAAGTTGGAGAGAAGCTGTTGCACCTCTTTGAGTGTGGCTAACTTTAGATGGAACTCTGGACGTTCCCTATGGTAGTTGGGGGAGCAGGCATATGGGAGGTGGAGTTATGAAAGAGGTGTATTTTGAAGGTCGGTAAAGAAGTGATTAAAGCCGGCAGCAATGGATGCAGAGCCATCGATGGTCGAGCCATTGACGTGATATTACTAGGGATTACCACGGTTTTACCTTCTACTAGTGAATTAATTTGCCTCCAGAATTCCTTGGGATTACTTAGGTGTTCTACTTGCAGAGATTTGAAATGGAGGCACCGAGCTTTCTGGAATGCGTTTTTGCGATTGTTTCGGAGTTGTCTGTAAGTCTGCCAGTCAGGAATAGTTCCACTATTTTTGTAGGTATACCATGCTTTGTCACGAAGGGAAATTTGCATCCTGATCTCCTTTGTAATCCATGGGGCCTTGGCACCCTTGGATCTGCATTTTTCCAAGGGGGCATGTTGGTTTGCTATCCATGATACGGTGTCAATTAGAAAGTCTAGGGCCTGATTTATATCAGGGAGGGTGCTAATGGAATGCCAGTCAGTGTTATTTAGAGAGGAGATAAAGCTGCCTAGGTCAAGATGGTTCTCCATCTCTGGTAAATCCTTCGTGCCACACTAGTCTCCACTAGCCTAGTGGAGACTAGTAAGGCAACGAGGATATAAATGATGAAATCCATATCTCACAATTATTTAAATAAGGATGATATTTGATATTATGGTGGTGGTGTTCATAAAATATAAAATATAAAATTTTTTAAAAATTAATTATCAAAATTTGCTATTTAAAATGTTTTGATTATTTGTTATTTACATTTATTTAACAGTCCCCCAGAAGAAGCCAATTGCTGGCGAAACGTTGGGGAACATTCTGAAAAAGAATAAAAATAAAAGTAAAGTGGAACACTACATGTGACTAGCGTATGGTTATTTACCAGAGATGGAAAGCCATTTTTCATGTCTCCTCCCTTGTACAGTGGGACTACATCTTCCAATCTTTTGAAACCATCCCTGACTTAGAGGACTACTGAACAGCCCTGCCAGGGGGTCTGCCAGTTCGGATGCCAGTTCCCTGAGCACCCTTGGGTGCATCCCATCTGACCCTGGAGCCTTGTCTATTTTCAGGGCTGCAAGACATTTTCTAACTCTTTCTGCTGTAAACACCACCTACCCCATTTCTGGGATGCATCCTGCAGCAGCCTTTTTGATGCCTTCAGGGAAGGGCCCGATATCTTTTTCTGTGAACACAGAATAAAAGTAGTCATTTAGAATATGTGCCTTGTGTTCATTCTAATGTATTACCTTGATCCCTCCCACTATCAGCCTAATAATTCCCCCTCATCTTCCTTTTTTTCCCTAATGTATCAAAAGAATTGTTCCCCCCGCCCCCCTCTGCAATATGCAGTCCTGTGTCTGCTTCTACAGCCCTGACCGCCTTCTTCACCTCCCTCAACCTTAACTGGCATTCATCCCATTCCACGTCTCTCTATTTCTCTTTGTATCTACTGAAGGACCTTTGTTTTAGCCCTTACTGCCTTCCTGATCTTCTTCAGGAACCAGATTAGTCTCTTGTGCCTATTACTCTTGGAAACTGTTCTCAGGCATAACTTAGTTGCCTTTAATTACTCCCCACTTCTCCTCCACCCCTTATTTCAACCACTCCCCTCAGCTTACCACTGACTAGTTCTCTCATCTGGTCAAAGTCTGCTCTTTTGAAATCCAGAACCACAGTCTTTGATGAGGGTATACTGGTACCCAGGGCCAGTTCAAACCATATGGTGTTATGGTCACTGGATCTCAGAAGCACCCCAATCCTCACCCCACCTACCATTTCTGAATTGGTGAGTACCACGTCGAGAATAGCCACTTCTAATATGAATGCACAGGAATAATATTTTCAGTGTTGTACCTCCAGACGGAGGCTATGCCTTCAACTGATCTTCTCTGAAGTAACAACATAATGAAAATATTGTGAGCTGCAAGACCATTTGGTGGGTTATTCTGCTTGTTGTTTGGGGCTCTTGCATACAAGTAAAGGGCATGGTAACACACTAATACTGTGAGCAACTGTATTATCGGTAAAGCAGAGAACTGCTGCATTGTAGGGCAATTTGTGTGGGCTGCAGGCAAAGAATTTGGGCTGATTGTTTTTGCTTGTTTCATTGATAGTTTTTCTTTCCTCTGTAGCTGAGGCGATGGGGATTAGGCCCACCCTCCTCCCATCCCTCCCACCCCAGGCTCCACCTTTATAGGCTGACTGCCAGGATAAGGGGCATCAACTTCATGCTTCTAGGTAGGACAGGTGAATTCCCAGCAACAACATATAACCAGTACAAAAGAAAGGGTCAGACAGCACTCTTGCAGTATGGCAGAGCCCTAAAGAGGGAAGAGGAATACAAAGAGAAGCAGAAGGAGAAAAAAAAAAAAGTGGGGACCTAACATAGTAAAGGGATACAAACTGTAGCGGAGAGGGTCGCTGGTGGTAGTGGGCATAGATAATAAGGACAGAGAAGATGCTTGGGGTGGTGCAGTGTAGTGGGTGTGGGGCCGCTGTGTTCAGGAGAACATTCTGGTCCATGCAGTGCTGCCCCATCTGCAGGCACCTCTCTGGGTTGAGGAAGGAGGTTGCCTGTCTCCAAGCTGAGTGGGCTTGGATTCAGGGGACCTTCACTCCCACCCAGAGGCCACCATGTCCAGAACCACAACCTCAAAGGATGCCCAAGAGGAGGAGTGGGTGGACCATGTGGGCTCAGGGAGCATGCAGAAGGGGGGTCTGAAGCACATCCCCCAACCGGTCACACTAAGTAACTCCTACACTGTACTGGAGGAGCAGGACAGCCCCACAAGGGTACCCACAGCTGAGACCAAGGAGGATGGGGGGTCCTCCATGATGGAGCCCCAGGGATGGGGGGTAGAGGACCCCAGAGGAGGAGGAAGCTACTCTTGGTGGGGGATGCAATTGTCAGGGGAGTGAAGATAGGAACACCTAGAAGGGTGGACAGGGAGGTAAAGTGCTTTCCAGGAAGCGCCGCATGGAGGGACAGGAAGCGGATCCATAGGATCGCAACTGCGATAGTAAGGAGGGAAGAGCTTTATGTCATTATCCACCTGGGGACAAATGACCTAGCAGGGAACAAGGTGGAGGTAGCCAGATTCCAAGAGGATTTCAGGAGGTTGGGGGGGGAGCCTAAAGCAAATAGCACACTCCGTCTCCTTCTCGGAGGTACTACCTGTTGACGGCACGGGGAGGCTAGATCACTCTGCATCCAGAAATTCAACTCCTGGTTGAAGGAATGGTGTGGAAAGGATGGTTTTGGCTTCAAGGGGGACTGGGACACCAACTGGGAGGATGCAGGCCTATATAAGGATCACAGCCTGCATCCCTCTGGGAAGGGGACCTTGGTCCTAAGTGAGAAGTGTGAATGCTTCAGCAGCAAGCATTTAAACTGGCCAAGGCTGGGGGACCCAGGAAGGGCAGGAGGCTTAGTATTACCCCCCTTCCCCGAGTGTATACATTACGCGGGAACCAATGGAGAGGACAGTCAGACACAAGGTAGAATTCCACATAAGGACAGAAGTCAGGGAGGACTAGGAAAAATGAGAGCCAAGGAAGAGGAGAGGCACAGGGCAACAATGCAGGGGAAGGAAGTCACATCCTGGAGAGCCATGTGTGCCAATGTCTGGAGCCTCAGTAACAAGATGGTGGACCTTGAGGCAGCCATGGCACAGTCAGACCTGGAAATTGTGGCCATCACAGAGACCTGGTATAATGATAACCACAACTGGGAGATGGCCATACCAGGTTACAATCTATTCAGGAGGGACAGGTGAGGCAGGAAGGGGGGAGGAGTGGCATTTTATGTGAAAGAGAACATAAAAGCCACCAAGATTACATGGCCCGGTGGTGCAGAGGGTTGAGGCGCTGGATGCCACACCGGCGACTCGGGTTTGGGAATGACCTTGGGTCACTGGGGTGCTGGCGTTGGGGGGGGCGGAGCAGGATCGAGCATGCCAATGAGCAGCTCTCCTTTCCCGAGGGTGGTGAGGGTGGGTTGGCACCCCCCATAGTTCTGCTTCCATTGGGTGGAAGTCCGGTGGGTAGTGTAGGTGGTGAGGGGGAAGCAAAAAGTTACCGGAGGTGGAAGGGGCTGAGCTGGTGCCATGAGGCGCGTGTATGCCTCCACACACTTGCATGGCTGTGTGCCAGGCTCTCGGGGGTGACAAGGGGAGAAAACCTGTAAAATATCTATGTGTTCCCATCGCCAAGTTGTCGGGAGGAGGCAACAGGGACCAAACTGCTAAATAAAAAAAAAGCCACAGAGGTTCAAGAGGAACAAGAAGGCGGAGAAATACTGTGGGTTACACTTGAAAGAACACGGTCAGTCATCAGCACTGGGGTAATTTACAGGCCACCAAGCCTGGGGGAGGAGAGGGATAGGGAAATGATGCTGGCTATCCAAATGATGGTGCACAAGGGTGAGGTAGTACTGGTTGGCGACTTCAGTATTCCAGACATTGACTGGAGCCTCCCAGTAGCTGCATCAACCAAGAGCAGGTTTATCCTGGACTCCCTATAGGGAGCCTTTCTTAAACAACTGGTCATGGAACCCACATGGCAAGCAGCAATACTGGACCTGGTGCTCACAAAAGGGGACAGCGTGACAGGGATCACAGTAGGGCAGCACCTGGGGAGCAGTGACCACCGGTCAGTGTGATTTAACATAACTGAAGGGGCAGAACCTAGCCACACAAAAAGACAAATCCTGTACTTTAGGATGGCCAATTTTGGAAAAATGGGGAAATGCTTGGAAGAGGCGCTAGCAGGAATAGGGAGGAACATAGGGGTGGAGGAACAGTGGGCAGTAATCAAAGCAGGGTTTACAAGGGCAACACAATTATGTGTCAAACAGGTCAGTAAGGGAAAAGGAAGAGGAGACCATTATGGTATTGTTGAAAGGAGGTACTGTAGTAGAGAAAGTGAAAGTCAAACCAATCTCATACAGTACAAAAAGACACAGGCAGAGGGAGACAGGGAGAGGTACCAGGAGAAACAAAGGGGGGCAGTAAGGGCAGTAAGGGAAGCCAAAGACCAAACTGAGGAACGCATTGCGAAATCTGTGGTTAGCAGGGACAAAACCTTTTACAGGTATATCAGTAATAAAAGGAAGGCAAAGGGAGGGATAGTGAGACTGAAAGGGGAGGATAGGACTAGAGTGGAGGATGACAACAGCAAAGCAGACATACTAAACAGATACTTCTGCTCATTCTTTACAGAAGAAGGGGCAGGTAATGGGCCGGAAGGGAGCAGAAAGCACAGACAGGGCACAGAAATGGATACAAGTCTGTTTCCAAGGGAGAGGGTCCTAAAGGAACTGGAAGGAATAAGAGTCGATAAGGCTATGGGGCCCAGAGCCCATAAGTTAAAGTTCAAGACCCCCTATCCTGCAAAAATGACTGTCACTTTCCCCAAGGGGGCCCATATCTACACGTCAGCTGAAGACGCAAAGAAAGATCTGCTCACCAGAGTGCAAGGTAATGGATTCACCCTGTTTCTTTGATGTACAGTAACTACTAAATGACCTAACAAAATCCTTTTTTCCTAACAAATGATATTTTTGGATGTTTTTTAAGTATATAAAGAATTCACACTTATAGATATTATATATTATATATAAATAGTGGTGTAATACTATGAAAATGTTTTTTTAAATATAATTCGTATAGAATTCTGAATGTATTGAATTTTGTGACAGAATTATTCAAAATGTGAAAATATGAAAATTTACACACATTTTTTTCATACCAATTCTATAGGAATATGGCTTTAAGAAGGATCCTATTTAAGTGTTGTTTGTATGATGATTCGTCACCTCCTGATGCCGCACCTATCTGTGCGAAACCGGTAGAGGGATAGTGTCGGTTGTTGCTGTTTGGCGTCCGTTGTAATAAATCTTTTAAGTGTAATTTGCAGAGCCTGGAGTGGTGCTGTTGTTTTTTCCTTGTACCCTTATATTTACTTCATGCACACTCCAAACACCTTGTAGCTGTTGTTTGCTTTTTCTGTCACCAGGGGTTTACTGAGAGAACAAGAACTTCGGAGCTCAGCAAGGCCGACCCTCAGCAACGAGCGGCCCCTTACAGCACCACCATCATCAGAGGGCACAGCAGGTTCATCCCACTTTCAACAACTGGAAGAGGTCCTTGCCTGCATTCGCCAATACTGAAGCTCCACTAATGTCCAGGAATAAGCCTGCCGAGAAGAATCGAGGTACCAGATGGGTAAGGTGAGAGTGTGATGACTCGGGGGTGTCTGTGTGGGGAAGGGAGATGGATTTTGGGCTTTCCTACACTCCACTGTGCCTAATACATGGCTGGTTCAATGGGGGAGGACAACTGAGCTTTAGCACTATACCAAAACAACTGCATCCTGGGTCTGATTTCCCCCATAATTGGATACCACATGGAGGATTCTTGATGGCGGGCCTAGGTCAGGCTGAGAACCTCCATCTAAGTAAACAATTTACTGGCTATGTGGCAGCGTGGACCCTGATCTCCTTATTCCCTCCCTGCAGCGCCCGCTGGTTACACTGCTTCCTTTACCATGCCACCTGGTTTTGCAAGCCACAAGGGATCGCTATATCTGAACTGGAATGGTCTCTCAGGAGCAGTATAACTCTGGTTGTGCATGTCATTAGAGCACTGTCTAGTTGTCTGGACACACACTGAGGATCTTCTCCCCCTTTTTCTTTCAGCTGGACAAAATGCTTTTGGTGTTACAGAATGGTTATATTTGGAGGATCCTGGAGCCCCACCGATTAGGTCTGGGCTTGGCCTGGTGGGGGGATCCGCAAATAGTGGTCTTGGATTCTCTAGCACTTGTTCTCTGGGCTTGTAGTGCAGGCCCCGAGCCTCCCACCCCGGCCTGGCTAGGCCTGTTCGGCCTTCTGCACTCCCCTCCAGAATTGACTTTATATTACATTACTCTACCCTTTTTCTTATGTTGGACCTCCTCTCCTAATTTGTTCAAAGTGGAACTTTGGGACCTATTTGCATCTTTTAAAATCGCATTCTGCAACTGCTATCAGCAGTAGGGAGACATTTCCTGTTGCCTCGGGGCTCAGCTTTTCGGCCTCAGGACTGGATTAAGGACACCTGTTTAACTGCCTTTTACATTACTTACTGATTGTTTGCTTGTTCCGGTCCCTTCCCTCAGCACCTCTCTCCCTCCCCCTTTTTGTTGTTGTTGTTTGTCCTTGTGGTTACTGAGGCCTGACATATCTTACAACCCTCAGTCCCTAGAGGAGTACCCTCGGAGACCACTCTACTTCTTGGGGGTATTTATTTCAGGGGTGTTCAATGAGGTACCACTTGCACCTTGGCACATGATTTATGACATGGGACCTACAATGGCTATGGGGGGGGGCTCCCGTATCTTTTATGACGATCAGTCCTCCATGCCCCCTTATAAAGTAGGGGGATCGCCACTCATCCGAGTGATGATCCTTCTGCTTCGGGACTTTAGCCTCCCTGGGGACCTCCTTCCCATTCACCATGGGACTACAGTTCCCAGCGCCCCTCGGACCCCTTTTCCTGGGCCCAGCGGGTTCCCCAGGAGGCAGTTACAGTTGTTTCCCTCCACCATGGAAGTTAATAATACTCGGTATATATTTGTTATTGGTTCTCTTTCTGACTCCTCAAATTTTAGACACAGGAGGAGGAGGTTTTTCTCTCCAGTTTATGGCACCCGGTACTGGATATTAGTCTTGGCTATGAAGTAATCAACACCAGGGGTGCAACCCAATTACTTAGTTTAGTAGTTAAGGCTGCTGTTTGACCTATATACTTCTTTACTTCAGCTCAGCAAACTGTAAGGAAAAAAAGGGACACACACATCAAACTTTTGTTACACGCTTTATTAGGCTGGAACTCTTTTAATTTAAAGAACCCTGTATTCAAGACTAATGGCGGTTAACCCAGTTAAGATTTTTTTTCTATGAATGTTAATGTGCTCCATAGCCCAATCAAAAGATATTGCCTTATGCAATATTTGCAGAAGCAGGTAGTGGACCTCATTTTCCTCCAGGAGACCCATCTACCAGAATCAGAACATTTGAAATTAAAGTGGGGCCAGCGTTATGAGGTCTATGAATCATCTCATTCTAGTTCCCGGAGAAGGGGGACTGCTATATTAGTACCATCCTCCACACATCTTGAGGTTCGTAAGGTTATAGCAGATAACCAGGGGAGATATGTCATTTTAATAGGTACATTATACTCCCAAGACGTTACTCTGGTTAGTGTCTATCTCCCTTCCTAGTCATCCCTCGGTGTGATCCGGTCCTTCCTACAGAAAGTTTTGTCAGTCCATCAGAGTATTTTAATTATGGCAGTGGACTTCAATGTGGCTCTTTTGCCGCAACAGGATACCTCTGGGCCTTATCGCTCATCTGCCTCTCTCAAATATCTGAAGGGCACACTTTTCCACTTGGGCATCGAGGACACCTGGAAGAGACTTTTTCCCTTGGATCCGGGATTTACTTACTGTTCAGCCCATTTCCAGACATACTCTCATCCTGGTTATTTTTTTTATCTCCTGCGAACATTTCTCTTTGATACAGGACCTTACTTTGGGACCTCGTATGCTTTCAGACCACCACCCGCTTTTATTAAAAATAAATTTGGGAAACCCCCAAAATTAAAACTCTGGTGGCTTAATCCAGCTTTACTGAAAGACCAGCAATACACAGACTATAGCAATACTAGAATCCTGCAATTTCTCCAAGAAAATGCAGAGGGAGACACCTCTGCCCCCATACTGTGGGATACCTTAAAGGCAGCTATAAGGGGAGAAACAATAGCTTTCTCATCACATAAAAAGAAGAGGGCTGAAGCGCTATATAAATACTATATGGAACTACAAACTTAGCAAATGCTCTATAGGGAGGACGATAAAGCAGTCCAACAAAAAATAAGGGATGTTAAAAAGAAATACAGAATATAATGGACTCAGAGGCACTCCAGACTCTGACTTATTTAAAATAGGCTAACTATGGGGGGTCAGGGCCACTCACCTGTAGGCCCATAAACTTAGAAACAGGAAATGCACAGTCACAATATTAAAAATCAGGCACCCCATAACGCAATGAATTTTGCATGCTGATGAACGTATTAGATCATCATTTCAGGCCTTTTATCAATCTTTATACTCCTCCTCTCAGAATTCCGCAAACTGTGAAGTCAGGACAGAGTTCTTATCTACCTTACCATTCTCTAAACTCTCAGAACAAAACCGATCTGCACTGATATCTCCTATTCGGTCCGACAAAGTTGTCACTCACATTCAAGTCCTGAGAATTTTCAAATGTCCAGGACCAGGCAGATTTATGGCAGAGTGGTACAGGAAATTTTCAGGCATTCTCCTCCAGACACTCTTGTCCTCCTTTAGAGCGCTTGGCGAGGGTGAACCCCCTTCCCCCCCTCGTGGGACTATGCAGTTATTACCCCTCTACGCAAGCCTTACAAAGATTCCACTGTTCCAGCCTCTTACCGCCCTATCTCTATCCTTCATGTTGATTATAAGATCTTTATGGCCATCTGGGCTCCTAGGCTTGAGAAACTCCTCCCCTCACTAATTCACCCTGACCAATCTGGATTTATCAAGAACCGTAGCACAACTGATAATATTCATTGCACTATGGCCTTTTAGAACACATCCATTCTAGACAAATTCCCTCAGCCCTCCTTAGTTTTGATGCTGAAAAAGCATTCGATAGGGTCTCGTGGGAATTCCTCTGGGATACCTTGAGAAGTTTTTCTTTCCCTGACCAATTTCTTACCTGGCTTCAAAACATATACTCCCAACCCAAGGTCTACATACGTCTAAACGGAGCAGTGTCCTCCCCTATCTCTTTACAACATGGCACCTGACACGGCTGTCCCCGTCCCCGTACCTTTTTGCCCTCTATATGGAAATCCTGGCTATGGCCATTAGGCAGAATCCCAGGATAGAGGGAATCCCTCTGGGGCAAAACAAATATACAATTTCTTTATTTTCAGATGATATTCTTATAACTATCCTATCCCCTGAATCTTCAATACGTGCAGCCTGGGAGACTCTTAAATACTGTGAAAAAATGGATAACTTCAAATTAAATATCACTAAAACTGAGGCACTGATGCTATACTATAAACCATTGCAGAGCCTGAGGGAATCTTTACCTCAGAAATGGAGAAGCACTAAATTTAGATATTTGGGCATTCCTATCCCCCGAACTTAGATCATCTCAAATTGGTTAATTATGAACCATTATCTCTTCCTATTCAAGATGACCTCTCAAGATGGGGCAATTTAAAACTTACTTTCTTTCAACACACAGAAACCATTCCAATAAACATACTCCCCAGGATACTGTATTTATTCCAGAATGTCCTGTCCTTCCCGGCAGCCTTTTACTTTAAATCTTGGAACAGGATGATTTCTTCATTTATATGGAATAATCAGAGACCAAGGATCCGTCATTACCTATTGTCTCTCCCTTTGGATCGGGGGAGTGAATCTCCCTGACCTGAAACTATAAGCTACGGCAGCTTTTTTAAAGATCCTTCTACTATGGCTCTCCCCCTCAAGCAACCCACCTTGGAAGGAACTTTTGAATTCCAAATAAATTACCTTCACAATATTGAAAAGATTATCTTTTCTTCTCAGGGGTCGGCCCCTCTCTTCGGGATTTCAATAAATTTTCCGCTCAAATTTAAAAAATTTGGCGTACCATGCAACTTAAAAAAGCCCTTTAATTAAACTATTTTCTTTTTCACATTAATATCTGGAGATAAAAATTTTCATCCAGCGCTCCTCAATAACACCTTTGCATCCTGGCATAGGTTGGGACTTGCCTACTACTACCAAATGGTCAATACCTCCGGGGTAGTTCCCTTTGTAGAGCTACAACAGAAATATTCCCTGCCAGACAGAGATCAATTCTGCTATGTTCAAGCCAGAAATTATATACTCAGACATAAAGACTTTCCCACTTGCTGCCCTTCTCCTCTACCAATTTTCTGGTTTCTGCTTAGGGACACCTTGCAGGGGGCCCCTTAGGGCAAACTCATAGACCACCTGTACAGAATCGCTCAGGATTATCTGAGTGATTCATCCCTCTCCGTACTAGAAGCCTGGAACTAAGATCTGGGCTTAGAGATCCCCTTCCCACTTTGGAAAGAAGCTACATTGAAGGCTGTGAGGGTTACCCCATCCGAGCTATGAAGGGAGTTCGTCTAGAAGTCATGAACTAGGTGTTTTCATTCTCTTGCAGTGCTGGTGAAGTACCTCCCGGCCTCTTATGGTCAACTGCTGGAGGGACTGCAACTGTAGGGTGGCAGATTTGGGTTACGTTTTCTGGACTTGTCCCAAAGTGATGCCGTTTTGGTGCGGGATACAAACAGAACTAGGAAGATGTTACAGTCAGCCAATAGAAATAACGGCAGAAATGGTCTTGATGTCCATCTTCCCAACCCACAGCCCATGATGGGACAACACTCTCCTGCCCCTATTTTACCTAGCAGCTAAGAAGGCCATCATACGTAGATGGATGTCCATACTGGTTCCCACTATAACAGACTGGCACCAAATATTGCTAGACATATATAGATCTGAAAGCCTGATAGCCAAACTTCGGAGTAAACATGGGGGCTTTCTGAGGTGATGGCAAGGCTGGATCTTGTATTTTTCTCAAACTAATTCAGAATTAGTTCCCTAGATCAATTGGATGATGGGCCCACCTTGGGGGAGAGTAATAACCTCCTTTCCTTACCTACTTCTCTTGTTGAGGTCCGTCCACCTGCTGTTGTAGATTTAGTAAAAACACAGTTACTAAATAAGGCTGCTAGTGTTTCAAGTGATGTGTGACACTATTGTTTGTGAATTGCTCTTAGGACATTTACTGTCTTTACGATGTTTATTATGAAATGTATCATTCTATCCAGTCCTTTTTAGAGCCAATGTCTAAATGTAAGTTTTTTACTTGTCTCTTTTAATAAAAATTAAATTAAAAAAAAAAAGCTATGGGGCCAGATGGGGTACATCCCAGGGCACTGAGAGAGCTAAGGGAGGTGGTGGCTGAACCCCTCGCAACCCTGTTTAGACAGTCACTGGAAACAGGGGAGGTACCCAAAGACTGGAGGACAGCTGATGTAGTCCACCTTTACAAAAGCGGGAAAAGGGAGCAGGCAGGAAACTACAGACCAGTCAGCCTGACCTCAGTAGTGCGGAAGATCATGAAAACACTACTGAAGGAAAGAACAGTGGACCTGGTTGCCAATGGTTTACAGGACCTAAGGCAACATGGGTTTACTGGGGGGAGGTCATGCCAGACTAACCTCACTGAATTCTTTGGGTGACAAGAGAGGTGGATGGGGTGGTGCGGTGGACATGGCAGCCGCCTGGACTTCGGCAAGACATTTGACACTGTACCACATAGAAGGTTGTTAAACAAGCTGGAGAGCATGGGAGTGGGCAGGACAGTGGTGCGATGGGTAGGAAACCGGCTGGATAGCAGGACGCAGATGGCGGTAGTAAATGGCTGTCACTCCGAAGAGGGAAAAATGACCAATGGGGTACCACAGGGATCAGTGCTGAGTCCAGTCCTCTTCAAAATCTTTATCAGTGACATTACAGAAGACCTAGAAGGGAGAATATGCTTGTTTACTGCTAACACAAAGCTCTGCAACAGGGTGGACATGTCTGAGGGTGTGGATAGAATAAGGAGAGATATATGCAGAAGCTTGAGGACTGGTCAAGAAGTGGCAGTTGATATTTAATGCAACAAAATGAAAAATAATGCGCATGGGGCTTAAAAACCCAAGAACTATCAGCTGGGGGTGAGGACAGTACAGTTACGTAAGATCTTACCATAACAGTAGATCTTCGATTGAGGTTCCTTTAGTAGGTCATAACTTGTAGGACTAGCACCATCTGGCGTCAGGACCCAATGCAGACTTTTTCAGCAATATCTGGTGGGGGACCGCATACACAGCGTCACGTGACGACATCAGCGTGAGCCTATATAGTTGGCAGTACCCTGGCCCACCCTCCAGTTCTCCCGCTGGAGCACGGAAGGAGAGGAAGCTAGTCTGAAGACCCAAAAGTAAAATTCGGGGGAAGGAGGGTGGGAAAAAAACATGACCTACTGAAGGAACCTCTCTCGAAGATCTACTGTTACAGTAAGTTCTTACATAACTGTACTATCTTACTTCAAGAGGGTTCCTTCATTAGGTCATAACTTGTAAGACAGATTCCCAAACAGTCCCTCAAAAGAGAGACCAAGAGAAACAAGGGAGGAGGAACAACTGAAAAACAGAAAGGAGCATGCCTAGGACAGTAGGCCCTGCAAGGCAGCAAGGCTGAAACCAGCCCTTCACCTAGAAGCAATGTCCAGACTGTAATGTTTGGTAAAGGTATGGATGGAACTCCAGGTTGCTGCTGCACAAATCTCCGCTGCAGAAACGTAACAGAGAAAGGCTGCAGAAGCAGCCATGCCCCTAGTGGAATGAGCCTTGACTGACCCCAGCAAAGGCTTCTCATACTTCTGATAACAGAAGCAATGCAGTTGGCTAGCCATTTGGAAAGGCACTGCTTAGAAACTGCCTGACCCAAAGATCGTGGAGCACAGGACACAAAGAGTTGATCAGCTTTATGCATCTCTTTTGTTTGGAAGGTGTAACACCTGAGAATCCGGTGTACATCTAAAGTGTGTAACACAGCCTCACCTCTATTTGTTGGGGCAGGATAGTACACCACGAGCTCAACCGACTGATTAAGGATGAGCTGTGATACCACCTTGGGAAGAAACCTAGGCTGAGTGTGGAGGACCACCTGGTCCTTATGGAAAATAAGATATGGCTCTTTACAAACAGGAGCCTGAAGCTCGGAAATCCTTCGAGCAGATGTAATAGCAACTAAAAAGAGCACCTTCCAAGAATGGTAGTGCATATCACAGCTCATCACTGGTTCACAAGGAGGGAGAGAAAGTTTCTCCAACACAAAATTATAATCCCAAGGTGGTGTGGGGCTGTGGATGGGAGGTTTCAGATGGAGAATCCCTTTCAGAAAAGTCTTGGTGATCTCCAACTGAGTCACGGGTTTACCATCCACCAGCACATGGTAAGCTGAAATAGCTGACAAGTGGACTTTCAAGGAAGAGTAGGAGAGCCCAGAATCTGAATGATGAAGCAGGTACTCCATTAAATGAGGGGCCAAACAAGTAAAGAGGTCCCAACCCTTGAAGGTCACTCAAATGGAAAAAAGTTTCCACTTCACAGCATAAGTGGATCTCGTGGAAGGCTTTCGGGCCTCCATAATAACTTGAGGGACTCTCGATGAGACCCCAAAGTGAGAAATCGCTATGTCTGCAGGAGCCAAGCATGGAGATGCAGGGTCCTGAGCCCTGGGTGCACCAGCCGGCCCTTGTCCTGGGTTAACAGGCTGTGCTCAGTGGAAGTGGAACTGGTGGTTCCCTGGACAAATGAAGCAGAAGTGGGAACCAAATTTGTCTGGGCCACAGAGGAGCCACTAGGATCATTCATGCTTGCTCTTGTCTGAAGCTTGAGAAGCACCCTCTGAAGAATGGGGAATGGGGGGAAGGCGTATAAGAATCTCCCTGTCTAAGAGAGAGACAACGCATCGTGCCAGAAAGCACCATGCTCTGGAATAAGTGAGCAAAAGCTGGGAAACTTTGTGTTGAAAGGGGAGGTGAATAGGTCGAGTTCTGGTCATCCCCATTTCTTGAAAAGTGAGTCCACCACTTCCTGATCTAGTTCTCATTCATGAGCGAGGGTGAACGACCAGCTTAAGCTGTCAGCAAGGACGTTTTCCACTCCTGGAACATGCACAGCTGTGAGATACAGACTGTGCAGGACTGCCCAGTTCCACACTCTCCTCACTTCCCTGCAGAGGGGAAACGAGTGACTGCCTCCCTGCTTGTTGAGGTACCAGACAATCGAAGTGTTGTCTGTCTGAATGATTAAGAGTCCCTTGAGGAGAATAGTGTGAAATGCTTGGAGAGCATACAGTACTGTTCTCATCTCCAAGACGTTGACGTGTAAGGACATCTCCTGATGGGACCAAAGCCCCTTCGTCTGATGGTCCCCCATGTGAGCTCCCCATCCCAGAATGGAAGCGTCCATAGTGAGGACTGCTGCGGAAGCTGGGCCATGAAACAGGAGGCCTAACAAAAGGATTGTGGGGTCCCTCCACCATAACAGATCCCTCTGACAGGCAGAGGAAAGGAGGATCGGCTGTTTCAGCTGATCTTGTAGCTGATCCCACTGAACTCTGAAGGACCACTGAGAAATTCTCATGTGGAGCCTCACCATGGGGACCATGGAGATAGAAGCCGCCATCAAGCCAAGAAGATGGAGGACTTCCCTGGCTGGAAGGTACCTGGAAGAGGCCACCAAGGTGGCCTGCTCCATCAGTGTCCCTTCAATCCGGAGGGAGGAAAGCTCTGCCCTGAACTGTATTCAGAATAGCTCCAATAAACTGAAGGGAGTGAGATAAGATTTGGGGATACTGACAGTAATGCCCAGTCTGGAAAACAGGTTCAGAGTAATCTGGAGGGCTTCCGAAAGGGACTCCCTGGAGGGAGCAGAGATTAGCCAATCATCCAGGTATGAGAAAACCGTAATACCCTGGTGTCTGAGGGCTGCTGCCACCACTGCTAGGCACTTGGTAAAAACCCTGGGTGCCGAGGAAAGGCCAAAGGGGAGCGCTTTGAATTGGAAGTGTTCCTGCTGAAACTCAAACCACAGGAAGCGGCGGTGACTCTGCAATATCGGGATGTGCAGGTAAGCACCCTTCATGTCCAGAGTGCAGGCTCTGGAGCATTAACACCTGAACGTTTTGTACTCGATGAAGAGGTTTAACCTGCTAAGTTCGAGGATGGGTCTCAAGTCGCCCATCTTTTTTGGAACCAGGAAGAAATGGAAGTAAACCCCCCGTCCCCTCTGCTGAAGAGGGACTGGCTCTATTGCTTGTTTTTGCAAGAGAGTTAGCACTTCCTCCCTTACTAGAAGTACCTGGTCTTGAGAATAGGTGGACCTTCGAGAAGGAGATTCTGGAGGAACCTCCAAGAATTCCAGACTGTGCCCCAAGGACTTTAATTGCAGGACCCATTTGTCGGAAGTTATGCCCTGCCACTCCAGCACGTGGCGGGCAAACCTCCCACTGACTCCTCTTCCAGAATTGGAGGAGGGGTGGGTCAAGAATCAGAGGCTGGTGGGTCGGGCTGGAGAAGGTCCCCAGAGTGACGCCAGGTTTTGGAGGCGGGGAGTCGACGCCTGTACCGCGGGTCAGCTCACGCTAACCTGACTAAACTGGGTGTGCCTTCGTCTCTTCCTCCAGGTCCATTTTTGAAAGCACTGCTGGGATTGACCTGGCTGGTTGCCCTGACATTACATAGACCTCACAGACCTAAGAGCTTGGCCTCGTTCTTGTAGGTCTGTGATGATATCTTTGGTATCCCCACCAAAGAGCATCAAGCCCCAAAAGAGGACACCCTGAATGGCCGACTGGACCTCGTAAAATTTGGAGCCGGGCATGCTGCCGAAGGGAGATGGTGGTCGCTGAGGTTCAGGCCACCAAACTGACAGAGTCATAGGTGCCTTGAACAACATGTCAACAAGAAATCTTGGAAAGTTGGATGTCCTGGGAGAGTTGCTCCTTAAGGTCTGAATTCGGCATTGATTGAATCTGGTCCTCCAGCCTGGCTAGGGTGGCCTTTTGGTGGGACACCATGTGGGCTACATAATTCAGGGATATCAATGTGCATGTAGCCAAAGAATACACTTTCTTACCGAACTGGGTAAACTGCTCAGACTCTGTCAGGAGAAACGGTACTCATGTGCTTAGGAACAGATGAATAATCCCGAGCAGCAGAGATAACAATAGAGTCTGCCTTAGGATGTGCCGAAAGAAAGGGGGCATCCTTAGGCACCCAGTAAGTCCTGTCTGCTCTTTTAGGGACAGCCGGGATGGAGTTAGGCAGTTAGTTGCCAGATAGTCGAGGTGAAGTCAAGATGAGGACCAATCCATGAAGGAACTGGAATCGGTGATAGAGTCTCCAGATCCAGATGCTCAGCAAGCCTCTGCTGCATTGGATCCTGTTCCTCTGTCTCTCACTCATAAAAAGTCTGGATTGACCTCAGAAGGTCCGAAAAAGAAGGGTCCTCTGGAGGGGACTTAGGAGAGACTTTCCGCAGGACCGGTGATTCTGGGTGAGAAGATTCCCCCAATGAGTCCACCACTGAGTCCGGATCGTCTCCAGCCTGAATATCCAGAAGAGAGATGTTCGCCCGTGCACACCCCGGACCTGGACCATGTCGGAATCGGAGACCACGGGGGACTCGGACCTGGGAGAGGGAGAAGGGTTGGGAAGCCTGTTCTCCAGGTCCATCACCAGCTCAGCCCTCGCCTCCTCCAACCAGGACTAGATGACCTGTCTGACATCCAGCAGTGAGGCCGAAGGAGGTGGAGGGGAGGGGGAGGAGGTGGAGGGGTGGAGGTGGGGGGGGGAGGAGGGTAAGCACGGGAAGGAAGGTAAGAATACCTGTGGTGCCCCTGTGGAGGGTAGCCCAGTAACTGACTGCAGCCCAGGTAATAATGCCCCAAACTATGCCAATCTGGCAAAGGACTAG
This sequence comes from Neoceratodus forsteri, assembly GCA_016271365.2. NCBI lineage: Eukaryota > Metazoa > Chordata > Ceratodontiformes > Ceratodontidae > Neoceratodus > Neoceratodus forsteri. Next base: position 1,312,667,033 of record CM057452.1, on the reverse strand, counting down.
CCGAGTAATGGTCCATAGGGAACCCCAAAGGGTAGAGAGGGACATAATGGGGTCTCCCAAAAGCTTCCAACATCAGAGGAGCTGATGGAGGCATCCACATCGGACCTGGCGTAGTATAAATACGTGTAGGATCTGGCGTCAGATAGGCCGGCGTCGGAACCACCATTGATGGAGCTGGTGGGACTGACATCAGAAAGGGATCTGGCATCGGAAGGGCCGATGTTGGGGCCAGTCGCATGGTGTACGATGAAGGACCTGTTCCTGCTGAAAGATCAAGCACCGGGGGCAGGCGTACGGGTTCCGGCCAGGAGACGGCCGTCGGAGGAGCAAGTGTAGGAGGAGGAAGAACCGGGTCCGACGAGGAAGTAGGGTCCAGTGTCAGTTGACCAACTAGCTGGGAAGGACTCCCTAGATCGGGAATGGGAGGGACCTCCATGGGTAACTCCGGCAGAGGAGGAGGGGCCTCCCGAGGGGGAAGGCCGGTGCGACCCTGGAATACAGGTGACGTCCAGGGGACCAGCGCTATCTCCGGCTGAGGAAGCGGGGTTTGGAGAGACCGCAACCAGCAGAGGAGAAGTGGGAAGAGGGGCTGTCTTACCCGGGCTCTGCAGGACGTTGGGATGGCTGACGTTAGTCCCAGACGGGACAGCCGCGTCCATATGATCCCCCGTGGGGGACGACTGATTGGACAAATGTGCTGTGCAAGGAGAGGAGGAGCCCCCCCCCCAACTTGGCAACTTCGGCTGTGTGGGACTGCGAAGAACAGGGAAGTAACTTATCGTCCACCATGCGGTCCCCAGAGGAGCTGGGCAGTGGCTTAGTGGCAGTCTCAGCGCGGTCCACGGAGGGGACGGGGACTGACTTACCTGACACAGAAACCAGTAGACGTGCCTGAGCCTTCGCGTCCCTGGACGCGACCTGGACTTTAACTGCAGGCGGCGGGGGAGTGGCCTTGCTTGACGTGGGCCTTGAAGCCTCGGGCCTACTTACTGAGGAGTGTTCCTTCTCCCGATGTTTCTACTTCTTGTGTTTGGACAGTGAAGATGAAGAAGTAGAAGCCAAATCTCAAATCTTCTCCATCTGTTTTTCGAGAGAAGCTAAGGTGGTCTTTATCAGATGGGCCTCCAGACCCTGTTGCCTCCATTTACGGGTGGCCTGATTAAACGGGAGGCATTCCGAGAAGGTGGCCACTGGATGGTCTGGGTCTAGACAGATCACGCACCATCGATGGCCATCTTTATGCGGGATCTGAGTGCCACAGAGTTCGCACTTCTTCTTTGGTGGTGAAGAAATAGTGCAATAACTGAAACCCCCCCAAAAAATGACTTTTTTTAAAATGCAAAAACGCTAAGAACTACTGGTAATCGCTGAAGTGAGTCTACCAGAGGGAGCTGCACAAGGCGACAGTGGGAAAGAACTGGAGGGTGGGCCTGGGGACCGCCCACTATATAGGTTCACACTGACATCATCACGTGACGTCAGGCGGGCAGTCCCCCATCGGGTATTGCTGGAAAAGTCTGCCATTGGATCCTGACGCCAGATGGTGCTAGTCCTACAAGTTATGACCTACTGAAGGAACCCTCTTGAAGTAAGAAACAGAATGCTTCAAGCAGGAAAAGGACCTAGGGGTTATAATCTCTGATAACCTCAAAGTAGGGAGCCAGTGTGACAAGGCAGCAGGAAAAGCAAACAGGATGCTGGGTTGCATAGGCAGGGGTATCACCAGCAGGAAAAGGGAGGTCATAATTCCACTATACAAGACATTAGTGAGGCCACACCTCGGGTACGGTGTCCAGTTCTGGAGACCTTACCTTCATAAGGACGTGGACAGGGTGGAACCGGCAGTTCAGAGGACAGCACCCAAGATGGTGCAAGGATTACATCATAAAATGTACGAGGACAGGCTGAAAGACTTAAATATGTTCTCCCAGGAAGAGAGGCCTGAAAGGGAGGATATGATTGAGACATTTAAATACCTCACAGGAAAGAACAAAGTGCAAGAAAACGCAATTTTTCACAAAAAATGATGCTCCTGGACTAGGGGACATGGGATGAAACTGGAGGAAGGGAGGGAGGTTCAGGGGGAACTTGAGGAAGTACTTCTTCACGGAGAGGGTGGTGGACAAATGGAGTGCCCTGCCAGAAGAGGTTGTGGGTGAGAAACGATTACAGGATTTTAGAATGCATGGAATAGGCATCACAGGATCCTAGTAGTCGGGGGGGGGGACAACCTAGTCCTGGGGAAGCTTGAAGAAGCAGAGTGAAGTGCACAAATGGGCAGACTGGGTGGGTCATAGGTTGTTATTTGTCGCCAACATCTATGTATCTACGTATTCAGCAATCCAGCTATTAATTACTACACAGTTATTAAAGAGCAGCTGAAGCCTTTGTGAAAACTTTGTAAAACACCGTATTTAAACACAAATCGGCTTGCATTTTATATATCTTTAGTAAATATTTCCTCTTCATTATTTATTTCTGAAGAAATTCTGGTAAAATCAGAGTTCATCTGCCTCTGTAGGTTATTACCTATTATACAATGGTGTGTGAAAATCCTGTAACCTCATTGGTCAAAACATGTCACATGACCGTGGGCAAATTCTGCATAAGCCACGGCTGAGACATGGCATTCATAAAAAACATAATTAAACACATTTTAAATTTATTTTACACATGGGTCTATTGTATAATCGCAATAAGACACTCCAGGGTGTGAGTTATTGGGTGATTTACCCACTTCTTATGTGGTTAAGTCACTCAGCTGCACCTCATGACACACCACACGAGGTGTGGGTAAATCCCCAATAACTCACACCCTGTTGTGCCTTATTGCTTAACTTGAAATTATAATGCTCTGTTGTGATACTACAGTCTAATGCCATGGAAATAACTGTGATATCACAGAACAGTATGATAGCAGATAGGGAAGAAGCTATAGGAGCAGATGAACTCTCAAGGAATAATTATCCAGTTCTAATTTATTTATTTATTTATTGAAATGTTGCACCAGGAAGGGTACACTAAACCACAGGTTGCTTGCCTCACAGTGCATCCTGGGAGAGAGGGGTATCAGGGAAATTATACATACATACAGCTAACTAAACATTAATACAAATTATATAGTGATGGCCGGCCCGCTGCCGCAGAGGCAGGGCGCCGACCTGTGACGCCAGTGACCTGGGTTCAAGAACAGATCCGGGTCATTGGAGGGCTGACCGGGGGAAGATGGATTGAGTATCTAGTGACTGCTCTCCTTCTCCAGGGAGGAGGGGGCTGGAGTGATCGGTGCACTACAGACACCTAGTGGAGGTTGGGTGTACCATAAAGCGCCGACACCAACAAGCTCGGGGGGCAGGGTGGACGCTGGTCATCACTGTACATCCCTGCCCCCATGCACAGGGGAAAAAACTCTGCTGCCTGCCACCTAGATGAAGCCAGCCCCTCCGCTTCAATTAACTCCCAGTGCCGGCTCCCCGACCTTTCCCATCAATTGCGGCACTTAGGCCCGCCGCCACAACCTCCCCGCCTAAAAGCCAGTTATTAAGTCGCGGGCTGGAAGCTGGGAGTAGAAGTGGAAGGGGTCTGTGACCTGGCAGAGGTACTGGCGGCAGGACAATGACATAAAGTATACTAAATAAAACAATTATTATACAGTGATGTAAGACACTGTAAACAGTGCGGCAGATTACAGATAGTAATGTACATTGAAGTACAGTAATGAAAAAATAAATATATTGTTAACAACTCTAGGGAACAGACAAGTGCAACCTTCAATTGTACCAGCTTTATCCGAAGGGAGATGCAAACAATGAGCCAGCTAGCAGGCAACAGAGCAGAAGGTAACGGGAAGGGGAATTAGCCACGGGTATAGTTTACCAAGAGGAAGTTATGCAGGGCAGTTTTCAATCATATGTTCCTAGTAATACACAATGGGACTAAGAAATACTGAGCTAATGAGAAATACTGTATAAGCTATTTTGTGTCCAAATATGTTTTCCAAAGTTCTTCTCGAGGTGTCAGTGGCTCTTTAACTGCTTTTCTAATGCTGCCTCCCCAACAGCAGAATCAGGAAACCCTTATGGGATCCCATAATGCATTGCTATTGACCAGCAAGACTTTGAGAGACTAACTTCTTTCTTCATTTTGGTGGTTTGGGCAAGTAGTTAGACTGCAGAACGGTGAACCCAAAGACCCAAGTTTGAAGCCCACAACCACCACTTACTCAGTGCATGACCCTGAGAAGGTTAGTTAACCTTCTTCTGCTAAGTCTCCATGTAATATTTTCCTGATCTTTCTCTGTGCTGTTTGACTCTTCCTGTGTGCATAAAATGACAGCAACAGTCTGTGCCCTCCTTCTCTTAGACTGTAAAGTGCACTGGGATACAGTTTGCATGAAAAGCACTAGATTAAACCAAATTCTTTTTCTTTCTTTCATAGACTTCAAAGTGTTGAGTCATGCTGTCTGATGGCCCAGTGGAAGAGTGCTGAGCTTCTGCACCAGCCACCTGGGTTCGGAAGCAGGCTTTGGAGTCACAGTTGGTTGTAGCTTGGACAGTCTTTTAGAACGCTTTCCAATTTTTGAGCACACCATGATGCAAACCTGTAAGACCACCATAAGACTGATTCCCCCTTTCCCTATGCTGACATATGGAAAAACCTCATCTCACAACACTGAGCCCTTCTGTCCATATCTCTCAACTGTCCTGCAGTACGAGGGATGTTCCTCTTTACAAAGAGAAGATGCCTATCTGCTAAAATAAAATGCTTTAAACATATACTTTCAACATTAATGTTTAGGTTTAATGTTTTAGTGGTTTTGTTACATTCTCCTGTTTCTGGTCTTCTAAATATGTGAGCTAGTGCTGCACTTAGTTCACTGTGGCTTTCAGAAAGCAACTGACACTCCTCAGCTGACCTCACAACTGCTGTTTGTGGCATCACAGTTTGTTGCCATGGTAAGCACTAAGATATCCCAAATGTGCATTATGAGATCAGTTGGTGGTGGTCAAATGCTTTTGATTAAGATGTCCGGTTATTAAGATGTGCTATAAACCCTGTGAAGGAAAGATGAAATATCAAAACATTTAACGTGGTTCATCATAATAGCTGAAACTTGCCCATACCTCTCAACTGCCCCACAACAGGAGAGGCATCCATCATTTTACCACTCAGAGCTTCTTTGTCCATGCCTCTAAGCTGTCCCACGTTAGCAGAGGCATCCATCAATTTACCACTCAGAGCCCCTCTGTCCGTATCTCTCAACTGTACCAAGTTAGGAGGGATGCCCATCATTCTACCATTCAGAGCCCATCTGCCCACACCTTTCAAATGCCCTGCATAAGGAGGGGCATCCATCATTTTACCACAGAGATTCCTCTGTCCATACCTCTTACTTGTCCCATATCAGGACGTATTTTCCTCATTTTATCTTTCAAAACACCCTATATCCAATTCTCTCAACTTTTTCACTTTAGGAGAAAGAAACCTCATTTTACCACTTAGCAGCCTGTAAATACCCATCAGATACTGTCCCACATTAGGAGGGATGTCTGTCATTTTGCCACTAAGATCCTCACTGGCCCACACTGTACAGTAAGACTTTAAAGTAGAAATGCATGCTTTTTGTGATGCAAATTAAGAGCAAATATTTTGCTTATCAATGCCCCATAGTGTTTCGATTTTACTTCTTTGAGATAGGATGCTGTCTTCCACTTTTTGTCTCTTTTCTTCAAGTTTTTCCGGGACTGTGTCACACATCTGGAGCATGAGATGTTGAGCCTCATGATTTAAGACATCGCCACCATAGCCAGCCCAGTGGCACGGCAGACAGTGTCACCACCTGCCATGCTGGCGATATGGGTTTGACAATGAACCAGGGTCACACAGAGGTCAGTCAGAGGAAGGAGGATCAAGCATCCACAGATGGCTCTCCTCCTTTGGGGGAGTGGGGGCAGCACATACTGCTCCTTGGCTGCCACCTAACAAAGGCTGGCTGGTGTAGCAGCAGTTGTCCATCTTGCTCAGTTGGTGTGGAGATTGTGGCATGCCGCATCTTCACACTGTATGTGAGCACCACTGGATGCATGTCGGGAGAAAAGCACCTCAGATGGCGACCCTGCAAGCTCTGCAGTCACGACCAAGACACCCACTCACACACGGAGGTCAAAAGTAGATGAAGTAAGTCCTGGGTGTGGTGTGTGATGGGGTTGAGGGTCGCCATCAGAAAGAAGGCTGGTTAGGAGGAGCTGGAGGATAAAGAAATGATGGGGGAATGACATCATCATCATGTAATGAAGCCTCAGAAGCAGACAAGTTTTTCGGTCAGTCATTAACAGTGGGATGTTTCTGTCTATTCACAAGTGGTATTTTACAGAGTAATCTCTTCTCAAACACAGAGCTAATATTTATTCAAGGGAGTGCTCTTTCCAGATATCTCTTTTCAAAACAGACTTCCCAAGGATTCAATTCTAGGTTGATTGCTAATTCCTGACAGCCACATGTTCACATACAAGTCCGTCCAAGTACAACAAGCTGGTTGTCGTTGAGTGCATTTTATTGATTTAATGGGACGGAAGTGTTTGGTCTGAAACCATCTCTTTTTGTTCTCATGCTACTGTGTAACAAGCCTTAATTGCCCTGAGAGGGCTTTTAGGTCCACAATAAATTAGAGTCACTTGGCTGTAGGGCCCTAATAAAAAAGGTTTATCTAAACCAGTCAATGTTATTTCACTGTCAATTAAATGACTCCCCGTGACTCTAGGTAAAGTGTAATATTTGTCTTGCACAAATAACACAAAAGGCTAAAATATAGACCAATGAAATGATGGTGTTCCCATTCAAATCAGTGAGCACCTGCCTTGCCAGGAACAACACCCTCACCTGGCACACGTTTTCCAGCATTTAAGATAGCTGTTCACTACTAGTAGGAGGCAGGACTACCATGCTTCAAAATTGGATGAAGCCAGATGCCTGACGGCAAGCAGAAGCATGTTGATGGGCCTTGCCAGTGACCCAGGTTCCACAGCTAAAGTGGAAAGCTGGCAGCCGGGTGACTGAATAGGGAGAGAGCATGTCCCAGCCCAGGCTGAGTGCTGGCGGCATGTTCTGCCACTACAGTGACCCCCAACAGCAGGGCACGGAGCTTACTTCCCATCTGGACTTTGCTAATTGTACATGAGACAAGCCTTACGTTTTGTGCCCCACCTGGGAAGGAGGGGGCGTGGAGGTCAAGGGGCACACAAAGAGGAAAACACTGTTGACCAGTATGATGGCATCAGTATTATAAGACCTCATGCCCACCCAGTCCTCATTAGAAAGGGAGTGTTTCCAAAAATGCCCACCATGGAGGGTAAGCTGTGAGTGACATAATGAGCAGGTGAGGGCAGGGTGTTGGGCTTGGAACACTGACAAAGGGAACCAGATGTGGGGCAGGGAACAGGGAGGATACACATCACTATGGAAAAAAAGGATGAAGCTATGGCTACTACACACCAGCACGTATGAGCATCATGAGGGTCATATGAGAACATCGAATGAGATACTGCTGCCTTCTGCTATTTGTTTACTTCACATTTTCACTCTCCAGGATAGTCCATGAGATGCAGCATCTCATCTGAGTCGCTGGACAATCTGTCTCCTGCCATTGATCGCTTTCATGGAGGTCTCAGGGAAGCAGAGGACAGACATGATACAAGCAGCCCCATCACAGAATAAAGGTACCTGGTTAGAAGAGCGTCACCTGAAGAGCGCCGTCTAAACTGTGCTGTCAGGACTGTGTAATGCCTGAATAGCAACAAGGGTAGAATAGTGTATGTCAAGTACCTCTACTCCTGTAGCTAGTCAGGCAGTCATAAGGGTGCACAAGTAGAAGAAATGTGTGGTAACTGGCCAACCTGCTCTTGTGGCAGAGAGGGTTAAGGCAACGCAGCTCGGGCAGCAAGGAACGGGAGACCAGGGCTCTCTTCCTGGTCTCCCGACACAAGCAAGTTCACTTTTCCCTGAAGTGTAAATATTTTTTTCTATCAGCGAGGACAAAAATTCCACCCCTCCCCCAAGTTTCTCTTTTCCCAAAAATATGCGCCCTCCTCTGAGTTGGTTATTTAAATTATGGGGGGGGGGTGAGGGGCACAGCCACCCACATCAGGGGGTGCAAGGGGCAGAGGCCCCCACAAAACAAAAGTGTACAATGCGCTTTTTAGCAATGGTAGTGGTCTTTGGTGTGGTTACGACTGGTACCATTGGCGATGATTTGATTTGCTGTTTTTTTCCTGGAACTGTTGCTGACTGTGCTGTTTATACTGCACTGTTCTTGACGGTGCTGTTGTAACGTTCACTCTTCTAACCTAGTGCCCAGAATAGGGCAATGTACAAGTAAAACACAATAAAAAAAAGTTAACGCAGTGGCTGACAATACATAAACAGCTGTAGGATCAGCTACCACTGGAAGACTGGCATCCAAAGCAATTGCATGGCTTATTCAAGTGCTGAAACATATGACACTTGAAACAGAAAAGAGAAGTGGACTGTTTGATGTGCGTGGATAGCTGGTTCCCTACATCTGGGGCTGAAAAAGCAAAAGCACAACACCCAGAGCCCTTCCTCTCTTTAAACATTATAGCGGCACAGCAGCACCGCTATAGTTAGGGTTGAGCAGGGGTTTCTATGTTAAATCTTAAATTTTGCACTTTAATATATTCATAACCATTCTACGGATTTGCACAAAATTTTGCATGCACGGCCTCTGGGGATGGGTGGGGTAGGCTTCGTTTTGCTCATATGTGCAGATTCTGAGATGCGGACAGTGAAAAAACGTAAAAAATTAATTTTTTTGCAGCTTTTTTTTTTTTGTCTTGTGATTGCCTAGTGCCCAGATGGTTTGGAATTTTAGTCTGAAATTTTCAGGGTAGAAATGGCTTGCCCCACAGATGGTTTGGTGAAAAAAAATATTAATCCGTTCCAAAGTTATTACATTTTGAAATTTTGGTTCTGGCAAACGAGGATACAATTATGCTAGCTCAAAAAATAAGGAAGTTCATTGCAAAAAACTTTGTTAATGCACTAGTTAGGGTTAAACCAACAAAATTAGGGAAATGCCCACTCCCACCCTGCAGGCAGCAACAGGAAAAACAGGTTACTCACCTGTAACAGTAGTTCTAGGCGTGGTATATGTTGTTCTTCAACCCTTCTTGGCAGGTACCTTGCTGCTTTAAGATGTGCTGGAAAGTCTTCAAGCTGGCTCCTCCCACCCACCCGGGTGGTATACCCTCGGTTCCGCCCCATGATGCCAGATCTTGGCCTGCTGGAAGCCAGGTTTGTGCGTCAAAGCTGGGGAGGTCGGGTCGGTCAGTGTGGATGAACAACATATACCACTCCTAGAACTACTGTTACATGCGAGTAACCTGTTTTTCTAGGATTGTGGATATGTTGTTCTATCCACACTTCTTGGCAGACTCCTAGCAGTTCTCCGTGAGGAGGGAGGCAAGACACACACTCCCTACTTAGTAAAGAGGGACTAGAGACCTGAAGCTCCAAAACCAGCATCCCGGCATGACTTGAGGTCGATGTGGTAATGGGAAATGAAGGTGTGTGCTGACTTCCAGGTAGCAGCCCTACATATTTCTTTGATAAGGACGTCCCTAGAAGCAGCCACCGACGCTGCGGTATGGCGGGTGGAATAAGCCTTAAGCCCTACGGAAGGCTCCCTACCCACCAACCTATAGCAGAGGTCAATGCAATGGAAATGCTATGAAATGGGAGACTTCAACATGCCAGATACAGATTGGTCAATACCAGCAGGAACATCTGCCAGAACTAGACACATAGTGGATTCCCTGCAGGGGGAGGGCCTCAAACAACTGGTACAACAACCCACAAGAGACAGGGCTATCCTAGATCTAGTACTGACTAACAGGGAAGGGATCACAGATCTCCAGGTAGAAGATCATCTGGGGGCCAGTGACCATCACATGGTATGGTTCAGTTTGGCTACTACATCTAAATCATCCCATTCCAAGGCAAAAATATGGGACTTCAGAGGAGCTGACTTTGATAAGATGGCCAACAGAGTTAAGCTAGCCCTGGCAAAAAGAAATGCAGGTGAGAGGGTACAGGCAAAGTGGGCAAGCATTAAGGATGCAATACTTGAAGAAACATCCCATTGTGTTAGACAGAAAAGGAAGTGCAAAAGAAGAAGGAAACCACTTTGGTTCTCAAATACAGTAGCAGTAAAGGTCAGAGCCAAAAGGCTGGCCTTCAGGAAATATAAGGGAACACAGCGGGATGAAGATAGGGGGGCATATCAAACTGCCCTAAGGGAAGCAGGGAAGGCAGTAAGGCAGGCAAAGTCCCAAACTGAGGAAACACTAGCACGAACAGTAAAAGAAGGTGACAAGACTTTCTATAGATACATTAGTGAAAGAAGAAAGTCCAGAGGGGGTAATGCTAAGCTTAATGGAGAAAAGGGAGCATGTGAGGAGGTGGACCATGTAAAAGCATCTATCCTAAATAGATACTTTTGCTCAGTATTTACTGAAGAGAAGGTAGGGCAGGGCCCACAGCTCAGCACCATGGACACAGGGGGGAAGGAGGTGAGCACTACTCCCTTCACAAAAGAAAGGGTCCTACAAGAGCTTGCTAAGCTCAGGATGGATAAGGCAATGGGACCTGATGGCATACATCCCAGGGTACTTAAGGAGCTAAAGGTGGAACTAGCAGAGCCATTATCAGAACTGTTTAGTGAGTCTCTGAGCACAGGAGAGGTCCCAGAAGACTGGAGAAGGGATCATGTGATCCCGCTCCACAAAAGTGGTAGCAGGGAGGAGGCAGGGAACTACAGACCAGTCAGTCTTACCTCAGTAGTGGGCAAGATTATGGAGGCACTCCTTAAGGAAAGGATAGTGCAACACCTGGAATCCATAGGGGCACAGGATCCAAGACAGCATGGGTTTACAAAAGGAAGGTCCTGTCAAACTAATCTCATAGATTTCCTTGACTGGGTAACCAGAGTGGTGGACCAAGGGGGAGCAGTTGATATCACCTACCTTGACTTCTGCAAAGCTTTTGACACTGTTCCATACAGAAGATTGATAAATAAGCTGGGTAAACTCGGGGTGGGTCAGAAGTTGGTCAACTGGGTGGCAAACTGGTTGACGGGCAGAAAACAGAGAGTGGTAGTAAATGGTATACAGTCAGAAGAGATGCAAGTCACAAGTGGGGTACCTCAGGGATCAGTCCTGGGGCCAGTCCTCTTCAACATCTTCATTAGTGACCTTGCAGATGGACTAGAGGGTAAGGCTTGTCTGTTTGCAGATGACACCAAGATCTGCAACAGAGTAGATGATCCAGATGGGGTGGGCAGAATGAGAAGAGATCTGGATAAACTATCAAAATGGTCAGAAGAGTGTCAACTGGGATTTAATGCCAAGAAGTGCAAGATCATGCACATAGGGAAGAGAAACCCTGAAGCCACCTATAGGTTGGGAGGGGAGTTGCTAGCAGTCACAAAGGAAGAAAGAGACTTGGGCATCATCATCATCACTGATGACCTGAAATCATCCAAGCAGACCTCTAAAGCAGTAGGTAGGCTAGGTGTTAGGTGTATTAGTAGGGTATCACAAGTCGAAGAGGAGGTAATAATCCTCTTACAAGACACTGGTTAGGCCCCATCTGAGTACTGTGCAGCATTGAGGCCACACCTTCACAAGGACATTAACCAAATTGAGGCAGTCCAGAGAAGGCAACCAAAATGGTGCAGGGACTGCATCAGAAGACATATGAGGACAGATTAACAGAGCTCAATATGTATACCCTTGAGCAAAGGAGGAGAGAGGTGATATGATCGAGGCATTCAAACACCTTAAGGGCATTAACAAGGTGAAAGAGTCTAACATGTTTAAATATAAGAAAAATAGCAGGACAAGAGGACGTAGCATGAGATTAGAGGGTCCGATTAAGGGGAATGTGAGGAAATTCTTTTCACAGAAAGGGTGGTGGATGCATGGAATGGCCTACCTCAAGAAGTGGTGGCTATGAATACAGTGCAGGGCTTCAAACAGGCATGGGATAGGCATAAGGGAGCAATACAAATGAGTGTGAATAGATAGACCACTGACAGAGCAAAGGCCGATGGCACATTTATAAGGTAGAAAAAGAAATGGGCAGACTGGATGGGCCTTGCGGTCCTTATCTGACGTCAACTTCTATGTTTCTATGTAATGCAAAATGTAATCCATCAAGCTATTGTTCGCTTGGCTGCAGGTCTACCAGGTGCGGCTTCAGCGTAGGTGACAAACAGCTGGCGAACCTCTCCCTGAACTTCCACCATTCGCTCTTTGTAGTAGGCGAGCATTCATCTCAGGTCCAAAGTTTGGAGCCTATACTCGGCCTCCGAGGTGTGACTGGGGTAGAACGCCGGCCGAGTAATCACCTGGTTAAGGTGAAACTCCAACACCATCTTTGTAAGGAATTTTAGGTGGGGGTGCAGGACAATCTTGTCCCTTTGGAAGACCAGGTAAGGGGACTTGATAGAGAGTGCCTATAACTCCCCAGTCTTGCTGGCTGACATGATAGACACCAAGAAGGCGGTCTTCCATGACAAATGTGAGATGTCACATTTGTGCATCAGTTCAAATGGCTTGCCCATGAGTGTTGCCAAAACCAGCAGTAGATCCCATGGAGGAGGAGGTTCACACACCGGAGGGGATATGTGATCTAGGCCTTTGAAGAAGTGACAGACCACCTTCTCCTGCACCACTGTCTGCTGAAAGGCCCGCGCCCAGTAAGCAGAGATCACTGCCAGGTGCACCTTTAGGGTCGTCAACCGAAGTCCCTGCTGGGAGAGGGACCAAAGATAGTCCAAAATGCTAGCCACTGAACAGGACGATGGGTCAAACTCTTTGCCCTGACACCAGATGGAGAATCTCTTCCATTTAAAGGCTCAAGGAACCAAATGTGGAGAGCTTCCTTGCAGAGGGGCAAGGAGTGTTTCCCGCCCTGCCTGTTGAGATAGTACATGGTCATGGTGTTGTCCATCTGGACCTGGATCACTTGACCCCGAACAAATGGAGCGAATGTGGTTAGGGCTAGCCGAACCGCTCGAAGCTCCAGTAGGGTGATGTGGTCTCGGGACTCCTGGGGGGACCAGAGACCATGGGCTCTGTGCTCCCCCAGATGGGCACCCCAACCCATCAGAGAGGCACTGGTTGTCAGGATGACCGTCGGCTTGGGGCGGACAAACGGGATCCCTTTCTGCAGGTGGGATGGGACAAGCCACCACTGGGGGCCGTCCCACATCCTCTGGGTCACAGAGACCAGCTGGTCGAGAAGACCTGAGCGCTGAGACCACCTGCGAGATCTCCTGCGAAGACACTAGTTCCAACTTGGCCTCATTGATCAGGAGGCCAAGGTCGAGGCAAGTCTGGAGGGCCAGATCCCTGGACCGCTCCACCTTCCGCCTGGAGGGACCTGCTATCAGCCAGTCATCCAGGTAAGGGTACACCCGGACCCCGCGGCACCTCAGGTAAGCCGCCACCACTACCATGCATTTGGTGAAGACCCTCGGGGCTGAAGACAGGCCAAAGGGCATGGCTTGGAACTCACAAAGGGTCTCCTTGGCTCGGAAGCAGAGGAACCGTCGATGGGATGGACAGATCAGGACATGAAAGAACGCGTCCTGAAGATCTAGGGAGCAGAACCACATGCCTTGCTCCAGGGATGGTATGATCTGAGCCAGAGTTACCATCCGGAAGGTGCTGGACTTGAGGAACTTGTTCAGGTCATGCAGATCTAGAATGGGACGCCAGCCCCCCATCTGCTTTGGTACCAGGAAGTACCTGAACATGAACCCTGGATCTGAAGGCGGGTCCACTACTCTGCACCGCCTCCTTGGGGAGAAGCTGAGCTAAGTCGTCTCAGAGAGCTGACTGAGAGGCTACAGACACCGCATCCCCCCCGTGGGGCGCAGGCTCGATATGGAGGGGTCTGCTCAAATTCCAGAGGCAGGCCTCGACCGACCACTTCCAGAACCCAATGGACCATGGTGATAGCGGACCAGGTGGAAAGGAAGTGGCTGAGCAGGTCACCCACGGGAGGTCCCATGGGAAGTGTGACGGGATTGAAGGAGGCACCCCCCAACCCATCACTGGGCAGGCTTGGAGGAGGCTCCAGCGAAGAAGTCACTGGGACCTTTCCCCCAGACTTTCTGAATGAGGAGGCCACAGACTTGGCCCAAGGACGCCAGGATTGAGCCAGCTGGCCCTGCTGCTGCTGGGCCAGTCTGGCCGCAGGAGAGTACGAACGAAAGGGTCTGCAGTTCTGACACTTGGGGCCCTTGTCCTTCAGGGCAGATGTGGTGGAGTCCAAGGTAACATTGGACTTCTCTATACATTGGAGGTAGCCCTCCATGCTGGGCCCAAATAGGTTGGTGCCCAAGAAGGGGACATCTGCCAGCTTGTGTTGCATATCAGCCATAAAGGTCGAGATGCACAGTCAAGCCCGCTACCGAACAGGCACAGGAGTCACCAATGTCCAGAGCCATCTGGAACTGTTGCTTCACCACTGCCCCACCCTGGTCCTGGACCTGCTTGACCACGGTCTGGAGGTCCACCGGGAGAGAGGGGATCACCTCCTCCAGGGAGCCCAAGAGGGCATGGGAGAAATGTGCCATGATAACAGCCAAACTGGCCTGACGAAGGCCAAGGGAGGAGGCTGCATAGACATTCTTCCCAGAATGGTCCAGTTGTTTGGATTCCTTGTCCAGGGGTCTGTCCACATCCCCTTTGTTGCCTGAATGCCAAAAGATTTCGCTTTTTTTTTTTTGTTGACCGGGTAAGTGCACTAGACAAATCCTGCCTATTTTCAGGCACGACCCGGGGGAGGGGGATACAGATGAATGCCAACTGACCTTGAACCAGATTAAGCTGTTGGTGGTATTTTTTTTAGTGAATGAGGGAAATTTGGCCAGGACACCAGGGAAGTTCCCCTACTCTTTTCGATAAGTGCCATGGGATCTTTAACATCCACCTGAACTACCACCAATCCAGGCAGATGGGACCTCGGTTTAACGTCTCATCCGAAAGATGGCACCTCAGAAGTGCAGCACCCCTCTCATGCTGCACTACAGTGTCAGTACTGGGATATTAACCCAAGTGCCAGATGTGGGAACTGAACCCACAGCCCTCTGATCTCCCGGCCTCAGAGGCGAGTGTGCTACCTACTGAGCCGCTGACACTGATTGGTCAGTCGGCCACCAACCCCACCGCAGAAGGGTGCTCCGAAACTCCCGAAAGGGACCCCATAGGGACCGCATACTTGCGGGCCATGTGGGCAGAAGGCGCAGGGCAAGATGCAGAATGCTGCCACAGCTCCAAGGCTGGGCCCACAATGGCCTCAGCCACCGGAAAGGCCTCCATAAGAGTATCCCCTTTGTCCAGAATCTCTGTGAGGGGATACTTGGTCCGTTTCTGCACAGGCTCGAGCTCCATTCCCGTGGACTCGGAAATCAGCCGACAAATACCCATCAGTGAGGAAGGGCCCTCATTGATGGAGAGACCCCCAAAAGACTCGGCGTCAACAGGATGGGAGACCATGGAGGAATCTTTGGACTCTGAGCAGTCCTCATAAATTGGGCGACCAACCGTGTCACTCTCAACCTGCCTTGGGCGGTCAGGAGTAAGAGTGACCGACAACTGATGGGGCAGGCCTTGGGCCGATCGAGATTCCTTGGTAGGAACCCCGGACTTCGGCTGCTCGGGAGGCGGCTCCACCCGGATTGGTGGAGTAGCCGGCTTTGGCTGAGCCAGCAGGGCCTTAACCAGTACCTCAGTGACGGTGGCCATGGCTGACATCGGTTGCTCAGGCGAAAGCCACTTAATGGCCAATGTAGAAACAGGAATTGGTTTCGACCGGACAGGACCAGCTGCTACCACAATAGGTCTTTGTAGCGCCGATGCAACTTGCGCTGAAGCCTCTCCTCACCCAAGGAGGACGAAGATGAGGAGCGCCACCACCGCTTACCATGGCGTCAAGAGCAAGACTGCTGATGAGGGCGAGTCTTGTCCAACATTGAAGTCGAGGAATGAGACCGAGACCTTCGACGGAGCCAACGGGGGACCTCAGAAGGAGTCAAGGAAACCCGTGGCTCTTTCTGGTCAGGTTCCTTAGGGGATGTGTCCTGCCCAGAGGGCTGAGCCGACCTGTCCGAGGGCACCGGAAGCACCAGCATCCGAAATAAAGAGTCGTTGGCCGAATCGGGCGACGACCTGCCGATCAGCTGGAGAAAAATCTCGGCCACGTTGACAAGCATCTCAGCCGACTGGTCTGATGGGGTTACTGTAAAACCAGCAGCCTCAGCTGTGACTTTGACAGAAGTCGAAACAGGGGTTTCCTGTGAGCGGGACCTCTCCCGGTCCGAAGAGTGTCGACGTTGCGACTTGCCTTTTTCGACTCCTTTTTCCACGAGTGCAAAACATGCGACCCCAAAGGGCCCTCTCCCTTGGTAGAGAGAGACTGGCACAACTCCTTGAAGGAAGCCGAATAGGAGGATCCCAGTTGTAGTGGAATGGAGGCCGAAGCCGAAGAGGAGCCTGCCACGGCCTGAGCCGCTTCCTCCTCAAAGGCCTTAAACTGTTCCAGCTGCTTGGCAGACCCCGCAGCCGCAGAGACCACCCAACGGGCATCCTTGGATTTAACCGGCAGGTAACGCTTTTCCGGTCACCCCAGTTGAAGTCGGGCAGCGCGGTCTTCCAGAACCTAAGGTGAAAAGGACCAACAGAGATCACAAGCCTGCGGATTGTAGTCATGTCCCAGGTAGTAAACATACGAAGCATGTGGATCGATGCGAGTCATCTTCTGCTTGCAGGGGCACTGATGAAACCCAGGAACCAATTTGTCTTCCATCACAGCAATGAGAGAAGAATGCAAAGATGAAACTTGAGAGTTTTAAAATAAGTTTTGGAAGTGAATCTGAAGATTCTAGAGCCAGGGCCTACTACACGCGGGAGTACGAAGGATGGAACCTGAACCTTCCAGTGGAAATGAAGATCTGGTGTCATGGGGTGGAGCCGAGGGTTATACCACCCGGGTGGGTGGGAGGAGCCAGCTTGAAGACCTTCTGGCACATCTTAAAGCAGCGAGGTACCTGCCAAGAAGTGTGGATAGAACAACATATCCACGATCCTAGAAAATATTAATATTTGACTTATCTCATATTATTAGTTGTGGTAGAATTTTGGGGTTGTCAACTTCAACGCTCACCCCATTCATATATTGTACATATCTCAGCTTATTTACTGATGGAATGGGATGAGTGTTAGGGCTGACAACCCCAAGGCACACACCACACCTGATTTGGGAAGATGCAGGAGAGGTCAACTAGTAATGTTTTTTCCTGTTGCTGCCTGCAGGGTAGGGGTGGAGCATTAGGACTGGGAACCCTAAATCCACATTTCCCTACTTATGACTTTAACCCTAACTAGTGCATTAGCTTAGTTTTTTTATAATGAATATAATATATAGGGGAGGGGGAGGAAGAGGAGGAGGAGGAGCAGCAATCATAGGTAGACTTTAATGAGCAGAGTAAATTCTTAAGATATATGTGCTGCAGTATATTCCTTGACACACTTGAACAGGTGAGAGCACCACTGATACATCCTATGCTGGGAGGGTCTAAGTCAGTTGAGATGACTATAGAGGTTGCAGTGGTGGATGTACATGTCACAGGTTCGGATGAACTGGCACAACTTTTTATAGAAGACTTCCAGGGTCTGAAGCTTGGACTTTGTGGCAGAGAGGAAGACTACATCCCTTTAGTCTAGAAATAGTAAGTGGAAATGTGAGACCATGTGCTTTCTAGAAAGATAGCTTGGACATCTTCTGGATCTGTACAGTGTCCTAAGCTTTTGCTCAAAAATTGGTTTGACTGTATTCCATACGTTTGATGAAGGTTACGGAGGGATCTCACCAGAGTCCCAAATATTTGAAGTGTTCAAGTAAGACATTACCAGAACTGCAAATGGATAGGGTGTCAGTTTGCTGTTTCATCACTGGATGAGAGTCGACCACCATTGGCTTAGTTTTGCTTGCAATAAGTACCAGACAGCTCTCGTTGAACCAAAGTTTAATACTGGCAAGGTCCTCCTGTAGGGAAGAGAGATGCGTTAGCGGTTCCGAACTATGCGACTGTTCTTCAACTTGTCAAAAATAAGAAAAGATGTATGTGCTGTATTTTCTATCACCCAAGTAGCTTTGGTGATCAGCAAAATCATTGACTTGAGGTTTAGGACAAATCCCAGTATCAGTTAAACAGTTCCTTTCCTCTCCATGGCAGGAAGGCAGTTCCTGTGTTACACAGAAACATAGAAATTTGTTGGCTGAAAAGGACCCCTTGGCCCATCCAGTCTTCCCAAATACCTCCCCTTGTCCTTTTAACTTACTCCCTCCCCTCCATTCCATTTTTGTTTCTTTTAGCCCCATGTAGTTGTCCGAAGTCCTCTTTAATTTGTTCACCGAATCTACCCCACCATCCATTCTGGCAGTCTATTCCAGGGACCCACCATTCTCTCTGTGAAGAACTTACCCCTAGTGTTTCTTCCAAATCTTCCCCCTTCCAGCTTGAACGTGTGCCCTCTTGTTGATTTATATTTCACTCATCCTGAATAAGCTACCCTGTCTCACCTTGTTTACTCCCTTTAGATATTTGAAGGTTTGTACCATATCCCCCCTCTCCCTCATCTCCAGTGTGTACAAATTTAGTTCCTCTAATTGCTCCTCGCATGATCTCTGGTGTAGCCCTTGAACCAGCTTGGTTACCCTTCTCTGGACCCTTTCCAACCTGTCTCTGTCCCCCTGCAAGTGTGGCCTCCAAAACTGGACCCCATATTTCAGATGTGGCCTGACCATAGTTTTGTATAATGGCATAATCACCTCCTTCCTCCTGCTTGTAAATCCCCTCCCCATGCATGCCAACATTCTAACCTTCCCTACTGCCTTACTGCACCTTCAGGTTATCCAAAATGATGATCCCCAGGTCCCTTTCTTGTTCTGTTACCTCCAGTTCCTCCCCCCCCAGCCAGTATTTTGCCCCTGGATTCCTATTCCCTATGTACATAATTTTGCATTTTTTTGCATTGCATTGTTAACTGCCATTTCCCTGACCATTCCTCCAACCTGACCAGGTCCTCCCTCATTTTCTCCACCCCTCCCCTTGTGCCCACCCTGTTACAAATCTTCATGTCATCTGTGAACAGACACACTTTCCCATTTAGGCTCTCTGAGATGTCCCCGATGTAAATGTTGAATAGAATGGGACCCAACACTGACCCCTGAGGTATTGCACTCATCACCCCTCCCTCCATGGAGTACACCCCACTGACCACCACCAGGGCTGTGCCAACAACTTTAAGGGCCCCCCTGCAAAATAATTTGTGGGGCCCACCTCCCGATCAATAAACGTAAAATAACCATTAGCGCATATGAAATTTTTATAGCGTAAGTTTTTTTGTATCAGTCGTCCTGAGTATACATAGTTTGACCATGCTGTCCCCATCCCTCTTGCTGGCACCATGATCAAAGAACTGAACAGTGTAATTTGTTCCTGCTCCTCCTGGGGACACCAGCACCAAGATTAGAAGTTTTGAGTAATAGGCCCTATTGCTTTTTGTTCTGTACTCCCCCCAACCACGTGAAACCAGAGTTAGAATATTCTGACACCATTGCTGACAGACCCAGTTTCAAATGGACAAGCAATTTCCAAGAGAAACTTGCAATTTTGTCTATTAGAAAAGCTTTCCTTAATGCTGACCTCTGAGGCAGTGGGCCCCCAACACTGTGGGCCCTACTGCAACTGCAGCTCTTGAACCCCCTTGGTTACTGCCCTGACCACCACCCTCTGCATTCTTCCCTCTAGCTAATTTTCCACCCAGTTCACCAATTTGCTTCCTACCCCTAAGCTACCTAACTTGCTTAATAGTCTTCTGTGAGGGACGGTGTCAAAGGCCTTCTGAAGTCCAGATAGACCATGTCCACCACCCCTCCCTGGTCACATATCTCCGTTACTCCATCAAAGAATTCAATCAGGTTGGTCTGACATGACCTACCCCTTGTGAATCCGTGCTGGTTGTGGGTTTTTTTTTTTGCTTTGTTAACTAAGCTGGACAAGAAACCAGCTGTATATCTTCACTTCAGTCAGCAGCAATCTCTGCAGGGACTGGGGGCTAAAGGGCTAGGCCAATATGGGAAAGGGGCAGTGAGGCTATAAATTCAGTGCCAATCATACCAGAGAAAGAAACAGCTCATTTGTGTTTCACTGCCCTCAGCACTGAATAGGCTCACTTGAAAATAGATGCACCTAAAGCTAGAATGTCATTTAATCCTTGTAAGGCCATTTTAAGGCACAGCTAACTGATGGGTTAGTATGATTAATCTACCCCATTGGGATCATAAGGCATGAGGCTAAGTCAAGTGTGTTGTGCACCTACAGTTTGATTTATTTACTTTAGAATATCGGATTTACAGACCTTTGAGTCAAGGACTCGTTTACAAAGGCACCTCATTATGGAGTACAAAGACAAGACAATGTTACATAGTTCTGTAACCCCTAGATGGCGCTATCCCAGGGGCTACTACCCCTGCCTGATTTGCCACTAACAGGTTGAGGGGTCTGGATCCAATGGCGGGTGCCTCCACCCAGAGGTCAGGGTTTGCAATAGTTAAACTAACTTGGTCACAGCCCTCTGGGACACTGCAACCCCCCTTTCTTCCCACTAGTGGCCCACACAATATATCAAATTACCTTCATAGTATACACTTACCCCCAGGTCTGGTTCCGCACTGGGACCTCCTGTGAAATGGGATACAGTGCAACAATCACAGTACAGTACTTTAACATAGACAAATACCTCAGGCAGTATAACTTTGCTGAAACAAGCAGCTCTGATTTATTTAGGGGATATAACAAGGACAGGGGAAATCAGGTTAATTAGCTTATCACTCTAATAATACATGGCTCTGTGCACAGGCCTATCCCTATCAGTTACTGTCCCTGGGTACCCAAGCCCTAGTGGCTAGTCCAAACCGTGGCAGCTGGTAGGGCCCTTTCACACAGAGAAAAGGAGAATTAAACAGTCAGCAGTACAGTAATTCCATTTGGATTTAATGTGGCAATTCAACAGGGAGCGACCCTGAATTAGTACTCACGACCTCCAAATAAGATAGGGTCCTTCAATGTCAGCAGGGCTCACTTGAGGTACACAAACCTCTTCACACATCCATATAAAAGAAAGCACTATACCAGGCAGGCTGCATCTGTATCCGATCGCAATTACTGCACAATACCGGGAGAACACACAGCAGATTCAGTTCCTGACAGACCGAGTGCAATTTTCAGCAATTCCTCCAGTCTTCTACAGGGTGAGCCTGGTTTCTACTCTTCAGAGATCCTTTGATTCTTTTCACAGGACGGATTCAGTCCTAACAAGCTGTTACACAAGCTGCAGACCGGAACTCTGGGCCTTACACACGTTTTTGACTAAAACTGCACACTGAAAAGCACAGGGCTCCTTCCTTCTTCACTGCCAAAGCTCAACTGAAACTCCAACTGACAAAACCGGCACTTCCTTTGAGTTCCTCCCAGTTCTTGACTGGATTGGCTGTCACTCACAATAGACTGCTGCTGTTGGTCCAAAAGGCACTGAAGTCTAAACTACATCTCCCAGAGTCACTGCCCATACAATCATCTTGTGGCTGGCTCAGTTATGAGTCCAAGTTCTGATTCGTCCAAGGCACCATTTTAGAGTTAGCTTACCCCACACTGATTGGTCCAGTTCAGCAGTTCAAAACTAGAATGGGGAACTAGCAGACACAGTTCTGACTGCAAAGAAAGCAGGTTAGACAAACTGTAATTTCATTATTACTCTAAATAATTTCTGGCAAACAGTTACATCTTTCAGATAGGTTCCCTTTGCACTCCTAGTGACTGCAAAAATGAAGTGAATTGGCAGCAGCTTGAGTGGTACTCAATCAAAGAAACACACAGTCCCCCATACAAACTAATTATGTCTGCAAGCAGACAGCTCTTAAAGAGACAGTACCAGAGGTTCTAAAAACACTCACTGATAAATGGCTTAAATGCCAAACACCATTCAGGCTTGGAGCATTCAAGCAAGCTCCTGGAAGTCTTTTGGGAACCCCCATTTGCAGGGGGGTTACAGTTCAATACACAGTAATAGTTACAGGTTACAGGTTTCAAGCAATAGTTACAAGGTTTCAACAGGTGTTACAGGAGAACAACACCTCAGTGATACATGAATAGAAGACAGTTACTTGACTGAAGGAGGCTATGCAGGAGGACAATGCCTCAGTGGCAGATGAATAGCAAAACAGTTAAGCAGCGAGCCAGCCTGGTCGCGCTGAGGGTTGAGGTGCTAGATGCCACACGTCGCGCTACGCCGGCAACCTGAGTTCGGGAACGGACTTGGGTTGCCGTGGGTCGGCAGGGGGAGGGAGGATCGAGCGTCCCAGTGGATGCTCTCCTCCCTCAGGGGTGGGTTACCGGGAACGCAGCAGCATCCGACACTCCCGTAGAGAGTGCCGGTGGAAGTACCGGCCCTTGAAGGGAATGTCGGCTCTGATATGTTGGAGTTGGGGAGGGGGGGACGTCATACGGCGCATGAGAGAATGACGTGCACCTGCACGCTGTCTCTCTGGACGCAAGTCATAAAGGCGCCGGCGTCCTAAGGAGGCTGGGAACTAAGGGAGAAAAATCAGGGGAAAAAAATGTAAAAAAACCCAGCCCTACGAGGCAAGATGAGGCTAGGGGGATGGGACACCATGAGGATTGCCCTGGCGGATGGAGTAGGAGGAGGTACGAGGCTTCCTCTGAAAGCTGTAGGAGCCGGCAAGTGAAAAAAAAAACACTTACGCAGTGTATAGTGAAATATGGTCCCTGGTCAGTAGAGCTGTGAGAATAATGGTGCAACACAACATATCGCCAGGTGACAACAGCAGGAAGGGATGCAGGCATTAGGCCCTGAGGAGGACAGTAGTATTTGTGCAAGGGGGGGAGGACTTGTGAAGTGGCATAAGTGCAGAAAAAGCAGTCTGAGGGACATTATCATGATCCTAAGAAGGATGGTCACTTAGGATTGGTAGATTAGTCCCCACAGGGGCAGTCCAGAGGAGCACTGGAGACTGAATTTAGGTCCACTTACAGCAGTGGGTGCTGAGGAGGTGGCTCTTGAAGGCTGTCTTGAAGGGACCAATTTTAGTGAGGTTGATGACGTTGGCTGGGAGGGTGTTGAACCAGGAGGGCGCTCTCTAGTCAAAGGATCTCTGGGCAAGGGATTTATTTATTTATTTTTATTTATTTAAAATTTGGCGACTGGGTAGGCCCACTGAGCCCTGAAGGTCCCTTTTTCAGGGGCGACCCGGGATGTCTTGGCTCTTGATACTAGAAGGGTAGCCTCACAGGCACTACGGGTGGAGGCCGTAGGGGTGGACCGGTGAAGGGAGGCAGTTAGCCCAGAAGGGGAGAGTCCAAGGAGCATTTTTTTTGTTAGCAGACAAGTCTGATAGCGGATTCTCTCCTCTAGGTTGAGCAGGTTGGCTGAGGAGTACAGTAGACAGGTGTGCATGCACCTAGAAGCTCTGGTCAGGAGCCTGCAGTCCTTGTTAATGGAGAGCTGGATTCTGGCGAGTGCAGTGAAGTCAGCAGCTGCATAGATAGGCAGGCCATAGTCCACTAGAGGCAGGACGGATGAGGTGATGGCCAGCCTGAGAGCCTCAGGGGGAAGGCAGTCCTTGTGGTGGCACAGAAGCCTGATCCTGGAGTTAGTGATGGCAGAGAGGGCGCTGATGTGGGCGTGGAAGGTGAGGGCAGAGTTGAAAGTGACACCCAAGTATTTATAGGAGGACACTTGCTCTAGGGGGTGCATAGTGCTTGGTAATATCAGGAGGGGGGCATTTCTGGCTTTGCTTTGGTGGTGCATGAAGTGCCTTAGTCTTTTTTAAGTTCACGACCAACCTTTGATCGGTGAACTACTGTTCAGCTTGGTGGAAGGCATGCTGGAAGGAGACCTGTAGTGAAGCAGGGTTAGTGTGTGAGGAGAATAGCACTGCTTCATCCACATAACAGAGTATTCTGCTGGAACAGACAGTGGGGAGCATGTTCAGATAGAGACTGAAGATAAGAGGTCCCAGGATGGAGCCCTGTGGTACTCCGGAGTGGACAGGTCATGTGTCGGACAGGGAGTTGTTGATTTTTACACACTGGGCTCTGGATGAGAGATAGCTGGTGAACCATGCGAGAGGACCAGCTGAGAAACCAAGGTGGAGGAGTCAAGCAGGAGGGGATGGCAGAACATGTCAAAGGCCTTGGAGAGGTCAATGAACACGGCTCCGGCGAGGTTGCCAGAGACTAGGGCAGTGTGCAGGAAGTTAGGAAATTCCAGGAGCGCCATAGTGGTGCTATGACCTGAGGGAAAGCCATGCTGCTCAGGGCACATGATCTCATACTTGATCAGGTACTCCGTGAGTTGGTCATTCATCCTTGGAGCATATATATGAGTCGAAATGTTCTTTTGCTCAACCTTATTCAAAATGGCAGAGTTAATGCCATTATTCAACAAAAATGTCTACATTTATTATTGCATTTTTTTCATCCACTGTTTCTATCCCTTACACTGCTGAGTAATTCTGTTCTCTCGTCAATCTGCTCCTGCTCTCCTTGCTGTGCATTAGGACACTGGTCCAGGCTTCCATCCTGGGACCTCTTATCTTCAGTCTCTATCTGAACATGCTCCCACCGTCTGTTCCTACAGACTGCCAAACCAATTAGGCACCCTCCCCTCCCCAGAAAGGACTGAATCAGGCCAACATGAACCAGTCCAGGAGTGAATCATCCATTTAGTTGGCGGTTGGAAAAGGTGGTACCAGATCTAATGATGTAAGAGCGGTGGGCCAGCCATCATTCTGATGCCTGGTTATGTGTCACACCTCAGTCAGTCTTTCCAACCAAGCAGGATGCAACTGCATCTGTCCTGCTGCAGCACTGGCCTTTGGTGGTGGAGGAGAGAGATGCTGTATGGTCACCCAAGACGTCAAGGCCTGCCATCCACAGGAGGTCCTCACTAGGATAGCAAGAGGACAACACTGTAAGGGGATTCTGGTGGCAGTGATCCTGAGGCACACAGAAACACAGAATTTGTCTGCAGAAAAGGACCGCTTGGCCCACTCGGTCTGCCCAGATGTTCCCTGCCTAGTCTGTCTCCGCAGACCTTAACTGTCCTCCAGCGACCCTCCCTCCTCCTTGCCCATTTACTGATAATTCTCTATGTCTATCCCATGCATGCTTGAAGCTCCCCACTGTTTTTGCCTCCACCACTTCCGTTGGTAGTCTATTCCAGGCCTGTACCACCCTTTTAGTGATGTAGTATCACCTCACATTCCTCTTAACCCCCCTCCCCCCAAGCTTCATCGCATGCCTCCTGGTCCTGCTGCTCTTTCTCATTTGAACAAGACCCCTCCTGCACCCTGTTCACCCCCCTGTGAGGTACACATGTAGGTCTCTATCATGTCTCCTCTCATTCTCCCCTTTTCCATGGTGTAATGTTGAGATCTCTCAGTCTCTCCTCAAAGAGCTTTTGGTGCAACCCCAGATAGACTGTAGGAACTTGTATTTCGCACATCCTGAATTGCATCTTGTGCTGAAATTTGGAAACACTTTAAAGAGTCTTGGTACAGGACACCTGAAGCATTTTTCATTGTAAAAGACTATCTGGGATTTGGAATGTCCATTAAATCACACAGCATGAACTTACTTGGTTTGTGTCATCTTTTTTAGGAGCTCCAACTTATAATCATTCAGTGTGCATGTAACAGCCTTAACAAGAGTCTGCAAGTGCACTTTGTGTGGAGCTGTTTGCAGTTTGTTTGGGGTACAGCCAACCCTTTAGGTGCATTTAGTTTCTGCACTGTGATGCACATAATCCTTCCTTGGAATCTGGACAACAGCTTGAGCATGCTAGCGCCCCACTGGCTTCAGGCCACGGGGGCAGGCCATGGTATGAACCTGGGTCTCCCACACACTATGCAAAACAGAAATACAACAGCGTTGAATTGCAATGTAATGGCATGCTTTCTCAGTGGTTTCTAAAAGCTGTTCTTAACATACAGTAACAACTTTTAGAGAACATTAAAAACCACTTTGAATGTTCAGCTTGAGCGCAACTGCACTCACTAGCAGCATGCCGTCCAAAACACAGCGATTCAAAAAGTGTGGCAAACAGAGCAGTTCTAAACATTCACTTCTTGTTGGACTGGACCTCACAACACTGATCTCCAGAAGTAAAGTGCTTCAAAACAGGTTATCTAACATATACATTCAAAAAAAAAACACACCAAACTGTGAAAAACTCACTGGTTCACACACCTAGTGGGTGCTGTGACATCAGTAAGGCACTCAAGCTTTGTTCTTGTGCCCAGTGATGCCACAGCACTGACTAGGTGTGTGAACCAGCTTGTTCGTCACAGTTTGATGTTATTTATTCTCTACGTAATGTAACAGTTTATGCAAGAACTGAGCCATTCACAATGGTGAGCTATGCAGCATATTGTACCACTCACAACATGACAATCGAAAAACACTCAGTCACAAACTAGTTAATATCTGGCATTCCACAGCAGCTCCACTGCACACAGTGACAGTATAATTGGAAACCAGAGTATAAACCCTCCCCAGACAACCGCTACACAACAAACGTCTTCATTTTTCCAACCCTGGACTGCCTCCCACCCCTGCTTTCCTGCCACCCACCTTCTAGCTTTCCACACTTTTTGTCTGACAGCAGGTGAAGTAGGCAGCCTGGTCTTGTAAAAAGCAGAGAGAGCTCTGGTCGGAACTTGTCTGCCTGATCCCCCTACCCTGCAAACATCAGCTTGGCGCCTTGTTTACAGGAGTACATCAAAGATACTGAGCTCAGACAGAAGTCTGCAAGCCAGGACCATCCTTAGCAAAGATCAAAGGAACCAATCTGCAATAGGACAAACAAAGAGTAAAACAGAAAAAAAACCTCCCTGACAATAAACTACGGTTACAACTAGGCTTTTTAATGTCATGTTTGTGAGCAAACGATTCAGTGTGGTTTACATGGTTAGAGCATGGAACCATGAAACAGGAGATCGCAGGTTTGAATCCCAGCCCTTCCACTGGCTCACTGTGGGCCCTGAACAAGTCACATCACCTCACTGTACAGTAGGCTTGTCACGGTATGAAATTCTGATGGTACGATGACTGTCAAATGTAATATCGCGCTTATTGTCATCGTATTGCAGAACAAGTAATTTTTGCACAAAAAAGAAGCCTCCTTGAAAGCTTGCATCAGGGAGCGTTAGTGTGGAAGGGACAGTTGTCCCTGAAAATGCAAAAAAAAAAACTTAGTTGAAAGGTCTCAATACCATGGTATACAATAAATCATGGTCATCGTGATACTGGAAATTGCCCACAGTATCAATACCGTGACTTCTGATATTGCAGTATACCGCAAAACCGTGATACCATGACAGTCCTACTGTACATGAAAGAAAACTGCATTTAACCCGAAAGCCTGCATTTTCCACAGAATCTGTTTATATGTATGCATGCATGCGCACCAAACATTTTGTTACAAAGAACCACATTTTCAGAGGTGCGTCACTGTCAAGTCCATTGCAGTGCAAGCCGCAGTGGACTCGACAGTGACAAGCCAGTGATCTGTCAGGCTAATCATGACACTAGTCACAGCTTGCGAGGCGGAAACTTCTTATAGCTGGTAGGACCAAAGTTTTCCTATGAGAGAGTGCCTCAATGCTTTCATGTGCATGAAGCCGTCCAGCAAGCTGCTTATGCAACCTCACTATAAGCTCTGTGCTCCCCCCCGCCACAGACAGAGATGTGTAAAACAAGTCCCTCCTACTGGCAAGTATCCCAGTCACATTCTGATTCTTCCCCATGCACCATCCACAGAAAAGCAAACTCCCTCCAATGCCAAGTATCCTGCCTACCTCCTGATTGTCCCCAAGTGCCCCGTCCATGAAAAGTAACCCCTCCCACTGCCAAGTATTCTGCCCACCTCCCAACTGTTCTCCAGTGCCCCGTCCATGAAAAGCTGCTTCCTCCCACTGCCAAGTATACTGCCCACCTCCTTATTGTTCTCCAGTGCCCCGTCCACGAAAAGCTGCTTCCTCCCACTGCCAAGTATTCTGCCCACCTCCCAACTGTTCTCCAGTGCCCCGTCCACGAAAAGCTGCTTCCTCCCACTGCCAAGTATTCTGCCCACCTCCCAACTGTTCTCCAGTGCCCCGTCCACGAAAAGCTGCTTCCTCCCACTGCCAAGTATTCTGCCCACCTCCCAACTGTTCTCCAGTGCCCCGTCCATGAAAAGCTACTTCCTCCCACTGCCAAGTATCCTGCCCACCTCCTTATCGCTTCCCATGATCCTTTCAAACACCTGAAATAAAAAAAAGTCCCCAGTAGCCTTTTTTTTTTAACCACCCATAAAACAGAAAATGGTTCATTGATATCTGTTGCTGCCACCCCCTGCTGCCGTTATCCTTCCAACACCCCAGCTCAGCACCCCACACACACCTCACCTTACTTACCTACTGGGGGTCCAATGCCATAATCCTCTATGGACCAGAGACACATCTCCGGACAGGAACTGAGGAAATCAGTGTATTTCAATGCGTTTTGAACATGTACTCATAACTTGGTAATTTCTTAATACAGTATTTTTCCACAACAGTTTCAACATGGCCTTTTTGGGACCCCAGCTCATGAACAGGTTAGGTGAATGTTTCCTAATCCAGGTCAAAGGGCGATTTTGCTGTCACTCCGCACTGAGCGGTGGTGTGGCCATGGGGATGCCTGTACTAGACATCATGGAGCCCTCCATTTTCCACTAGCTTTTCTCCCTACCACCACTGCAGAGCATCCAACTTGTGCATGGAAGCACACCTGTCCGACGTACCCCACAGTTCCCTCCTGTAAATGCCACCCTGACGCTGTTCTGCCTCCGTGCCTCCACTTGGGGGCAGCCTAGGGCAGGCAAACATGCCTCCCCACCCCAAGAGAGGACAGCAGTCCATCAGATGCTCGATCCTCTCCCTCGCCAGCCAACCCCCCGGCAACCCAAGTTTGTTCCTGAACCCAGGTCACCGACAAGGAATCAGGTAAGGCGCAGGGCACCTCAGCCCTCGCCACTGAGCCAGCCACCCAAAATATTGAATTTTTTGAACATTTTCTCATAACATTGCGATGTGTGCAGATTCTGGCCCCTAGTTTTCAACACATCCCTCTTGAAACCCGACCTCATGGACATCACAGGTGTCATTTTTTTTTCAAATCTTCTCCGAAACATTTTTTCATTTGCTCCACAAAGTCACCTTTTTGAATGGGATTTTAAAAAAAATTCTACCTGGTGTGATCATAAGGTGGGATCATAGAAAGGCAGTATTGAAAATTTGGGGTCAAAATGTCAACAAAAAAAAAAAAGTTATGAGTAAACATTACATTTTTTCAACATTTATGTCTAACTTTGTGATTTTCAGATTTTAGCCCCAATGTGTACAGTGTTGATTGTAACATGGAATCATAAAAAGACTGTTGAACATTTGGGGTCAAAATGTGAAAAAAAAACCAACAATTAGATTATGAAGAAACGTTGACCTGTTCCAGCGTTTACTCATAACTTCATTTTTGCAGATTTTGGACCATAATGTCCAGCATATTCCTTGTGTTACCCCACCTCAAGATCATGACAGGTGTCATTTTTCAAATCCCCTCCAAAACATGTTTTCGTGGCTGCACTGCAAAAAATCACCTTTCAGATGGGATTTTAAAAAATCCACCTGCCTTAATCATCACATCAAGTCATAAAAAGACTGTTGGAAATTTGGAGTCAAAATGCGGGAGCCCACTAAAAATTAGATATTGCCTCTCAGCTGGCCTGTTCTGGGTAAATACAATCTAAGAATGGGTAAAAGCAGGACACCACTGAAAATGATATTGCATCTCATCTGGTCTGTCCTGGATAAATGTATATTAAACTTGCATAAAAGCAGGGCCTCAATACAGCAGAGCCCCCCGCTGAACTAAGCATCTATGCTGCTCTATCCTGGGAAAAATACACTGTAAAAGATGGATCCCACTGAAAATGTAACTTGTCTTTCAGCTGGGGTATCCTGGGTAAATACATTATAAAAATGGGTAAAAGCAGGGTCCCATCGAAAATGAGACTGTGCACTGTGGCTGTGCTAGCCAAGGTAAATGTAGTGTAAAAACTGGAAAAGCAGGCTCCAATTGAAAACAAAATAGCATCTGAGCTGTGTTATCCTTGGTAAATACAGCACAAAAAATGTATCAAAGCTTGAAAATGAGATACTGCTTCTCGGCTGGGTTATCCTAGGTAAATATAGTATACTGCACAACTGTGTAAAAACAGGACCCTACTCTAAAACCCCACTGAAAAGGAGATATTACGTTTAAGATGATCAGTCCTAGAAAAATACATGATAAAAGCAGGACCACACAAAAAATGAGATATTGCATATCACCTCTATTATCCTGGGTAAATGCAGTATAAAAATGTGTAAAATCAGCACCTCACCACTGACATATTACATCTCATCTGGTCTATGTTGGGTAAATATATAGTATGCACGCAAACACTTGGCTATGACACGTGCTTGTTGTTTCCTAATAGTCTTATTACTCCAGCTTTACTGGCCTTTTACTAAATCAGTTAGGTGGTTCTAACTTGCACTATGGTGCTAAAGACCATTTTACAACTGTATGACGCAGTTTATGTCCCTGTTAAGCTCTTATATTGCTGGCACTAGATAGCTGTGTTCTACTATGGAAATCTGTGGTTGAAAGGGGCATAACCTACATCATCAGATTCAAAACAGGGACGTCATGGTGTGGCTATCAAAAAATATATGGTTAGGTACCCTATTAATAGACCTTCCTGACACTGTAATTAAAGTCAATGCTGCTTTTCAATAATTTATTATAATTACCAGCCAATTGAAGTGTGTGTTACCCGAGGTCAAACAGCACGAGTGTAGATACATCATTTATCTGACAGCTCACCATTGCATATTTCATTTATGCTAGGGATGCTTTCTATCAGTGCAAGGACATTTGCTTTTGATTGTTCATCTTTTTTTGCATACGTTTGTCAAAAAAGTGAACAAAAAATTGCATTTTCTGCTCTTTTTTGCTAGTTATAAAAAAATCTATAAGGTATCTATAAATGAAATGCCACTCATTTTGTAGATAATTTTGTGCTGCACAACTTTCATGCTCACAGCACTATGCTATCTTTTTTCATTCTAAAGTTATTTGCATTTGAATATAGTTAGTACTGGTACTGAGGCTGAACATTCTAAATGAGTTCCGGAGTGATTGTGACATATCTACTATGTATATAAATCTGTGATGATGCGTCTACTATGTGTATAAATGTAAAATTTTGAATTTATCTTATAGTAGCTCAGATTTATCACATAGGATTTATAGCCACACCTATTGCATAAATATGTTTATTATGGGGCGCAGTCGCACCCCTATAGTTAGGGTTGAGTAGGTACTTCAATGTTAAACTCAAAAGTTTGCACTTCAATAACTTTGCAGTCGTTCAACAGATTTGCACAAAATTCAGTATGCGCTATCCTGGGAGGTAGATCTCTTGATGTGGCAAGTTAGGCTCTGGTCGATTGTGCGGTTTCTGAGTTACGGAGAGGTGAATAAAGCATGTTGTCGCTCATTGACTTGCTGGGATTTTTCTTTGAATTTGCCTACAGCCCAGACAGTTTTGAATTTTGTTCTGAAAATTTCAGGGCAGAAAGGGGCTAGCAGATTTTTCTGTGTGGCTTGGGTGATTACTATTCCTATGTAAGTATCTCTGTCTGTCTGTTGGCTTTCTGTAAATACTGTACATATATGTAAGGTTCTATCCCTACTGGTGACCGTGGTGTCCAGAAAATTAACACTGGTGGCAGAATACTCCAGGGTTAGCTTTATGGTAGGCTGTAGGTTATTAAGTTCCTGATGAAAATCTTTACATTTTTATTTCTGTTACATGGATGATTTGTTTATCATTTGGATGGAGGGCAAAGATGCACTTAAAGATTTTCATCAGGAACTTAATAACCTACAGCCTACCATAAA
Source organism: Neoceratodus forsteri (assembly GCA_016271365.2). Taxonomy (NCBI): domain Eukaryota; kingdom Metazoa; phylum Chordata; order Ceratodontiformes; family Ceratodontidae; genus Neoceratodus; species Neoceratodus forsteri. The sequence continues at coordinate 1,312,634,836 of CM057452.1, read as the reverse complement.
GCTTACCCTGGAGTATTCTACCGCCAGTGTTAATTTTCTGGACACCACAGTCACCATTAAGGATGGAACCTTACATACATACTGTATATTTACAGGAAGCCAACAAGTGGGGAAATCTCCAGAACCCACCTCAGGAGAAGAGAGCAGTCCTTTGGACGCTCAATCTTCTCCTGCCTCTGCCGACCCCCGACGGCCCAGGCTCATTCCTGAACCTGGGTCGCCGGCGTGGCGCGAGGTGTGGTGTCCAGCGCCCCAACCCTCAGCGCCATCGGGCCAGCTTTCAGTATAGTTAACTTAAGCATAGTAACAATGGCAACAGTAAACTAATACAGAATTGATACTATACTGTATATTATACAGAGACAGAGAGCAATGTACTACCAAAGTCAATAGTAACTGTTACAATCACAGCAGATAAAATGTCCATCCAGAGTAGATAGCCGCTTTGTATTCAACGTTCAAGTAAGCACCAAATCAAGGCTGTAAGTGCCACTGTGGGTCAAATGATGCAAGTAAAATGAATATTCAGAGTCCTCAATGATCAATACCATGTGCCCCGAAGACAAAATCCACTGCTTACTAAAAATCTTTTACTTGCAGTTAGAGGACTCCTGGACAGATACCAAATGGACAGGCCTCCCCCACCCCCAACCCCAAACTATTAGCACAAGTCCTAATAATACTGTATTTAACTGAGACTGAAAATTCATCCTGTGCTTAGATCAGCCCTCAGTCTCTGAATCCGAGGATTCAGATCGCAAGTTTTCCTGCTCCTACTGCTTTCTCCGCCACTCAGAGGCCTGCATCTCTTGGGTACGAGAACACAACTATTTTTCCATTATTGACAACCTTGAGCTTTTTGGGGGAAATCATTCTGGGACTGATGGGGGTATCATGAAGGACAGCCTCAAATCTTTATTTTTTCTTTGCCAGCAGGTATAGCTAATTACAGGGAAAAAGATAATTTGTTGCCCATCAAAACAATAAAGGTATCTTCCAACAGGCCAGTCCCAGCAGACTGTCCCTGTTCCTTACATCATTCATAACAACAAGCACTGTCTGGGGATAGTTAGCCCTCTGAGTTCTGCCCTGAGCGTATTGTGATAGGCTTCTGCAAATGTAACACAAGCCCCTCCAAATCTCCAAGTAACTCTTCCATAAGCCAGTCTGTAATAAAACATTGGCAAATACTCACCTTCCTCTTCTTCAGGGAGGCCAAGGATATGAAGGCTGGCCACTCTTGCTTGATTTTCTAAAGTCTTCGAGTGAGAGTACAAATCATATTTTCTCAAACTATTGCTGAGGCTGGAGGTTTACAGACATCTGTGGATTCTGATTTTGACTACCATGAGCCTGTCATGGATGGTGTCCTATTTGTAGTTGATGCCTCCCATTGAGTTAATTAGGTGCCAAATCTTCAGGCCTAAAGATCTGAGCACCTCATCTGAAGCTTGGCCTGCTGCATCTTCCTGCTGGCCTTTTGAGAACCTCGTGGCTACAGCTCCACCAGTAGTAGTGATGCATGGTTAGCAGGTAATTCAATCCAACCAGACTACTTTGGACAGTCAGGAAATCCAACAACCAACCTGAAATTCTTTCGGATCACGGATATTTGGATCCGATCTGACTAATATGGCACAGACTAGTTCTTCACTGACTCTTACTGTGGCTAACTTGATAGTATTAGTGGTACTGCCCCCCCCCCAATATCCCCAGCAAGCTTCCATTTATTTTTCAATCCCTGTCCCAACTCCTGAACCATTCTTTCCAGTTCCATCCCTATCTCCTCAACAACATTCTTGGCAAGAACAGATTCCATTCCTGTCCTGGTCCAGCCTATCCAGTGTCATCCACTCCCCCCCTCCACGCATGACCACCACAGCTCTCCACTCACGTCTTCAGTTGGTTGCTGTCTAACCCTTAATGCAATCCGCCATTGACAGATTATGGTAAGGCTTTTAGCCTGATGTTCAATGGGGGGAAAATAGCTCCTCCCCATCCCCTATTTAACCATCAGGCCGCTTCTTGCTCTGCTTCATGCATTCAGCAGTGGCTGCATGGTTGGTGTGCTGTGGCCGTCTTTTCTCCCTGCTCTTGCTTTTGCCTCCCCCTTCCCACCTTTTCTTGCCTTCTTGTGTTCCCTGGTGCCCCCCCCCACCTTCTGCCCCTACCTTCTTTCCCCATTGTCCTATGTTCTCTTTTGGGGCTTTTTCCTTGCTTGTTGCCACGCCACCTCTGCGCACCCTCCGGATCTCTCCCGTTTACTCACTGTCACTGCTCCGCCATTTTTCCTGGATCGACTCGCTGCTCCAGCAGCCCTATAGCCTGGCCTTCATTCTGTCGCTCTTTCTTTTGTTTCTACCCTGGGATTCTGCCAGCTGCCCAGGATCTCCAACTTCCCTTGGACACCTGCTTCCTTACATCCAGGTCCAGCCCCTTTGATCATTCCTCCTGGCTATGCTCAACAGACTGCTTCAGTTTTCCACACCAGCCCCCACTCTGGCGTGCAGGCTCCCCTCCTTTCCCTAAACTAAGGATCCCATGACCTCTTCCTGGGGTGCTCCCTGCTCTACGGCCTTCAGGTCATTTCCCGCTGCTTTGCTTTGCTCGTTCAGTACCTGTATTTCTACTCAAGAACTATGTCTAAGATCCAGCGTCTAAAGCTCCCTCACCACACTTGTTCATTCAAGGAAGCTGGACATGCATTTCGATGGAGGTCCCATTCCCAGCCGTAGTACCCATGGCAGTAACTCAGTCTAACCTAGCACAAGGAAACTCTCATACTACAAGATGGGTTTAGCGTATGTAGCCGCAAAGTTTGTGGGGCATTGTCATTTGTTTTACATTCAGGACAGTTTTTTTATAGCCACGCAATCTGACGATAATGAGCTTTGCACTAATGCTATATATACTGTATGCAACTTAAGCCAAACAGCTGTATTAGTAGTCTATATTGGATACATGGTATACCTCTCTCAACTTAGCATCGGCAACATTTAAGACACTCTGCATGTGTTATGACTCTTTTAGGATTGTGCACTGATTAGTTTGATACTTGGCATATACGTAGGCTTTTATAGTGATCTCCTTGCCAGACAGGTGGATTAGAAGTTACCCTTCTCATAGCAACCACTGTCTACCTTCACACTCAGACCCCAGTGGGTTTCCTTGTCCTTTCCTCGAACCATCCATCATCACTGGCAATCCTGCCATCCCAACCGAATGTGCCATCAATGAGGCATTTATTCATGGCTCAAGTTCATCCATTACCTCCGAGTGGACTCATCAGATCGTCCTCCTCATTTGTATCTATCAGTTTATATCACAACGATGGACAGCAAGGGGTTCTGTTATTTCATATCTTACTTAGGGCCGTACTGCAGTGATGGTGGACCACGTGGAGTTCCGCCATCCCCAAGCACACTGTACTCAGTGATGCAGTGATCGCGGACCACATGGGGTCCCAATATCCCTATCACGCACTACTCATTCACTGCAATGGCGGACCACGTTGGGTCCTGCCATCCCTACCATGCACTACTCATTCGACCAGTGATGGCGGAACACACGGGGTCCCGCCTTCCCGAACTTCGCATGCCCCATGAGGGACTTTACTAGCAATTCTGAATCATTTCAGGCCTATGCACCTGGGAGTCTTGTCCCCTACCGGAATTATTGAAAACTTTGCGATGGTGGATCATGTGGGGTCCTGCCACCCAAACGTACTCTACTCCATAACATGGCAATGGCAAACCACGTGGGGTCTCGCCATCCCAGTCTTACATTACTCTGTGATACGGCGATGGCGGACCACGTGGGGTCCCACCATTCCTATCACACACGTCTGTATTTGAATGGTGATGGGGGACTACATTGGGTCCCACTATCCTAAACATATATGCCCTTCAAAAGGGCTCTACCATAGCTCAGAAGTATTTCCTAATCACTTCAGGCGTACATACGCGGGGGTATCGCCCTCTTCATCTTGGGCTGCAATATAACTCTTCTCATGAGGGTACCCCTTAACACCTGGATCGTTATACACTGTGGCAATGGCGGACAACGTGGGGTCCCGCCTTCCCCCTTTCACATGCCCTAAGACAGCTTTCCTTGTGTTCCTTTTCTTCCAGTCCAACTTCTGTGACTCTCGCTTTACCTTGAACTCTGCAAAGGGACAGCAATTATGGACTTATCTCGGACCATGTTTATTCAGCGATTCAGGACATACAGGTACACTGCCCTGTCCCATCTCAACATGCCCTCATGGGGCCCTCCTTGATCAACTGCATCTCTATCATATTTCAGTTTTTGGCGGCCTTTCGCCCCCTCAACTCAGAGTTATCGATCTATGGCAATGGTGAACCCATGTGGGGTCTCACCATCCCAACAGCCCCAAACTGGCCCACAAAAGGGGGGGTTATCCTCTCTACTCAAACGTACTTCTCCTTGCACTATGGCAGTCCCTCATCGGGGTCTCACCTTCCCAGTCTGGCCACCTGAGACTTCCCGGCGCTCAACCAAGGCTACTTCATACATCACACCTCCATGGGAATCTCTATCCCAGCTAGCATACCTCTGGGCCTACTTTCATCATCAATTCATTATTCATTTAGTTATTGTTTACCGGGTAAGTGCACTAGACAAGAAACTTTGCCTATTTTCAGGCACGGCCCAGGAGAGTTACATACAGAGATACAGTTACATACAGAGTTACATACAGAGGAAATAGCAAGTCAGGAGACAAATAACATCACATGATTGTGCAAGGAAACTAGACTATAATAGATAGCTCAAGTATTGCTGCATCACGGTTGGTGAGGCAGTTGCAAACAGGGGAAACAATAACTGAGGAAGAAATCATACAAAGCGGGTTCTAGTGCAGGGGTTAGCAGCATATTGGATCAATATGGAAACAGATCAGGTAGTGCAGGTCCCCCCGAAAAACAGGTCGTCACAACTAGGGAGATTAAGCCTTCCCACATAAGAATGTGGCATCCATATAAGGACAGTGCTTTAGATTTGGGAGAGCTATATTAGGCGGGTGCTCCAGTGATTTGGGTGCATGTGCACCTATCAGTGCCCATGAGGTAGGCACGTAGCTCATTTTTGAACACCTGGTGCGAAAATTTCTTCTATTACAATCCACCATCTTATCCATTCCAGTTTCAATGTCCAACATCTCTGTGCACTATGGCAGACCACTTGGGGTCCCACCAGCCCATATACGCATGCCCTGCGAAAGGCCTTACTGATACTTTCATGTCATTTCAGTCAGCCGCATGCAACTCTTGTCCTCCATACCTTGCATCATTCCATTCTTCTGCAATGGAGGACCATGTGGGGTCCGCCATCTCAACAAAGGATACTGCCATCCTGTCTTGGATTACGTCGAAATACCGTCATGGCGAACCTGCAAGAAGCTCCTGCCATCCTAACAACAGACCCACTATGGGGCATTATCAAAAGGCCATGCTATGGATGTACAGCAGTCGTCTATATCAGAATTGGATTAACCATTATCACAGCATCCAGACATCATTCCAAGTTGGATATTCCCATCTGCTTGAACCTTCATCTGCAACATCAACTTCCTCCTCATCTCAACCTTGACAAAGACTCTTCGACCAGCAAAATCAGACTGAACTCCTGGACATAACCATGCCTAAACCTAAGCCACATTTAGGATTATTCTCCTCTTAGTAAGCCCAGAGAACAGGCAGGTCAGTAGCCAAGGGTCCTTGGAGGTTCCCCCCATGGGGGTTTTTCCTCTCCTGCATGCTACTGATCACTCTCTCCGGAGCTGGAGGAGGTAGTCACTTCACTATTTCTTTTTGAGCCTTAAGTTTTACACCTACCCAGTATCCTACAGAGGGCAGGATACGAAGAAGCACCAAAGCTCAAGTCATAAACACCAAGCACATACCATTCAGCTCATAAGTATACACAAATATGAAGCTATGTGCCACACACTGAATGGTAAGGCTTTTAGCCTGATGTTCCATTGGGGGAAATAGCTCCTCCCCCATCCCCTATTTAACCATCAGGCCACCTCTCGCTCTGCTTCGAGCGTACGGCAGCACCCTCCATCCTCCCCTGCCTCCTCCTCCTTCTCCGGCACTCCTGTCTCACCCTTTCTGCTGGGCCTTAAGTCTTACACCTACCCAGTATCCTACAGAGGACGGGATACGGAGAAGCACCAAAGCTCAAGTCATAAACACCATGCAAATACCATTCACCTCATAAGTATACAAAAGCACGAAGCTATGTACCACACATTGAACTCTTACCGCTTACTAGTGCCGTTGCTACTCATTTGTTGTTCATTCATTTAACTGCATGACTGCATGAACATACAACATCTTAATCATCTGAAAACCAAGAAAATGCTCAGATTTAGAGAGATCTAATTTTTCAGATCATATCTGAGCACCACTAACCAGAAAATTTAGTGTTTATGGAGCTTAGCACTGCCCAATCTTTATGAGGTTCCTCATTCTATACTCTGGCCCATTAGCTATCAAGTAAGCCCAAAATGTCTCTGTTGCTTGTAAAATAAACTATTTTTGTTCCAGATGTAGATCGCGTATATATTAGCTACTGTACGGAGCCAAGCTGCTCTGCTTCTCAGGTGCCACAGTCCCAGCACACCCTGTTTTTCTGTATTCTGACAAGGGACACATATTGTTCTCAGCATCCACTGGGGTAGAGGTGGGGATCTGAAAAGTGGTAGCAGAGAGTGGGTAGAATGGGAAAAAATTAGCAACAAACAGGATGGGGGGGGGATCTTACATCTAAGTCATGATTCCTGGGAGCTAAAACCAACACTAAAATGCTGTGCTCTTATTTTAATGTAACCCCCTGCAAATGGGGGTTCCCGAAAAGTCGTCCTTGAGTTTCTCTAAATGCTCACTGCCAGGCTGGTGTCCTGCGTTTGTGCAGTTTAAACGTGATTGCCAGAGAGTGCCTATATAGCCCCTGTGTACTGTCTCTTTAAGAGTTGTCTGGATTGCAGTCATAATTAATCTAAAAAGGAGCTCTGTTAGAAGATTTGCTTGTTTGCTGATCATTTGTTAGAGTAGTAATAATACTGCCGATTGTTCTAACCTGCCTTCTTTGCAGTATGGACAGTTCTGTTTGTTTCCATCATCTTGGTCCTGGACTGCTGAAATGGGCCAATCAGTACATTTGGGACTCCAAAATGGAGCCTGCCTACAGGGGCTTGGTAGGGTCAAAATTTGTAGGAAATGTAGTTTTTGCATTTTGGCGCCTAAAATAACCTGGAGGGGAAGCCCTTGTTGTGACTGACAGACAGATCAGCCAATCGAACCTTTTGGATCTTGGGGAAATTCCAGAGCTGCTTGCAGCTAGTTTCAGTTCTGAGTTGGGAAGTGAAGAGAAAACAGCTTAAATGATTCAAGCAGCAGCCCCGGCGTAGATTCGCGTGGGAGAACTGTGGAAAGGCCTGACTTTTGGCCTGCCTGCTGTCCCTGAGAGGGAACTTGTGCCTTTTTCAGACTGAATCTGAACTTGGAGAGCGAAGTAAGCCACTGAATTGTAACCAGGCTCCTATCTGAAGAAGACCGAAGATTTGCTGAATGCGATTGGCCTGTCTGGACTTCCAGCCACCTCTGAACTCCCGGACTGTGCAGAGACTGTGTAATTGCGACCGGAGAGCCTTTTGCCTGGTACAGTGGAATTTCCTTACATGTGAATGTGTTGTGTGCTTATAGTGGGTTGTGATTTGGTTCCCCACTGTGGTTTGAATTGTATTCTGCTTGCTGGAAGCTACATTAGAATTTCCTTATGTGTATGTAACCCCTTTACAAATGGGGGTTCCTGAAAAGTTTTCCATGAACTTGCCTAAATGCTCACTGCCAGGCTGATGTCCTGCGTTTAGCAGTTAATCGTTATTGCCAAAGAGTGCCTGTGTAGCCTCTATGTACTGTCGCTTTAAGAGCTGCTTAGATTGCAGCAATAATTAATCTGGGAGGGGGCTGAGTGTTGTCATGCTCGAGTCCCGCTCGGGCTGCCAGGTAATCGCTCCGTTTCTGCCACCACTAATTGCGCAGAGGGAGCCCTGTTAATAGATGTAACTGTTTGCTGATCATTCATTAGAGTAGTAATAATAATGTAGTTTGTCTACCCTGCCTTCTTTGCAGCAAGGACTGTTTTATTTATCTCCACCATTTTGGCCCGGAACTGCCGAATTGGACCAATCAGTCTGGTGGGACCTAAAATGGAGCCGGACTACAGGAGCTGTCTGGAGTCAAAATCTGTAGGAATTGTAGTTTGGGGCTTTTGGCGCCTTTTTGCACCTGAAGGGGGAGCCTTTGTTGTGACTGACAGACTGATTAGACAACCGAATCTTTTGGATCTGAGGGAAATCCCCAAGCTGCCTGCTGTTTCAGTCAGTTCTGAGCTGGGAAGTGAAATGAGAACAGCTCAAGTGATTTGGGCAGTAGTTCTGTGTAGTTTTGCGTGGGAGAACTGTGAAAGGGCTGCGTTTTGGCCTGCATGTCTGCCTGCTGCCCCTGAGGGGGAGAGAAGAGAATTATTTTGGACTAAATCCAAGTTTGTGAGAACGAAGTAAGCCACTGATTTTTTTACCAGGTTCATACCTGAAGAAGACAGAAGATTTTGCCGAATGCGATCGGCCTGTCAGGATTTCCAGCTGCTTTTGAATCCCCGGTTTGTGCAGAGACTTTGCGATCGTGACCGGAGAGCAGTCTGCATCTGTAAATGTGCTGTATATTGAAAGTGGGTCGTGATTTGGTCCCCCACTGCGTGAACTGTGTTCTACATGCTGGAAGCTGTATCCAGCCCAAAACGGACTGCATTTGAATTTGTCTCCATTTGGCCTGGGCCTTGCCACACTGGCCCAGCCAGACTACCCGCTACACAGAGAAAGCCATCGATGAGAGACCTGCCTGAGGATCAGCCCCCTGCTCCACGCTTGAACAGGAATGACGCCTCAGCGATTCGTGTGGGCCCTGCTTCTCCTGGCACTCCAGATTAACCACCTGCTGTCTCGATTTTCGTCCAGCCTGTGTCTAGTCTTGGGTATCGTGAGTAATCATCAGGGTAGCTCCCTGCAACAACAGCCTAATCTAAAAGTGTGTCATCTGATTGCCTTGTTGTTTTCTTTTCACGAACTGAGCCCTCCGGCTCCGGATTACAAATAGTGTGTGTTGTGCATGTTGTTTTCTTCCATCACAGGGCCCCAACCAGCTGCAACGTTCCTGGCTAGTCCACCATTTTCCATCTGGGTTCCCAGAGTGTGTGACTGTTTATGGACCCTGAAGTGCATGCATAACTGTTTGATTGATAGAGTCTTTAAGCAAATTAACCTGATTATGCTCCTCTCTTGTTCAAGTCCCTTAAATAAATCAGATCTAACTCGTTTTTGCATTTACCCTGACTGTGGTTCCAGTTTGTGCAAGAGTATTGTACTGCTGTTATTTGCTGTGTATAACCTTGTTTTACAGGGGGTCCCCAGGGCCAGGCCAGAGGAAAGCCCTGGTGGTAAGTGCAAACAGTGTGGGTACTTGTGTGGTGTATCAGGGGTATTGTGAAAGTGATTATTGTGTATTGTTCTGGACACTGGAAAGGAAAGAGGGGGGGTTACAGTGTCCCAGAGGGCTGTGCCCAGGTTAGCTTGACCACTACCAACCCTGACCTCCATGTGGAGATACCCGTTTCAGAACTCAGGCCCCTTAACCTGCTACTAGCCAAGCAGGCAGGGGTAGTAGCCCTTGGGATAGCGCCACCTAGGGGTTACATGTAAATGTGCTGTGTGCTGCTACTGGGTCACGATTTGGTTCCCCACTGTGGTTTGAACTGTATTCTGCTTGCTGGAAGCTGCATCCAGCCCCATGGACTGAATCCAAAATCATTTCCATTAGGTCTGGGCCTTGCCACACTGGCCCAGCCTGACTACCTGCTGCGCAGAGAAAGCCATCGGTGAGAGACCTGCCTGGGGATCAGCCCCCTGCTCAACACCTGAACAGGAACGACACCTTGGTGATTCGTGTGGGTCCCACTTCTCCGGGGTGCTCCAGCTCAACAACCTGCAGTCTCGATTTCATCCTGCCTGTGTCCAGTATTGGGTATCATGAGTAAACATCAGGGTAGCACCCTGCAACAACAGCTAAATCTAAAGTATTGTCATCTGATGGTCTTGTTGCCTTTTCTTTCATGAACTGAGCCCTCTGGCTCCGGATTAGAAGTAGTGTGTGTTGTGCATGTTGCTTTCTTCCATCACAGGGCCCCAACCAGCTGCAACGTTCCTGGCTAGCCCACCATTTTCCTACCTGGGTACCCAGAGTGTGTAACTGTGTGGGGACTTAAAGGGCATGCATAACTGTTTGATTAATATAGCCTTTAAGCCAATCAACCTGATTACGCCACTTCCTTGTTCAAGTCCTCTGAATAAATCAGATCTAACTTTTTTTGCTGCATTTAACCTGACTGTGGTTCCACTTTGTGACAAGAGTACTGTACTGTTGCTATTTACTGTGCATAACCTTGTTTTACAGGGGGTCCTCAGGTTCAAGCCAGGGGAACCAGCCCTGGTGGTAAGTGCAAACAGCGTGGGTACTGGTATGGTGTACAAGGGGTACTGTGAAAGTGATTATTGTATATTGCTCAGGCCACTAGATGGGAAAGAGGGGGGTTACAGTGTCCTGGAAGGCTGTGCCCAGGTTAGTTTGACCACCACTAACCCTGACCTCTGGGTGGAGGCACCCGTTTCAGAACTCAGGCCCCTTAACCTGCTACTAGTCGTGCAGGCAGGAGTAGTAGCCCTTGTGATATCGCCACCAAGGGGTTACATCAATTTGATTGTTCCCTGTATTCTAAACAACAAGGAATTACACAGAAAATCTGGTAACCTTTATTTTCTCAATACGTTTAGTCTAAATTCACAACAACATACTGGACAATGGATGTATCTCTATTAACATTTGTCCCTAAATTTTTGCATACCATGTGTTATTTTGTTTTAGTACACCTGCTGTTCCCTTCTCCCCTCTCCCAGGTTGCAACTGGAAATAAGCCTGCCTGGACTTAGTTTGCTTACTTGGAAAATATGTTTGAAATAAGTCATGTCCTGTGCTTGTGATTACTGCAGCCTGCCCCTGCAGGACTTCCACTTGTTTCTGCCTTCACAGGTGTTGCTCTTGGTGTGCACCAAGTCATCTCAAGGCCACAGCAAATTACATACCTCAGGCATATTCAATTTCCCATTCAAATGCAGAGAGGAGGAAAAGCAGAAAAACTGATTATTCTGCCTTCATCCTCTAATCCATCCCCAAAACCACAACCCATGAATGGGGCCTTTGGAATCTTGGTAAATGCTGCACCTTCTTCTTTAACAAATTCTTCATTCATTCATTCAAAAAAAATAAGCATGCTACTTCCTACTCCAGAACGCATCAATGAGATTTCCCCGCATGATCTGAAGTCACAGATTAGGATTTGGGGCTGCATTCAGAAAACAAGAGAGTCCTAATTACATAGGCTTCCTGCTCGTATTCAGACTTCCTTCTTGCATTCAGACTTCCTTCATGTATTCAGACATTTTTTATCCCTCCCCCATCCTAATCTACCATTCCCAAATCAAGGCTTCACTATGGTCTATGCGTAACTGACATGTTCAGCCTTTGAGACAGACATTAACTGCCTGCCCCAGAAACAGAGATAGAAACCTTACTTATTTACTGACTGATCTTTCAGCAAACTGATCTAGCAGAATCATTTTTCTTCTGATCACCAGCCCCCAGCTACCCCCACTTCTCCTCCCCCCTCAAGAAATTCTCCCTTCATGATCATATTGGTCATCTCTGCACTTATGCTTAACCCCTCTCCACCTCTCTCCTTACATTCCCCTCTCCCCTATGCTTTTCACTCGCTTTTTTGTCTTCTCTAATCCCTCCCCTTCTGTCCCCCCAAACCTGTTAGCCCTGGAGATGTCTCCCTCCCCTGTGTGAGTCTATTACCCCAGTAAAAGCTGCTGCTGCTGTTCAGTTAGAATATCTCAGCTGACTATGTATTTTGTGCAGCCGCTAGTTCATTATATTGTTTTATGTAATGAATCAGACGTTTGCCGTACTACTTGTTCTACTCCCTATCCCCCACCTCCAGGCACACCTGGACATGAGTCGATGTTCACTTCAGTCTTCCCTTCTGGCTAAATATTTTTTATAAATAAATAAGCTGGCAAAAGATACAGCTTCAAGGAGGCAAACTTTTGATTTGTTGTTAAACAGACCATGTGTGAAGAAGTAACCTATACAATGTGTGTACTGGTAAATATCAAGATAAAAGTGCTATCTTAACCCAACACACCAAATTATACAATGGGGTCCAACAATTGTCTAATCTGATTGGCTGACTGGCACCTTTTACCCCGTGGTAAATCCTACAATATACCAGCGGATGAAAGTGCCAGTCAGCCGCACCTCAAAGAGAAATCACCAGAACCCGAAATAAAAATCTACAAGTTGCCATCTTCTTTTCTGCACTAAATCGCCTTTCTCCATTTTAACAGCCGCTGTCATCACCTTTGCATAGGAAACTGGACAAGTAAAACAAGCTGCCAAAGTACCTCCACGTACAGCAACAAGCCCTCAACCCACAGCAACCTAAACTTTTATTCATTTTTTCATAACCACTAACAGTTTTCACCCACCTCCTCTCACTCGCCCTCAGGTCCACTATTGCTCTCTCAGTCCCAGTATCGTGAGTGTACTCCTACCATCTCCGTCTGCCTCCCAGGGCAGAAAAAAAAGAAAAAAATGTATAAAACACCAGTCCCTTACATGACCTACAATTTGCCGAAATCACACTCCCTCTCTCTCTCGCTCGCTCTCGGGAAAACTAGGGGAGGGGGGTCACATACTCAAAACAGGAGAAAAATTTGATGCATTTTCCGGCTACTTGATCTTGCCAGAAACATGTTCAGTCTCTTGCTCGCACTCGGGAAAAGTGGTAGAGGTGGGTTAGAAACTCAATGTGTCCCATCACTTTGTGGGGGGGTTCCTGAAACTTTGTAGGGAAGCTTGCACTGGTTCCTGGGACACAGAAGCTACTCAGGTCACCCACCAGGATGCAGGATGGCAGCTGACTGCTCCAGCAAGTCTCTCTTACTCTCGCTCTCTCACTCCGTAGCGGCTGCAGTTTTCACTCTGATTAAAATGACGCTTTCCAGTTACTATAAGATAGTCATTTAAAAAAAAGTTGTTGTCACACTGTATTTCCCTCTCTTTCTCTCACTGCCCTTAGTGTTTTAAAGAAAACTGCGCTCAATGAGCATCTTCATAGCAACACACAATGGACAGTGTCTCCCTAGCAACACAGCACTATTTTATGTGGCACAATAATAAATTAAAAAAATGAAATAAATTAAAAGAGAAAAGTATTTTTCTTTATTTTTTATCATCCAAAAAAAAAAGACGTATAATCAAAATAAACCACTCAGGGGTGTGAGTTGTAGGGGGATTTACCATGGCCGGCGAGGATCTGATCACTCGGCCAGCGACCTCGTGACCAAACCACGCCAGCCGTGGTAAATCCCCCCATAACCCACACCCCTTGTGGTTTATTGCTTAAATAATATTGTCTTGCAAAGTAGGGTATGTCACAGTGCATACTGAACCTATCAGAGTGTAACTTTAACAATGCTGATGACATCACAATAGCCAAGTGCAGCACTGAAGCCAGCAGTTAAAAGCAGAAACAGTTGTATTGTCATATAAAGAGCACATTTAAAATGTATAACTAGTAAACTGATGTAGTATAAATCAAATACACAATGGTCTGACTCAAAATACACAGGTCATCATCACTTATGTGGGGGCAGGATTTTCCCTCGTGGCTACGCCACTCGTGAGTTATGGTCCTGCCTCCTTACACGTGAAGATAAATTGTATATTCTGAATCTGCCTATTTATTGCATATACCATATACAGTATAGTATAGCTTGATTCAGCCTATTGCATATCCCTTATACATAGTTATATTGGCACTGTAGCGCCAGTATAGCGAAGGTTGACCTTTGAGTTTCTATGTTAAACCCCTACCCTCCTGGGTAGGAGTAAGACCCCACTGGAAATGAGATGTTGCTTCTCTGCTGGCTATCTTGGGTAAAGCAGAATAAGAAAGTAACATTTTGCCACAAAACGCTGGACAGGAAGCTAGGGCCTGTTTGACCGTGAAATAAATCATTAAGAATTTTTGCATATATTGTGTGTGTGGCTGGACTACTGGAACCTTCTTATTGTCAGTCGTTTGGCTTGCAGTGTTAGTGTTATTGTTCCCTTGCATGAGTGGCTGAATGAAAAGAAGCAAAGTCACAAGTTCAAGGGAAGAATAAAACCAACATTTAACACCAAATAACAATCATATTTTGAGCCACCTCATGGGATATCCTTTGTATACAAAGGGATTTTGAGACTTGTTTGTAACAGAAATGAAAAAAAGTTACAAAAAGAAAAAAGTACAAAATGTGAACATTGCCTCTTTGTCCAATGGCTTAGCCATGAGGGATACTAATCTATAATGATCAGATGCCATACAGCTTTTGATAATTAGGTTAATCCATAATGATCAAACGCTATATCTCACCTCACATGTGAGAAGAGATTTCTGAGCATGATCAGTGTGACCAGACTGACATAAATTGTTGAGCATGCTCAGTGACCAACTTCATTTCTTTTGCTCATGTTGGCTCAAGATAACACTTTTTTATTTGCAAAACGTATCTGCACTCCCATGGTATACATGAAACTCACATGCTACCAGAGATCAGCTTATTGTAAATAGAACCATCGTAGAGAACACTTCAGGAAGAGTTGCAACCTTATCATAGCATGGACTGACCACAAAAAGGCATGTTATAGTACCACATACTGTGCAGAAAATTATCCTCCCTTTCTTTGACTACTGTGATGTAGTGTACAGTGCCGCTCCCAAGTCTTCCTTATCCAGACTGGACACCCTCTTCGACTCATTCTGTTGTTTCACCCTGTACTCTCCCTCACCACCCATCATTGTACTTCTATCATTCTCTGGCCTTTCCCTCGCTGGAAAACAGGCACTTAGCCCACTGCACCGCTAGGAGCCAGCAGGCGCCGGACCAGTGCCCTACCCTCCCCCCGGAGAAGGAGAGCTGTCCATAGGAGGCTTGATCCTTCTCCCCCGGCTGGCCCTCCAGTGACCTGGGCTCGTTCATGAACCCGGGTCGCTGGCATCGCAAGCAGAAATCCAACCGCTGCGCCGGCGGGCCGGCTCCCTGATCCCTCTAATCCTGCGACCAGCACTTATCAGCCGCTCATCTCCTCCTTCTTTCTCTACTCTTACCCACCTGTTCTCAGTTAACGGGGAGTCCCCCCATTACGACTCAATAGCTGCTATCGTTACCCACGGGCTCATTAGGTGGAGTATTTGTACTGTGCTGTGTATAATGCTCTTGTTTTCTGCCCTGTAATAAATGTGTCCTGTGTGCTTCATTTTGGTGTGACACTGTTACTGTAATGAATAATGTGTACTAACTACATTGCTCTATGTTGAATTTTGAACTGTGTTGTATGCTTATCCCTCAGTTTGTACCCCTCCCCCCAGGACACACCGGGAGACGGGCAAACTGTTGCTCAGCATGCCTTTCCTGGTGAAACATTTCAATAAATAAATAAAATACATACTGTACTCGTGGGTACTTCAATCCCTAAAAATATTCAGAATCAACACCACTCTGATAACTTTGTCAGGATCACAATGAATGTGTGGGAACCACCCTAAGCCTTAAACCATGATAAAGGCCAGAGCATAATCCCAAACATAAGCATTCAGGAACGAATATTCTAGGGAGATTCCTTGTCACACACACACACACACACACACACACACACACACAGGCTGCAGCTTTCTAACAGAGAAATGAAGTGACTGGATGCACTGAATTGTTTTAAATGACTGGGTGTTTAATTGGCCAGCTGGTGCAGCAGTAGCGCTACTGCTTGTGGCACCAATGCCCTGGGAGTGAACCCGGGGTGTCAAGAGTGTTGACTGGGAGAAGGAGGAGCAAGCATTCAACAGACTGCTCTCCAGGGGTGGGCTGCAGAGATCAGGGACTGCCTGACCCCTAGTGAAGACTAGGGGACAGGTAGCTGAAGACTGGCAAGAAAGCAGGGAGGAGTGGCAGTCCTTAGGCGCTTTTACACACAGATTTTTAAAATGAAATAAACGTTACCTGTGTGGCGCCGTTGTACTCTGTTGCGTTCGGGTTTCCTTTTACACCCCTGCGAGTATTCCGGCCAATCCCACCTCCATTTGTTTCGGCTCCCCCAGAGTTTGCTGCTCTAATGGCAGTTTCTGCAGTGGTACCGGAATGGCTGTTTTACACAGCCAGATCAACGAAACACATTGGTGCAAACCGCAAGAAGCAGAGATTGCGGTTTGGACATACGTTCACCAAGGAACCGAAACAAATGCTTTTTACACACAAGGGATGTAATGGAATACTGTTTCCGTAACAGTTATTCCATTACATAGACCTGTGTGTAAAAGCGCTTCTTGATGAACATCGCACGTCATGACGACACTGCAGGCCACACCTCCTGGTGTGGGGACAGACAGACGTGAAAATCCTTTCTAGCACAATGACACCGGACATCTGCAGGCCCAGCGCCTGACTATCGAGACTCTGCCAGTGGAACTGGATCTGATTTGATAGCAGGTTGGGGAACCTAGCCGACTCTGATGGGGAAGTGTGGTAAGCACTGAGGGGAAGAAACTGGCAAGTTAAGTCCTGGAGGATGGTGGGTGTTGGGGCTGGGGTGTCCAGGGAGGGGGGCTGCTTGGAAGTAGCAGGGAGGGGGAATAATTGTGTGATTACTTTCTCTAACAGCAAACAAAAGGCTGCTCCAAGATGAAGCCATTCCGTATACTAAAGCGATATGCCCAAAATAACACGGCACCAGAACAGTCAGACTATAATTCAATACATCCTTTATTAATGCAAAACATACAAAACGCATAAATGCAAATACCATAAGGGTACAACATTACAATATGAAGGAGTTACACTTAATGACAAGAAGTCACCCACTCACCAGTGCAAATCATCGAGCATGTTCACTCACTACAGAGCTCTGTATGTGGCATTTTCTTGCAGAGGGACACACATAAAAAAGGGCTGTTAAGGCTCAAGAGTTCTTCTGGTTAACAATAAACAAATACAAATTCGTGTAATTCCCAAAATCTTTTATTCAGGCACCAAAACCCACACAATTAGAGGTGCAAGCCAAACTCTCCCACACTTTGCGGATCTCCCACGCTCATTAGGGGGCCCTTGTGACCTTTCCAGTTCTGCCTCACCCTCAATACACTTAGTTGTCTTTTTGACAACTTGGGGTTGGCCAGGGTGCCACAAAGAGACTTAAAAAAACAACCCCCATACTTGGGGTGTGAGTCCAGTGTGAGTTCTGGAACACCATGGAACCACAAACAATAACTAGCCTCATATTAGTAAAGCTCTGTAATTCATGTGATAAACACCTGAAAGAGTAGACGCACACTGTCAAGACCTTTTCAGATGAGATCTGGATGACAAGGCTAGATAAATACACCAAAGCAACATTTACTGAAGGAAAGTTAACCCACATGTAAAACATCAGTTGCCTGAGGGCTGCAGTATGGAACACTTTAAATAAAAGCGTATTCAAATACTTGAGGACAGAGCCGGCTCAGTGGCGCTTACAGTTGAGGTGCTGGATGCCACACCTTGCGCCACGCCGGCGACCCTAGTTCGGGAACAAGCCTGGGCTTTTGGGGGTCAGCAGGGGAGGGAGAGGATCGGGCATCCGATGGACTGCTTTCCTGGGGTGGGATCTGGGGTTTGCTCAGTGCAGCAGGGATCTCTGGTGGAGACCAGAGGTACCACTAGAGCTGAACCATAAGAGGGGTGGAGTGTCGGCAGACGTCAGTGACTAGATTGCGTGGATGTCACTGCATATCCACACTCCGGGGGGGGGGTGACTATACGAAAAAATCCCTGTCCTTGGGGATAGGTGCGGCCACCTCTGCCCCACAGACCACATTCCCGATCGCCGGGCACTCTCCTCTCCAGGGCTGATTGCCCAGTCCGGCATACTAGATTATAGATAGAGCACCCTGGGCGGATAGGGCTGCCACACCTCGGAGGGTTCAGAGCTGAGGGGGGGGAGGTCTGTCAGGCTGGTGCAAGGAGAGAAGGTGTCTCAGGTGGGAGGTAGAGCCTCGGAGGTGAAGGCTGCCGGAGAGAGTTCCCTGAAGGATGATGCATAAAAAGAGTTGGAAAAAAAAAATACTTGAGGACAGACAACAAAGCAACAGTAAAAATAAAAGAATAAGATAGAAGTTCAGCATAGGGGAATATCTCAGAAGGCTGAAGCTAGTATTAACCATAAAAAATGACTCTGCCAACCTGCAATTAAGTGCAAGCAGTAAACTAACTTCATTCCTCTCATAGTTTGGCAAAAATCCCGAATTTGGAAACAATACCCCAAGTGAAAACATTTAATTACATGGATCTGGGGAAAAGCTTCTTCGGTAAGCAGATCTTACTAGATGAGTGGATTCCCTCAAACTGAGACGTGACAAACAAAATCTGAGTCATACCCCGTAACGCTATGGGGTATGGCTGGGCTCTGTCAGTTAGCATGCAGCTAGCCATGGAGGAGGGAGGACAGGTATCTGTCTGTTGGCAACTGGGGCTATTATACCGTTGGACATGTGAGTAAGAGGATTTAAGAGACACATTCTGCAGGCTATTCCAGATTTACTGGTAAAGGTAGCGGAAAGAAAAATATGGCAACGGTTACAAAAAGACCTTGCTGTTGGAAGTGCTATGCAATGGGTTATGTTTTGTAAGACACCTAGGGGTTGGAAGGAGGGAGGGAATGTCATCTTTTTGTTTGCGAGAGGAACAGGGACTGTCCAATAACATGCTGTAGGTTTTTATCTAGAGTACACTACTGGATGATAAGGATCATTTTAAATTACAGAGTCCATCTGTTCTGTTAAAATTAACCATTTATTCCATGTTAGCCACTTTGTTAATTGACTGATTATGATAGCTGGTTATCTGTAAGCAGCAAACAGATTGATAATGCCCTATCAGGGTGTAACCCCCCTGCAAATGGGGGTTCCCAAAAGTCTTCCAGGAGCTTGCCTGAACGCTCCAAGCCTGGGTGGTGTTCGGCGTCTGAGCTGCTTAACTATGGTTGCAAATGAGTGCTATTTGAGCCTCCACGTACTGTCTGCTTGCAGACTTAATTAGTTTGTGTGGGGGGACTGTGTATTTAATGCTCGAATCCCGGCCGAGCTGCGGAGTTATCGCTCCATTTTGCGGTCACTGAAGGTGCAAAGGGAGACCATCTGAAAGCTGTAACTATTTGCCTGTAATCATTTAAAGCATTATCAGACTTGTAGTTTGCCTAACCTGCCTTTATTGCAGCTGGGACTCTGTGTGTGTTACCTCTCCATTTTGGACCTAAACTGCTGTGCTGGGCCAACTGGGTTAAGGGAGCCCTAAAATGGAGCCTGTGGACGAATCAGAACTTGGACTCTTAATTTGAGCCAGCCACAAGGGGATTGTATGGGCAATGACTCTGCGAAATGTAGTTTTGACCTTGGTGCTTTTTTCTACCAACAGAGGGAGTCTTATTGTGAGTGACAGCTGAATCAGCCAACAGAATAATGTGGAGCTAAAGGAAATGCCCTGCTCTGTAACTGGAAAGATCAGATCAGTTGTGGCAGTGAAGACAGAAGGAGCTGTGTGCTTCTTCTGTGTAAAGTTTCGCGCGGGAAGCACATGTGAGGCCCTGAGTTTCGGTCTGCAGCCTTTGTGAGTGCCAATTTGGACTGAATCTGAGTTGTGAGGAGAAAGAAGCACTAGAAGTGTGGAAACCAGGCTCACCCTGTAGAAGACTGGAGAAATTGCTGAATCGCACTCAGTATGTCAGGAACTGAAGCTGCTGTGTGTGCTCCCGAGTATTTTGCAGTAATTGCGATCAGGATCGAGGAGCAGCCTGCCTGGTATAGTACTTTCCTTTTACATATGAATGTGCATAGTGCTTGTGGGGAATCACTATTTCCAATCCCCTGTGCTGTGTGCTGTGTGTTGAAGCTGGAAGTAAACCCCAGCTTGTCTCGAACTAAATCCGTTTGCTATAAACTGCAGTGGGGTCCAGTCACAAGGACCTTGTCTCCATGCCCTGCTGTTTCTGATAATCCAGAAGAACATCCACCATCCGGTTCTCAGCTTGGGTATTGTGAGTACAAATCAGGGTATTCTCCTGCAGCCTGTTTTCAATCACAAGTGTGTCATCTAATTCTTGTTGTTCTTTGCTTCATGGACTGAGCCATCAGGCTTCGGATTACAACTGGGTGTTGTGCATATATTCTCTTCTACAGGGCCCTATTCATCTGCACCTCCCCGGCCAACCCCAGGCAACGGACCTGGCTAGCCCCCCCCCCCAACCTGGGTACCCAGAGTGTGACTTTTCAAACCCTGTATGTGTGCACAGTACTGTGAGTTGATGCCACTAATTAACCCGATTTCCCCCTCCCATGTTACTGTTCCCTAAATAAATCAGATTTGTTGTTGTTGTTAAACTTTAAACTGTCTGAAATGTCAGTACCTTCATGCCAAGCACTGTATTGGTTTGTGTATGCTGCTTAGCCTTATTTTTCAGGGGGTCCTCAGAGACGAACCTGCAAATCAGTCTCAAGGGTAAGTGGTACGTTATGAATGAACAGTGTGTACATGTGGGGTATTGGTACTGTAACTCCTGTGCATCATGTGGGCCATTAGAGGGATTAGAAGGGGGGTCTCAGTGTCCCAGAGGGCTGTGACCAAACTAGACCAACCATTACAAACCCTGACCTCTGGGTGGAGGCACCCACCATAGAACCTAGGCCCCTCAACCTGTCAGTGGTCAAGCAGGCAGGGGTAGTATCCCTTGGGATAGCGCCACCTGGGGGTTACAAGAACATTTCAAGGCTCTGCAAATGTCACAGATTTGGAGATGTTACTCAGAGAGAAACCTTTCAAGTGCACTGACTATGGGACGAGTTGCTCATGCAAAAGAAAGCACTGTAGTCATGAGTGGATTCACCAAACTAAACCACGCACTCAGCTTTTTTGATTGGCAGCCTTTTATTAAACATTTAACTATAAATGGACTTAGGCTACAATTCAAAGTGGGCAACTCGGTGGGATATTGGTGCAGAGCAGCCAAAACATTTACTCACCAAGCTCTGTGTCCCAGTCTTGGTGGTATTCTGAATAAAAATTCATCCCCTTCCCCTAAAGGCTGGATGCATGTGTGGGGCAGCATGGGGTCACCGATATACTGGCCATCCAAGTTCATGCCCTGAAAGAAGCAGATGCCAGCATGAGGGATTAAAGGGAGTCTGTCAACCCCCTTAGGCCTCAATATGTCCCTAGTTTAATTGTAACCCCTATGTGGTACTATCCCAAGGGCTATTACCCCTGCCTGCTTGGCTAGAAGCAAGTTAAGGGGCCTGGGTACTGAAACGGGTGCCTCCACCCGGAGGTCAGGGTTGTTAGTGGTCAAGCTAACCTGGGCACAGCCCTCCGGGACACTGTAACCCCCCTTTTTCCCTTCTAGTGGCCTAAACAATATACAATAATCACTTTCACAGTGACCCTTATTTACCATGCAATTACCCCCACTGTTTGCACTTACCACCAGGACGGGTTCCACTAGCTCGACCCTGGGGACCCCCTGTAAAACAAGGTTATGCACAGCAAATAGCAACAGTACAGTACTCTTGGCACAAACTGGAGCCACAGTCAGGTTAAATGGAAAAAGAGTTAGATCTGATTTATTCAGGGGACTTAAACAAGGGAGGGGCGTAATCAGGTTGATTTGCTTAAAGGCTATATCAATCAGACAGTTATGCATGCACCTCAGAGTCCCTACACAGTCACACACTCTGGGTACCCAGGTAGGAAGACGGTGGGCTAGCCAGGAATGTTGCCCGCGGTAGGCCGGCTTGCAGCTGGTTGGGGCCCTGTGATGGAAGAAAGCAACATGCATAACACACACTATTTGTAATCTGGAGCAGGAGGGCTCAGTTCGTAACAGAAAAGACAACAAAGCAATCAGATGACAACACTTTAGATTTAGGTGTTGTTGCAGGGAGCTACCCTGATGTTTACTCACAGTACCCAATACAGGACACAGGCAGGACAAAATTGAGACAGCAGGTTGTTGAACTGGAGTGCTAGGAGAAGCAGGGCCCATACGAATCACCGAGGCGTCGTTCCTGTTCGAAGCGTTAAGTATGAGCAGGGGGCTGATCCCCAGACAGGTCTCTCATCAGTGGCTTTCTCTGTACAGCGGGTAGTCTGGCTGAGCCAGTGTGGCAAAGCCCAGGCCCAATGGAGATGAATACAGATTCAGTCTGTGGGAGCTGGATGCAGCCTCCAGCAAGCAGAATACAGTTCAGCACACAGTGGGGAACCAAATCACGACCCACTAACAGCACACAGCACATTTACATGTAAGAAATTCTACTGTACCAGGCAGATTGCTATCTGGTCGTAATTACACAGTCTGTGCACAAACCAGGAGTTCAAAGGTGGCTGGAAATCCTGACAGGCCAATCGCATTCAGCAAATCTTCGGTCTTCTTCAGGTTAAAGCCTGGTCACAGTTCTGTGGCTTAAATCGTCCTCACAATTCGGATTCAGTCCGAATAAACTTCAGTTTCCCTCTCAGGGACAGCAGGCAGACAGGCAGGCCAAAACTAAGCCCTTTCACAGTTCTCCTGCGCAAATCACACAGGGACTGCTGCTTGAATCACTCAAGCTGTTACCACTTTCACTTCCCAATTCAGAGTGACTCTAGCTGCAAGCAGCCTGGGGCGTTCCCCAGGATCCAAAAGGTTCGGTTGGCAGATCTGTCAGTCAGTTCAAGGGCTCCCTCTTCAGGTCTGTTTTGGCACCAAAATGCAAAAACTACAATTCCTATAGAATTTTGCTCCAACAAAGTCCCTGTGGACAGGCTCCATTTTAGAGTCCCCAAAGGTACTGATTGGCCCATTTCAGCAGTCCAGGACCAAGATGGTGGAGATAAACAGAAAAGTCTATGCTGCAAAGAAGGCAGGTTAGACAAACTGCAATATTATTACTATTCTAGTAAATGATCAGCAAACAAGTACATCTTCTAACAGAGCTCCCTCTGCGCTTATAGCGATGGCAGAATGGAGCGATTATTTGACAGCCCGGGTGGGACTCGAGCATAGAAACACTCAGCCCCCTCCCAGATTAATTATGACTGCAACCCAGGCAGCTCTTAAAGAGACAGTACACAGAGGCTATACAGGCCCTCTCTGGCAATACATTTAAACTGCTAAAACACAGGACACCAGCCTGGCAGTGAGCATTTAGGCAAGCTCAAAGAAGACTTTTCGGGAACCCCCATTTGTAGGGGAGTTACATAATAAACAAAAACAAAAAACATGATTGCTCACATTCTGTAGAATTTACTGATGTTGCTGGCAGTTTAATTCTCATTCCTTTTCTCTTTTTAACAGTGAGAAAACAGGCTGCCCACCATACTGGTGTTTCCGCACAAAAATGTGTTTCTTTTGCAGTTCTTCATCGACCCCCACTGCTTTTTTCCTGGTCTTGGGAACACTGCCAACACATTCTAAACACTCAAGATGCAGTGGGAGGAGGGGAGACTATTGCATCACGAGTGGCTGCAGTACTTGGGGTGTTCCTAATGTTCAGAAAATATACCATATCAGGCCTCCCAACTCCCTCAATCAACTCCTCTACCCTAGCTAGCATCCTATGAGCTGCCACCCCCAGGAGACAACACACCGACCTCCTCTCTGGGTCTGTGTCACAGATCATTCTCTCTGTCCCCCTTAGTACAGAGTCCCTAATTACAGTAACTCTTTATCCTCGTCCCCTAGTGCCACCACTCCCCCACCCCACCCAACTTAGGCTCACCTTCCAGCAGCCTCTGGTGTTCTGGTTGCAACAGGTTTGACTTTCCTGACTGGGTGTGTAGATAACTTAGGTTCCACAATTTGCAAATGAAGGGATCTTGTGACACCCCAATGGCCCTGCCATCCTGCCTACTACCATCCCATCTCCTATTTGGGGCCTGCATAATGCATAAATTACATATTTAATTGTGTCAGTTCATTAATATCCCCTATATCTCAGCTGACTAAAATGTATGATGATTTATTCACTGGTGGCAGAGAAATGCACTTCCTCATTGACAATGCTGTTGGAGTGAAACTAATATAGACTAATTAACCCCCAAGAGTTAGGAACCATCCATTTCAGTACATTAACTGCTCCATGCTGCTTTTAACTTGCTTCTTGTTGATTTCACTTGGTAGCAGGTTATTTTTTTTATTCTTACTACTTCTAAGGGGCTATCAGGGCATTGTTTTGGGGCTGTTGGAATTTTGAAACCTATTCTGATGTGGTGTAAGTGGGTTGATTTGTCTTGTTGTTTCACTTGGAAACAGGCTGAGTTTTTCTTCTTAAAAGGGGCTAGCTAGCTAACTGTTTGGGAGCTGTTGAAACTTCAAAACCTATTTTGGTGTGCTTTAAGTAGGACTGTCATTTCCTTAAATTGGAGGCCTGTTTCTTCTGATTTCAAACCTATTTTATTGTGCTTTTATTGGGGCTGTTCTGGTGGGCTGTTTCTTTGAATTGGAAACCTATATCTTCTAATTTCAAGCCTATTTTGGTGTGTTGTTAGTGAGGCTGTTTGAACTGGAGACCAGTTTCTTCTGGTAACCTACTTTTGGGGCTTTTCATGGAGTTGTGGCTGTTTTTTGCTGTCTTCACTAGCTGCCAAATTTAGTGCATAGTGGAGGAAGGGTGCTAATTGTCTGGAAAGGGGCCTCAGCTACCTGATTGTTTCTGGAAGGCACAGGCTGGTTCCACCCTATCTACCTCTCACCCCACCTGCCCCCAGGTACATCATTTCCCTTATACTGGGGGTTCTGACATCACTTCCCCAAAAGGGCAAAGGGCCTGCAACTGTCATAGCAGTAGCAGACGTCCAGGAAAGGAACAGCGGCAAGTGAAGGGGTGACTGCAGTCTCCGTGGAAGGGAAGTAACTGCAACACAAGGAGCTTTCATTTTTACATGTGTGCACTGGTGTTTGCATTGTGGAAAGGAGGGGCAGAATTTAGAAGGAGGCTGTGTAATAGTTGCTTACAGTTTCTTTTTGGATGTGGACAGGAGGGATACAAGTTAAAAGGCAGCTGCTCAATCTATCTAAAGTGTATGACAAAGGGGGTAAGGGAAATTGAGAAAAGGAGAAGAATGTTTTGCAATGATAGAGGGGAAACTTAGGGGAGCATTGGGTATCCTTCATCTGGAAGGGTGGGGGGTCGCTGGTGGGCAACAAGAGCAAAGGGTAGGGTGGTAGGCTGCAACAACTGTGGTGTGCCAGTCTTTCTAAAAATTGTGTGGAGGGTGGGGGGATGTTTAGTGTGCAACCAAACAGAGAAACTTAAAAAGGAGATCGAGGGTCTGCAGGACTGGGAGCTAAGACAGGCAATGCAGACTGGAGGAGGTTATAGCCCAACACTGGAGGGAGGGAGGAGGGGAGATGAAGAGGGAAGGCTATTTGGGCTAACAGGGGGAAAGAGAGGGTCAGAAGAAGGGAAGCAAAGACAGGGGGACTCAGGCCAAGAAGAATGGTGTTTGGGGAAACAAGGTCAAGTGAAAAAAGACAACAGGAAGAAGGAGAAAGGGACTGATGAGGGGAGCAGAAGTGGCAACACTCATGGAGTCAAAAGGAGGGAATGGGCTATTATGAGGAGAGAGGAAGTGGGCACTGGAGAAGGGGCTTCAGAAAATTATTCTGCAATACTAGAGGGAAAGGAGGAGGAGGGAGGTGATGAAATTAGTGTGCAACCAAACAGAGAAACTTAAAAAGGAGATCGAGGGTCTGCAGGACTGGGAGCTAAGACTGGCAATGCAGACTGTGGGGGGAAGTTCTGCTGGGGGAATTACAACAGGGGCAAAAGTGGGAACTACTGTGCAGGAGGAAGAGAAGGAGCTGGGAGTGAGAGGTGGGGAGGAAGGGAAACAATCAGTTAGTAAGAGGGGTGGAATCTAAGTGCTGGGGGACTCAATATGGGGTAGTAAAGGGGAGCCACATAGTCGCATTTGGGTGGAGGCCATGCCAGGAATGATAGCGGAAAGGGTGGGACAATCTGTTCTAAAGTATGCTAGAAGGGGTTGAGAGAAGCCTCATTTAATTATACATTTGGGGACAAATGACCTGACTGACAGGATGGTAGATATAGTCCAGAGGAGGTTTGAGGAACTAGGATAATTATGTGAGGGGACAGGAAGATCAGTAACTTTCTCAGTGGTACTTTCAGTGCCCAGGGCAAGCACAGCAAGAAAGTTGAAAATAAAGGATTTTAACGAATGGCTAAGAACCTAGTGTCATGCTAAAGGGTATGGGCTGGTGGGGTGGGGAGGGACCTGGGAGGACAGTAGTCTCTATGCCAAAGATAGACTACACTTGAGCAAGGAGGGAAAGAAAGTATTGAAACAGAGGATGGAGGAGTACATAGAGGAAGTTGGAAATTTAAACTAGGAGCAGGGGTGGCACATGGGCAAGAGACATGCAGAGACCATAGGCTGGGAAGCCATATGAGCTTACCCCCCATAACAGTGACACAGGACAAAGGGCAAATACTAGTGGCGATGCTAGTACAGGAGGGTAGAAGGGGAAGGGGTGGAAGGTGGTCACCCTGAATGCTAGGAGCCTTGGGAAGAAAACTGCAGAGCTACAGACTCTCATGGCAGAGGGGGAGGTGGACATTACAGCCATCACAGAAAACATGGGCCGCCCAATACAATGACTGGGACCTGTCGATACCAGGGTACAGGATATTTCGTAGGAATAGAGTGATTGGGAAAGGAGGGGGGTGGCACTTTATGTGAGGGAAGGACTGAAATGTATGGGAAGAAGGGGAGGAGGGTAGTACGGAGTCAGTAAGGATGCAAATCCAGGATTCCAAGAATAGGACTCTCAAGATGGAAGTGGTGTACAGGCCACCCTCTCAGACAGAGGAGTTAGACAGGGAACTAGCGGGACAGATCAGGAGCTGTGAGAAGGGTAGTGTGGTGATTATAGGGGACTTCAACATGCCAGGAGTAGATTGGAGTACCCCAACAACCAGGACTAGAAGGAAGCAAGTATTGCTGGATGCCCTTCAGGACAGCTTCCTGATGCAAATGGTTAGCGAACCAACCAGGTTAGGGAATACCCTTGACCTCGTGCTGGCAAATGGGGAGTTTGTAAGGGAACTTAGGGTAGAAGAACCACTGGCGGGGAGTGACCACCACTCAGTATGGTTCAAGTTAGATATGGGCAAGGAAGGAGTAGAATCTGGCACAAGGGTGCTGGACTTCAGGAGGGCTGACTTCGGGAGGATGGGGAAGTGGTAAAACTGTACTAAGCCAGAATTCAACCTAGTATGGGCACTAACCAGAAGTGGGAGCTCATAAAGCTGGGGATAGTGGAGGCAACCACTCCAGAACCTGTAGCAAGGTCCAGAGCAAGAAGGCTAGGGCAAAGAAACCTAGCTGGGTGAGCAAGGAGGTCATGGAAAAGGTAAGAAGGAAAAAGAGCTGCCTTTAGGAGGTATAAAAAAAAAACAGGAAGGGGAAGGACAAGGAGGAGTGCCTGAAGGAATCGAAGGAGGTGACAAGGGCAGCCACGGCATGTACGGAGCTCAGGCTGGTGCAGAGCATTAAGAAGGGGGAGAAGGACTTCTTCAGGTACATCAGGGAGAAAAGGAACTGTAAGGACCATATAGTAAGGATTAGGAAGGAGGGGGGTTGGGTGGAAGCAGGGGGTGATAAGGCAGAAGCACCAAAGATTACTTCTGCTCAGTATTTACTAAGGAGAAGAGGGGGGTGATACCCAAGGAGGGAGGGCAGAAACAGAGGGGGAGGGGGTGACAGATGGGGAAATCACAGAGGGCAGGGTTCTGTAGGGTTTGAGGGCACTGAGGGTGGACAAGGCGACAGGCCCAGATGGCATCCACCCCAGGGTGCTAAAGGAGCTGGCAGAAGTCCTGGCGGGAACTTTGGCAGGCCTATTTAATGCCTCACTGCACTCAGGGTGCATACCTCAGGATTGGAGGATGGCTCATGTGGTGCTCCTCCACAAGAGCGGCCCCAAGGATGAACCGAGGAACTAATAGATCAGTGAGTCTTACATCCATCGTGGGTAAGCTGATGGAGACTATCCTGAAGGAGAGGCTGGTGGCACCTCCTGGAGGCCAAAGGACTACAGGACAGCAGACAGCATGGCTTCGTAAGTGGCAGATCCTGCCAAACCAACCTAGTGGAGTTCTATGACTAGGTAACTAGGCAACTGGACTGGGGTCATGCAGTGGATGTCCTGTACCTGGACTTCAGTAAGGCATTCAACTCGGTGCCACATGGGAGACTGGGAAGTAAGTTAGAAGGCACAGGGGCAGGTGCAGCGCTGGTGAGATGGGTAGAGAATTGGCTTCAGGGAAGGCAACAGAGAGTGGTGGTGGGTGGGGAGCTCTCATCCCCAAGGGTAGTGACGAGCAATGTTCTACAGGGATCGGGGTTGGGACCAGTGTTGTTTGGGATATTCATTGCAGACATATCATTGGGCATAAACAGCAAAACCAATCTGTTTGCTAATGACACCAAGATGGCAGCGGTGGTGGATGATGTAAGGGGATGTCAGGAGTTGCAGGATGATCTGGCATAGCTGGAAACCTGGTCAGACACCTGGCAAGTGAGGTTCAATGCCAAAAAGTGCAAGGTGCTGCATTTTGGGGTGAAAAACCCAAGGAGGAGTTACCAGCTTGTGGGAGTGCAGCTAGGCAAGACAGAGGAGGAGGAGAAGGATCTGGGGTGCTCATTACAGGGTCAATGAACAACTTGGCACAATGTAGGAAGGCAGCTGCAAAGGCCAACAAAATGCTGGTTTGCATTACAAGGGGTATATCCTAGAGGAGTGGGGAGGTGATTCTGCCACTGTATAGATCATTAGTTAGACTGCATCTGGAGTACTGCATGCAGTGCTGGTGCCCGTATGTGAAGAGGGACATTAAGTTGCTGGAGGGGCTGCAGCGCAGGGTGACAAAAATGATCAAGGGGTTGGGGGACTTACCATACGAGAGGAAGCTGAGGGAGTTGAACATGTATTCATTGGAGGAGAGGAGGGACGGGGAGATATGACTGAAACCTTTAAGTACATGAAAGGAATAAACAAGGTAGGTACGGAAGGGCTGTTCAAAGTACGGGAGGGAAGGGACACCCGGGGCCATATTATGAGACTGGAGCAAGGAAGGTTCAGGAGGGAGATGAGGAGACACTTTTTTAAGGAGAGGGTGGTAGCTGGGTGGAATGCGTTACCGGCAAAAGTGGCATCCAGTAGAACAGTCGACTGCTTCAAAAGGGTCTGGGACAGGGCAAGGGGGAAGGTCAGTGGAGCAGAAGGGTGGGAGGAGGGCAGCTGCAGAATAAGGGGTGCTAGCTGCACATTCGAGCAGACTTGATATACCTCTGGGCCTTTATCTGCTGGCAAATTTCGTATGTTCGTAAGAACAGGCTGTTATTGACACTGAGTGGGTTCTGTGACATCTTATGAGCTCAACAGCAAAGTCTCTCAGTGCTAAGAATCGGTCTGTTCCTAACATTTGGGGGTTATTTATTTCGTATAATACAAGGATTACCTCATTTTGCAAAAATGCATTTCTGAAATCAGTACAGATGCTGAGTCACAGAGTAAACAAAGACGTTGCTGCAGAGGTGAGAGAACATCATGGTGAAAGGCAACTGATGTAAACAGCAACATGCACTCATGCTGTAATGAAAGTTTTTGACTGACAGCTTTATGGGGACACTGTTGTTGTTAAGAGTTTTGTCAAATTGATTGACATACTGGGTTTAAAAATGGCATTCATGTTAAGAATTACATGCTTTTTTTTTTATTATTGTGTTTGTCTCCTCCTTTGGCGGAGGTGGCAGACGGCTACGTCCCTCCCTTGGAGGACTCATTCTCTGGTCCTTGCATCCTCCGCCCAGTCCTGCCCCCGGGAGTTCCCCCACAGTGGGACTGGAGCGTGGAATGTCAACCGTCCACCCCTCCTGGAACAGAAATTCAGAATCCGACAGAGGCTGGTGCATGGCGCAGCCAGGCCATCATGGAGCCTGCCAACTCCATTTCCACATTTTCTTCCCTCCCCTTGCCATGGTCACTCGGGCGTGCGTGGAAGCATGTGCATGCAACGAACTGCAGCACCCTCCCTATTCTAGCCACTTCCCATTTGCACTATTCTCGAGCCTCCACTTGGGGCAGCCCTGCAGTGGGAGCGATTGGATCCCTTCCCCCAGTAGAGGAGAGCTGCCTTGCAGCCACTCAATCCTGCTCCTGCCCCGGGTCGCGACAAAGTGCAAGGTGTAGTGTCCAGCGCCTCAACCCTTGGCACCACTGGGCTGCCTCAAAGAATGACATTTTGAAAGCACCAGCAAAATGAGGTACCCATAAGTTAGAACCATCTATTTTCACTCTGGGAGCATCATACACTATTAAAAAATAGGTCTGAAATATCCTGCTCTCTGACTGGCCAAGCACCTTGCCAAGGTGGGCATTTATGTGGCAACGGAGATCAGGAAATAATAAGTCCCTGCCTTTTTACTATAAAAATCCTTCTGGCCATAGAATGTTGCAAAACTCAAAAGCAGCCATTTTTCCCCGCTTAGTGAGGAAGTTATCCAGCAAGCCAGTGAAAGCAACTACCACTAAACAATTCCAGTGTGGCCATCAATGACATGCTACATTTTTTCTTGTAAAAAACTACATCACTGTTTTTATTTTTATTTTTTATCCCTGTACCTGAAAATAGAGTGTTGCTGGCCTCCGATAGCGCTCCTAACGTTCTTTTGCCCATCCCACAAATGACCTGCACTCCACTTAACCGCAGTGCAATCACTCCAGCTCATTACTGCACTCACTTCTACCCAGATATCTGGCCAAATCTCTAACTCTTTCAACCAGAACATCAAATCTTTTTTTCATTATAAAACAAGAAAAGGAAAGGGAGGATCACACAATGAGACTGTGCATACCTCTCCCAAGAAAACTGAAATAACAAACAAACAAAAAATGAAACTCAAACTGGACGGGGAGTGTTGGGGTGGGGGGCAAGATAAGGAACATACAACGTTCAAAAAAACTAGCCTTCAACTAGCAATACCGGGTGGTGGTGGTTGGGGAGGGGGGGACATGCATCTTGTCATTCATGTCAGCTGCTCCCTCTGCCACTCTTCCATCAATTCGATCGCTGGAACCACAATAACACAGGTAGATGATATAATAATAATAACTATTCAAATAAAATGGCAAAACGTATGATCCCTGTCCCCGAGTCCTGACCAGCGACTGTACTTATGCTCTGCTGTCCCTCATGCCACTGTCCACAGTGTTCATCCCTTCACATGGCATGTAAGGGGGGGGGTACCGCACTGTAAATGTGTAAATAAATGGACTGCTTTGGGGGGGCCCACACTGAACTGCTACTTGGGAGCAGGGGGGCAGAACAGCAAGCAACAAAGAGCTATAAAATAATTTAAAAAGTCTCTCAAACACAGCAGTGCCATCTACTGGTAAGTATACCAGCAGAGGGACTACTTTACAAGAAAATACATTTTTTATTTAATTTTTACTCATTTTTAATATATATATTTTTAATTTTGTAATCTATTATTAAAATGTTACCTATAAACCCATTTTCTAAGTGCAATAATACCTTCCAGGGTGGATAGTATTGGGCTATACTGGACCTTCCAAGGGCTTTAAGGCCCTCTGCCTGTGGCGTTGGGTCTCATCACACCCCTGGGCGGTCCAGTATAGCCCAATACCGCCCACCCTGTCGGGTATTATTGCTTATTCAGAACACATGTCACAATTCCTAAATGATGTAAGTCCTGACTGGGACTTAACAAGCCACAGACCGGACCACGAACACTCTGCAAAGGTGGATGCAAACACAAGGGTGGCCAGCCCAAAACAATGAAGTAAATCCAGACCTGTTTGCACTCCAGAAGCTCACGAGTAACCACACGACTCACATAAGGTAAAGTAAAGAATAACAGCTTTATTGCTGATTGCTAAGTGTGTGTAAGGAATGCACCACATACCACCTTGCCCCAGCACCTCAAGTGAAAACTCTTTGTCAGGGGCGTGGTATTTGGAGTCAGGTGCTAAAATTTATACAGTGATGTAATTAATATGTATTGTACCTCAAGAATATCAATTATACAAACTAAATGGTGAAAGGTAAAAAACAAAAAGCAGAATTAAGAATTACCATCCAAAAAATAACAGACATTCACTGTATTAGACTATGGCTTGATACTACAGTAAGATCACTAATAATTTTGATGTACATTACATTGTCCCAAGCCCTAAAATCACTGGCACTTATGGTACTTGTTAGTTGCCACATCACACAGTTGTCTCAAGGCCATGCATGGGGTTTAGAGAAGCAGTGGGTGACACTCACCATGCCCCCACACTGAGCGCTGATGAAGTGCACATGCTCCAAGCACTCTTTTGGTGTTCGTTTCTTTGCTGCAGCCGTGCATCTGGCAGCTCTCCTGCCTGGCCCTCTGTCTGACTACCTCACTTTTGTGAGGCTGCTGCTCAGGTGTTCTAGCACTTGTCTTCCTTTCCTTGCTTGGCCACTTTTCTGGGGTGATCCAGCCTTACAGTGGGCGGATATAGGTTCCCAGCCTGCATGAGTCCAGTGCCCTCCTGTGCTCATGCTCCTTGCTGGTGGCGCTCTTCATTGCTGCTCCTCTCCTTTTGCTTCTTCCTTCCTAGTGTGTTGCTCTCCAGAAACCGCACCTGGCTTTTTGGTTCCTCCTGTCCTCTGCTACTCTCTGCCTCTTGCACTGCCTGTGTTGGTGTTTTTTTCTCCAGTTAAGCCAGTCCTCTTGCATCCTGGACCTACATTCTCTACCTGGCTGCCCCCTTCCCTGGAACTCCTGGCTTGCTACTGCCTGCAATGCTGGGCTCCGTTTACCACTGCGCTTCTGCATTCCTTCCTGCTCTACCCCCGCTCTGCTTGACCTGCTTTCTTGCTCCCGGCTGCTACTACAGGACATTGTATGTGTAACCCCCCTGCAAATGGGGGTTCCCAAAAGTCTTTCAGGAGCTTGCTTGATTGCTCCAAGCCTGAATGGTGTTTGGCGTTTAAGCCATTTATCTGTGAGTGCTTTTAGAGCCTCTGGTACCGTCTCTTTAAGAGCTGTCTGCCTGCAGATAATTACTTGTGTTTCCCTGCTCGAGTCCTCATATGGGCCACTGAGCAAATCACTCCGTTCTGCAGTCACTATATGGGCAGAGAGAGCGCTCTTTCAGAAGATGTAATTGTTTGCTTGTAACCTGTTAAAATGATAATGAAAGTGCAGTTTGTTCTAACCTGCTTTTCTTTGCAATCAGAACTGTGTTTGCCTAGTTCCCCTAGTTCGGTATTCTAGTTTTGAACTGCTGAACTGGACCAATCAGTGTGGGTAAAGGGAGCTCTAAAATGGTGCCTGTGGACAAATCAGAACTTGGACTCGTAATCTGAGCCAGCCACAAGAAGATTGTATGGGCAGTGACTCTGGGAAATGTAGTTTAGACTTCGGGGCCTTTTTGCACCAACAGGGGGAGTCTATTGTGAGTGACAGCCAATCCAGCCAAGAACTGGGAGGAACTCAAAGGAAGTGCCCGGTTTTGTCTACTGGAGTTTCAGTTTAGCTCTGGCAGTGAAGAGGAAAGGAGCCCTGTGCTCCTTCGGTGCGCAGTTTTAGTCGGGAAACGCATGTGAGACCCCAAGTTTCGGTCTGCAGCTTGTGCACGTGCTTGTTCGGACTGAATCCAACCTGTGGAGAGAATCAAGGAGATCTGAAGAGTAGAAACCAGGCTCACCCTGTAGAAGACTGGAGAAATTGCTGAATCGAGCTCGGTCTGTCAGGAACTGAATCTGCTGTGTGTTCTCCCAGGTATTGTGCAGTAATTGCGATCGGGATAGAGAAGCAGCCTGCCTGGTATAGTATTTTCCTTTTCCATATAAATGTGTGTAGTGCTTGTGGGGACTTGTGTTTCAAATCCCCTGTGCAGTGAATTGAGTGCATGAAGCTGGAAGTAAACCCCAGCTTAATCCAGACTACATCCATTTGCTCCAAACTGCATTGGGGTCCAGTCACAAGGACCTTGCCCACATGGTCTCCTGACAATCCAGGACAACCTACCTTCCATTCAGTTTTCAGTATTGGGCTGTGAGTACAAGCAGGGTAGCTCCCTGCCATCGGTTTATCGAATTGCAAGTGTATCATCTAATTGTTTGTTTTTTATTTCTTCACGAACTGAGCCAACCGGCTCCGGATTACAATTTGGGTATTGTGCATGCATTTTCCATCTTCAGGGCCCCAACCAGCTGCACCAAATAGGCTAGCATCTCATTGCCTGGGTACCCAGTAAGAGTGACATTTGGGACATTTGGGATTCTGAAATATGTGCACAGTACTGTGATTATTAATGCGTTTAAACTAATTAACCTGATTTCCCCCTGTCCTTGTTATATCCCCATAAATAAATCAGATCTGTTTGTTTCAACAAAGTTACACTGCCTGAGGTATTCGTTTATGTTAAAGTATTGTACTGTGGTTTTTGCACTGTATCATCTTGTTTTACAGGGAGTCCCCAGAGCCACGCTGACCGAACCAATCCTGGGGGTAAGTGTATATTGCAAGGGTATTGTGATTGATTTGTGTGGGCCACTAGTGGAAAGAAAGTGGGGTTGCAGTGACCCAGAGGGCTGTGACCAAGTCATATCAGACTGTCTTAACCCCAACCTCTGGGTGGAGGCACCCGCCATCGGATCCAGTCCACTCAACCTGTTAGTGGCAAATCAGGCAGGGGTAGTAGTCTTTGGGATAGCGCCATCTAGGGGTTACATATGCCTATGGCTCTCCTCCTACCCTCAGGCTCCTCCCAGCTATGCCTGTTGCCTCAGCCGCTGCTGGGGCTGAGCTTTTGCTCCTGGCATTATTCTGGACCTTGGATCCACTGCTGCTAAACCACACCCACCAGTCTGCCCAGTTAGCTCTCTGGTCCTCTCCTCAGACATCGACTTTAACCCTTTACCAGTCTCTTACTATGACTACCATTCCTACTTCAGCTATTACTTTCAGGCAAATGCCAAGGCAGTTCATGACAAATAGGTACACATCCCAACCACAATTGGGCACACGCCTCTCCATTAGCCACGCATACCCCCCAGTCATTACCCCTAAGGGCTCCGTATGCTTTTACCATCAATGGCATCAAGCTGCAATGACCTGAGCCTCTTAAGGAACTGGGCTTCTTATATCCATGAGCCTTTTCATCAGAGGAGAGTATTAGAGCTGCCACGCCTGAAGCGTCTGTTTCCAATCTTCGTCTTTTTCTTGTGGTCTTTCCTTGTCCACAGTGTTCCTTTGGCAGGAAGCTAAACAGTCATGGCACACCATACACATAAAATAATCTTCTTTTAGGTTGAGAGGTTACTACACGTGGCTTCAAGTTTTCTGCTGTATCCATCTGGAGTGTTTCAACACTTTCTCCTCAGAAGTGGACTTTTATTGTAAAAACCTTACAGGTTTTTAGTCTAGCTTTTTTCATGAGATGTAACTTTTATAATTTCTAGTAAAAAATGTTGGTTGTGCATTGTAACTGCAGTATGAGAATAAGCCTTATAGTGTTGTACCATAGGGATTAATTAGGTGGTAGAACTCAGTTCAGTTTTGACTGTAGCCTGGTTTGAATCCCACCACTTTAGAGCTTTAACATGGAATTTTTTCCTGTTAAAAGGAGTTTGTTCTTTGTATAGCTCACAATTTAGTCTGATAATTGATTATATGCTTTCTTTTTCTTCTTCTCCCTGCCTTTCTACCAGCATAAATGGGTTATCAGAAAGTATTTTAACAGTAATCCTGGTAATTGTCCTGTTTTCAAAGTTTATAAAAAGAATGTAAGGAAGTTTTTTCCAGGGAGACAACAAAAAACTTTGGACCATTTATAACAATGTCTGTAAATTAAATAGGACAGGAATAGGTTTCTGTCGTTGTAAAGGACTGTTTGTCTCATTGAAATAAGTGAGGAAGATGAATGTTTGTGCTTTTCTTGTCTTACACAGTTTTGGTTGTATTATTGAAATTTGCACATGGTTTCAGCATTGCACTAACACTAGCACTTTAGTTGTTATTAAGTGATTAAGTATATTGTTTATTAAGTGATTAAGAAATATTATATTTAAACAGAGTGTTCACTAGGGGGCACTATCTTCGTTAAAGACCAAGATTGGTTGAAACGTTAAAA
This sequence comes from Neoceratodus forsteri, assembly GCA_016271365.2. Taxonomy (NCBI): domain Eukaryota; kingdom Metazoa; phylum Chordata; order Ceratodontiformes; family Ceratodontidae; genus Neoceratodus; species Neoceratodus forsteri. The sequence continues at coordinate 1,312,598,369 of CM057452.1, read as the reverse complement.
GGTTGCTGTTATTCTCCAGGTGGTGTTGCACTGCTGCTGTGGTGGCCAAAATAAATATTTTAAACTTTCTTTAAGCATCTGCTTGCTGACTTTTATTTTGTGTGTATGGTGTGCCATGACTGTTTAGCTTTCAGTTACTAGTACTGTCATTAAGCACCCAGTACCTAGTGCGGTTCCCCAGTTTTTGCAATGTTCCTCTGGCACTCATTTTCAGCCATATACCTCAGTAGGCAAGCCTCCAGTGCCCTTATTGGGGTAGAAATCTTACAAGACAGCAGGAGAAGCTGACTTATTCCGTAGCTCACAGCAGCATGTCCCAGTCTGACCTTCAGGTATGAGGTTTTAACAGTAGAGCATTACTGGAGGGATGGTGACCTGAAGCCTTGGATCCCTTCCCCAGAGGTTTCCTACATAAATGTTTTTTTCTTTCTTCTATACTAAAGGTCATAAAAACAGTTAGGTACTTTTGTATTAGTTTAATTCTGCCAGACAGGTTGGGACTTGGATGGTGTCTGCTCTGTTTCTAACTACTTGTTCAGCGTAATGGCTTTCCCTCTCTCCTTAGCAGAAGATGACATTTTGACTGTTTTATTTTCACTTATGGCTCGGTCTTTTGAGGCTTCTTCCTTGTGGTACCATCAGCCAAGGGACCTGCTATCCTGAGGCACCTCTAGAGGTGGAACTTGTGGTAGTTCCTTTGGGAACACTATGAAAAGCCGCACTGACTCATCACATCCTAGCAATTATCTGAGTAGCCTGTCTTCTACCAATAATCACCATACTTGCAGTACTGAGCTATCTTATCCAATTCAGTTACACAAGCATTACACTATACTATACTGCACAAGCATTCTGCCACACAAGAGGGAAGAGGGAAGAAGGATGAGCCAGAGAACTATAGCCCAGTCAGCTTGACGTCTATAGTGCATACAAACATACAAAACTGCCAGCAGATACAGGCCATATGGTCTATCAAGTCTGCTCAAGTGTGCAGCTAGCTCTCCGTTATTCTGGAGCTGCCCCTCCCGATGACCATCCCTCTCGCTTTGTCCCATCCCCTTTTTAAACTACCCACGGACTTGCAGAACACCACCTCTTCGGGCAGCGCGTTCCACCTAGACACCACCCATTCCGTGAAGAAGTGCCTACTCATTTCCCTCTTGAATCTACCCCCCTTCAATCTCATACCATACCCCCTTGTGTCTCTACCATCCCTCAACTTAAAAATCCCTTCAGTACCAATCCTGTTAATACACTTCATGTATTTAAATGTCTCAATCATATCCCCCCATCCCTCCTCTCCTCCAGGGAGTACATATTTAGCTCTTTGTCTCACCTCATAGGGTTCATCTTACAACCCCTGGATCATTCTTGTTGCTCTGCGCTGGACCCCCTTCAGTAGCCTAACATCTTTCTTCATGTATGTGCGCTAGTATTGCACGCAGTACTCCAGATGTGGTCTCACCAGTGACCTGCACAGAGGCAGGATCACCTCCCCCCTCTTGGAGGCGATTCCTCTAGCGATACACCCCAGCATCTTATTGGCTTTAGTTGCTACTTTTGTGCACTACTGTGAGTGGTTCATTTGCCCTGTTAGAACCACCCCCAGATCCTTTTCATCCTCTGCAGTGGTTATCTGCACCCGTCCCAACTGATAACACCTCCTTGGGTTCCTTGCTCCCAAGTGCATGACTTTGCACTTCTTGGCATTGAACCCTAGCTGCCAAATGTCAGACCAGCAGTCAAGTTTAGCCAGGTCCTCCTGCAGCCCCTGCCACCCTACTGTGTCATCCACCACTGCACCAATCTTGGTGTCATCAGCAAAGAGACTTATCTTGTTCTTAAAGCCATGTGATATGTCGGTAATGAAAATGTCAAACAGCACTGGGCCCAGCACAGATCTCTGCGGTACTCCGCTTGTTTCAGCCCTCAGAGCTGAGAGTTCCCCACCCACCACTACCCTCTGTTTTCTCCTTTGCAGCCAATTCCTGATCCAGTTTACCACCTTTTCCCCTGCTCCCTGGTATCCCACTTTGCTAACCGGCCTTCCATGTGGCACTAAATCAAACGCCTTGCTGAAGTCCAGGTACAGGACATCAACCGCATGGCCCTTGTCGAGTTCCCTAGTCACCCAGTCATAATAGTCAACCAGGTTAGTCTGGCAGGATCTGCCAGAGACAAACTCATGTTACTTCTCGTCCTGGAGACCATTACCGTCTAGAAAGGTTAAGAACCTCTCTTTTAGGATTGTCTCCATTAACTTTCCCACAATGGATGCGAGGCTCACTGGTCTATAGTTGCTCGGTTCATCCTTGGGTTCGCTTTTATGGAGTGGTACCATGTGAGCCATCCTCCAGTCTTGGGGTATGCACCCTGTTTCCAGAGAGGTGCTGAATAAGTCTGCTAATGGCTCTGCCAGGAACTCTGCCAATTCCTTTGGAACCCGGGCATCGACACCGTCTGGTCCTTGCACCTTATCCACCCTTAGTGCCTTTAAACCATCTAGCACCCTGCCCATCATGATTTCACCAATTGTCACCTCCTCCCCCCATGTCTACCCTCCCTACCCCATGAGGCAGTGACCCATCCTTCTCCTTAGTGAATACAGAAGAGAAGTATTCATTTAGCGCTTCTGCCTGCTCTGCTCCCTTCTCTGCCCATCCCCATTCTTCCAGATCCTTACTATTTGATCCTTGCAGCTTCTCCTCTCCCTTATTTACCTAAAGCAGTCTTTTTCTCCGTACTTGATGCCCCCGTGACAGCCTCAGCTCTCTGGAGGCCTTGGCTGCCGTTACTGCTCTGGTCACCATCCCATTGCTGGACTGCCATACTCTGATCCCAAGGGATCTTCCCTTGATAGTGGTGCAGATCATGGAGTTTCTACTGAGGAAGGACCTGGTGGACTTCCTAGGAATGGACTGCAGGACCCCAGACAGCATGGGTTCACAAGTGTGTGTGTGTGTGGGGGGGGTCTTGCCAGATGAATCTGGTCCAGTTTTTCAACTGGGTTACCACAGCAGTACACAAATGGCAGACAACTGATTTAGTGTACCTTGACTTTAGCAAGGCATCTGACTCAGTTCCCCCACAGCTGGTTCCATTCATACCTTATGGGAAGAGCAAAATCTGTCTGGATTAGTGATACAATATCCCCTCCTCTTCCCATCAACACTGGAGTTTCTCAGGTTTCTGTGTTGGGCCCACTGCTATTCTCTGTTTTCGTTAACGACCTTCCCACTGACTGTTCTTCAACTTCCATCCACATGTATGCAGGTGATACTGTCCTGTATACTTCTGGCCCTTCCACCACTGATGTAGTGTCCAGACTTCAGTGTGACTTTGAAAAGGTTCAACTCCGTTTTCACTCAAATCAGTTATTCTTGAATGCTAAGAAGACAGTCTCCATGACCTTCAGTACAAGGCACAGACTCTCTCAGCTCTCATCCCTCCCCTCCTTCCACACACTAGATGGGACCTTGCTTGAGGACAATTCCTCCTTTAGATATTGCGGGGTCTGGCTTGACCAGAACTTCAACTTTTCTGGACACATAGATGCCATCCTCAAAAAGCTGCACCCCAAACTGGGCACCCTATGCAGAAATCATGTTTGCATCCCATTGCTGGCCTGATGTATTCTGATCCAGAAAATGATCCTCCCTATTTTTGACTATGGGGACATAGTCTACAGTGCCACTCCTAAATCTTCCCTAACCAGGCTGGACTCTCTCTTCCATTCCTTCTGCCATTTCACTCTTGACTGTCCTCCCTGCACCCATCACTGCAACCTTTACCAGTCCTTCTTCTTACCCTCCCTTACTGACAGGCATCATGTCCACTGCACAAACCTTCTAGCTAAATTCTGGTTTCACTCTCTTCCCTCATCTCTCTCTCCCCCTTTATTGCCCTCAAACCACCTTCCTTTCACTCCCTCAGAAACATTTACTCCCTAACTTTATCCATCCCACGAAGGTCAACTGCAGCAGCATTCTCCCACTGCTTCCCAAAATTATGGAACTCCCTCTCCCCTCCTATTAGTGTCAGTGGCTCAGCAGGTAGCACACTCACCTCTGAGGCCAGGAGATCAAAAGGCTGTGGGTTCTATCCCCACACCAGGCACTTGGGTTAATATCCCAATACTGACACTGCAGTACAGCATGAGGGGGGTGCTGCACTCCTGAGGTGCCGTCTTTCAGATGAGACGTTAAATATCCCATCTGCCTGTTCTGGTGGTGGTTCAGGTGGATGTGAAAGATCCCATAGAACTTCTCGAAAAAGAGTAAGGGAATTTCCCTGGTGTCCTGGCCAAATTTCCCCCATTCACTCAAAATACCACGAACAGCTTAATCTGGTTCAAGGTCAGCTGGCATTTATCTGTATCCCTCTCCCCAGGTTGTGCCTGAAAATAGGCAAGAATTTGTCTAGTGCATTTACCCGGTCAACAAAAACTAAATAAAGAAAAAGTTGTCACGCTGCCTCCCTTAAGTCTTCTCCTCCATCCTAAAGGACCTTTTCTTCATTGTTTGCACATGTGCTTAGTTTCTGCCCTCTTCAAGATTTGCCTCTCTGCTCGCAACTCCGGTTTAGCACTTATTCAGTGTTACTGGTGTAATAGTTAAACTGTTTAATAGAGCTCCTAGCACTTCTGCATTGTTACAGTGACTGTTATCAATTTTGTTTTCCTGTTTACTGAGTGTACTTCTTCCCATTGTTATACTGTATTTGTAATGTTTATACTGTATTGTCTTTTTGCTGCTTGTAACCTTACTGTGCTCCCCATCTCCTTTCCCACAGGATGCATTTGGAAATGAGCATTCACTGCTCAGCATGCCTTTATTGGTGAAACTTTTAAATAAATAAAATAAACTGGAGGCTGGTCAAAAAGATCAGGGTCCTTGGAGTAGAGGAACGATGGCAAATCGGGCCGAGAACTGGCTGGGGGGACAGAAAACACACAGGGTGGTAGTCAGTAGGGAGCTTTCAGAAGTGAGGGAAGTGACTAGCTGGGTACCTCAGGGAATGGTACTAGGACTGGTCCTCTTTGTGATAGGGAGATCTTGCCACTCTTGAAGACCGACCTTTTCTTCAATCATTTGCAACAGTTCTTCTATTTCTTAGCCTAATCTATCCTTTACAATTTCTAGTCCACAAGGTTGGCCACCTATGGGTGCCCCCTCCCCTTTCTTGACTATGCTATAGTGTCCTCTTTAATTTTCCTTTTCCCTCTCAGGTTCTCGTACAGGAAGGTTGTTGTGGTGACCTCCGAGCTGATGTAAAACAACAGGCTGTGTTCCTCGTTGTTGGATTTAATATGCAATGGCACTATGTCATAAAATACATTGATGTATATACTTTATGTATATGAAACCTGTAAATGTTGAAAATACCATGGCACTAGGTGTTTCTGATAAAGGTAAAAAGGACTAGGTGACTGCATTATAGAAATTAAATTACCGGGGTAGATCTAAGAAAGCCCCCCTGTTGTGTTGTTAAATGCACGTAAATTGCTACCGTGCATTCCTGCTGTAAACTGAGTCAATCTGAACTGCCATGGTGATTTACATATATCCCATGGTGCTTTGCATTATGGAAGCATATGTGATGTTGTGTTTCTTTGAAACTTGGTTTATTGCCAATGCCCTTTGGGGTAACTCTTGTTTCAGTGCTTCTGCACTGAGGTTCTTTGTCTGTAGCTTGTTTTGATTATTTTCTTTTTGAGCCCCAACCATCCAAGTGAACAAGGCAACTACAGGGATGAAGAGTTTTCACTGAAAAGTTTAGATCAGTAGATCAGTGAGTTAGTAGGTGCTGACAAATGTAGAGGAAGGACATACATAATCTGTTGCTACAAACTAATGCATTGAAGAAGGAACATGCCATTGCTAAAGGTTATCTTCTGTATTTTGAATAAACATCACACAGAGATTGTGTGTTGAAACTGAAGTTCAGTGTCTGGTCCATCTGTTTTCCCACATCCCCTGCAAAAACTTGGTTTTAGAAGTGGGATAACTTGCTGGAAGCATCTGGACTGGCCAAAGAAGGACGTTTTTCCGGTGGATATTGCCTAGATATCCCAGGTGGACTGATGCACCAGGAGTTGCTAGAGGAGAACCCGGAGAAGAAAGTCAAATCAAATCAAAAAATTCAAAATCAAATCAAACTTTATTTAACCAGGCACTTACATCATTGAGCAAGCTCATTTTCAAGATGGTCCTGGACACAGAGGACACTTTTGCTTATAATAGACATTTCATAAAATAATAGAGATCAGCACAAGCAGTTACAATATCGGACAGTCAATATCACCAAAACAGTATAGTGGAGTAAAGTCTGTGGAGTTCTGACCAGAACCATGGCTGACAGATGGAGAGAAGCTGCTGCCTGGACTGTACCTGGGAGCTCGGAGGAAGGTCTAGCCTGAAGACGATGAAAAGATGCAAGGGGATGAGGAACTACTGTGGGGTCAAGGCACACCAGAGATGCAAGAAGACACCCTGATGGTGGAAAATCTGATGTGGCTAATACGGTGGACGAGTGGGCAATGGCTGGAGGCAGACCGACTATGCAGAGAGGTGGAACACTGGTGCCAAGTGCTCGAGAAGTCCCTGCCAGAGAGTTTAGATAAAGAATCGGAAGATTTTTTATCGGCTCAGCTGGAGGAGGACCCCCTGACTGAGAAGGCTATTCCTTTGTTGCCTTTGTTCTTGGGATGGGATGCAGTGTCAGTGGCTCAGTAGGTAGCACACTCGCCTCTGAGGCCGGGAGATCAGAGGGCTGTGGGTTCAGTTCCTACATCTGGCACTTGGGTTTATGTTCCAGTACTGACACTGTAGTGCAGCATGAGAGGGGTGCTGCACTTCTGAGGTGCCGTCTTTCGGATGAGACATTAAACCGAGGTCCCATCTGCCTGGATTGGTGGTAGTTCAGGTGGATGTTAAAGATCTCATGGCACTTATCGAAAAGAGTAGGGGAAGTTTATTGGTAAGAAAGTGGGCTTCATTACAAAAAATAACACAACAACACGAACAATCAAAACAAATCAAAAAATCAGTTAACAAAAAAAGGTATCACAATGTTTCCATAACAATATAACTCGAGAAGTAGAAAAAGTAGGAAATCATTCTTTTTACAGAACACAAGCTGCACGAATATTGCAAAGAACTTCAGCAATTGAAATGGTTTTTGTTGTAAGACTAACAAACATCTGGCTTGCCATAAATAATAACGAATGATGGCAAATATTATATACAAACTGTCACTATGATACTTTCTATTAAGTAAATCATTAGTGCAAAACATAACATGTTCATAAGAAAGGAAGATAACAAAGGTTCCACCCAAGTAGTAGATAGAGGGACCAAACTTCCAAAGAAAAGGGACATTCACAAAATAAATGTTGCTGGGTTTCAAAAATATTGAGGCAAGAGGTTCTAGGACAATATCTCAAAGACAGGGCCTTATGCTTATGATTATTGTTAACTCCTAATCTATCGTAGTTACAGAGCCACATCATATCCCATAAATAAGGCGGTAACGTTGATTTTGAAGTTGTTGAGTACCAGGGAGACGTCCAGGGGACAAAAGGAAAAACAATCTCCTCCAGAGCCTCCAACCTCCAAAGTCTCTCATATAACTGGGATCTAGATGAGATACAAAATCCTGAGGAGTGAGACACCAGGTTAAAGCCATCTTAAAACTCTCTTTACCATAAGTAGGGATCAGTTGGGACTTAGAAATAACCCCTTTATAGCGGGCATGCCAATTATCAAGGCAGAGGGAGAACCACGCTAAAAAACAGGGCTTCCAAAAACATTCCCGGTTTCAGTACTTTTCCATAATTATAATCAAAAAGGCTAAAAAACCAACAGGGTGGATCATACCAAGTCCACCTTCCTTAAGTGGCCTATATGTGAAATTCCTCTTGATAGGGTTTAACCTGGATCCCCACAACCCCTTAAAGAAAATCCCATTTAATCTGTTGGATGTAAATAAAGAAATGGGTGGCGGAACACATAACACAGATGTAAAAATCGGTATGATTAAAGTTTTGAAGCACAACCTTTTTTTTTTCCCAATTAAATATCTTTTCCACCCATTAATCACATTTTCTGCTCTTAGTAGGGCAAGATCCCAATTATATAGTTGTGGGTTATCACAACCAAAGAAAATACCTAAATAGGAAAAACAGTAAGAGATACAGAAACCCCAGCATAGGGCCTGTACTAGGAAGGAGGTATGCCCAAGTGGTATACAAGTACTTTTTGTGAAATTTATGTTAGAACCTGAAACAGAAGAAAACGCCTGTAGAACTCGAACAATGGCTCTTGTTTTGTGGAAGAATCCACAGCCAAAATCAAATCATCCGCGTAAGCCAATGTTTTAAGTGGTAAAGAGGAAGGAGTACAGAGCAACCCAACAATCTGTGGGCAAAGAAAAATGGCTCTCAAAAGAGTGTCAATATAGAAAGTATATAACAGGGACTAAGCGGGCACCCTTGACGCACCCCACGGACTAGGGAAATAGGACGGCCTATCCAGCCGTTCACATTAGGACGTATCACAACATCTCTATACAATAGACGGAGCCAGGAAAGGAAGCACACCGGAAACCCAAAAGCTTCCAGAGTTAAAAACAAAAACTCATGGGAGACTGTATCAAACGCTTTTTCTTGGTCCAAACACAGAATCCATCCGGTGATAGCATGACGTTTCCCGAGAGTAAACAATTCTCGTAATAAAATCAGATTATCAGAAAGATGTCTACCTGGGATACCACAAGTTTGAGTCGGACTAATCATGTGTGATGCCAAAGTAATCATTCTGGACAGAAGAATTTTGGCAAGGATCTTATAATCAACATTAAGTAAACTAATAGGTCTCCAATTTTTTAGATCAGAAGGATCCCCTTTTTTCTTAAACAGTAGAATCAACAAAGCATCTTTCATGGAAGTAGCTAAAGTATCATATTGCAACATCTCATTATAAAGAATAGTTAAGACAGGAACAAGATCTGCAGCAAAGGTTTTGTAAAATTGTGGGGTCAGACCATCTGACCCCGGGACAGAATGCGGTTTCAAACTAGTAATAGCAGCTAATACTTCATTTTCAGTTATAACAGAAGAAAGCTTGTCTCGATCAAAGTCCGAAAGTGGAGGTAAAGACAATGATCGAAGAAAGTGATCTGCATTGGCAAGATCAGCTTTAGAACCAAACATGCTGAAAACATAATTTTCAACACATTGAAGCAAATCTTCAGGTTTCTTAAGTAACTCCCCTGACTGAGACAGTAGAGAGGTAATTAGTTTAGTGTCAACTCTATCTTTACAGATCTTGAATGGGTTTAAACAACCTTTAGTAATATGAGTGCCAAAACGCGCCTCCTGACCCAGAGAATCAGCACGATTATACTGAGATAGTCTCATTTGAGTACTGATTGCACTAATCTGAGAACTAAAATCATGAGTAGTGGAGCTAGCTAAAGAAAATAAATGCTGCAACTGATGCCGTAATGACAAATAAGACAAATATTTAGTATTTTGTTGTTTGGCAGCAGTTTTCTGAAAAACTGTTTCCAACTTAGCTTGGAATCCTCCCACCAATCCATCCCAGCATCATAAAATCAACTACAGACAAACGGGCTGTAAACTCTTTACCTAAAGTTTAAGAAAGAAAGGGTCACCAAGTAGGGAATCATTAAGACGCCAGCTAGCTTTCTTGCATCTTGGGGCAGAGGCCCAAGAAAAAGAGGCACATAAGGCAACGTGGTCCGAGAATTCAGTAGCCACAGTCGTACAAGAAAGTAAAATTAAAACCTTAGATAAAAAAAGAAAATCTATCCTGGTATGTAGGGACCCCTTAAAAAAAGTGGACCCACCTGATTTGTGGAAATATCTATAGACATCCACAAGCTTAGCCATGGAAATTACATTATTTAAAGCCACAGAGTCACAAAATAACTTGGAAGTCTGTAGGCCTCGATCTGTTTGATGCAGGCCGCAATTGAAATCTCCGACCCATAAAAGTAATCTGGACGTAAAAAGATATGGCTTAATTTGATGAAAAAGGGAAACCCTCTGAGCCTTGGTTTGAGGTGCATAGGTCCCAATCATCCAAATCTCTCAGATCTGTAAGAAAATCCAATAACAAAGCCCTACCAGGAGAAATATCCACTAGTCTTGTTACTTTGAAATCAGAGCTGGAGAACAGTATCCCAACACCATCACAAGTGTCAGGTCCAATAGACCAAAAAGATGGACCTACAGTCCATGCTTTAGAAGCCTGAGATAGTTCCCCATGAGTCTTCAATCTGGTGTCAACAAGACAAATTATATCACAGTGCAGATCAGAAAGGGTTAAAAAAATCCCGCCCAGCTTTCTCTTCCCTTTAATACTGTTCACATTTAGAGAACATATATTTAGAGAAGACATGAGTCAAGTAATGGATGGAGACTTACCCCTCCGTCGTTGCCTAGTGCGTTTTGCAATGGGGTCCGTATCAGTCCCATCAACCCCGTCAGGGAGGGAAAGAAGGGAGGAGGAATCAGTATCCTCACCCCCGGAGTCCTTATCTGAAAAATCTGTGGCTAAAACCGCAAATTTGTTAGGGGTTTGCCAGCTACGTGTAGGGTACCCTTGTCACGATTAGCAACAGCTAGGCCTTTCCTGGTCCGCTTTGTGAGTAACAGTGGTAAAACTAGGTTGTCACCCCTGACCCATAGGGAGAGGGGGAGGCATATCAGTGTCTTGAATAGTGGGAGTAATAGCGGGGGAAGCTACCATAGAAGTAGAAAGGGGTACAGCAGGAAAAGATGATTGAAAAACTGGAACAGAGGTTACAGGGGGATCATCTCCAACTACCGGAGGGGGGGTGACCTCTGAGGTAGAGGAGGCTAAACCGTGGGCAAGCAACTGTTGAGCAACAGTGATCATGCCATCATGAGAGGGGCAGTCGTCTCTGTTATGAGAAGCCCAGGGGCACCTACCATAAGCATGGCCAGTTCCCTCGCATAAGTTACATTTAAATGAGTTAACACACTTAGCTGCAACATGACCATATTCAAAACAGTGGCTACATTTAAGAGTGTCCATGTGAACTTAAATGAGTACTTGACCCACACTTAAAGCAGGACTTGGGTTGCCCAGCATAAAAATGAAGCCCTTGTCCTTACCCAGAAAAGAAAAAATTAGGCAGATGCTTTGGGCCAGTGTTAGTAGAAAAAGTTTAACACGGATCTTCCAACTGCCATCCCAAATTTGTTCAGAGTCTAGAGTAGGGTAGGCCTGTTCAAAACTTCACAACGTTTATTTAACCAAAAAAGAATATCCTCAATGTGAACTCCCTCATTCTTAAAAACAACAGTAATGGTGCGAATGGCAGGTTTGGTAAGAGGAATGGCCTGAAAGGGGGACCAAAGGGACGTAGACTGAAGTTTGTCATATTGAGCCCAGAACCTATCGAGCCCAGACATTTGTTTAAAACTGACATCAAAGTTGGAATTACCTATATTAATCAGGGCAAATATCTCGGAGGAGAAAAACTTCATTGATCGCTTAAGAAGAGCTTTAGCTATATACACACGATCTGGGGGGAGTTCTAAACCACCTTTATAAAGCAGTCGAACCGCATTCCTCCTAGGTGCAGGCTCACCTTTGGAGGAAAATAAATCACTAAGTTTAAATTTTGAACTTTGAGATACATTAAAGTAGCAAGAGTAGGTCCAGAAAAACAGTTGTAGTTCCTTGTACAGTAGAAGTAGGTACAGAGACAGTAGTTGTAACACTAGTAGTAGTGGAATTAGCAATAGATAAAGGAAGAGTCACACCCCGGGTTTCGTTGGAGCTCATAGCGTTTTTCCCAGCAGATTTCTTAAGCATTGCAATATAGACAGGATCCTGAGAATCAGGGGTCCACGTCCCTCCAATATCCCGTTCCCAGCCAGCATTCTCCAAAGCTGACTCTGGTGACCACACTAAAGCAGTAGTTTGACCAGGTTTAACGTTTTTTGAGAATAATGAACTCCCACGCTTTGACCAGCCGGGTTCCTGTGTGGCCGAGAAAAAAAACACAGAGGATTTCTCAGTGGCTGAATTTGAGGTAATTTTAACATTAGAGTCACTTACGGAGCGAGGAAAAACTCCAGGAAATGCAGAATCTTGTGCGTCCAACGTCGATGCCTGAATGGGGTTGGTAGAAGCAGTCCGAGAAACAGCAGTAGCAGGGAGCTGAAGAGGAATTACCACGGAAGGAACAGAAGCTGAATCCGACGGTAGGACGTCGACTGGGGGCTTGCCAGTGTCGACGTCGCAGGAAGGAGAGCAAGGAATAGGTGTCCGAGGCATTGCCTGCGCAGAAACCAGTAAAGCCGAATCCAAAATCTGCAATTGCCGGACTAATGCCTCGCGTTGTACCTGAAGACTGGGATCAAATGAGGAGTCACCCTGCACGCCAGGTATGACGGAAAGAACTTCTTTAGGCTGCTCAGTAAGAACGGAATCCATTTCCAGAATAGTAGTACTGCTAGTAGCAGCTATAGCAAGACGGTCATCAGGGGCCTCTTGGGAAGGTAGCACAGAGGAGGAGGCCGACTCCCCTGAGCTAACAGCATCCATCTCCTCCAGGGGATCATGCAGACTGGCCATCTTGCAGCCAGCGCAAAGGCTCCACCTACACAGAGTAGGGGAATTTCCCTGGTGTCCTGGCCAAATTTCCCTCATTCACTAAAAATACCACCAACAGCTTAATCTGGTTCAAAGTCAGTTGGCATTCATCTGTAGCCCCCTCCCCCGGGTCATGCCTGAAAATAGGCAGGATTTGTCTAGTGCACTTACCCGGTCAACAAAAACTAAATAAATAAATAAATGTTACCTGTTGGAGGTCGGAGGTGCAAGTATGGAACTTCTATGTGAGACCCCAGGTAAGACTGTGCCTAGTGATATTGTGCTGGGGTTGAAGACTCCAAGCAAGCAAGAAGAAGCCTATGAGGCTGAAGGGACTTTTTCTTGTATTGATACAGCTAAATCTATTAACAGTACTGACTGGGGTATACTGCAGGCTAAAGATGCTAATGTTGCTAAACTGTTACAGTATGTTAAGGACAAGGAGGGTATGCAGATTAATGGTGATGGTTGGGCAAAACAATGTTGGTGGCACAAACTAAAGAAGGGTGTTCTGTACCACATGAGGCCCAACCCCCGTACAAAAGGTGTGGATGCCCAGGTAGTGGTACCTGAGGCGTACAGGCAACAAGTGATGATGCCTGCTCACTTTAGTCCCTGTGGGCATCTGAGCCATGGTGGGGTATTAGCTCAATTAACCCCGTATTATTACTGACCAGGAATGTACAGACAGGTGACAGCCTATCTTAAGACCTGTCTTATGTGCAACCAGATAGAGGTACCTGCTGGGGACAGCAGAGGAACTAATACCTGGGGTGTGGAAAGAGTGTCCCAAAGGGTAGAGGTCATTAAAGAAAAAAAATGGCACCCTTGGAAAAAGGGAGAACTCCCACACAGGTCACAAAGTACCAGATGGTAACAGCTGAAATAAGCACAAATATTTAAAAAGGATTGGAACCTGTGTTGGAGTAACACCAAGAGTGTTTACTCTCAGGTGTCTGTATTGGTAGCAAGTGAAATGAATAAATCAAGAGACATAGTGGGTTAATATAGAGGGGTTGAACCTAGGACTGGGCCCCTGCTTAAAACGGACATGTCTGATGGGGTTGGAGCAGGTAATTACTCACCCCAGAGAAATTCTTTCTATGGGATCCACTTGATATGCCGAAATGCATTGGCCCGACGCTCACACTCACGACCCTGGGCACCCGAAACACGGTTGCCCGATATCGGGATTTTACCCGCGGCAGAGTCGGAATCCTAATGTACAGGGGTGTGGGGGCAGAGCCCCCTACATGAAGGGTGCGGGAGGCAAAGCCCCCCGAAACATCTCCTGCAGGTAAAATCCCAATGTCAGGCAACCATGTTTCGGGCGCTCGGGGTCAGGAGTGTGAGCGTCGGGCCAATGCATTTCGGCATATCGTAGTATATCCCTTTCTATGGTACTGGACATTACAGCCGTCCAGATTTTTGGTCAATAAAATATGACATACTTTCCCTTAAAAGAGATGCAGGGAAGGCACCGTTAGTCTCTGTTGAGAAATGTGTTAATGCCTCAGGGTAAAGAATGATGATATACACTATGTTTATGATGGAATGTTTATCGTTAATAGGGACCCTGAGACAGAGCTTCTGAAGATGAATGGGTGGAAGCTCCATCCCTTCCTGGGACAGGAAGGTGGTAAGCAGTCTGCAACAACTGCTTCCCTCTTAAGGTGGGGGATATGTGACAGGGAGATCCTGTCACTCTTGAGGACCGACCTTTTCTTAAATCTGTTGCAACAGTTCTTCTATTTCTTAGCCTAATCTATCCTTTACAATTTCTAGTCCATAAGATTGGCCACCTATGGGTGCCCCCTCCTCTTTATTGACTATGCTATAGTGTCCCCTTTAATTTTCTTTTCCCTCTCAGGTTCTTGTACAGGGAGGTTATTGTGGTGACCTCCGAGCTGATGTAAAACAACAGGCTGTGTTCCTCGTTGTTGGATTTATTATGCAATTACACTATGTCATAAAATACATTGATGTATATACCTTATCTGTATGAAACCTGTAAATGTTGAAAATACCATGGCACTAGGTGTTTTTGATAAAGGTAAAAAGTACTAGGTAACTGTATTATAGAAATTAAGTTACCGGGGTAGATATCAGAAACCCCCCCCCCCCGTTGTGTTGTTAAATACATGTAAACTACCATGCATTCCTGCTGTAAACTGAGCCAATCTGAAATGTCATGGTGAATTGCATGTATCCCATGATGCTTTGCATTATGGAAGTATGTGTGATGTTGTGTTTCTTTGAAACTTGGCTTATTGCCAATGCCCTTTGGGGGTAACCCTTGTTTCAGTGCTTCTGCTCTGAGGTTCTTTGTCTGTAGTTCGTTTTGTTTTTTGGTTTTTCAGCCCCCACCACCCAAGCTAACAAGGCAGCCACAGGGATGAAGGGTTTTCACTAAAAAGTTTAAATCAGTAGCTCAGTGTTTTAATAGGTGCTGACAAGTGCAGAGGAAGGACATACATAGTCTGTTGCTGCAAACTGTTGTAGTGAAGAAGGAATATGCCATGCTGAAAGTTGTCTCCTGTATTTTGAATAAACATCACACAGAGACTGTGTGTTGGAACTGAAGTTTGGTGTCTGGTCCCATCTGTTATCCCACAACCCCTCCACACTCTTCAATGGTTTCATCTGTGATATAGGTACATATGTTATCATTGGAAAGAACTGCCTGTTTGCAGACGACACAAAGTGCTGTGCAGTGGCTGAGAGGGAGGAAGACAAACGGTAACTAAGGAAGGATCTGGACAGGTTGGAGAGATGGTCTAAAATCTGGCAGCTGAATTTTAACACTAATTAATGTAAAGTAATGCACACTGAGAAGAGAAACCCAAGGGTGCAATAGGAAATGGAAGAGATGGTGCTGGATAGCACTCCAGAAGAAAAGGATTTAAGGAAGATCATATCGGCGACCCTAAAAACATCTGCACTTTGCAACAGAGCAGTCAGCAAAGCAACCAGAAATATGGGATGCATTGGAAGAGGAGTATGCAGTAGAAGGCAGAAAGTGATCCTCCCTCTGTACAGGCCACTGGTGCGACCACACATGGAATACTGTGCAAGGTACTGCAGCCCACATCTGAGGAAAGACTGCAAAAAGGTGAAGGCAGTATAGTGCAGGTCAACCAAGATGCTGCATGGCTCTGGGGATTTGACATACAAGGAAAGACTGCAGGACTTTAACATGTACATGCTGGAAAAAAAGGCAGGAAAGGGGTGAAATGACTGAAATATGCAAGTACCTGCATGTGATAAGACAGTAGATTCCAAGGAACTATTCTGTTAGAGTTCAAACAAAGGAATGGAGAGAATTCACTAAAACTGGAGATTAAAAAATTATGTCCGGAAACACTTCTTCCAGGAAAGGGTGGTGGATAAATGCAATAAGCTACCAGAAGTAGTACAGGGCAAGTCAATCGGCAGCTTCACACAAGGATGAAACAGGCAGGAGGGTTCAGTCAGAAAAGGGGGGGGGGAACAGATTACCACTAGGGCAAGGCACAGTAGTTAAGTAGGGTGGGCAGGCTGGATGTGCCAAGAGCCTTTTTCTGCCATCAATGTTTATGTATCTTTGTATCTATATGAATAAGACTAGATCAATGATCTGATACAAAACAAGGCTGGTTATAACTACAACATCCACATGCATTTCAGCTCGATCAATAAAGGAAGTAGATAAATTGACCAGCAATGGTAACAAATGTTAGCAGAGGTAAACAATAATATGCTTTTTTTCAAATTTCTCCAGTCTGTCTCACCTGGACCACCTGTGGAGCTGCTCCCCATAAGTCTGCCTCACCTGGACCACCTATGGAGCTGCTCCCCCTGTCCGCCCATCTCCCCTAAGTCTGCCTCACCTGGACCACCTGTGGAGCTGCTCCCCCTGTCTGCCCATCTCCCCTAAGTCTACCTCGCCTGGACCATCTGTGGGGCTGCTGCCCCTGTCTGCCTGTCTCCCTTAAGGTATGCACAGGATGCCATAAGAGACCACACTTCTTCCTTTGTCCTCCGTTTTGAATTTGGTGCCTTTTCTGAAAAAAAAAACCTGCTAGCTCCTGCTACTCACTGTTTCTTGGGCTCTTTTAATTTATTTCATTCTGTAAGCCCAGCTGACTTTATTGTGCTAAAATGGCATTATTTTATTTTTAATGAGAACTTGTTTCTCTTCCTGACAATAATTAAGTTCTGTCTGCAGTTCCTCCTGCATCTGCAGTAGTGTCTCACCGTGCCCTGATCTCGGAGCCTGGTTAAGTTTTTTCCTCCCTGATCACTGGAGCACCCCGTTACCTCAGGGACTAATATTAATGGGCTCTGATTTAATGCTGCTCTAATTTCAATGAGCTCTGGTTAATTCTGCACTCTTAATTTTGCACTCCGTGGATTCTGTGTCCTGAGTCGGGAGGCTAAGCTCTCTAGCTTTACTAAGCCATTGCCTGTGCTAAGTTTTTACTGCTTGCTTTTACCCTGCAGCCATTATACGGCTGCTCCCCACCCACCCCACCAATACCTTCCCACCCTTAGCTAGCCTTCGTTATACAGGCAGCGATTAACACGCGATATAGGTGGGGTTTTAGTATTTTTTCTATTTCCCGATTTTCTCATCTGTTTTTTATATCTTTTCCCCACTGGAAGTTGTCAACAACTTTCTGTAAAAGCACCATCACAGTGCTTCCCTCTCAGCCTTAACCATTGCAATCTACTCGCCTCAGACCTCCAACCTGTCTGTTAATCAACAATTGAACACTTATACTAGCTCACTACTGTTTAAAACAACTTCTCCTAACTCATTACCTACTGTAATTTAACCAAGACCTTCATTATAGAGCCATTCCAAAGGGCTGCTCTTCTTTAGCAAATCTTTTATTTTGTCTGAAGTCCATCGCTTTCTACTTTCACACACTGCTACCTTATATGATATGATTTGACAGCTCTTCTGCTGAGTTATTTCTTGCAGAGTGTTTCATAGTGATTATAAATACTATGATTCTATCGATATACAGACTGCCCACTGGGGCGTTTTTTTTTTCACTTGTCTCTACAAGTAATCTCAGCGGTTTTCTCTTGTCTTTTCAAGTAACCCTATGGCTTCCAACACTGCCTATTCCACCTCTCTTTCTGCTTTGCACAAGGTTGTTTACCCTTGTGGTCTTTCAACTATATAGCACCCCAGATCTTTCGATAGTGTTGATATAATTACCCTGGCTATCTTTGGACAAGGACCCTTGCTCAAATCCTCACCTATAAGTTGAGGATGGCCAGATATACCCTATTAGTGCTATCTTTTGGCCTGTTTCTATTATTCTTGAACAGATTCACAATTGATAGCTCTGCTCGTCATCTCTACGTTTGAGCATGGACCTCACTGACTTCACCTACTCTAATATGCTAATCCTACATTATAGGTGCTGTGATCTTACCCCGGCACTCCTCCCAAGATTCTTTATCTACTCAGCTACTGTGTCAGTTGCTAAGTGATGGCATCACCACATTTATCAAGTCCCTCCTTTTGCACCCTGCAAGCTATGGTACCTAATACTACTAGCTCTCATGCTATCAGGCGACACTAAGTTGAACCAGGGCTCTATGCCTAGCCAAGTATCCATGAACTGTGTTGGTTACAACAAAAAGGGATTGCATATTGTCCACCTCAATGTTAGAAGTCTACTCCACAACCATGCAGAACTTGAATCCTGGGTGGCTACCCACCATCCTGATGGTCTCTGTTTATCAGAGGCCTGGTTAAAACACTCAATCCCGATACCTGTTGTCTGCTTCCCAACTACAACCTTCTCAGACGTGATAGACCACCTTCAAAACATGCAGCGGGTGCGGCAGTTTACTACAAAAAAAACACCTTAATTCAGCCGGCCCAGTGGCACTGAGGGTTGAGGCGCTGGAAACCACACCTCGTGCTACGCCGGCGGCCCGAGTTCGGGAATGAGCCCGGGTCATCGGGGGTCAGCAGGGGAGGACTAGGACTGAACGTCAGGAGACAGCTCTCCTAGTCCTGGGGAGGGCTGGGGAATCCACACCGCGCTGCGGAGACCCCTGGGGACGCCCAGAGGTACCGCTTGCGCTGGTGTGACTGGGGTGGAGTGCAGCAGACGCCGATGCACGGCAAGCGCAGACATCATTGCATCGCCTGCGCCCCAATGGGAGAAAAGTAGAAATGGCTTGCGCGACTGCAGCCTGATGGCCGCGCCCTGCATCGCCGGGAGGACTCACGTGGAATCACACTGGGGGGGTCCGGAGCCAGTCTAGCTGGATAGGATATGGGGAGACCCTCCAGTGGATCGGCGACAGCTGTGCCGGATCCCTCATCATGTGAGTGAGCCTGGTGCTCTCCCGGTAGGCAGGGCCAGCGGCTGGATGCCCCCACCGGTAGTCGCCGCAGCAGGTGGATAAATAAGAAAAAAAAAAAAAACACCTTACTCTATCCATGGTAATGACAGCAGTACCACCTCGTGTGAATCATTCCATGCCATCCTCACCCTAGGAGCTAAGAAACTTCACATTATTTGTGCCTATAATCCCCCTAAGTGTGGGCAATCTGGCCTAGTGGAATTACTGGACCACATGTCCTCTACTATTGGGCAAAACAATCTAATTATCCTCGGGGACATGAATATGAATTGGGTAAGCAAACTGCATGATATTCTACAATCCCTAGTGCAGAGTTACAATTGCAACAGATCATAGCTGACCTTACGAGAGTGTCAGTGAATGTTGGATCCAGTACCCTCATTGATTGGATTCTGACAAATCGCATAGACAGGATCGCAGCTGCTGGTACTCTGCCTGACACGATAAGTGACCATTGCCCTGTCTTCTGTGTCTGGAGTACCTCAGCAGTCTCCATGTCTCCTCCACGCTACATATCTTTCAGGAACTACACCAACTTAAATCAGGCACATTTTCTACATGATGTCTCTTGCATTGACTAGTCCCCAGTCTATCGGTCTCATAATACGGAAGATGCTCTAGATTTTTTTCTCAGTGAGTTTGTATCTCTTCAAGAAAAGCATACTTCATTTCTCCCACGGCGTGTATGAGGTAAGCAAACCAGATAGTTACATAAGGACCTCCTCACCTTCCTCAAGGCCAGGGACAAAAACCTGGAAGAAGTTTAGAAACTCTGGCCTACAAGCAGATTTCCACTGCTATAGGGAACAGTGAACAAAGTGCAAAAAACAAATCAGGCATGCAAAAAGCTCATACTGCAAGGGCCTATTGGTAGATGCAGCCAGGGACCCTAGGAAATTTTGGTCACACATAAAAACTTTTCTGAGATCTAAGCAAATCCACTCTGCTAATGATATGATACTGAATGGAGTCCACTGTACCGATTCTTGCACAATTGCAAATTCCATCAACAATCATTTTTCAGACCTCTCCAAGTACACTACCACTTCCCCCCTACAGACGTAATTTCTGCCTCTTCCACGCCGAACGGTGCACCAGAGAGACCATCATTTTACTTTAAAGCTATACCCAAAATGGATGTCCTTAAACTTCTCAATACTATATCTGACAGCATTGTGGGTGGGTCTGACTGCCTAGAACCGAAACTCCTGAAACTGGCTACCCCCTTCACTGCGGGGCCTCTATCTAAAATATTTACCATGTCCCTTAGTGAAGGCATTGTACCTGCTATATGGAAAACAGCCAAAGTCACGCCGGTTTTTAAAAAAGGTGACAAGAAGGATATAGCCAACTACAGACTGATAACAATACTTTCAGTCCTAAACAAAATCCTTGAGAAACTCATTGCAGCACAAGTAACTGAACACCTCTCCAAATATAATCTCCTATCCCCAAATCAACACGGATTCAGAAATGGCCACACTACCCAAACTGCTCTGTTACAACTAACTAATGACGTGCTTCATGCCATGGACCAGAGTCTCCTAAGTGGTGCAGTGTTTATAGATCTAACGAAGGCTTTTGATCTCGTTGATCACCCTCTCCTGCTAGCAAACCTCCTATCCCTGGTCTTCTAGGCAGTCTCTGTAAGTTGGTTTAATAGCTAACTATCCAATAGGACTCAAGTTGTAGAATTCAACTTGGCAACCTCTGACAAAACAGCCATTGATGTTGGTGTACCTCAGGGATCTATTCTAGGTCCTCTTTTCTCGATTTTTATTAATAACAACGCAAAATACCTCCTCCTGTTCATCATTACTGTATGCTGATGACCTTGTCCTTTATATCAGCTCAAATGATGTTCTTGTTCTCAACCATACTCTATCCGTGGCTTTCCTGAATGTGCAATCCTGGATCACCAGTCATAGGCTTGTTCTCAACATTAGCAAAACACAGGCCTTGCTTCTTAGCTCATCTGCCAAACTAAAAAGCAGTCTAGACCTCTTTAGGATCTTCTGTGCTGACGGTACCCCACTGGAGGTGGTAAACTCCTTCAAATACCTGGGGGTTCTACTTGATGAATCTTTTACCTTTGATCACCATATTACCACCACATGTAAGTCTGTCAATATTAAACTAGAGTTAGCCTACAAAATGAGCCATGGTCTCACCCCTTCCGTGAGGTTGGCCATAACCATAGGAGTCCTACTTCCGTCTCTCACATGCGGAGCTGTCATCTACAACAATGCATCTAAAGCTTACAGCCTACGATAATATATGTCAATATGCTTCTGCATCCCCTAGGTTAAAACATCAATGCCTGCTATATGCAGATCTAAACTGGCCCTCTCCAGTGGTCCACCGGCTCCTTTCTCTTGGGGCTCTTCTGGACAGTATACTAAGATCTAACGTGCCTAGCTCCCTCGCCTTTATGCTTGTCTCTCAGTTTACTTCCTACAGCCTCCAATCTGCTGATCTTTCTTTTTTTTTTTTTGACTCTATTTATACACCCCGGAGGACAGGGCATCCTTCCGGGGTACTTACTGGGCTAGGGCTTCTCACTCCCTGCCTGAACCCCCACATCCAGGCTCTCCCTACCCAAATTGCCCAGAATGGACCCCAATACCCCAGCAAACTGGGCTCCGTGCAGCCTACGGGTTGGTGCCAGGGGAGATCCTAGTTAGCTGGGCCGGCTGTGGGATGTGGGCCGTGCCACGGAAGTCCCCATCATCTCCACAGTCCTCTGGAGGGATTTTTTCCTTCCCTGAGCTGCCCCCCGAGCATGACGTGCAATGATGTCATGGTGCATGGCAACCCTGCCGACATCATCACGCCGCCCCACGTTGCAAACTGGTCGTCCTGCAGTACCCCCGATCTCCATCAGGGGCCAATGGGACACCGGGTATCCCTATACCCTCCCCCCGGGAAAGGGAAGCTGTCCGTCAAATGCTCTATCCTTTCCCTTCCCTGCCGACCCCCGACAACCCTAGTTCGCTACCGAACCTGGGTCACCGGCGTGGCATGAGGTGTGGCATCCAGCGCCTCAACCCTCAGCGCCACCGGGCCAGCTTGCTGATCTTTCTTTACTCCACTTTCCCAGACACATAACCCATGAGTATTCCCTACAGTTCCAGGTGCTTTACAAGATGGTGAACACTATCATCTTGCTGTCATAGCTGAGCATTTGTAGCCTAACAAGCTCAGTGGTCATTGCTGAAGGGATGCTGGCAGCTCCAACAGGCCAGTTTTGGCCCCTTTAACCTAAACTGTGAGGGTGACAGTGTCTGAAACAGAATATAAGTGTACTGTAGCTATATCAGTAGATATCCCACCAGATGGTAGTGCTCCATTAGCCAAGTTGACTGCCTAACAGGAAGTGGAGGGTCCTTGTGTAACCCCCTTGTCAACCGGGGTTACTAGAATCCCACTTAGAACTAGCGGCAGGCAGGGAAAGGCAGCTTGTGAGACACCAGTTAAATGGGTTTCACACTGTCTCACTCTGTCCTCAGTCTCAGCTGAGCTGGAGGGATGACATCACTATAGAATTCTCGCAGCAGCATAAGCCACACTGGAATGTTGGTTGCAGGGGTTAGGTTAGAATGTTGGGGAATTCAGGCAGTCTTCAGCCAGACTCAAGAGAAGGAGGAGGTGTGCTGCAGTTGGCAGCCCCTCAGGGCATAGCTCTGTCATAGAGCTACACCAGAAACAAGGTAGTGTGTTCTCACCCTAGAGAAGAACACAGAAGATACCAGCAGACGTGGTAGAGGCCGCTCCCCAAGTTGTTCCAGTGCCCCATCCCCGGAGGGATGGTGGGAAAGAATCCAGCATTGCAGGGGCAATCCTCATGCCTTGCTGGGAATGGGAAAAGCTGCCTGACAAGAGTTTGTTCTGAGTTACCAGAGAATTTTGTGTTGTCCTTTGAGAGAAGCCCCGTGGTACCTGCATACCACGGTGAGTCTGCTCTGTCACAGAGCCCATGTGTTTCACCAAGACAGAGTGTTGTAAAAGTAACTGCTTACTGTGGGGTCAGGAGAAGACTAGCCAAGTACAGTGCTTTTAACTTCGTGTATGACTTGGAAGTATCTGAGACAGCGGGGGTCTAAGTGATGGACATAGCCACTAACAGAACTGTTTGTGTCAGGACACCACCTCAATTCAGAGTAGAATGTTAAATGTGATTTATATTTCGAGATAGCAATCTGCAACCAGAGAGTTCGAAGAAGGGTGTTGATCCGAATGAATGGCCAGGTATGGATTTGGGAACAAGAGGTGGGAGACCCCCTATCTGCAGTAACCAGGTTTACCTCTACGGATTCACTTTCGGCACCTACAGCTTTCTCCCAGGCACTTGGCCAGTGTTTGTAGAAAGTACCCAGATGTGGGATTAAGGATGAGATTTTCCCTTTAGAGCTAGAAAACACTCATGGGTGGTTGAGGGAGCCACCGCCAAACTCCATGCCATATGGAAAAGTGTCCTAGTGCTGGCCGGGATACCATGCCAGGGAATCCAAGAGTAAGAATACCAGTTCGGGCGTGTGAGCCCAGATGTGTTCAGAACCTGAGGGTTGTCGTGTATTGAAGAAGATGTGTTCTGACCTCTGTAGATCTGCATATCCAGTGAGTGTAGCCATGTGGGGGTCCATCTTGCTTTGTTATTCTTGTGTTGAAGTGAATAAAAGCCACACTTTAGAATCCAACTCCTGGTTTGGACATTTTCAGTTATTGCTTCCTGTGTCCGGAATTACTTGGGTGCCCCTGACCAGAAGTACAAACCTAGCCCTGATGCTGAGCAAATGTTTTCTCCCCGAACCTAGGCTAGCCAGGTAGTGAGTTACAAAAAGGAGGCACTACACACCATGGTTACACTTGAATGACTCTCAAGGGCAGTTCTGCACAGCTTATTGTACAAGACCTCCAACCTATGCAAACTGGTTTTAGGAGCCATGTGCTATATATGACAACTCCATAATAATGAAGAAAGGGAAGCAGGCTGGTGAAGCCAACAATGCAGGTTCGGGAATGAGCCTGGATCATCGGAGAGCTGGCTGGGGGGGGGGAGGACAGAGCATCCCACAGCATGCACTCTTCCTTCAATGAGGGAGGGGGATCCCTGCTGCTGTGCAACCATCACCTGGGGCCTCTGTGATGCAGATGGCAGTGCAGTCAGGGGATTCAAGGCAGCCGACTAGCTGGACAGATGTGCACACCTTGCATGTCTCCATAAGCCAGTGTCCCATGGGGGAGACTGCCAGAAAAATGCAGCCAAACTCTATAAGATTATAGAACTTGAAACAAATATGTACCGGGCAAAATTACATACAATAGGAAGGGTAAAATACCACTGTGAGTAACTCCAAATATATTACAATTATTAGCAAAAAAAGAAGGACATACAGACTACTTAAAAGAGACAATAGTAAATACAATAAATTCAAATGTAACCCCCCTGCAAATGGGGGTTCCCAAAAGACTTCCAGGACCTTGCTTGAATGCTCCAAGCCTGAATGGTGTTTGGCGTTTAAGCCATTTATCAGTGAGTGTTTTTAGAGCCTCTGGTACTGTCTCTTTAAGAGCTGTCTGCTTGCAGACATAATTAGTTTGTATGGGGGGACTGTGTGCTTCTCTGTTTGAGTACCACTCAAGCTGCTGCCAATTCCTCCATTTTTGCAGTCACTAGGAGTGCAAGGGAACCTATCTGAAAGATGTAACTGTTTGCCAGAAATCATTTACAGTAATAATGAAATTACAGTTTGTCTAACCTGCTTTCTTTGCAGTCAGAACTGTGTCTGCCTAGTTCCTCATTCTGGTTTTGAACTGCTGAACTGGACCAATCAGTGTGGGGTAAGCTAGCTCTAAAATGGTGCCTTGGACGAATCAGAACTTGGACTCATAATCTGAGCCAGCCACAAGAGGATTGTATGGGCAGTGACTCTGGGAGATGTAGTTTAGACTTCAAGCCTTTTGGACCAACAGCAGCAGTCTATTGTGAGTGACAGCCAATCCAGTCAAGAACTGGGAGGAACTCAAAGGAAGTGCCGGTTTTGTCTGTTGGAGTTTCAGTTTAGATCTGGCAGTGAAGGAAAAGAAACCCTGTGCTCCTTCAGTGCACAGTGTTCAGTCAAAAAACGTGTAAGGCCCAGAGTTCCGGTCTGCAGCTTGTGTAACTGCTTGTTAGACTGAACTCCCTAGAAAAGAATCAAAGGATCTCTGAAGAGTAGAAACCAGGCTCACCCTGTAGAAGACTGGAGAAATTGTTGAATTGCACCGGTCTGTCAGGAACTGAATCTGCTGTGTGTTCTCCCGGTATTGTGCAGTAATTACATCGATAGAGAAGCAGCCTGCCTGAGATGCAGTACTTTTTTTTTACCATATAAATGTGTGAAGAGTCTCGGGAGCTCCAAGAGTAGCCCTGCTGACGTTGAAGGACCCTATCTTGTTTGGAGGTCGTGAGTACTAATTCAGGTCGTCCTGTTGAATTGCCACATTAAATCCAAATGGAATCACTGTACTGCTGACTGTTTAAACTAATTTTTCTTTTCACTGTGTGAAAGGGCCCCTACCAGCTGCCACGGTTTGGACTAGCCACTAGGGCTTGGGTACCCCAGGGACAGTAACTGGTAGGTATAGGCCCTATGCACAGAGCCATAGGTAGATAGTAAAGTGATAAGCTAATTAACCTGATTTCCCCCTGTCCTTGTTATATCCCCCTAAATAAATCAGAGCTGCTTGTTTCAGCAAAGTTATACTTCCTGAGGTATTTGTCTATGTTAAAGTACTGTACTGTGATTGTTGCACTGTATCTTATTTCACAGGAGGTCCCAGTGCCGGAACTAGTCCTGGGGGTAAGTGTATACTGTGAAGGTAATTCTGATAAATTGTGTGGGCCACTAGTGGGAAGAAAGGGGGGTTGCAGTGTCCCAGAGGGCTGTGACCAAGTAAGTTTAACTATTGCAAACCCTGACCTCTGGGTGGAGGCACCCGCCATTGGATCCAGGCCCCTCAACCTGTTAGTGGCAAATCAGGCAGGGGTAGTAGCCCCTGGGATAGCGCCATCTAGGGGTTACACAAATACAAGTCAATTCTAAAAAAATGCAAACAAAAACTAAGAACAGAAAAGAAACAAGTTAGAATTTAGACTTGCCTATAGGAAAGATGGGGGGAAAAGCTTTTATTCCTACATAAATAATAAAAAAACAATCTACAAAAACGATTAGCCCTTTGACTGTAAACTCGCACAAAATAACAGCACCTCAAGACATAGCAGAGGAATTTAATAAATATTTTTGTACGGTATTCAACCCTACAAAACGTAATGATACTACTACAATAAATCAATCTGAGGATTTATCAAAATTTATTAAAAAAAAGAGATCCTTAACAGATTAGATAAAATTAATGTTAATAAATCTCCAGGCCCTGATAAGTTGTACCCAAGACTTTTAAAAGAAATCAAAGACTGGTTAGCGGAAACACTGTATCAAATTTTCAACATGTCATTATTCTTAAAAATAATACCTAATGACTGGAAAACAGCTGTTGTTACCCCTATTTTTAAAAAAATGCTGCCAGGATGAAACATCAGATTACAGACCAATCAGCCTTACAAGTGTACTCGGTGAGATCTTTGAATCATTTCTCAAAGTTAAACTCGAGGAGGGCATGAAACCTAAGAACTAAATAGACCACTCCCAACACGGTTTTAAAAATCAGAGGTCATGTTTAACAAGTAACCTGGTATTTTATGAGAAAGTTAGTAAAACCTTTGGGGATAAGATTCCAGTGGATGTCATCTATCTGGACTTCTGTAAAGCATTCGGTAAGGTGCCTCATGAAACATTAACAACCAAAATGCGAAAATTGGGACCAAATAGTATAATTACAAATTCAGTAGAAGAATGGTTAAACAACCGAACACAAAAAGTATGTGTTGGGGACACGTCCAAATCTAGTTCAGTTACCAGAGGTGTGCCACAA
Organism: Neoceratodus forsteri; assembly: GCA_016271365.2. Taxonomy (NCBI): domain Eukaryota; kingdom Metazoa; phylum Chordata; order Ceratodontiformes; family Ceratodontidae; genus Neoceratodus; species Neoceratodus forsteri. The sequence goes on along the minus strand of CM057452.1, from coordinate 1,312,571,367 downwards.
GGATCAGTTTTAGGTCCAATACTGTTTTCCATCTTTATATCAGACCTGACCAAAAATATTAATAGTTTTGCCATTAAATTCGCAGACTGCACGAAACTAGCAGCCCAAGTAAAAGCTGAGGAAGACATACTAAACCTCAAGAATGATAAAAAAAAACTTGAGGAATAGGCACTACAAAACTACATGATTTACAATAACAGTAAACGTGTTATAAATGCACCTAGGAGTTACAAATAAACACAACCAGTACACTCTGAATGGGTAAACCTAAAACCACTACCAGAGGAAAAAAAACTTGGGAATTATCATAAGATCTGACTTATCATCTCAAAGCCACTGTAACCATGTTATTAACAGGGTTAGCAGACTAATAGGCAACATAAAGAGATCATTCACCTCCAGAGATCAGTGATGCATCTTGCCCCTCTACAAGGCCTCACATGGACTACTGCTCACCTTTGTGGAGTCCATACCTCAGGAGGGACATAAATAGGTTGGAGGGGGTGCAGCGGAGAGTAACCAAGATGAAAAATAACATGCATAATAAGAACTACGATGTAAGACTTGAGGAACTGAATTTATACTCTTTGGAGCAGTGGAGAATAAGGGGTGACCTCTTACTAATGCACAAACTGTCAGAAGATCCTGATCTTGTGACTGAATTAGGCATGTCTTACAGCCAACGGGACTGCAATCTAAGAAGTCATAAATACCAACTGGCATTAACCTACCTCAAAACAGACAACAGATGTTTTTTTCTTTACTCAAAGAATAACCCCACTTTGGAACTCGCTCCCTACATCAGTAGTTGTCTCCACCAGCCTGGAGAATTTTAAACACAACTTAGACAATTATCTACTGAACTGAGGGTGAATTACCAGCTTGCTGGAGATATACTCATATGGGCCAAGGCCTTCTGTATATCTATCAGTTCTTAGTATGAATCCTAGTATATGATGGCTCCAAGCAGCCTGCAGACTCAGCACCCCGCTAACTTAGACTCAAGCTGGGAGCACCACAGAAGCTGATCCCAGAGAACTGGTCCATCATAATGACCAGCACCATAGGGAAAAGATAACAAGGGGTCACCCTTCAGGCAAAAGATGAGCGCTAGAAGATGGTGGGGTGACAAGAGTGGGGCAGCCCGGAGCTCAGAGAAGGACTGTAACTGGCAGGGGAAGAATAACAGAAAGTGAAAAAAAAATAAGGGGAAGCAGGAACTGCACTGTTGTATGCTTTCTCGGCTACGGTTCTAACCTTGGGCCAACCATGGCAATAATTTACTGGGCAAGCCTGTGATAGGTAAGCTGTGCCTCCACCTGCATCCCCCAAGGACCTGAAGGACTGAACCTGCACAAACACAAGGTTTTCCTGGGTGTAGACTGTGAAGTGCAAATCCAGGCTGCAGACCTGCAAAGGTAATACAGGTATTGGTAGACAAGTAGGTACAGTAGGTAGGCACTATATTCTTCTGAAGTGCCCTTCTAGGATACGGGGCGCTCTACAGAAAACACACTGAAATAGCAGAAGACATTTCATATAGTAATTAATACATAGATAACAATATTAAGATAGTAATGAAATAACTCACATTTTCAATAAAGAGAACACCTCATAAAAATGAATTCAAAGTGGATGCTACAACAGAAGAATTAGATCGAAAGTTATCTAGAGAAAGCCTAGGTGATGATGCCCCACAGCATCTTCTTAAAAATGCCAAATGGAGATATGCAGATCTCAAATAGTAAAACGTTCCACCATTTGTAACCTGCCACTACAAAATATGCAGTCTCCTGCTGCATGGCTCTCAGCAGTTTCAGCCCCACACGGGTCTAGGACTCCAAAAAAACATAAAAATTAAATGTGTCTGAACCGAAATCCTGTCTGTTTCATTGCCACCCTTTGGTACTTCCTGCTGCAGTGGTGATGCAAGATACTGACAAGCTTTGCATCTCAATGGCTACCAATGCATCCAGGACACTGAGCTCTTTGTCCCAGATGCCTCTGGTGCTGTTCCCTGCCACACAGGAGACTTGAGTATAGGCCCAAATTCGGGACTCTCACATCGGGCCATGCACATCAGAAAGATACATTTGATCTCAGGGGAGGGCACCAACAACCCAGCACTGGTCAACACCTTGTTGGTCAACCTAGCATCGATAACTGTTGTCAGCTACTGAGGCAGACACCTGGCATGCCCGCCCACCCAGAGGACACTGTGGCCATGCCAGTCACCAAAAGAGAGAGTGGGGACAATAGAAGAAATGTGCCTGTCAAATGGAGAGGCTAAGTGAAAGTCCCTGACAAATGACCCGAGAACTGAGATCATAGAAACATGTAGTGCTGTTAAAGATGGTCCTCCATATTGTCTGCAGATCCTGCTGCACCACAGAGACAATACTCAGTGTAAGTATGGACACACACCCAAGCTTGTCAGCAGGAAATGCAACCTCCATTCATGCTATGCAGCACTCAGTGCCATGCGCTCTCAGAAATCTTTTTATTCTTCCTTTAAAAGCCTAAGCAGTGCTAGCTCCTATAACCTTACCACATGGCAGCACCACCCTCTGTGTGAAATAACGCTTCCTAATGTTTCACTTATTCTGGCCCTCCCCCTCCCTGTTTAAGTGTACTAGTTCTGCTCGTTCACACATAAACATTCGAACATCTCTCGATACTTGAGCCTGTGATCTCTTATTTCGGTATTTGGAGCACTGTGATCATGTCCCCTCTTAGACTTCTGTTCTCTAGGCTGAATAACTTGGGTATGACCCATATCTCCTCACAGCACTTCATCCCTGAGCCATTACAACTTAGTGGCTCTCCGCTGTACTTTCTTGATTTCTTCAATATCCTATTGGTACTGTGGTGATCAGAACTTCTTTCTATTCTTTCAAAGGATGATAGTTTTAGATATTTGGGTATGCAGCTTAATCCAACTTTGTGTTTCGGGGGTCATTTGGAAGTTATGGGTAAACAAATTCACCAAAAATTGGGTTTTCTCTATAAGAATATGAATTCATTGACAGACAAAGTGAGACTGTTAATTGCAAAACAGGTTTTGTTACCAATGTTAGATTACGGATCTTTATTGTTTATAAATCAGGGTAGTAGCTTTACGTTAAGGTACAGAGTAATACTGAACAGTATTTGTAGGCTTGGCTTAAGAGTTCCATTACAAACTCATCACTGCTTTCTGTATAACTCCATGAACATTCTTTCTCCAGACCTGAAAACAGAACATGATGCAGTAGTTTTGGCATACACTATTTGGAAAAACAAATCACCCAGCTGTTTATTTGAGAAAGTCATACCTTTAAATGGGTTACATTCCACAAGATTTAGTGAGTCAGTCCTATTTTATTCTCGTTCTTCAAAATTGTCTATGGCCAAGAGTTTATTTACTTGTCAAGCACCTATGCTGCTAAATAAGCTTTCAAGTCAAATTAATTCAGCAAAAAGCATTAGGCACTTTAAATATATGCTTGCACATTTTTATGATTCCTTGAATCATTGTTGCTGTGTACTGAATTGAGATGTACCTGGTAATTGTATGTACTTGTCTTGTAGTATTTAAATATGTTTTGTAATATTTTTGTATTGTTAATTGTCAGGCATGACTGAAAAACAGCTGTGCCCAGTCATTTTTCCTGGTTAAAAATAAAACAAACAAACAAACTGGACCCAGTACTCCAGGTGTGGTCTAACCAGGGCCTTGAACAGTGGGAGGATCTTCTCCCCTGACCTACTCCTTACCCACTTCCTAAGGCATCTCAGCAACATGTTTGCTCCGTAGACTGTGACAGTACACTGCTTGCCTGGCTTCAGCTCAGTGTCCATAATTACTCCTTAATCATTTTCCTCAGGTTTGCTGTCCACTTTTGCACCACACAGGGTATAAGTGTGACCCAGATTCCTTGCCCCTAAGTGTAGTGCCTTGTGTTCCCCCCACATTAATCTAAGCCTCCATTTCTCTGTCCATGCCCCTCATGAAAAGAGGGCAGTGTAATGGCTGCACACTCTTCTGTGAAGGAAATCCTTCCTGTACTGCGGAGGACACCTTCTAGGATGCAGACATAGTGAACTGAAGAAAAGCAACAGAATGCTTTGAGGTGTGAATTTTCTTTTAGTTTTACTTCCACCTTATAGAACTATGAAGCTGATGTTTTGTGACCTCAGACCACTTCATCTGGGCTTTGTGGTGGCATTGAGATCAAACAATAACATAGCACTTAGCGGGGTCAGAGTACATTCACCTCACTAAGGCGTTTGATACTGTTAATCACTCCCTCCTACTAAATTCCCTTATTGATATTGGTTTATTGATGGATGCAGTAGCTTGGTTTAAAAGCTATCTAGCCAGAAGGTCCCAGCAGGTCAAAATAGGTGTCACCCTCTCAGACAGCCGGTCAGTTCTCTCCGGTGTTCCCCAAGGCTCCATACTGGGGCCGCTGCTTTTCAGACTCTTTCTAAACTCATGCCCACTTGTCTGCGCCAATCTTCGTGGATCTCCCTAAAGATTTGACTGGGTTGACCACTCACTCCTATGCTCCAATCTCTGTGCCATGGGCATCTCCCCCACCACCCCGCCCATGCCTGGTTCACTAACTACCTCGCTGGGAGACAGCAATATACTTGCTTTAACAAGGCCCTCTCTGACCTATCCCCAGTGTCCTGCAGGGTGCCCCAGGGCTCAGTTCTCGGACCCACTCTGTCTTCCCTCTTTGTAAATGAGCTGCCCTTGGCCTCAGCCCACGGGAACTCCACCCTGTATGCGGATGGCCTCGTCATCCTGGCTAGTTCACGGGACATCAAGACCATCAACTCCCAGCTAAACTCTGACTTCAACCAAATTCAGACCTGGCTTGAGGACCATAAACTAACCATTAACCTTAAAAAGACTCAGACCATGCTCTTTGGCTCCTCGGCCAAGACTAAGGCCTGCTCTGCTCCTCTAAAAATCTCAGAAGCTGATGGTTCCCTCTTGCTTGTCGCGGATGTGGTAAAGTACCTGGGGTTTACCCTTGACCCACAACTGGACCTCACATTGCACATTTGCAATACCTGCAAGGCAATAAACAGCAAGCTGGGCCCGGCATACAGAGCTAAAAGTATGTCTCACCTCAGCAGCACGGCTTACCCTAGACAGGGGGGTCCTCCTACCCACACTCTGCTACGGCCTGGTATCCTTTGCCCATGTTCCAAAATCCTGTCTCTCAAAATGGGACACAGCGTACAACAATGTATGCCACTTCGCACTCTCTGCTCCTCGCCTCACGCACCGTTGTGATCTATACTTCCGGCTGCAGTGGCTTCCTTCGGAGTATCACCGCACCTTCATCCTTGGCATCTTCATCGACAACATTGTCAGAACTGCCATCCCTCCGGCACTCGCCATAGCCCTCAAATCTGCAAATCCCTCCTACCACCTATGATCCAGTGACTCACAGGTTCTCCTAGTTCCTAAAACTCGCACCCAAATGGGTGATCAGGCCTTCGCTGCCTACGCACCCAGGCTGTGGAACTCCCTTCCTGCCAGCACCTGCCCCCCCCCCCCCATCGCTGCTTTAAAGCCTCCCTATGGGGCTTCTAAAATCAGTCTCCACCTGTCTCTGCATCTGAGCCACTGTAACCCAGTCTCGACTGCCGGGCGACGAGTCCCCGGCTACTGCAAGCATTTTGTCCTTTGGTTAGCTCGTCGCCATCTGATGTACCATATATACTATGACCCTTCCCTGCTCAACCTGTCCCTACAAGGTATACCTGTAAAACTATATTTTTATGTTTCACCTGCTCTCTCCCTCAAAATCTATGATACCACTTGTGCTACTTACTACTCACACCCGCCCGAGGGCTTGGCAGACCCTACTTGTGGACATCTGTTTGACCACGCCTGCACTACGCTGTTTATCTACCTCTTGATGTTATCTATTGTGCCTGATGCTCTTGTATGTACCTTGTCTCACCTGATGTTGAAGTACTGTATCTTGCTAGTCTTCTGGACTGACTGTAGATATCTGTCGCCTCTGCCTGTATTAAGCTGCTAACTACCTCTAGTTGTATATTATGTGACTGATGCTATTGTATGTACCCTGTATTTGCCTGACCTTCATGTATGTACCATTGTAATCCTCCCAGGTCGCACCTGAAAATAGGCACTTGGCTGTCTAGTGTGCTTACCTGGTTAACAAAAGCAAATAAATAAATAAATAAATAATCTCCTACTATATGCAGATGATGCCATTGTATTCTCCAGCCACTCAGATCCACTCCTATTAGCCGATAGCCTGCAACGTGATTTCACAACTGTGGAGACCTGGTTCTTCAAGCACAAGTTAGTTATGAATTACAAAAAAACAAAATCTATGATTTTTGCCAGCCCTCATAATAAACAAAATATCTACACCACTAATCATACGAATAACCTTGATGTCTCTATAGAGCAGGTCTGTACATTTAAGTACCTTGGATTGGAATAACCCTTGACAGTATCTTATCTTTTTGTGAGCATATCAGTGATGCCTCCAAGATGGTTAACTCAAGACTAGGGATCCTTTACGGGCATAGACAGAGCATGACCCCTGATGCCCTTCGACTTGCTGTTACTAGCTCTGTGCTCTCCATAATAGATTATGGCCTAGTCATTTATGGCTCAGCCTCTGAGACATCCCTTAAAAGCACATGCATGGCCCTCAACAATTCCTGCCATCCTGTCTCAGGTGCACCCAGATGCATGCATACATGCGACATCTACACCCTTACCAAATGGTTGAACCTCAGTGGCAGGACTACTTATCATACCTGTCTGCTCGCGAAGACCACCCGATCCTCTCGACAGTTCATCATGCATGCTCCCAATCGGTGCAGCACCAGGAGTACCTCCAGACATGCTTGCCTGACCCCTTTCTGTCAGACCATGCAAGCCCAATGGTCCTTCATGTTTCGTGCTCCTAACTGGTTAAACAAACTCCCCGTCGATATCCTAGAAGAACCTAAAGTGGGCCCATTCAAACAGAAACTTAAACAAACACCTCACTGCTATTAGCAGCTGTGACTGCCACACTTAGGCGCTTTTCGGCCTCACACGTTGCCTTCTCCCTGCACCCACACCATCCAGACCTCCCCCCTGTCTACTGTCCCACCCATTCTCCCCCTCTTCATTTTCCTGTTCCTGCGACTTGTCCCTCCTCTCCCTTTCCCTCCCTGACTCTCCTTCCCTTCTCCCTTTCTGAGCTCCCTCCTCTCCTTGCACTTCCACTCCAAACACTGCTCACAGATCCCTGCCTGCCCTTTCTCCCCTACCCCCACTGTCCTACTCCCACCCGTCTCCCCTCCCATCACCCACTACATTCCCTCCCACCCCTCTGTCCTCCCTCTCATCTCCCAACTCTCCGCTTGACAATGTCAAATCCTGACAGCTTCCTTCCCTTTTCTCTCCCCTCTGCACTCTTTCAGGACCGAGCCACAAGGAAATCACACTGCTGCGCGGTCAGTGAGCTCCATCGGCCGCCCTCTCTCTCTCACGGCCACCGAATTTCTCAGCACACAGGACCAAGCCTCAGGAAGCACAGCGCTGCAAGCGTCACAAGCGCAGAGTGAGCTCCATCGCCGCCATTCTCCTCTCTATGGCCGCCAAAATTTCGCTGCACAGGTACGGGCTCTCGAGATTAGAAGTCCTCAAACAGATTGGTCCCTGCTGCCTCTGCCTCCTCTGCCATTGGCTACATTGTTTGCTCCTGGCCCGCTATTGGCTGTGGCAGTTTTGGACTGTGCACGGCTGTTTCAAAATTCCCCAGCAGTTCTCTCTGCTACGTTAGCTGTGTAATTTGTCTCACACTGCCCACCCTGACCCCGGCCTCTATTAAATACGCCTTCGCCCTCCAATTATCTCCTTAACAACTACTGGTTACAATCCTTCCTCTCAGGACTGACTGATGCAGGCTTCTGATGAGCAGGACCTCTCTCTCTCTCTCTCTCTCTGCTCTTTTGAGACATACTGCCCCTTTGTCCTACTGTTAGTGCCTAGGCAATACCAAAGTCTTTCACTGCTGTCTGATTTGTGGCACATACTTAACACATTTCTCTACTCTGTCTTTCCCCCTGTGCCCTTACTCTTCCCTCCTCCCCCTCCTTGTCCCCTGATTTCTTTTATTCCCACTCTAAAGCTTACACCCTTATCTTTGCTGTAACTCTCCCCTAGCCCAAGCTGTAATCACTTTCACAATTTTGCCTTTCTGGCCCAAACCGCAAGTAGCTCCTATGAGCCATAATAATTAAGGTCTGCTCAAAAGGTCTAGCACACTCTACCCTGACCTCTTTATTGTGGCTGCAACTACTAGGCTGTAATCTTAAGTAGGGCCTTTTTCTGCTTATCCTCAACACAGGTTCCTACATGGCACAGAAATTACCGTATATCATGGGTCACCTAAAGCACATAGTTACCACTGCTGTAGTTCTATCACTGCTTTACATAGCATCGTCTGGTGACTACAATGCTAACGTGGCCCACTCTACCATCATTCAATCTCTAGATGACTTCTGTTTCTCTAACCTCCTTCTCCTCCATGACTCACCTCAGGATTTGACCCCACTCCTGATTAATAGGGGTGTCATCTACCTAACTATATATAATCCAAAAAAATGCTTCCTCCGCCACCTAATTCTCTCCCTTTTTACCCAGCAGAAGCTATGGTACCACCTGCTCTTGGCTATTCTGCTATCCGGTGATACTGAGACAAATCCTGGCCCTGCAGTTCATCTCTCCCACTCAGATGTGCTACTAAGGACCACCAAAAGTCTCCTTATAGCCCATCACATCAGAAGCCCTGAGCACAACTTTGCTGAACTTGAAGCTTGGATCTCCCTTTACAAGCCAGACATACTGTGCCTGTCCGAAACATGGCTAAAATCCTCTACATCTGACTCTCGTAGTTCGATACCATCCTATAGCCTCCTATGGAAGGACAGACCATCCTCCAAAGGGGGGGGGTGGTATAGCCATCTACTTCAAAAATCACCTTCGTCTCACTGCCCTAAACACTGATCCTCTGACACACTGTGAGTCGCTACATGCACTCCTCACTCTTGGGGATAAAAAAACTTCATATCATATGTGCCTACAACCCTCCAAACAATGGCCTCACTGGCCTGGATCAGGTATTAAACCTGACTCTCTACTCTCTGGCAAAAATTAAACGATCATCCTAGGTGACATCAACTTAAACTTGCTAGGGAAATACCAGACCACCTTGCTCACCAAAATCCAGAGCCATAACCTCCATCAACTTATTACTGAACTCACTAGGTTTGCTCTCGCTCTAACTCTAGCACCCTTATAGACTGGATGTTAGTTAACCGTCCCAGCACATCCAGTCTGCCGGCACACTTGCAGATGCCATCTCGGACCACTCTCCTATTTTCTGCATCTCGGGATCGGCCTCCCCCCTTCCTGTATAAACGCACCTCATCACCTTTCAAAACTATGCCACCCTGGATCAGCACAATTTTCTTCAAGATGTGGCCAACATTGATTGGTCTGATCTCTACAATGCTCAAGATGTCCAGTCCGCACTGGCAATTTTCATCACTAACTTCTCAGCACTGCAGGATCATCACTCCCCTCTTATAACCACCGTGTCAAGGGAAAACACACTAGATGGCTCAAAAAGGATCTACTAACCAATATAAAAGAGAGCTGAAGCTGTTTCAAGTCCTCTGGACTTCCAGAGGACTATAACACCTATATGATGTTAAGGAATGCCTGCAAAAAGGCTATAAGATCTGCGAAACGCTCTTACTGTAAAAACCTTCTAACCAATGCCTCGGATGACCCCAAAAAGTTCTGGTCCCATATCAAAACCTTCCTGGGAACCACTCAAGTCATCTACCCCTAATGATATGATCCTTAATGGAACTCACTGCAACAATCCTCAGACCACTGAGAACTTCCTTAATAATCAGTTCTCAGACCTAACTAAATTCATATCCTCCTTCCCCACCTCACAACAAGTGTCTACAGCTTCTTCGAGCAGGGCACCTGTAGCCCCCCCTTTCATTTTAGAGTCATTACCCCGAAGGAGGTTACACAACTTCTCAAGTCGATCTCTGATAGTACTGCCACAGGCTCAGATTGTATTGCGCCCAGGCTATTAAAAACAGCTGCCCCTCTCATTGCTGCTCCTCTGGCCAAAATATTTACCCCTTCCTTGTGTCAAAGTAGTGTTCCTGACATTTGGAAGATAGCGAGAGTCACCCCTGTCTTTAAAAAGGGTGACCCCAGTGACCGCTCGAACTATAGGCCCATAGTCATCCTGTCGGTGCTAAGCAAAATCTTAGAAAAACTAATCGCCACTCAAACCATAGAATTTCTTTTCAAACATGACCTTCTAACAACTGCCCAGCACGGCTTTCATAAAGGTCACAGCACCTCTACTGCCCTGCTCAAATTTACCACAGACACTCTCACTGCAATGAACAGGGGTCTTCTAACAGGGGCTGTTTTCATTGACATGACGAAGGTCCTTGACCTGGTGAACCACTCCCATCTCCTCGCCACCCTGCAATCTATGGGCTTTGCATTTAATGTAGTCAGCTGGTTCAACAGCTACCTATCAAACAGGGTCCAAGTTGTTAAGTTCAACTCATCTTATTTGGATGAGGGTACAGTGAATGTTGGAGTACCCAAAAGGCTCTATCCTGGGACCACTTCTTTTTTCAATATTCATTAATGACATTACCTCCAAACTCTCTGCCTCCTCCTCCATACTCTATACAGATGACATTGTCCTATATATCAGTGCGAAAAATGTATCTGACATCAATCTGCGGCTTTCTGCTGACTTCCAATGCATTCAGACCTAGCTCTCGGATTATAAACTTATTCTTAATGAGACCAAAACCCAGTTCATGCTATTTGGTACCCCCTCGAAACTCAAATCATACAAAAACAACTTTAGGGTCTTCTGCTTAGATGGCTCACCCATTGGCTTAGTTACCTCTTTTAAGTACCTAGGAGTCACTTTGGATCAATCCTTAAACTTCGAACATCACATTTTGAACACATGTAAGTCTGTGAACTCCAAGCTAAGTGTAGCATACCACACTAGCTATGTTTAAACCCCCTGAGCGAGACTAGCTATTGCCCAAGGTATACTCCTGCCGACCCTAGCCTATGGGGTATCTTCTTGCGCCACCACACCTAAAACAAATCTCCATAGGTGGGACATTGCCTATAATAATATATGTCGGTACGCTGCCTCATCCCATAGGTGGAAACACCACTGCCTCCTCTACTCTGAACTTAAATTGGCTATCTCCAAATGCCACCAGGCTCTACTACTTTGGCTCCACTATGGTCAGTATTATGAGTTCTCAAACCCCTAAATCACTGGTGGAACTGCTCACTCCACAGACCTCCAACTATGGACTGCGCTCAACTGATAAATCCCTCTTGTGTGTGCCAAAATACACAACCACCAAAGGTTCCAGTGCTTTTGCCCACCACGCTCCTCGGCTGTGGAACTCCTTCCCTCTAGATGTCCGCCTAGCACCCACTCATGACACCTTTAAAAAAGCACTCTGTCACTACCTTATCTCATCTAACCAATGCTCCTGCTTTAAACCTCCTTAGCTCCCTGTCCTCCTCCCTGGCTGCAGTTCTTAACCTGCTTCTGCCAAAATACCATCTCAATGTCTTTCTCTTACGCCTCTCCCCAGGTGCACCCCTACTCGACAGGCCTGTATCTCCAAAACTAACCCTGCTCCAAACCTAGCCTATCTCAGCTTGCCTGCTCCCCTGCATCATACCCCCTTACACTTATTTGTTCTGTTCTCATATCCTTTTGGATCAGTATGTATTTGCCTACCTACCTACCCCTGTGAGGTATAGCCTCTCTCGCCTGTCCCCAGCCACACCCACTTCTTGCCTTGGCTGTTATCTCTGAATCTTGCCCATCTTCAAACGTGAATAACCTCAGTTTTCCTATCCCCTGCATCTAACCCCCTTTGCACTTATCAGTTTTGTTTTCCCATATCTTCCTTGTCTGTTATAAAATTGTCTTCTTCCAGGGTCATATCTGCTGTATGTCTATTTTTTCCTTTTGAATTTTACCAATGTATCTCTGATTTATTCCTTGTATTGTGTAACTACACTGTTTTGCTCTACTGCCAACATGTCTCATCCCAATGTTATAACTATAAAACATATTCTATACTCTGCTATCAACACCTTGTATCTTATTTGTGCTGCATAACCTGCTGTGTAACACCATTGTTTATACCCCGCTGTAACTACCTTTTGTTGTATCTCTGTAATGTTTACCCCTTAACCTCCCGGGTCGTGCCTGAAAATAGTCATCTCTATGGCTAGCGCACCTACCCGGTAAACAATAAATAAATAAATAAATAAATAAATGTCAGATTCCTGACAGCATCCCTCTCTGCCCTTCCCCCTGTGTACCTCCTTAAGTCCCCTGTGTACCTCCTTTAGCCTCGGCTACTGGAGGGCACACCTTGCCCTGGAGCTCCCCTGAACAAGGACCGTTGCACCCGAGGCACTGAAGCCTCGGCTACTGGAGGGCACACCTTGCCCTGGAGCTCCCCTGAACAAAGGACCGTTGCACCCGAGACACTGAAGGTAATTTCGTCAGCCCTTACAGCGCCTCCTCGCATAGCCTTTCCTTTGTGTGAGATTTAAATTTGGCCCCTTTTCCACGGAACCCATCTGCCTGGTGTAAAATAACAAGAACAAGTTTCCGAAACAAAAAGACTGTTCTGCAGATTTTACCACAAGCTGTTTCTCAGTGCTGTTTTGTGCTTAGTGTACCATATAATTTTTCTCTGTCCCACTTCTAAAGGCTGCAGAGCACGCCGGTAACTCTAAAGTGCCTCAGTACTGTATATTAATTAAGTGCAAGGTAACTTGCAGGCTCCAAGTACAGACCCTTGAGTTTTCAGTGCTCACAGTGTACTTTAAACCGCACTGCAGCCTACGAGAAGCTCTGCAGCTGAAGGCTAAATTTAAACCGCATAGCCTGCAAGCTGCTCTGTAAAAAAAGCCATAATTTAAAACTGCATAGCCTAAGCCTGAGAGCAGCTCTGTAGAAAAGGCTTTGTTTAAGTAGGGGATTAATTACTCCTGTGAGCAGCTCTGTAGAAAAGGCTATGTTTAAGTAGGGGATTAATTACTCCTGCAAGCAGCTCGGTAGAAAGGCTTGATTTTAAAGTAAATCATTCATTTGGACCTAAACAGCAGAGCCTACGAGCAGCTCCTCGCGCACTGGGCACATTTTAAACTGTACTGTCTGCCCTGTGCAAGCGAGCGTGAGGAGACTGCTCCTAAGAACGGGATAAACTTGACCTTGCCGCTGAAACTACAGTGTTTCTTGTGACTGCTCCCCACCCCCCAGTTTCATGGCCATTAGCATGCCCCTTCACATATTTTAGCTGTCTCCTCACTTTTCCATTAGCAGCCTTTACCTTTTGACTGCTAGAGGGCGCCTGATCTACATTTACATTTTTACTGGTAACCACATTTAAAACCCTGGTATACATCGCTTCCACAATCACATACTACTCTAATGACACTGTTAAGAATACCAAATATGGCCATCACTCCCTGTGTCTTACTTTTAATAGCCTCTACAGTTTTTACCCTCATGTGGCTCCCTTTACTATACTTCCCTAAATCCAGTAATTTTAATAATGCCTACCCTGACAACTCTAGGCTTTCTTATACACATATGCCACTACACCAGCCTCCTGCCACCTTCCCTCTTCTCATTCATTATAAATTCACATACCATTTATTTTTCACTCTGAACAAATCCCCGCTACCTAACCTAACCCAGCCCACTTCCCACATCCTCCGTAAACTCTGGTACCTGTTACATTAACCCTGATGTTAGCCGGGGATATAGAGAAGAACCCAGGGCCTGCAAATAACTTATTTTGTAAGGATGCAAACTGGTATGATACAAAGGGCATCCGCATTGCTCACCTACATATCAGGAGCCTGCTTCACAACAAGCTTGAACTCGAGGCATGAGTTGTACAACATAACCCTGATATCCTCTGCATATCTGAAACTTGGCTAAAACCCTCCACCCCTGATCCACTCTGTTCTTTACCTAACTACATCATCATTCGGCAAGATAGGCCCTCATCAAAGCGGGGTGGTGGGGTTGCCATATCCCACAGTACCCAACCTACCCTATCCAGCTGCGAAGCGATCTATGCAACCTAACAACTTGGCTCCAAGAAACTTCACTTGGTCTGTGCCTATAACCCTCCGGCTGGGGGCGGAACTGGGCTAGAGGAACTACTATCCCAGGTAGATAAGACCACTGGCCATAATGAAGTTCTCATACTTGGGGACCTGAACCTAAACTGGACAAGCAAATCTAACCAGTCATCACATACCATGGTCCAAGGCCGAAACCTCCACCAATTAATCACTGGCCCTACTAGGATAATGCCCCCACCCTCGGCCTAGTACTCTTATAGACTGGGTCCTCACAAACCGCCCGGATAGTATAGCATGTGCTGGGACCCTAGCCGACTCAATTAGTGATCACCCTCCAATCTACTGCACCTGGCGTGCTACCAGTAAATCATCTCCACCTCCAAAACTTATCACCTTCCGAAACCTAGCTAACTTTAACCAAGAAAAATTCTTACATGATCTCACTCGGATTGACTGGTCTCCCATCCACACTTCTAATAATGCCCAGATGGCGCTAGACCATTTCCTGGCCCGTTTTCATGTACTTCAGGACACCCATGCTCCCTGTGTCCTCATTAGGATCCAGCGGATCCCAGACCAAATAATCACAAAGACCTACTCATGGATTAGGGACAGGGACAAAGCATTGTAGCGTTTCAAATCCACTGGGCTCCTGGCAGATTATAACAACTACCGAGCCCAGAGAAATATATGCAAAAGGCAAATTCGCTTAGCCAAAAGCTCCTTGTGTAAAGATCTGCTAACTAAAGCAGCGGGTGACTCTAAGAAATTCTGGGCAACAATAAAAACAATAACAATAATCAAACAGCCCATACTAATGATATGCTGATAAACGGCATACCTTGCAATAATCCAGTTACTATAGCAAACTCATTTAACCACCATTTCTCTAACCTTACCAGCTACCAGGCCTCTTTCCCCAGTGCACACGACTCTTCCCCCAATGCCGATGAAAAACATCTACCTAAGCATCCCCCTTTCAGGTTCCGGTGTATTACAAGAACCGAAGTAATGAGACTACTCCTCTCAGCTCCAGACAATACCAGCTCAGGGTCCGACGGGCTGGAACCCAGGCTTCTAAAAATCGCCGCCCCGGTTATAGCCTCTCCCCTATCCAAAATCTTCAACCTATCTCTATGTCATGGTACAGTCCCCAACATCTGGAAAATAGCAAAGGTCACACCTATTCCTAAAAAAGGGGATCCAAAACTAATCATGAACTACTGTCCTATAGCAATCCTCTCCCTCCTCAGCAAAATCCTAGAAAAACTAGTAGCCACCCAAACCCTAGACTATCTGCAGAAGTATAACCACTCTGTCTAGCTCCCAACATGGGTTCCGAAAGGGACACAGTACTTCCACTGCCCTCCTCAAACTTACAAATGACATCTTTGCTGCTACGGACTCTGGCCTCCTGACAGGTGCTATCTTCATTGACTTAACGAAAGCATTTGACCTGGTTAACATACCCTACTTATTACCAAACTCTGTACCCTTGGGTTCTCTACTGATGTAGTGGCCTGGTTTGAAAGCTACCTGTCCGAAAGAAAGCAGGCTGTAGTTTTCAACTCAGCTACATTGGACCCTTCATCAGTTCATATTGGAGTGCCCCAAGGCTCCATACTTGGTCCTTTGCTTTTCTCTATCTTTATAAATGACATCCCAGTGCTTGCTTCCATCTGTTCAACTTTGCTTTATGCAGACGACCTAGTGATCTATCACAGCGCAAGAAACATAATTGACCTCAACCAACCTCTTACCTCGGACTTCTCAACTATTCAGTCCTGGCTAACAGAGAACAAACTCATTCTTAATACTAGTAAGACACACTCTATGCTCTTTGGATCATCTGCCAGACTTAAAATAAACCCTGATGCCCTAAAAATCACTTGTGCTGACGGATCCTCACTGATTAGCACTAAATCCATCAAATATTTGGGCATCACTCTGAATGAATCCCTTGATTTTGACCTCCACATAGCTAACACCTGTAAATCTGTCAACGCTAAATTAGGAGGCGCCTATCGCACTAGCTATGCCCTTACCCCGTCGGTAAGACTAGCTGTGGCTCAAGGTTTTCTGCTCCCAGCCCCATCCTATGGATCAGTCACATACCTACCTGCCTCCAAATCCTCCCTCCACAAGTGGGACACCACTTACAACAATATCTGCCATTATGCCTCTGCTTTCCCACATTACAAACACCATTGCCAGCTTTATTCTGACCTAAATTGGCCCAGCCCCTCTGCCCATCGACTCCAGTCCCTTGGGTCACTAATCGATAACACTGTCAGATCTGGCATCCCATTCATCACTTGCCTGTCTGCTCCACACACAACCTCTCTCCTATGACCTAGCCCCTTTCCACATTCCCAGATGTAAAACTAACATGGGTACACGTGCTTTCGCACATATGGCCCCAAAATACTGGAACTCATTACCTCCAACTGTTCACGGAGCGCCTACCCATGCTAGTTTTAAAACACATCTCCGGGAGCATCTGCACACAACTAGCCCATGCACCTGTTTCAATCCGCCATAGACCACTCTCTTCTCCCCACCCTTCTTTCAGTAATAACCTTCCTCTTGTACGCTACTTCCCTGCCTCTCTGTATAACTTTTCTCTCATCACTCACCTGTGTTCCCCTCCCCCTCCACTCTCTCCCCTCCTCCCTCTCTCATTTCATCCACAGATTTTAGCACTTATTGTACCTTGCTGTGTGTAAACCTTTATTTGCAATGCCTGTTTCACTTCCTGTTTTGCCTCATACTGAACTTTTGTCTGTACCATTCCAGTATGATTTACTCTCTGAGTCAATTGTTTAGTGTTATGTTGCTTTTCCACCCTCACTGTGTTTACCAATCTCATGTGCTGTGTCACATGTATGTGCATTTGTATTTTATATTGTTTCTCTCCCGGGTCGTGCCTGAAAATAGGCATTTCGATGCCTAGTGCACTCACCCAGTTACCAAAAGCAAATAAATAAATAAATAAGTCCCGAAACCTACTGCACTTCTTACTGAAACATGAATGTAAAAGTTTAACCAGATTGTAACTCTTGCTGTAACCTGAATTGTTTACTCTTTACCTGTCTGTAATGTTAATGAATGATTGTACCCAACTCCATGTATCATGTATTCCACTTGTCTTGCATTTAGTTCTTTGTTGTGTTGTCTTTACTCTGATGTGGAACCTTTGTAAAAGAGTCTTTGACTCAAAGGTACTGTAATCCGTTACTTGAATGAATAAATAAATTTACAAGTATTGTTTGTGCTATAGTTTCTACACTGCCAAACACCACCAAATGACATGGAACCTTCGTAAACGAGCACCTGTCTCAAAGGTACTCTCCGAAATAATGAATACATAAATTAATCATTGACTACTGCCTAGCTCATAATCAACATGATGGCAGTTTAAAAGACAAACAATAGTTTGTGTACACATGATATATACCATATTGGTAAATGAACTGTATTCTCTCCTTCTAATGGCCTCATAAAATAAAATGCCATTAAGGCATAGAGCTATACATTTTCCACGAAGCTAGGCAATATGTGCATATCATATGTACACAGACTATTGTTTGTATTTAAAGCTGCCATCATATTGGTTATTAGACAAAGATAATAATAATAATACAATTAAAAAGGGATTTTTAAAACTATTTGCAATTGGGAAATTCCACAGCCATGCTGGGTCACAGTACTCAATTTGAAGTTTAATTCCATTCCTTTTCTGCAATTACAATTTCCATCTTTTTTTTTTTGTTAATATACATTTTTATTGAACAGGTCTGCACAGTGCAAGATGCAGGCATTGAACACCATGATGTAGGGTGATTATTTCAAGCTTTACAGAATCACCAGGTTGACAAACAAAAGTTCACTGTTGAACCACCTCTCTAATGCAGTGTGTGAGGGAGTGATGTGTTATCTTGCAATGTTATTACATTTTCCTGTGACCCTTCCCAGAGACTGAACAGTAGCTCTGGGACCCTTGGTGGTGGGGAGGGGAACAGGGGCGGGCCATAAATCTACATTCCCAGTATCTATTAGGAAAGGTATATGAGACTCACCAGTTCAATACTGTTAGAGTGCAGTGGTGATTGTTCTGTCTCGCAGCTATGGCACAAAGTTCTGGTCTTTGCTTATTGCATGCGTGAGCTATCCAGGTCACCTGGAGGACCAACTTTTGATATAATCATTTAGGGAATGTGTTATCATTTCCATTTAATAGATTTGATTGTCTGTGTTGCACCAGGACTTTAGATCTGGGAGTTGTGGATTAAGCCAAATTCTGGTAATGGATTTCTTTGTGGCAGTGATTAAGTTAATGAGCAGGTATATAGAGTTAGGGTCCCACAGGCTGGTTGGGTATTGGTAAATCAAACTCCAAAAGCATAAGAAAAGAAGAAAAGGAAAAGGGTACAGGAAAGAGGCAGAAAGTGTCAAGCTAAGTTCAGTGGTAAAAAAGGCAAGTGGGCAAGGTATAACAGGCAAGTAGGTAGGATTCAGTGGTTCAGAAGGGGACAGGCTAGGTTCAGTGGGTAAAAAAGCCTGGTAGGAGGAGTGGTGCAGTGTAATGGGTGTGGAACTCTAGTTTTCTGGGACACATTATGGAGCCTGAGGTGCTGCCCCATTTGCACGTACCTCTCCGGGCTGAGGGCAGAGATAGCTGAACTCTGAGCTAAGCTGTCAAGGATCCAGAGGACTTCTTCCCCCACCCAGGGGCCACCGAGTCTGCCTACTTTGCCTAAGAGGATGCTTAGAAAGAGGATGGACAGCTGGACCTTGGTGGGCTCCGGGAGGGTGGGGGTGATGGATGAGGTAAACAATCCCAGGTATATGCCACAATGAAATTCCTTCACCATTCTGATGGGACAGAACAGCTGGGAGGAGGCACCTGATCCAGTGGCAAGGGAGGATGTGAGGATCCTGAGAAGGGGAGGCCCCAGGGTGGGAGGAAGAAGCCCCCAGCAGAACGTGAAGAAGCTGCTGATGGGGGGACTCGATCATAAGAGGGATAGACTTGGGAGTAGGAAGGGGACATGAAAGGGAGGTAGGGTGCCTACCTGGTGCTTCGGTTTGGAGAGATGGAGAGCAGATCCTAAGAAGTGCTTGTGTGGCAGGCCACAGGAGGAAGCTTGAAGTCACTGTTCACCTACAGACTAATAAACTGGTGAGGGATGGAGGAGGGGTAGTGCAGGGAAGGTTCAGAGAACTAGGAGGGTGCCTTAAACAAATAGCACGAATGATGGCATTTGCAGAGGTCCTTCCTGTCATCAGCAGAGGGAAGAATAGGGCACTCCACACTAGGAATTTCAACAGCTGGTTGAAGGTATGGTGCAGAGAGGAGAGATTTGGCTCCACTGGGGATTGGGGGGCAATCTGGAAGAATATGACCTACAGGTGACAGCTTGCATCCTTCTGGGAAGGGGACCTCAGTACTTAGATTTAAATGTTACACTTGGATGAGCATTTAAACTAACCGAGTGGGGAGGCTGCATTAACAAGGGAGGCTAAATTGCACCCTGCCCCGAGGTTGAAGCAATAAAGAGGGAGAGCCGGGGAGTCTCCACCAGGGTAGGGGCACAGGATGAAGGGGGAGTAGACAAGTTAAAGGACAATGGAGGGTAAGAACAAAGGATGCAGAAAGAGATGTGTAGAGGAGACAAGAAATAGAGGGAACAACAAGGGAGTGGAGGAGTCTTGGGGGGTCTCAGGAAGCAGAAAGGAGAGAGTCAGGGGTGGACTCTCAGGAAGCAGAAAGGGAGAAGAAATCAGGGTTGCAGGCAAGGAGGGAGCGAGGTTTGGCTAGCCATGTGCCCCAAAGCAAGGAGTCTAAGAAATAAAATTCTGGACCTGGAGGCCATCATGGTGGAGGCAGACCTGGACCTAGTGGCCACAACTGAGTCCTGGTGCACTGAAAACCAAAAATGGAATATGGCCATATCAGGCTACTCTCAGTTCAGAAGAGATACAGAAGGGAGGAGGGCTTATTCTGTATGTGAGGGAGGGTATCAGGGCAATGGAAGTGCTAGGGAAACCTCAAGGAAAAGGAAGGGCTGGAAGGGCTTTGGTTCACACTGAAGACAAGAGCTAGGGCCACTGTTCACAGTGTGGTGATATACAGACCTTCAGCATGGGGGGAGGGGATTGCATAAGGTGCTTGAGAAAACATCAACAGGATAGCTAATAATGGGGGGAAGGCTGCTGCTGGTTGGGAACTTCAGCCTGACAGATGTGGATTGAAGCCTTCCAGATGCAGCCTTGGCTAGAAGCAGGGTAATCCTAGACTCCCTGCAGGGCATGTTTCTTAGGCTGTTAAAACAAACCCACTAGGGATGGATCAATACCTAGACCTGGTGCTCACTAATGGAGACGTCACAGTGGGCAGTCTCCTGTGAACCAGTGATCTCTGTACAGTGTGGCTCAGCATTAAGATGGATGCAGAGGCAAACCATACGAAGACATAGAAACATAGAATTTGTTGTCGGATAAGGACTGTTTGCCCACCTAGTCTGCTCATTTTTTCCCTGCCTATACTGTCACCATAAACCCTACCTGATCTCTGGCTACTCCCCCACCATCTGCTTCCATGTCAAGACACCTTTGTACCTATCCCATGCAAGTCTGAAGCCCACCACTGTTTTTGTTCCCACTACCTCAACTGGAAGACTGTTCCAGGCATCCACAACTCTTTCAGTGAAGAAGTACAGGACCAGGGTCCTGGACTTTAGCAGTATGGATTTTAAAGAAATGGTAGACTACCTTCGAAGCAGCCTAGCAGGGGTGGATTGCAAGGGAGGGGTAGAGGAACAGTGGAGAAAATTGAGGGAAGGCATAGTGAAGGCAACCAGCCTCTGCATAAAGGAAGTGAGCAAAAGCAGGAGGAAAAAAAAGGCCAGCATGTACTCTAAGGAAGTGACCATGAAAGTGAAGGAAAAAAGGGTGGCTTTCAGCAGGTACAAAGAAACACAGAGGCAGGAGGATAAGGCAGTGTACCATGTAAAACAGGGAAGCAGAGAGGGCAGTGAGACGAGCAAAACTGCAGATAGAGGAAAGGATAGCCAAAGGGATGGCAAAAGGAGATGAGGCTTTCTTTAGGTACATAAGTGAGAAGAGGAAGGCAAGGGGAGGAATAGTGAAGATAAGGAAGACAGCAGGCGGTGACTGCACAGAAGATGATCAGGAAAAAGCTTACATCCTAAACAAATACTGCTGCTCAACCTTCTCAATGTAGGGAAAGGGGGACGGACCACCGTGGAGCAGCGGGAATGGGGTGGGGAAGGGAATGAGGTGAAGACAAGTCCATTTACAAAAGAAAGAGTCCCAAAGGGACTTGCAAACCTGAAAAGGCCAAGGGACTGGATGGGATACACCTAAGGGTGTTATGGGAACTCAGGAGTTTGCTGCACCACTGACAGCCTTATTCAATAAGTCATTGGAAACAGGAGTGGTTCTAGAGGACTACAGGAGAGCTGACATAGTCCCACTTCATAACAGTGGCAACAGGGAGAAGGCTAGCAACTACAGACCAATCAGTCTCACATTGGTGGTGGGGAAATTAAAGGAAATGCTGTTAAAAAAAAGGCTAGTGGAATATACTGAATCCAGTGGGTTGCAAGACCAAAGGCATCATGCCAGACAAATCTGAACAATTTCATTGACTGAGCGACCAGGGAAATATTTCAATGAAGGGCTGTGGATGTGGCCTACTTGGACTTCAGCAAGGCAACCAACACTGTGCCACATAGAAGACTGATAAAATAGTTGGACAGTCTAGGGTTGTGATCCAGAGTGGTAAACTGGATAAAAAACTGCTTAATGATAGGCGACAGAGGGTGGTGGTAAGCAGCAAACACTCTAATGAGGGGAGAGTGACATGTGGGGTACTGTAGGGCTCAATAATAGAACCAGTCCTCTTCAATGTTTCCATAATTGACAGTGAAGAACATCTAGAAGGGAAGGTTTCCCATTTTGGAGATGACACCAAAATCTATAATAGGGTGTATACTCAGGAGGTAGTGAAGAGAATGAGTAGGGACCTTAGAAAACTTAAGGAGTGATCAAGAGTATGGCAACTGTGATTCAATGCCAAACAGTGCAAAATCATGCAGCTAGGGCATGGAAACCCACCAGCTGAGTATAAAATGGGGGGGGGGGGACTACTGATAGTCACTAAGCAGGAAACAGACCTCGGGGTTATAATATCTGATGACCTCAACATGGCAGGACAGCATGACAAGGCAGTAGGTAGTGCCAGTGGGATTCTGGGTGCACAGGGAGAGGCATCTCCAGCAGGAGGAGGGAGATGGTGTTATCACTTTATAGGTTGTTGGTGAGACCCCACCTGGAGTACTGTGTCCAGTTCTGGAGGCCACGTCTCAGAAAAGGACAGAGACAGGGTAGAAACAATCCATAGGAGGGCAATAAAAATGGTGCATGGGTTGCACAAGAAACCTACGAGGAGAGACTGGGGGATCTCAACATGTGCACCCTAGAGGACAGGAGGAAGAGGGGGGACTTAATAGAGATCTACATGTGTCTCACAGGGGTGAATACGGTACAAAAGGGGAGTCTGTTTCAAATAAGGAAGTGCACCAGGACAAAAGGGCATGCAGTGAAGCTGGAAGAGAGGAACTTTAGGAGAGCTGTGAAGAAATATGTCTTCATTGAAAGAGTGACGGATGCCTGGAACAGTTTGCCAGCCGAGGTAGTGGGGGAGAAAACAATGGGGGGCTTCAAGCATGCATGGGCTAGGCATAGGAGAATACTGGTAAATAGGCAGGAAGCGTCAACGAAAACCAGTTAGGGTGTGCGAAAACAGAATAGGCAGGGAACATCTAGCCAAACTGGGTGGGCCAAGTGATCCTTTTCTGCCAACAAATTCTGTGCAGTAACAGGTAGAGCTCATTTGTTCAAGGCACTGGCCTGCGAAATATTCCCCTTAGATTAGCCTCAATGAAGCAGAAAAGGGGAGTAAGACTGAAGAGCCCCACATCACATGTGTGTGAGTGCCATGTGTTCTCTGTAGTTATGCCAGCAGGTGGAGTTTCAAGTTGGGAGGTAGTGTACTGACACGACTAAAGTGCGAAGCAACCTCCCCAGCTGCTTCCAGGCATACTCCCTCTACTGATATGAGCTTGTGACATTGGAGGAGGCCTGACAGGCTGACAGCCAGGTTTTAACTGGAAGTGCTGCCCCCGATTCCTCCTCCCACTTAAAAGCGACCTCGAAGGAGTTATCTCCCATGAAATCTGTTAATGCCCTGTATGTGTGACATAACATATGTGGCAAGGCCCCAGTTTTAAAGAATCCAATAAAATATCCAGTGATGGCTGGGTGTGATTCTGGAGTATGTGCTCCAATTAGGAGCAACTGTATATAGTGCCAGTCCTGTAGGAATCAACAGAATTCCAACTGTCCGAGTCCATGAGATGCTTGGGCAACAGTAAAAGTATGGAGGAGCCTGCCATCAACTGATAAATGTACTGAAGAAAATACTGTTCCACAGTATGGAAGCCCAGGTCCGTGAGCACGGACTGAACATTTTCCAGAAGAGCTACTGAGCATAGAAGAGGCAAGAATGGAGTGAGGTAGAGTACTCGCCTTTTGGATACCAGACTTTTACTTGCTGTTGGAGCCATGAATTGAGGGCCTCTAGAATTTCCAAGGCAGTCCCCGTGTGGTACACAGCAATAATAAAGTTTAGGTTGGGAAATAATTCCCGCTCCATGTTGAGCCAGCATGTGGGGTATCTGCCCAAGTATCAGAACAGATGTAGCAAATGTGGGCCACCCAGTAGTACAAGTAGAGGTGGGGGGGCAGCGAGGCCCCTGGCACATCTAGGGAGGGTGAGAATCCACTGGTTAATGTAAGGTCTATGTCCTTCCCAGAGAAAATGTGAAATTTCCTTACTCCAGTCCCGCCATGTGGCGGTGGATAAAAGTAAGGGGACATTCTGGAAGAAATGAAGTAGAAGGGTCACCATACGGATGGCTTCCACCCAGCATGAGAGACGAAGTGAAAGAGTGCCCCGTCTAGTCAAGTCCTACCATTTGTAGGGTAAATTTATTTATTTATTTAATTTTGGTAACCGGGTAGGCCCACTGAGACCACTGATGGTCCCTTTTTCCGGGGCAACCCGGAATTAATTACATATACAACAAAATATATCATTTACAGAGAAAATACAGCATACAATTGTTCTCGTTCCACATGTGGTGGAGAACAATTTTGAACATACGACAAAATGCGATAATCATTACGTTGCTTATTTACACTAGTTTACATCCTCATTCACATAAAGAAATCTTAGAGACAACAGAATACTAGTTGATATATCAACGGTTACAAGTGCATTGATTTAACTCCAACAAGCGTGTCTTTAGTCCCTTTTTGAAGCCCCCTAGTGATTCACATTCATTGAGATTTGATAGCAGCGTGTTCTAGATGGGAGGAATGAAGGCTGAAAAAGCCCTAGACCCTTGGGAGGACGTCATCCGGGGAACCTCGATTAGCTGTCTGCTTGAGGACCTTAGTGTCCTGCAATTCTTTTTAGTTCGTAGCAGCTCCACCAGATTAGGCGAAGCAGTAGCCAGCCTGAGTTTATAGGAGAGGCATAATCAATCAATCAATCAATCAATCAAAATCTTTATTTATTCAGGCGGACATCATAATGATGGATATTGTAATCTACCTTCCAAGGTGAACCAGTTTGGGGCCTGCGGGACTTGACAGTGATGTTCTCTATGGGGTGCCCCTGTAGAAAATCTGCTAACCCTATGGTACAGGGTTCTAAGTTTCTTCCTCTCAGTGTTTTTAACAGAGAGTAGTACAGGGGAGCCGTAGAATGGTTTGGGTAGAAGGGTACCTTGGGCAATCTTGGCACGTGAGCCCTGCGTAAGATAGGGACTGAGGCGGTACAAGAGACCAATTTTTTGGTTCAGTGTTTTTGTTAGCTGATCAATATGGGTCTTAAAGGTGATCTCCTGATCTATGGTAAGACCTACGTATGTTAATGACTCTGCTACCTCCACCCTTTCCCCGGACTATAGTGAGAGATTTAGTTTAATTTTGGCCCAAATAGCATCCCTTTAGTTTTTCTGCTATTCAGGACAAGTTTATTATTGGTCAGCCAGTCCTCCAAATTCTGTAGGTCTTTGGATAGCAGTCTGTTTAGATCGTCTGGGTCCTCTGTGGACCTATAGATCACTACATCATCTGTGTAGAGGGTGACCTTCGCATCATTATAGAAGTTAGGCAATTCCTTAATAAATAAACAGAATAGCAGTGGTCCCAGGATTGATCCAGGAGGGACGCCATCTCTTATTGGGTACTCGTCAGATGTGATACCCTGCCATCTAACTAGTTGGGACCTTTCCCAGAGATAATCAGTAAACCACTGCACAGCCAGACAATCAAGGCCGATCTGTTTTAGTTTAGCCAGGAGCAGTTGGTGATCTACCAGATCGAATGCTTTGGTGAGATCAATAAAGATTGCACCAGTGAACATTCCCTTATCAATAGCAGAAAATATTTCTGTGGTGAGATTAACCAAGGCTGTGTCGATTCCATGGTTCTTTCTGAAGCCGTTGTGGGCAGTAGTGAAGATATTATGTCTCTCCACATATTCCATGACCTGATTATAAACCACCCTCTCCAACGCTTTACTTAGTGTTGAGAGCACCGATATTTTGCGGTAGTTTTCCACTGGCTGTCGGGCTCCACCTTTATGGACTGGTGTGACCAGGGCCACTTTCCAAAGAGAGGGGACCTTCCCTTCCATAAGGGATTGATTAGCCACAAAATTGGTGTAGCAATGACTGAGGCCACAATATTTAGAAGCTTGGGTTCTAGTTTGTCATAACCCACTGTTCCATAGGTTTTAATCCCCTCTAATAGTTTCCGGACTTCAATATTGGACACTAATGTGAAGTGGAAGTCTGGAATGCTTAGACCACCTTTATTGGGATCTTGTGGTGATTTAGTTAGCCCAGAGCAGTGGATCTTGAAATTATCCAGTTCTGTGAAGAACACGTTGAAGACTTTGGCAGCCTCCGCAGGAGTTGTGTATCGGATACCTTTAGCTATAATATTCCCCCCCTTGTTTGTTGTAGCTCTTGATAAGGGTATTAATTTGTGCCCAGAATTTTTTGGGGTTCAATAGGTTCTTATTCTGAATGTGTCAGAAATGTTGTCTTTTGGCTTTTTTTGACTCTATTTTGCATCTATTCCTGAGTACTCTATAGTTCTGCCAGTCTGCGATCGGTCTGAGGATTTAAATGTTCCCCAAGCCCTATCTCTGGCTTTCATGACTTTCCTCAGATCTCGAGTGAGCCACCTGGCTTCTAGTCCTTTGACTCTGATCTTTTTTTGGGGTGCATGCTTATTGGCGGCAGACAAGAAGTTATTTATGAAAAACTCAACAGCTGAGTCAAGGTTAGGGGCTAGTTTAATTTGCAGCCAGTTGACCTCGGTAAGGGTGTTGAGAAAGGAACTTGGGTCAAATTAAGAGTAGTCCTGTGTCCAAAAAATACAGGGTTGGGAAGTTATTGTTCCATATCCCGAACGTGGGGGAGTGATCACTCAAAGAATCTGCAAAGGTACCAGCCATTTTGAATCTGTCCGGGTTCGTGACCAGGATCCAGTCCAGAGTGGTGTGTTTGCCAGTTTTTGTATTTAGTCTGGTCAGTTCCTGAATTATTAGGGTGAGTTCAGCCTCAAGTAGTGAACTTTTTATGTCATCCGTGGTATGGGGCCCCCGGTGAATATTAAAGTCCCCCAAAATTTCTTTCTCCCCCTGCAGGAAAGTGGGGATTGTATTTATTAGAGATTTGAGCGAATCAATGGCCGTTTTGGGAGGGTTATACACAGCCCCTACTACTAATGGCTTGGTCCCACCCAGTACTAGTTTTATGAATATGACTTCACAGTCTGATTGGATTGGGTCTGTAATCAGAATAGGAGAGGCATTAAAGATGGATTTTACATCAATCAAGACCCCTCCCCCTTTCTTTTTTAATCTATCTTTCCTAAAGAACTGATATCCAGCTATGTCAACCTCATGATCTGCTATATGAGGTTTGAGCCACGTCTCACTAATAGCAATGACATCTGGAGCATAGTGGCTCACCCAGGCCTCCAACTCATGTATTTTAGGCCTTAAGCTGTTGATATTTATGTGTGTCAGCTTTAGCCCTTTGTTACTATCCCAAATGGATATATTAGAGGTAATGACTTGTAATTACCACTATATGCCGAGGTCTGGGACTTCGAGACAGAAGCTCCCATTTAAAAGGGACTCTATCTCCAGTTTGTTGGGAAGGGGAGTAGTGGAACCCCAGGGGTTCTATTTTCTTTTTTTTTTTTAACTTTATGTTTATTGTATTTCCATCAAACATACAGTCGATTCCCAACAATCAGTTTTACAAGTATAGTCATTTTCAACCAATGAGGGTGCCACTCCTCTTAATACTTACATAAGGGCCACTGAATGTTAAAAGATACGTCTATGAGGAGAATAACAAGCTGTATATACAAATATCACAAAACTTTCAGTTGCTGTTAAGGAACCCGTGGGCTACATGGTGACTAATACAATCTGAACAAAGTCATTTAAAGTCCAATATCTTTTTCCCCCCAAAGGGGAGAGAGAAAATTCCACCATGTCTTATCCAAGTATCTACACATTTTAGTGCTCATCATGAGTTGATCAACTCCCTGTCAGAGGACAAATATTGCTAAAAGCAAAAGATTTCAGTATTTAGTTAGCTTCCCTACATAGTTATGAACCAAATTGTCTTCTAATCATTATTTAAGGCGCTTACAATCCCCTATTTTTAAACTTGTAGATGTTCAAATAAACTTGCCCTTATTTCAACACTTTTTTTTAGCTGGCATAATATAAAAAAAATGACCAAACCAAAATTAATATATAAAAAGGAATGAAAGTCCAAGATCTCTAGTTCAACAATTTATGTATGAAGAAACGCACTTCAAACGCAGGATAGGAAAAGAGAGAGGGGATAACTTCCCTGGAGTACTACAAGCCTCCTCTACTCCTATTCTCTTCAGTAGAAGGAGTACTTCATAAAAAAATTAGGTACCACATTAAAGTTCAGGAAATGTCCTGCTCCAATGAAGTATTCTCCTCCATGGGACGTGAGGTCGTGGGACAGCGTGTCGCTGACACCACTTCTGAGCTTCACCAGGATCAGAAAAAAACGTAAATTTTACCTCGGTGTACTATACGGAGACGGGCCGGGAACACTAGGCCATGACGAATACTTGGCTCTCTCAGCAATGCTCGAGCCCCATCAAAGCGCTTCCTTTTCTGTCTCGTAGCATATGACAGGTCTGGGAAGATTCTAATCGGTTGACCATTGTGCAAGAGGGTCCGCTGTCTCCTAGCTACAGCAAGCAGGGTATCTTTAGATCTGACGCCGTCTGTTACTATTACTACCGTTCTTGGGGCCTCTGGGTTGTCTCGACGGCCCCGAGTTGTCACCCTGTAGGCTTTCTGGAATTTCTTAATGATCAAAGCAGCTTCTTCTCCAAGCTGCTGATTCATCCATTCTTGCACAAATAGCATAAGGTGATCCCCTTCAGAACCTTCCTCAAATCCAAGAAGTCTCAGGTTATTTGCTCTTGCTTGATTCTCTAAAGTTTCAAGACGGGAACGGAGGTGCATATTTTCTTTTATCACAGTGCTGACCGCGCCTAGTGCTGCTTCTGAAGTTTTATTTGCTTCTACCATTACCATCAAAATAGTTTCAACCTGAGTTTCCACCTGGACAACTCTATTAGAAAGAGCATCAAATTTATTTGCCAGTCCGGACATTGATGCTATCATGCGGTTCATTTTAGCTCCTAAGATTTGAAGCGTTTCTTCCTGTACGCCTTCTACTGATACGGATTCATGGCCCTCTGCGGCCCTCGTGGTGGTAGCGGTTCCGGAGGTAGCTTTACTTTTAGTACTTTCCCTGAATGTTTTGTCTCTCCGAGGGTTCCCCATCTTAATCTGGAGGTTTTCCACTGCAGCTTTATCTCGATTAAATATACCTTCTCTTGGGGAATTCGCAGTTAACTGTCTTTTTATAGATTCCTAGCGACGGAGCTCGATCAACTTGCAGCCATCCTGCTCGGGCTCCACAGCACCCAGGGGTTCTATTTTCATTGGGCTTAACTTGTATTCAGTCCATCTCACTTTCAGTGCCTTCCAAAGATTCTGCTCCACAACCAAAAACAAATTTTAAACCTTCGAGGCACTAGCGCTGGAAGCTTAAAGGGCTACCCTTTTCAGCACGAAACACTGTACTTATTTCTATTGTATTTCTTTTGCCATACTGTTTTGATACCTTAAAGAATAAGATCTACCACACAAGTTCTGCAGTAGGGTATCAAGGCATCTGTTTGGATTCAGGTGATAGTGTGCATGTGGTTGGGAGACAGACACAAAAAACAGACAGTGCAGGGAACATTAAAGGGGCACTGTCAGCTTTGATCCTCATTTTATTGCAGGATTACAACAGTGTGCCTCTGTGCACACACTGATCACATATGGTGCACAGAATATCCTTAGCTTATGCTTTACAGCAGAATTCTTACCAATTTTTGTTATTTACATGATATTCAACTTTCCTTTGGTCCGCCCATAAGTACCCCTTCCCTGCAAGCATAAGGTAGCTGACAGTGCACGTCTGACACTGAGCGCTGGCACAAATTCCACCTTTACTCATGCCCATGCCAAATAGCTAAATACAGCATGTATCTTCCAGTGATGTACCAGATCTGCCCTCTTTTAAATGAAACCGAGCGCTGGGAAAGTAAGTAAATGCTTTTAAAAGCAGGTGCCGAAATCCTACACATGCGCAGAAGCGGCACGCTCCTGCACATGCACGGGATTTGTGCTTCATCCTGCTTTCGCGAATGTGCAAGATTTTGGCACCTGCTTTTAAAAGCATTTATTTACTTCCCCAGCGCTCACTTTCATTTAAAAAAGGGCAGATCTGGTACATCACCGGAAGATACATGCTGTATTTAGCTATTCGGCATGAGTATGTGTAAAGTTGGAGTTTGTGCCGGTGCTCAGTGTCAAACGTGCGCTCTCGGCTACCTTGTGCTTCCGGTGGATGGGGTACTTACGGGTGACCGACGGAAAGTTAAATATCATGTAAATAAAAATTGATAAGAAGTCTGCTGTAAAGCATATCTAAGGATATTCTGTGCACCATATGAGATCAGTGTGTGCACAGAGGCACACTGATGCAATAAAACAAGGGTCAAAGCTGACAGTGCCCCTTTAGTATTTTCACTACTTGCAGTTTCCAGCACTTCACTTCACTTCACTGGCTGAGCTGTAACTGTTTCATCTCTCTCTCTCTCTCTCCAGTCCTCTAGTTGCCAGGTATGCAGGCAATGTAAAGGGCCTGAAAAGGCCAAATCCTTTCAAAAGCATGAAGTATGGATTTCACTCTGTAAGGTGTGGTCTGATTTTTCGGTCTCCAATGAGGACAGCTTTGGAGAGAGGGGGGAGAGGTAATTCGTGTTTTTGCTTAGAAATCCTTCAACATCCCAGCACACCTCATTAGGTTGACTCTAATTTACTCTGACAAATTCAACTGGAAAATATTCACATTGTTGTCCACCAGCACACTGGGAGACCCAAGTGTGAAAGGAGATGAGACAACAACCTTCTTTCACCCAAATTCAGAGCCCACAGGTGATCACAAATGGATTCCAGCTCACAGTTCCAGTTGTAAAGCACACCAAGAAAACCAAAAGGGCACTGCCCCTCCCCCATGTTAAAAGCCTCAACAGGGAGAAGACGATGTTTACCTGAAACTGATGCATCTTCACTGATCAGCCTGTGACGTTATCACTTTCTCAATGGTACCACTTTCACCGTATTCAAACTGCTCAGAATGTAGAGCACCCTCAAGGCAAACAATGAGCCCTTCTGAGTAATCAACACACAGTAGTGTTAAATAAATACAACGAAAATAGATTGTGTATATATATATATATATATATATATATATATATATATATATATAATATATATTTATATATATTGTAATTTGTTGACCAGTGGAGGCACACCGAGCTAGTGCTAGTTTCGAAGGTGCGACCCTGGGGAGGTGGGGGGAAAGGATGAAGCACTGGCAGGTTAAGTGACTTGTTCAGTCTAAGATCTTTTTTTTTTTGCACTGATAACACAACAATGTCTGCGAGTTTAAACCTCACAGTTTCAGCTTCATTTGAGTTTGGCCAGGGATGACTGGTTGGCTTTGCTGAAAATTGTGTATGTAGCTTCTCTCTGGCACTGTCCTAGAGATGGCTACAACCCCTGCCTTCTACCTAGGATGCAGGTTGAGGGGGCTGGGTTCCCATACAGCTGATGCAAGGGGGCCTTTCCTAAGATTAAAATAAAAATGGCAGTGCCTCCACCCAGAGTACAATTAAGTGGGTCTGATCTCTACCAGTACAACCCCCTGGGATGTCGTACCAACCCACCTCCCCAAACAGCTGCCCTAACCATGGACTTGCCAGACTCGAACATCCTCACATTTAAACAGTTGACATCATAAACTTCAGGTAATAACATGCTCACTAAAATCAGGCTAGATAGTATTGGAACCCACTCGGGAGAGAGCAATCTTAGACCTGGTACTCTCAAATGGGGGCAGAGAAAGAATCTCAGATTTAGAAGTGGGTAGCCATCTGGGAACAAGCGACCACCAAACAGTGTGGTTCACGATAAACACAGCCATACAATCAAGCCATACAAAAGCAAGAGTACTGGACTTTAGGAGGGCTGACTTTGGGAAAATGAGAGTGCCTCAGAAAAGCACTAGCAAACAGGCAAGAAGGAGGGGTGGAGGAACAATGGGGAGTGATCAAAACAGCCATCACAGAGGCAACAAGCCTTTGTGTAAAGCAAATCAATAAAACACAACGAAGGAAAAAACCACTATGGTTCTCAAAAGAGGTGGCAGGGAAGGTTAAGGAGAAAAGGACAGCATTCAGGAAATATAAGGAAACACAGAAGGAGCAGGACAGAGAACTTTATCAGTTAAAGCAGAAAGAGGCTGGGAAGGCAGTCAGAATAGCAAAGGCCCAAACCGAGGAAAGGACAGCCAATTCTGTTAAGAAGGGTGATAAGACCTTTTATAGGTACATTAGGGAGCGAAGAAAGACCAAAGGAGGGATACTGAAGCTTAATAAAGGGGAGGGAATGTGGGTAGAGGGTGACAGTGAAAAAGCAGGGATACTGAACGAATATTTCTGCTCAGTATTCACAAAGGAAGAGGAGGGGAGTTACCTAAACCAAACAAGAGAAACACTTGAAGACGGGGTCAATACCAGTCCATTTACAGAAGAAAGGGTTCTGAAAGAACTAATAAAATTGAAGGTGGACAAAGCAATGGGGCCTGATGGGATTCACCCAAGAATTCTAAAAGAACTAAGGGTAGAACTAGTGACACCGCTGACTGCCTCTTTAACAAATCATGGGAGGATGGGGTGGTACCTGAGGACTGGAGGAGGGCAGATGTGATTCTCTTCACAAAAGTGGGAGCAGGACAGAGGCAGGAAACTACAGACCAGTTAGTTTGACCTCAGTGGTAGGGAAATGATGGAATCACTCTTGAAGGAAAGAATTGTTGAGTACCTAGAGGCCAGTGGGCACAGGACCCAAGGCAGCATGGATTCATGATGGGAAGGTCGTGTCAGATGAATCTAATAGATTTCTTTGACTGGGTGACCAAAGTAGTAGACCAGGGAGGGGCTGTGGACATGGCCTACCTAGATTTTAGCAAGGCATTTGATACAGTCCCACAAAAAAGATTAATACACAAGATAGCCAGCCTTGGAGTGGGTCCCAAGGTGGTAGCCTGGATAAAAAATTGGCTAGACAACAGGACGCAAAGGGTAGTAGTAAATGGAGTACTACAGTGAAGAAAGGAGGGTTACTAGCGGGCACACATAGGGTTCAGTACTGGGACCGGTCCTTTTAATGTCTTTTAAGTGACATTGCAGAGGAACTGGAAGGAAAAGTATGTCTCTTTGCAGATGACACAAAGATCTGCAACAGGGTTGATACACAAGGTGGAGTGGAAAGGATGAGAAGGGACTTGGCAAGGTTGGAGGAATGGTCAAATGTATGGCAGCTCAGATTCAATGCAAAGAAGTGCAAGGTAATGCACATGGGAAACAAAAACCCAGGGAAGCATACACAATGGGGGGTGAGATACTGACAACAGTAAAAATAGAAAGGGACCTGGGGTAATTATATCAGATGACCTAAAGGTGGGCAAGCAATGTGAGAAGGCAGTAAGGAAGGCTGGGGGGATACTGGGATGCATAGGAAGAGGCATCAATAGTAGAAAACAGGAAGTTGTTATCCCTCTGTACAGACAGTTGGTGAGACCCCATCTGGAGTACTGTGTGTAGTTCTGGAGACCCTATCTCCGCAAAGACATAGACAGAGTGGAGGTTGTCCAGAGGAGGGCAACCAAAGTGGTGCAGGGTCTGCACCAGAAGACATACGAAGAAAGACTAAAGGAGCTTAATATGTATATCCTTGAGGAAAGAAGGGAGAAAGGGGACATGATAGAAACTTTCAAGTACCTCAAGGGAATCAACAAAGTCCAAGAGGGTAGCATCTTCCAGAAAAAGAGATGTGCAAGAACAAGGGGGGCACAATTTGAAGATAGAGGGGGGACGGCTCAGAGGTAATGTGAGGAAGTATTTTTTCACAGAGAGGGTTGTGGATGCATGGAACAGCCTCCCTGAGGAGGTTGTGGAGTCAAGAACAGTGGGGGAATTCAAGAATGCATGGGACAGGAATAAGGCAGTCCTAGTGAGGGGTAGGAGGAAGTAAGCTGTTGGTTAACTAGGATCTGCAGCTTATCTGTTAGGTAGGAAAATGGGCAGACTAGGTGGGCCAAGCGGTCCTTATCTGCGGTCAAATTTTATGTTTCTATGTCTCTATGTTTCTAGGTTCTTGAGTCGTCACTTTCCTGAAACAGCAGCATCACAATTTATTTACATGGAAAGGGTTAGGATAGGGCAAGTGGAGAAGTTAAACGATAAATTAGAATTGGCATGTTAAAGATTTGCATTTTCCCAGTCATTTCCCCTTTCCATATTTAAACCCACACACTTTTACCAATGCAGCCACCATCGTTCTACCTAGCTGTCTGACTGCTGCAGATGATCCCAACACCCAGACCACTGGTACCTGTTCCAGAATGATGCCCCGAGTTCTGTCTCTGGGTACCCAGATGTTAGATGCAGGCCTGAGGTGCAGCTGGTCGGCCAGCACTGGCGTGCTTACTGAATTAAATTAACTTTTTACATTTTCCACGTGATCTTTTTATCTTGACCCGTGCCCTTGGGCACCAAATTAGGCAACTACATACATCCGCAGAATTTGCAGGGCAATTCCTGCTTGTATTCACGGTTCTGCAAAATCAGTCCTAAGGTGGCACAGGTGACTGAAGTCCTGGGGTTGAATGGTAACAGCAGATGCAGAACCGGGCTCAATGCTTGAACGATGTTGATGGGACAAGAAAACTGCAGCTTGGATCTTCAGCTTGATTGAAGGTATCGCAACTTGTCCCCATTGGCCTTTTGAGGCCCGTTGCTGAGCACTGCACAGAGCCTGCCAGCCACAAGGGACCCAGACCTGGGAGTGGCCCCATGGCCTGGCTCCCTCACAAATCAGAGTGCCCTAGCACTCGGGAATAAACCCGTAATCCCCTGCTGACAGCAGGCTCCACTTGATGGGGGTTAACAAGTTCCCCACCTGGCCCTGGGTTTTGGATGAAACTTTTAGGTCATCGCTCTTTTGCAGAATAACCAGCTATGGTGTGTGGCCAAAGTAGTCCCTGTTTCTTCCCTGTCTCCTAGACTCCGGTGGTGGTGGTGGTGGTGGTGGTGGGGGTACAGAGTTTAAACTACAAGTTTATCACAACAGTCTTTTCTCAGACGTATTTCAGGAGCAGGTAGTAGGTACCCATCCAGATAGCACCTTTTCATCCTTCTGCTTTCACAGGCTCTCAACTTCAACACAGTGAAAGTCTCCCACCGTGCAGGTGCAAATAGACTCCAGAAGAGGCTCTCTCCTCAGTCTCTCTGAATTTGGATTCCCATCCAATTTCCAGTAGCCATTCCTCAATGCTACAACCAGTCCTCAGACCATCTGTCTTCCCCTCATCTCTTTAGACGCTTTGTCAATACCAGGTCAGATGGAACCTTTTTCCTTTTCCATGCTTTCACACAACTCTTTCTTCACACATCTCGGATCACCTGTGTCTCACCGTGGAGGTGCAGACGAATACCAGGAGGCTCTCTCCTCCTCAGGATCATTCCACTTTTCCTAATCTTTTTTTTTCCTTTTCTTTTCCAATATCCTTTTCTTGATAACTTCACCGCTGTGGTGCAGTTTCCTACCACAGTATCAAAATCCTGCAGCTCTCCTTCTCCGCAAAACTGCCAACACATTCTCCTCCAAGACTCTTCAGATGGGGGAAGACAAACACTCAGCCCTAGGGGACAGACTGCTGGCAGCCCTGAAGCAGGCAATTTCCCAGCCTTAAAACCCCATTCTCTCTCCAGGGGCTGCAGCCCCCTCCCTGTGGAGGGGCTCTCCCCAGACTGACCCAGAGTCCAAAAGTTCTCTCCTCTTTGGGAGCTTTTTGGCAACTCCCCATTAGCTGGAGCTACTGTCCTGAAGGAAAATTAATAAGTATGAGGCTCCCTCGATGCCTCATTTGCTGTTCAAAATGGTGCCAGAATATTCCCTGGTATTCTTACCCAAGTCTTTTCTGAAGCCCCAGAATCCTCCTGGCAAGTCCTGATGCTGTAATTGGTTGTCCAGCATCAACATGGCTGCAAAACATGACTGCCAGCTAAACAGTCCCCTAGAGTCCATACAGAATTTTTAACTTTACAAAGTCCCTGCAGCCAAGAGGTTTACTTTTATTTGTTTCCCCACACATTTTTGCAGCAGCTCTAATGCCCTGTTAAGCAACTGCAACCTTCAGCGTTTTTCCTCAGCCCTTTTGCTGTCGCTGCTGCTGACCTGAGCTGCCCCCAGGCAGCCACACATAGCCCCAATACAATTTATTTAGATCCCAACTGTCAACTTCCCTTGCATCCCAAACAAACACTTTATTTATTATCCCCGCCCAATAGGTAGCAGGATCTCTGCCATTCTTAGAAATGCCCAGGTTAACCATTTTTAAACACTGTCTAGCCAGTCGCTAGCGCTACAACTTTTCCCCAGCACTAAACAGGCCCAGCCTCATGAATTATTCATGAGCCACCTCATTAATATTCATGAGGCGGCTCCAATTCCCAAGTGCGATTGGCGCTCACAAAAACACTCTCCTTCTCCCTGCCGCCTCTTCAGTCCAGCTAAAGTCACCAGTCCATATTTTGCTTGTCAGAGGGACTGGGACCACCGGAGAGGCAGCCGAAATGGCTGCAGAAGGGCCGAACAAATATGCGCTTTCTGCACATGCGCAGACTGTTGCTCAGCACTGGAATGCAACTATTTGGCGGTGGGGCTCTGTGCTACAGGTCCTCCAACCCCAATCTAAAAAACTTAGGGGGGGCCAGAGGAAGGACCAGGAACACTGCTGGGACATCAGGGGCAAACCAAGGAAACACGGGGAAAACAGGAACAACCTCGGGGTCTAACAGGTTACATGTACATTTTAATTTAAGAATAAAATAAAATGCTGTTTTCGTACATGTGCAGTTAATTTGTTTCACAAATTACTCACAACTGGATTTTTGCAAAACTGACACATCAGTTTCATGAGTAAGGACACACTTTCTGAACCTTAGCAACCATGAAAGTGGGGAAAAGAGAAACCTTTGCGCATTAAAAAACAAGAAAATGTGTTGGTAGTTAAGCCTGAAATTTATGTGGTCTATAATGTAGGGTGTAAGGATGATTCTTAAAGTCTTTTTGTTTTTGCTGAAAAAAGATAGTTTTTAAAATATTATGAAATTAGGTAGCTGCAACTCCTGCTTTCGTGACTCGAACACCCACTTTCTTGGAAATGTTACGCAAATTGTTTGAAAATGAAAGATAATCAAACAGCTTGCATCAAAAAGTGCCATCTGGAGGCTCTGCTTCTCTCCCTACCTCCCCCCGTGGCTGCTGCTTTCCCTCAGAAGTCTGATCCTCTTCAGCCCTGGCTGACCCCCCCCCCATCCCCTAACCAAAGTCTGTTCCCCAACCCGGCTCGCAGCTGTGGCAGGAGCAAGGCGCCCAGTGCCTCAACCCTCCATGCCACAGGGCTGGCTCATTCCGCACAACTCTACTGACAGAATGTTCATCTCCCAAGCTACGCACGCTATAAATGCCTCAAGTGGAGTGAGAGCAGAACTTCAAGTCTTTCATTTATATATGTGTCTAAGGAGAGTGCTGTGATCTGGGGAACAATATTTTAATTACTTTGTTTTGCTTTTAATTTAAGGGAGTTTTTTTTTTTAAAGCCTAGTTGAAGGTTTTTAGTAAGAAAAGGTGGCACCATGTTTGTGATGACAGGCCAGTTCTGGATGTAAGGGGACTGATTTGTTTTACTGGTTCAGCGGGCAACTAAGTATTGAACAGCTACTGCAGTTGATTGACCATGGTTTCCAATGAATTACCGCCCTTGTGGGTGACAGGAGGCACAGGAACCCTTGAGAAGGTTTTCATCCCTGGAGGTGCCACAAGACAGCAGGTCACTTGGCTAAAATGTACCTTAAGGAAGAAGCCCAGAAAGAGAGAAGTGAGCCACCAGAGGAGGGGGAGGATGGTGAGAGCAAAGAAACGAGTGTCCTGAGGACCCTTGGGGCATGCAGGCTTAAGTAGTGCTCTGTCGGGGACAGGGTGAGTGTCACCTGCTGCCCCACTGAACCCCAGGCATAGACTTGCAATTCACTTGTTAAATGAGCATCTAGGTATTGAGTAACTACTGCAGTTGACTCCACAGAAATGTAGAAACCCAGACAATGTTGGCAGAAAAGGGCTACTGAGCCATCCAGTTTGCCCACTCAATGAACACTTTGTGATAACTGCTGCAGTTGTGCCTATACTTAAAAAGGATAACCGTTCCATAGTGAGTAATTACCGCCCCATCAGCCTTACTTCAATTCCATGTAAAGTAATGGAAAAAATTATTAAAGGCTTATTTGAGGCAGAAATGCAAACTCTAGGCATTATCGACCACTCACAACATGGGTTCAAGTAAGGCTTTTCTTGCACTACCAATTTAATATCCCTTTACAATACTGTCAACCAAGAACTAGACAATAAGATTCCCATGGATGTCATCCTCCTGGATTATAGCAAAGCATTTGATAAGGTTACTCACAATATTCTCCTAGCTAAGCTATCTGACCTACGTTTTTCTTGTAACATAATAAAATGGATAAATTGCTGGTTAACCAACAGGACCCAGCATGTTAGGATCAATGGTGCCTATTCCAGTAATATGGGTGTGACCAGTGGTGTGCCACAGGGAATCAGTTCTGGGCCCAGTACTATTCAATATTTTCATCTCAGACATGCAGATTAGCTCCAGGAACATATTTTCGTAATTTGCAGATAATACAAAAGTAGGTGGTAGGGTGGATTCCGACTATAATATGGACTTATTAGTAAACGGCCTCTCAGTATTAGAGCATTGGGCACAGAAAAACAAAATGACATTCAATACAGACAAATGTTCTGTTCTCCACTTAGGTTACAATAATCCCAAACAAACTTATACACTATACAATATTATCATTAAATCTTCAATATGTGAAAGAGACTTGGGCATCCTGATAGATGACAAATTATCCTCCTCCAATCACTGTAATCATGTAGCTAAAACCGCTAATTCACTACTTAGGAGCATTAACTGTACGTTTATATCTAAGACAGAGGAATGTATTATCCCATTGTTTAAAGCATACATCAGACCATACAGATTATGGGTCACCAGGTGGAGTCTGTACATGGTCTGGGACATTCAAGTGATTGAAAGAGTTCAGAGAAGGGCAACAAAATGGTGCCCATTTAGCATCACTACCATATCCAGAGAGGCTTCAAAAACAGGCCTACATTCACTGGAGTTTAGGCGCCCAGAGGTGATCTTCTGTTCTTATGTAAAATTCTCAAATCACCTCTCTGATGGACAAATGTGGTATTGTTAAAACACAAAGAAAAATAGTACCTAGACTTCACAATCAACAACTAATGGTGTAAAGCAAAACAAACAGGAGGGCTTCATTTCTTCTCGGTAAGAACACCAAGGCTCTGGAACCAGCTACCCCAAGAGCTAGTATACTGTAATACCTTTGAATCCTTTAAAAAGGGCGTAGATCATTGGCTCTCCAAAAACTACAACAAAGTATAATTTCCCACAAATGTGGGGGACAATCAAGATAGGCTTCATAGCTTCCTTGTGTCCTCACTTACCTAGTAAACCTAGAATGATACATAGATACATAGACACTGATGGCAGATAAAGACTCCCCTTCCAGTCTGCCACCCTATCTAACTATTTAGACCTACCCTTGAGGCAAACCTCCCCTTTCTTCCTGCCCCCACATTTTCTAACTAAACCCATGTGTCTGTCCCATTCCTGCTTGAAGCTGCCAATTGACAGTTTGTATCACTTTTTGTGGTAGCTTATTCCACTTATCCACCACCACTATCATAAAGAAATGCTTCCGGATGTCCTTTTTGAATCTTCCCCCTGCCGGCTTTAGTGAATTCCCTCTCATTCCTCTGTCTGAACGCAAGGAGAGTAGTTCTCTTGCACCTACTCTCTTTATCCCATGCAGGTACTTGTATATCTTAATCATTTCACCCTTTTCCCTACTTTTCTCCATGGTGTACATGTTTAAGTCTTGCAGCCTCTTCTCATATGTTTAATTCCCAAGGCCATGCACTATCTCAGCTGCCCTGTGCTCTACTGTGTCCACCATGCTTCAGTCTTTCTTCAGGTGTGGGCTCCACTACCTGTAGCACCAGTGACCTGCACAGAGGAAGGATCACATCACACTTTTTACTACTTTTCCCTCTCCCTATGCATCCCAGCATTCTGTTTGCTCTTCACACTGCCCTGCTGCAGTGTGCAGATGTTTTTAGGATCTCGGATATAATCACCCTTAAATTATTTTCTTCCGGTGTATTATCCAACACCACTGCTCCAATTTCAGATTGCACACTTGGGTTCATTTTCCCAATGTGCATTACTCTGTGTGTTGATGTTCAGCTGCCAAATCTTGGACCAGCTCTCCAACCTGCCCAGATCCTATCTTAGTGCCCTTCTCCCTTTCTCTGTGTCTACCATTTCACAGATCTTTGTTTCATCTGCAAAGAGGTGGATCTTACCCTTGATACCTTCACCTATGTCACAGATGAAAATACTGAAGAGGACCACTCCTAGTACTGACCCCTGAGGTACCCCCGCTGGCCACTTCCCTAACCTCCGAAAGCTCCCCATTGACTAGCACCCTCTGTGTTCTACCCCCCCCAGCCAACTCTCTACCCAATTTACCATCTTCTTCTCTACCCCATGGTCCATAACCTTTTTCACCAGCCTCCTGGGGGAACAAACTGAGTTAAAGGCCTTGCTGAAGTCAAGGTGTTCAACATCAGCTGCCTTCCCTTTCTCTACTGCTGTGGTAACCCAGTCGAAAAACTTGACCAGATGCCTCTGGCAAGACCGTCCCCTCATGAACCCATGCTGTCCGGGGTCCTGCAGCCTGCTCCCTTCTAGGAAGTCCACCAGGTTCTCCCTCAGTGGAGACTCCATTATCTTGCCCACCACAGACATCAAGCTGACTGGCCTATAGTTCTCTGACTCAACCCTCTTCTTGCTCTTGTGTAGCAGAATACTTGTGAAACATAATATAATGTAATTATTGAGCAACTGAATAGGATAAGGTTGCCAAGTACAATAGGTAACTCAGTACTATCGGTATGGTGATTATCAGCAGAAGACAGAATACTGAGGTAATTGGTAAGATATGATACGTCAATGTGGCCTTTCACGCTCTCTGTTCCCAAATTAGCTACCACCCTTTCCAGGTGGTACAAAAGGCACAGGAACCCTCTTGAGAAGGGTTCCACCCCTAAAGGTGCAGTGCCTCAGGACAACAGGTCCCTTGGCTAAAGGCACATCAGGGAAGAAGCCTCAAAAAAGACTGAGCATAGGTGAAAATAAGACAGTGAGAATGAGAATATTGCCTTCTTATAAGGAGAGAGGGAAAGCCACTTCACTGAATGATCAGTTAGGAATATAGGCACCACCATCCAAGTCCCAAACCAGCCAGTGAAATTAAACTAATACAGAAATAACTAACTACTTTTATGACCTTTAATACAGAGGAGAGAAAAAAAACAATTCTGTAGCAAACCTCTGGGGATCCAAGGATTTAGGTCACCCTGCCTCCACACATAATGCTGTACTATTAAAACCCCATGCCTAAAGTGAAGTTGTACCTGGGAAATGCTGCTGCTTATTTAGGGAATAAGTGAGCTTCTCCTTTTGTCTTGTAAGATTTCCACCTTTTTGCCCCCACAAAAGCACTGAAAGTTTGTCTACTGAGGAGCACAACTGAAAATGAGTGCAAAGGAATGTGACGTTATGGATAGACCCCAAGGAAATGAAGAAGACTGGAAACAGTCGCTTCAGGTCTGGCAGCTCTCATACTCTCTCCTCTGATGAGGGGCTCAGTTCACTGCAGAATGAAGCCATAGACGGTGAAAGCATATTGAGCTCTTGGGGACAGTGACTGGGGTGTGTGCCTGGCTGATGGAGAGGCGTATGCCTGAAAGTAGTAGGTAAAGTAAGAATGGTAGTCATGGTAAGAGACTGATAAGAGTTAAAGTTGAGGTCTGAGGTGAAGACCAGACAGCCAACTGGACAGACTGGTGGGTGTGGTTTACCAGCAGCAGATTCGAGGCCTAAAAAAATGCCAGGAGCAAAGCACAGCCACAGCAGCTACTGAGCCAACAGCAATAGCTAGGAGGAGCCTGGAAACAGAAAGGAGAGCCATGAGCATATAAGGACCCACAGCAGCAGCCAGGAGCAAGAAAGGCTGGCTAGGCAGAGCAGGGGGAGTACAGCAGAAAGGAAAGCAGAAGCACTGGAGACGGGTGGGGGGGAGGCAGCTAAGCAGAGAATAGAGGCCCAGGATGCAAGAGGGCTGGCCCAATAGAACAAAAACCGCCAACACAGGCAGGGCAAGAAGCGTACAGCAGCAGGAGGCAGCAAGGGACAGAAGGAACCAAAAGGCCAGGTACAGTTCCTGGAGAACAGCACACCAGCAAAGATGGAGCAACATGACAGGAGCAGCAGTGAAGAGTGCCACCATTAAAGAGCACGAGCACAGGAGGCCACTGGACACAGGTAGACCATGCACAGTGAAGAAAAGGAACTGCGCTCAGGATAGCAGCCTAGGGTGCTTGGAAAAGGCAGCAAACCAAGCAATATCAGAAGAAGGATCCAGCACTCCAGGAGTATTCGTAATGAAATATTTTGTTGTGGAAAGGAAGGTGTTAGGTATCAGGGGGTGTCTGATGAAGATCTAATGGTCAAAGCGCTGGGGCTGCGGTTGTTGGCGTGTTCTCTATACTAACACCTTCCTTTTCACAACAAAATATTTTATTACAAATACTCCTGGAGTGCTGGACCCTTCTTTTCATTCAGCCACACCATGCAGGCTTGGAGCCAAGACCGCCCGGTGGCTGGACCACCCCAGAAAAGTGGTCAAGCAGGAAATGG
Organism: Neoceratodus forsteri; assembly: GCA_016271365.2. Classification (NCBI taxonomy): domain Eukaryota; kingdom Metazoa; phylum Chordata; order Ceratodontiformes; family Ceratodontidae; genus Neoceratodus; species Neoceratodus forsteri. The sequence continues at coordinate 1,312,528,329 of CM057452.1, read as the reverse complement.
AAGACAAGTGCTAGAATGTCCTGAGCTGCAACCATGCAAAAGCCAAGTAATCAGAGGAAGGGCAAAGCAGGAACACCAGCAGACGTGTAGCTGCAGCAAAGAAACGAACATCCAAAGGGTGCTTGGGGCATGTGCACTTAAGCAGCACTCAGTTGGGGGACATGGTGAGTGTTACCCACTGCCTCACCATACCCCATGCATGGCCTTGAGATAATCCCATCCAAGTGACCTCTTTCGACCACACTGTATATATATCTCTTAGTATCTCCTTCTTGCTTAGCTACAATCATGTATAGGCCTGTCACTTACAAAAGGAGTTTTTTTTTCTCTCGCTACTTTTGCTACATTTCTGTATATAATGTAAATAATGTATGTTTATGCACTGTTGTCTGTATGGCACTCACTGTCTGTTACACCTGCCCATCCTGTCCTGTGTACGACAAGGAGCCTTTGTATAAGAGTCCTTGACTCAAAGGTTTGTAATTACGATACAATAATAAATAAAGAAAGAAAGAAAGAAATAATTGTGTGATGTGGCAACTAACAAGTCCCAGTCAGAAGGTGTACACACCTTGGAGAGCCTGTCAATCAAATCAGGTGGCTTCATTTTTCTTACCCATTTTATAAATAGGGAATACATGATGGGTTGCAGTGGAATAACACATTTATCTCTACTAGTGAGTGGTAAGACCCATAACTCGCGTGGAGATAAATGTGTTATTTCACTGCAACCCATTATGTATATAAAGATCTATAATAATGCTGGCCTTTGGCCATGTATTATTTTTAGCCAAACTATGGCATATATCATGTACACAATGACAGCACCACTCTGGTAAGATAGATCCTAGTGCTCAAATGCTAGTATTTTTAACTTTTAAAAATGTACTTCTGGAACCTTTTTCCCCTCTAACAATGGATAAAACCTCTGCTGCCATGCATGTCTGAAAGAACGCATTCTAATGGATACATTGATATGAAGTGTCCTAGGCATTCCAATTAAGTCCAAGTCAGGACTTTCACCATTTAGGAATTCTGACAGGTGTATGGTCTTTTATGATGCTCCTGGAGTGAAAATGAATAGTTCTAATTTATGGTTACCTTATTCTGCGTGGGTGTCAAAAAGCTGTTCTTAACATCTTAGTTTTAAGAAAGCCTTACTTTAAACCCAATGTGTCAATCAAATTGAAAAAATGCTTACCAACAACATTGTTTCCATAAAGCTTTCAGTCAAAAACTTTCATTGTAACATGGCATAAATCTTGATGCCGAAATATACAATTTCTTTTTTTTTTTAAACTTTCTTTATTTATGTATATTTTCTTTTTTTTCCATACCCCATCCCATGGAGACCACACTTACAAACATAAGTATAAGAATGATGAATTTTCCAGGTACATGATGGTTCTGAGAGGATACCGTGTCGCATTAATTATACATTCATCATCAATTTGTGTGAGGGTATATTTCTTCCTAATACATACTTTTCTCTCTCCCTTTCAGTACGAGATATCTTTAATTTGCATATTCCTTTTGTCTGCGCTCTGTCATAGTTTAAACTATAGCCCAAGGACCTCAGCTTCCCAAGGGTACAATCAAATCCCTCAGATGTTAAATATTTTAGATTTTAAGGAATAAAATTCCAGGGTCCATTTACCATATAAAGCACCCATCTTCTCCAAATCAACTCAAATTTGGTGAGCTTCTTATTAAGTAAGGCTGTGAGTGCCTCTAATCTATATAGTTTGATCATTATGTCATGCCACCCTGGATGTTAATCTCCTTCTGAGAAAGCCAATTTTTGTAATTATTTTTTGTGCTGCTAGGCATGCCATTTTAAGAATTTACCTATGTTAGGATCCCTGCATCCCTGGGATAATCCATAAAGAAAAAAAGGGAAGGGTGAGTTGTAAATTGGATCAATTATACTCTGTAAGGTCTGCTGTAGGTCCTTTAGAAAACTTTGGACTTTTGGGCAACTCCAGAATATATGACCCATCGTTGCTGGGAATATCCGCACTTCTCCAACACCTTGAAGCTTCCTCCCTTGATATTTCCTTGAATCGCAGGGGTCTTAAAAATCTCACTAACATTTTCCAAGCAAACTCATTCCAACTGACCACCGAAGTCCCCCACTGTGTTCTTTGTAGTGCCCATTTCCATTGCTCTTCTTGTATCCTAATACCCAAATCCCTCTCCCAGGTCTCTTTGGTACTCTGAATAGTATCTCCTTTCCAATTGATAAGAGCTGTGTATATAATTGAAATTATATGCTCCTTCGGCGATTTGCCCTCTATAGCTGATTTTAATATTTTCGCAATCTGAGGGGGAGGACCTAGTCCCGGGGGCAACTGTGCCTGCAGCGATCTGATATATGCTCTTATCTGGAAGTATCTGAATCTATCTTTCCATGATATATCATTTCTGACAACTAAAGTCTGAAAGTCCAAAATCTCATCCCCCTCCAAGAAGTGCCATATTAAGTGCAATTTTTTCTCTTCCCATTTTTTGAAACCCTTGTCCCACTTGACTGGGGTGAAGGATGTCAGGTAGGCACCGACAGCATTAGAGTACCTCCATCCTTTGGCCTTTGAGTCTAAGAGGATGTTATACCAACTATTTAGGGTGGCTTCCGTGTCACGGGTTCTCTCATCCCCTAGGTCTCTAGCCCTCTTTTGTGAGAGCAGGGCCAGGTTGAGATCCTCCAGGCCCCCCCTCCCCAGCTCTATATCCTTCCATCTAGCCTCATATGTTTGATCCAACCAATACATGACAGTTCTAAGTTGGGCTGCTTGGTGGTATAGTTTCAAATTAGGAAGGGCAAGGCCTCCCCCCTCCTTCGGAGTCTGGAGTACCGAGAGGCGAACTCTTGGCTTCTGCTGGCCCCACAAAAAGCGAGAAATTCTCCCATGCAATGCCATAAAGAAGGAGTCTGGGACAGTAATGGGTAGTGTTTGGGTTAAATATAAGAATCTGGGAAGCAATACCATTTTAACTGCCTCCACTCTTTGCACTAAGGGGATTGGGGTCGGAGCCCATCTCTCCAACTCTGACCTAAGCTTGTCTGAGGTTGGGTTAAAATTAAGTGCATACAAATGTCCTACCTCAGAACTAAGAAGGACCCCCAAATACCTAATGTATGTGAGGTCCCATTTAAATGGGAATGACTCCATCAAATTCACTGAGGGTGTATAATGGACCTTCAATACTTCAGTTTTAGTAGTATTTAGCTTATACCCTGCTAATTCACTAAATTCTGTTAGGCAATTCCACAGCGGTCCCATTGAACGCTCGGGATCTGACAAATAGATGAGCAGGTCATCCGCATATAACGCAAGCTTATGTGTTTCATCCCTTGTCTCCCAACCCCTCACCTCTCTCTCCTGGCGTATTCTCTGGGCTAGTGGTTCCAAGTAGAGGGTAACAGAAGGGGCGAGAGGGGACAACCCTGCCTCATGCCTCTATGCAGCTGGAAGGGGGCGGATACCTGCCCGTTTATTTTAACATAGGCCTTAGGTTTTTTATATATGTTTTCAGTAGCTTTAATCATTGAGTCCGGGAAACCAAATCTACCAAGGGTCAGACTTAGGAACCTCCATTCTACCCGATCAAACGCCTTCTCCGCATCTAAGCTCATCAGCAGGAACGGAGAGCCTGACCTAGTAGCATGATGCAGTATGTGCAAGGTTCTTTTAATATTATCTTGTGTCTGTCTCCCTAGTAATGAATCCAGTTTGATCCAAGCACAACAGTTCAGACATTACTTTTCCATCGCCTAGCTAGTATGGCTGTATATACTTATAGTCAATGTTCAGCACCGGATATAGGCCCTAAACGATTTACATTGTGTGAGGTCTTTTCCTGGTTTTGGAATACTTGAAATGACGGCAAAATTCCAACTGTCTGGAAGAGGTTCCCCCGACTGTATCTCTCTACATGTCTCCAATAACTGAAAGCTAATCTCTTCTCTGAAAAATTTAAAGAATGCTGGGGTGTATCCATCTGGACCTGGTGATTTTTTTAGATTTAAGTTTCTTGATTGCATTATCTATCTCTGCCAACTCAATGGGCCTTTCCAATACCTCTCTCACTTCCTGTGTTAAGCTTGGCAGGTTAAGCCTCCTTAAATAATCCTGGATCTCTAACTCACTTGGGCTTCTATCTGATGTATATAACAACTGGTAAAACCTGTTAAAACAGTTTAATACCTTTTCCGGACCTCTCATCATTTTCCCTGAGACAGGATCTCTAATCTGGGTAATAGTATTTTGTGCGGTCTGTTGTCTCAGCCTATGGGCCAAGAGGCGTGTGGCTCTTGGGCCTACCTCGTAGTATTTCTGGCGAACCCGTTGTAGCGCCTGTTCAGTTCTGATGTCTATCAGCTTCTGAATTTTTTGTTTAATTTCTTTTATGTTTGTGTAGACTGTCTCATTACCGGCTGCGTGCTGTCTTTGCAATTCTAGCAATTGTGTTTGCAGCTTCTCCATCTGCTGAGTTTGCTGTCTCTTAAAGTACCGTGATATTTGATACAATCCCTCTAAAACTGTTTTATTGTGTCCAGAGAATACCTTTGAGACTTCAGGTGTTTCATTCTCTCTAACTATTTGTTCCAATCTAGATTTAGCCATGTCCGTGAATTCCTTCAAATTCAACATATAGTTGTTAAATTTCCACAGGGTCTGACCTCTTTTCCTATTCCATTCCATTTCCATCAGGATCATAGAATGGTCTGAGATGTAGAAGGATGTGCCTACAGCTAGTCACTAAGTTTTGGTGTTCTCCGATATTAAAATATAGTCTATTGTGTATGACCCATGCGTGGTAAGAAAATATGTGTATTCTCTTCTCCCTGGGTTCTCTCCTCTCCAGGTGTCTACCCAAAGGCCTTTCTCAGATGGGCCTTTATCTCTTACTAGTGGATTCTGCCTAAAATTGCCCTTCCTAGAGGTGTCTATTTGTGTCCAGATTTGATTTAGGTCCCTCCTATGATTAGCCTTCCCTTCTGCAAATCCACTATTTTCTGCAGTAGGACCTGGTGACCTCCTCGTTGTCCCCGTGAAAGATAGAGAGACACCAGTGTAACATCTATCCCTCAAATTCCCCACCAGTATCACCAAACGTCCTCCGGTCTGCATAGGTGGAAGTCGACCAAACTGGATATTTTGGGTACCAGGATGGCTACCCTCTCCTTTTTCCCCTTATATGCCGCACCGCTATCTGACTAAAGCCCAGCTTGCAGTTTCTGGTGCTCCTCCTACTTAAATGCGTTTCTTGAGAAGTACAAAGGAGGGCCTCAGCCTCTTTATGTCTGTCAGAACCTTATACCTCTTAATCGGGTTATTCAAACCATTAACATTCTGAGAAAGTACCCTTAACATAGTTTTATCAATCATTTTGGTATATATATATACTTGCCTTATACTGAAGCCCCCCTGTTGCATCATGACATTTTACCCCCCTCGTCGCTTTCTCAACTATAAAAAACATTTGTCTCTCACTTAATCTTACACAGAAAAAAGAAGGTATACATGGCACCTCCCATCCCTCAGACAAAATTGTGTGTGTGTCTCCAACCTTATTAAACAATGCCCCTTCATTGGCCCCCGTATAGGGCCTTAGAAACAACCCCTTCAGCCACCCCCCCCCCAAACTATGTACAAAGTGACCTCCAAGGTAGGGGGACAATTTCTCGTGTCCCCCTACTGACTCTGAAGCTAATACCGAGTTAGAGGAAGGAGATCAAGACCCTATCTCGTTCCTCTTGGACCTAAAATCAGGTCCTGGCCTGCTGTTTTGGCTGTCCTCATCAAAAGTTCCCCTCGCCTCAAAATTGGTCATGATATTAGCCATCGGCCCCACATTCAAGGAGGCTGCCCATATCATCCAGCTCAGAAAAGAACATCCGGAGGGAGGTCTAATCATGAATCCTCGAAGAGGCGCCTCCACCCACCAGCTTCATAAAACAGATGCATTACTTTGAGTCGAAGCAAATCTTTGTTTCCATATCCTCTCCCATGTTTGTTCGGCAACTGAGCCACTCGCCTGACAAACTGTGAGAAAAAAAACCACCAGCCCCCACCCTCCCTTTATTTTACCTCTGCCTCCTCCTTTCCCCTTCTTTAAAAGAGAGAAAAAAAAAAGATCACATAACAGAAGAATTATGTCCATATAGAGTCCCGTAGAATGAAATAAAAAGGCTCACGACTTAGTGGGCTACTAGTCCTGATTTCCAAGTGTCCCAAAAGTTTATATCGTAATAGATTGTCCAAAGTGTCCCAAGACCTTAATATTCCTTCATCCATGGATCTGGCTGATAGTCCCATCTAAGAAAGGCTAATGTTGGTTATACAGTACCCCCAGGTGAGGGGTTCATGATTCCTGTTCTTCACCCCATCTCCTGCTGTCCTCCATTCTCTTCTCTCTCCTCCGGTTGTTTCTCTGTGCTCCTCGTGTGTTAAATTATGAAGCAGCCTTTAATCTCATTCATAGTGTGCGATGACGACGTCTCTCCCAGCGGTCTATTGTCCTTCTTTGTAGATAATTTCCACTGAGCCTGGTATGAGGCCTGAGTGTCCTTTTGGTTTCTCATCAGTAGCACTTCATGCCCCTTATTTTTCATTGCTTGATATGCTTCCTCCAATGTTTGATACAGTTCAGTACCCGACTCCCAGAACACCCTGAGGCAGGAGGGGTAGGGGGTCTGAAAACGAACTCCCAACTGTCTCAATTTCCGTAATATTGGTGCGTAGGCCAGTCTCTGTTGTTGTATGGAGGGTGGGTAATCCTGATCAAAAAATAACCTTGCCCCTTTATATTCCACTGTATGTTGTCTCCATGCCATTCTCAAAATATGCTCCTTGTCCCTGTAACTGGAGAATTTTGCAATAATAGATCTAGGCCTCGCACGGAGTGGGCTTAGGCACTAGGGCCCTGTGTGCTCTCTCGATTCTGAAATTAAAGGCTTGTGGCAGATCTAATACATTTCTCAGCATTTCTTCTATAAACTCACACGCTTCCGGATTCAGTTTTTCTGGTAAGCCATATTTCTTAAATTGTCTCTTTCGCAATCTGGCTTTAGGTCTAAACATTTAGATCTGAAAATTCTGTTGTTGAATAATTTTCGATTGCACTTGATAGGCCCACCAAATCGCCCTCTGCTGTGGATACTTTCCCTCGATGGTTGCTATCGATTCTCCAGTTTGAGTAGGTCGTTATGTATTTGCTCCAACCTCGCTTAGTGTCCGATCTTGTTTGTTTAATTTCTCCGAGTAATATTTCAAATCTGGAGCGAAAGAGCTTCTAGCTCTGATTCAGTGTCTGCTGCTCCGCTATACCGGGTGAAGCCCTCCTGCTAATCGTCAACTTGAGGACTCAGTATGCGCAGATCGCTGCGACTTCTCATTTTTAGCTTGCGATCTCTTCCCTGCTTTGCCTCCACTGTGTGTTTTGTGCATACTTCACCAAAAAAAAACGCTGTTTGGGTCTGTGTGGAGTCGTTTCTTGCTGGGAGGCGAGAGGAGCTCTTGGTTTAGGCTGCCATGCTTTCGATGACGTCACCGGAAGTCGAAATATACAATTTCTACTGGGCGAAATATAACACCTGGTACTTCAGCAACCATGGTCTAATTCCCAAGTAGACCACGGTTGCTGATGTAGTACCGTCACGCTCCACTAAAGGCAAAAGCAGTAGTCAAATGTTTTGCTTTTTCCCACCGACCCGCCCAGCGGTCCGTCATTACCAACGGCAACAAAACATGGAGCAGTTCAATGTGACAGCAATCAAACCAGCTGTTCATTTAATTTGTCCGCAAACTCTGGTAAACTTTTGTCAGCGTCTTTCACATTGGATCTGGTCTTGCGTAGAGCTCTGTTAATTGAAATCCAGTAATGAGTTGCTGGTTAAAGTAACAGTCACGCTGCAAGAGAAATAGTGGTTTCAGCAACATGTTCCCACTCTCTACCAACAACTGAGATCTACAATGCAGCCACTAGGAGTACAAGCCTTACACTCACAAAGCATAGCAATACATTTATGTACAGACAAAAATACAATCAGAGAAAGTATACTTTGGAGCAGGGGTCCTGCAACATACAGGTAAAATAGCAATACATTTATGTACAGACAGGTGGAAGGTAAGCGTAGGTAACAAAGGGATAAAAAACAGCAATATAACAGAGTAGACAGAGTAAACAGTAGAAGGTACGGGTTTAGCAACATATTCATGGTCTAGTATTCCTGCATAATTGTAACATATTCAGGAAGAAGAGGTGGGGGATTGAGAAAGGTGATGCCAGAGGATAATAAGGACAAATAAAAAGCTTAGCAAATTTAAAAAAACTCACGTACAGGGTAACGGACATCGTGGGCTAGGGGGGATGTGGCATACCGGGGAAAGCTGGTAATGAGGTGTTATACTATCAGCAGAGAATGTTTAGCAGGCCGTGGGCATGTAGTAGTGGCAGTCGTGGCATGAAATACTGGCAGATGGGGGGGGGACTGTGGATGTAGGGTTCGTAGTTACCTAGGGTTAGATTTTGTGTCATAGAACAGAATGGAAGTGCAAGTGAATGCTACTTGTAGGCAGACACGAACAAGCTAGAGTCGATGGAAGCAACTGCAGACTTCTGAGTAGGTTTTTGATACAGGGTCTTGAACACAGCTAGGCTAACAGGAAACCTCAGTTTCAAGGATTTCTGAAGCTTGTTCCAGACTGATGGTAGAGCGAAGTCTATGGCAGCTCTCCTGAAGCACGTACAGGCCCTGGGCACTTGCAGGGAGATCAGGGTGCAGCTTCTTAGAGCATAATTTTTAGTCGCAGTAGGAGTCAGACAGTCAGCAATATACTGCGGAGGTCTGCCAGTAATGGCTTTTTATGTCCAGACAGCCGCATTCCTATTACGCCTGTATTGTAGGGAGGTCCATCCCACAGCCACATATAATGAGCAGTGGTGAGTGGAGAAAGGTAGCCCAGTAATGAAGCGCAGAGCTCTGTGATATAATATGTCCAGTTTTCCAAGATATGAAGCAGCACAATGGCTATAAATGAAGTCTGCATAGTCAATTAAGGAGAGAAACGCAGACTGGACTAACTGCCTCTTAGCTTCCGTGGTTAGTAGGCGATTTATCCTGAAAAAAAAGTCCAAGCCTTTGCCTCAGCTTTTTCAACAAGTCCTCCAGGTGATCAGTGAAGGAGAGTTTGTGGTCTAGCCAGACCCCCAGGTATTTATATTTACAGTGAATACTTTTGGCAACCAAAATCCTGGGCTCACACATACAAGACCACAGTAATAAAACAGGATAGGGATGCTTTTAAACAATTTTATTTGCATTTACTGTAACAAAGATGTAAATAAAGTAACATACAGAGTCAGTGCAGTGACTACAACGCTAACAACCAGCCAATGTTTCACACAGGCATGCACCTTTTTAAGATACTAAAATCTTTTGCTTGCCCAAAGTATCATCAATTGTTTCACTTGTGGCCCCATAACACTTTGTGTAGCTTGCAAACACAACAAAGAGCACACTGGGATGGTGGTGCTCTCCAGTTCAATACAAACACAGTCATTACAAAGTTTGGGCACTCACTAGCCTTGTGAAAATGGACTGCAACACTTTCAATAAATCAAGTAAAGATTAAGCCACTACAGCTGACGAAGGTAATAGTTTCCTTCACTCGCTGTCTCCCTTAGCACTCTCATAGCTGTATGGAAATGTGACGTACGTCACAGCACCGTTCCCAGAATGCACCACAGCAGGAGTCATGAAGCAGCAGTTGCAAGCAGTGTAGAAATAAAACTAAGTTTTTGCAGTTTCAAAATATATTTACAGATTACAAAGATGAAAACTTGTTATAACAGATATTTTAGCAGAACACGTATAACCCCCGCGATATGTTCAACAGGTGTGTTCTAATTTTTTTGTACTATTTGTGCAGTGTGTTTTACCGCTGAACATAAAGTATTTAAAAACAAAATGACTATCTCTGTTTTTAGTTCTTCAAAAAACAGTATTAATACATTCAATGCCATGTTACAAGAGGATTAAGCCACTCGAAAGGATGGGTCTACCATAGAAATAATCCACGGTTGGGTCGTTGGAGGCACTTGGCCGAATGGATTAATTCCACAGTAGACTCATCCTTTCTCATGGCTTAATCCTTACTTGTAGCGTGAGTGTACACACAGCTATTGTTTTAAACTGAAACTATTTTTACCTCAGTTACCTTTCACACATTTTCTCCCATATCTGAAACAAAGGCTTTGTTTACAACCCGATTCAGTGTTTGTATTGATTTCAGAAATGCATTTTTGCAAAATGAGGTAACCCTTGTATTATACAAAATAAATAACCCCCAAATGTTAGGAACAAACTGATTCTTAGCACCTTGTCGGTTCTGTGACATCAGGCTCTCGACTTTGCCTTGAGCTCATACGATCACAGATCCACTGGTGTTAACAACCTGCCTGTTCTAACATTAGGGTAATTAGGGCTGTATTAGTTCCACTCCAACAGCATCATCAATGAATAAGTTTATTTCTCTGCCACCGGTGAATAGATCTTCACACCTTGTAGACAGCTGAGATATAGTAGATATGAAATAGCCCGACTCAAAATATGCAATTTATGCATTATGCAGGCCCCAAAACAGAGGCTGGATGGTAGCAGGCAGGATGGGGGGAGGGGTCCAGTGGGTGATCATGGGAGTCCTTCAGTAGTAACAAGTAATTGCTTCACCTCACTGGTGGAACCCAAGTAGCCTACACACCCAGTCAAGAAAGTTGAACTTGTTGTAACCAGGACACCAGAGGCTGCTGGAAAGTGAGCCTAAGTTTGGGGGGTGGGGAGTCCTAGCACTAGGGGACTAGGAAAGAGGGTTATTGTAATTGGGGACTCAGTAGTAAGGGGACAGAGAGGATGATCTGTGACATAGTCTCTCGGGGGGGGGCAGCTAACGTGGGGCTAGCTAGTGTAGAGGAGTTGGGTGAGGGAGTCGGGAAACCTGATGTGATACTCCATCTAGGGACTAACAACCTGGCCATGCGGATCTTAGGAGAAGTGAAGAAAAGCTTCTGCATGCTAGGTAACAAGCTAAGGGCTGAAGTAGAAGGGTACGGCAAAGAAGTTTAACATTTTTCAGTTTAATACTTAGTTGAAGGAGTGGTATGTGGAGAAGGGCTTATGCAGTGTGGGGAATTGTGGCTTTTTCTATGATAAGCTGTTCAAAAATGACTCCATTCGACCAGAGAGGAAACTAGTGCCCCGTGGGTAGAAGTTTCATGTCTTTATTTTTTGTAATTTAAACTGGGGGGGTCTGGTGTTGGGGTAAACAAAGGTCCTACTGTAGATACAGGAGGCCTAACTGGCACTCCCCAAACTGGTCAAAATGGAGAAGGCAGGCAAAATAGTGGATGCTTGGACAGTCCACTGGCACAGCAGTAGCGCTTCAGCTCACGACGCTGGTGACCCACTTTCTGTAACAAGCACGGGGCATCAGGTGCCGGATGGGGGAGGAAGGACTGAGCTTCCCAAGGACTGCTCTCCTTCCTCAGGGAGAGAGGGAAGTTGCTCTTGTGGCTTGGCTGTCACCTGGTGTAGACCTGGTGGTAGCACAGCTGGGAAACACTGGAATTGGGGAAGGTTAACTGCCAGATGCTTGGCACACATACATGCTTGCATCATTCCATGCTGGAACCCCTTGGGAGAAAAGCTGGAGATGGAGGAAAAAGCCATGATCTGGCCTATGCCAGCACTACCACCAGCCCCCCACCCCAGGCCCACACAAGACCAATACAGTAGGCAACTCACCATTCTGTGGTCCAGAGTAAGTGATGAATAACCAGTAAGTCTGTAAAAGGTCGGCGAAGGGGCTGGGGTGCCATCAGCCAGAAACAAGAATGAGAAAAGGGCTGATATAATAACAAGCATTTGTCAATGCCAAATGTTTGCTTGCTGGTATTGGCATGGCTAGTGCAGGAGTTAGAGAGATGCATAATAGGAATGGCAGTGAAGTATTAAACTAACATCAACCCCCAACCCCACCCTGCAGAGACTAACAGGCATTTGAGGGAGTGCCTTTGGGTCATCGGTCATAACGCTCATGCCATTCCACCTCACTCCACCCTGCAGACACCGACAGGTGTTGCAGTGTGCCTTTGGGTCTTCGGTCCTTACGCTCACCCCATTCCATAAGGAAATAAGCTGAGATGGGTGCAGTAAAGGAGAATGGGGCGAACATTAGGGCTGAAGACTCCAAGGCACACCTCAATGCCTGCCGCTGGCTGCAGGGTGTGAGTGGAATGGCATGTGCATTACGGTCGATGACCCCCAAGTCACATCCCCGACGATTATCAATCTCTACAGGGTAGGGCGTTACGGATGGAAACCCTAACACCCTGGGCGTTTGTTGGTATTTTCACTCAAAATTTTCAATATGGGCTTTTTGGGACCCCACCTCATGAACAGTGGCACTAGCATTTCGTTACTCAATCCCGAAAGGTGATTTCGCACAGCTACTGCACCATTCAGCGCCACAGTGCGAAAACATATTTTGGGCAGGATGTGAAAAATGACAGCTGTACTGTTCACGAGGAGGTGTGAAAAAATGGTAATGCTGAAAACCTGGAATGAAAATATGAAAAATTGGCGTAGTTACGAGCATGTGTAGAAACTGAGCAACACACACCCGTAATGCAATCATTTTTGGGAAGTTTTTCACCAGATTTTCAACATGAGCATTTTGGGACCTCCCCTCATGAATAGTGCCACTGTGATTTTGTTTAACTGTCCCAAAAGTTGATTTCCCACAGCGACTGCATCATTCTGCACCATGGGTGCGAAAACACATTTCAGGCAGGATGTGAAAAATGACAGCCATACTGTTCATAAGGAGGTATGACAAAATGGCAATGTTGAAAATGTGGAGTGAAAATGTTAAAAATTGGCGGTTACAAGCGTATGAGAAACTGCACAATGCGTTTCAGAATGCAGTCATTTTTGAATTTTTAACCAAATTTGCAGCATGGGTATTTTGAGAACCCACCTCATGAACAGTGGCACTGTCATTTCATTAATCAGTCCCACAAGGTGATTCTGCGCAGCAACCACAAAATCACCTTTCGGGACCGAGCAACCAAATGACAGTGACTGTGTTCACGAGGTGGGGTCCCAAGAACCCCATGTTAAAAATTTGGGTGAAATTCCTAACAATGGCTGAGATATCAACGTAATCTGAAATGACCCATTGACTCCCATTATACAGCTTACCGTCAATTCTTCAGTTTGCCGGTCAGCTTTGAAGAGTGCAGATGTGTCACAGTTCATAGAAGATTGCTGCTCCCAACCTCCGGAGGTAAGTATGGGGTGGGGGGTAAGGAGTGGGTCCACAGAGGAGGCGGGATGGAGGACAGGGAATGGGAGATGATGAGGACAGTTGTCTTTTTATTGGGGAAAAAACGTCGGGGACGGTTTTCTTTATTTTCCAGGTTACCAAAATTAAATACATTTAGGCACACTGGGGTGGCCTCCCAGTGTGCCACAACAGTGTGTGTGTGTGGGGGGCTTGCCAACACTGGACTGGGCACCCTGATGTCGGCACTTGAAATATTTAGGAATATCTGACACAGGGAGGGCATCCCGTGTCAGAAAACATAAGTTAATAAAATTATTTCGCACACTGGGGTGGGCTCCAGTGTACCACAGTTAAGTGGAAGGGGGATACATGCCGACATAGGGATTGGGCACCCCTGATGTCAGCAAATAATACAGATGGGTTGGGGGGGTGCATCTGACACTGGGAGTGGGCATCCCAGTGTCAGAAACATAAAACATTATTTTGGCACACCGGGGTTGGCTCCCAGTGTGCCACATTAATGGGAAGAGGGGGAATACATGCCGACACGGGGACTGGGCACCCCGGTGTCGGCTTTCCTGGGAATGTGCGGCAGGTGGCAGAAGCCACCAATGTGGAAAGCCATGGCTCATTTATTTATTGAAATGTTTCACCAGGAAAGGCACACCAAACAAACAAGTTGCTCGTGCAGCAAGGGGGACAGAGTGCTCAGCGGCAGGAGCTGACAAGAGCCGTAACTCCAGCCATGCGCATTACTGTGCACTGTAATGCGCATGGCCAGAGTCTTGTCAGCTGCTGCCACCAGAGAGAAGGTATGTCTGTGTGCCTGGTTGCGAGAGAGGAGGGAGGTCCCACTGCAATGACGAAATTGTCCATCATCGCGGCGGCAGATTTCTTTCAACTGCGGCCCTCTCTCTGAAACTGCTGTCATCGGCAGCTTCCCCATTAATTGGTGGCTGAGGGGCGCACCCAATAAAGTGTCCACTGCATTGGCTACAACACTGACACACCTCTGAAATGGTACTATCCCAGTATGTTTCTTGTGCGCTGTGTGCGCAAGCAGACATAAAAATAGGGCGGCTTCTCATGCATGCATATATGCGGTGGCAGCATATAGCAATGCTGTCACTAAGGCGCTCGACAGCATTACATTGATCCATATATGACCCCGGTCTTTTCATCTGAGATCCCCGTGGTTTGATGGGGCGGTCAGGGAAATGAAGACCAAGGGTCGGAAGTTGGAGCACTGCTGGAGAAGGACCAGATCCTTGGATGACAAACAGGCTTTGAGATCTCACTACGGTGAATATCAAAGGGCAATCAAACCTAAGAAGGTAGTGTTCCTGTCCATGGAGATTGCTGCAGGAAGGAACAGACCGGCTTTGCTCTTTCGGGCTGCAGACAGGCTATTACATCCAGTCTGCCCGCAGCTGAAAAGAGCAGTTTATATCGCTCAGTGTGAGGAGTTCGCTCAGTTCTTTTCTGACAGGGTGTCCTCCATTAGGACAGGGATCTCTCCAGTGGGACATTAGCAGTATAGAGCCTGGTTTGTACATAGGCACTCTGTTTGTCTGGGAAGAGTTTCAGCTGGTGGGGGTTTATGAGATCATCGAGGTAATTTCAAGCTGCGACCCACTTTTTGTGAACTGGACCCGGGCCCAACACATCTCCTAGTGGGATGTGTTGAGTCTGTTGGTCCAGTGTTCCCTGAGATTGCCCAGTGTTCACTCTCAGAGGGGCTATTCCCCAATGCCTTGAAGGAGGCACTGGTGAGGCCCCTGCTGAAGAAACCATCACTCGACCCTGATGTCTCCAATCTTCCATTCTTGGGGAAGGTAGTGGAGAAAGTGGTGGCTGTGCAGCTCGAGACCCACCTGATGACCTTCAACATCTATGAGCCACTCTAGTCTGGATTTAGGAGAAAGCATAGCACTGAAACAGTGTTAGTTAGAGTGCAAAATTATCTCCTCAGGGCGAGAGATAGAGGAGAGTGGTCCATTCTCGCTCTCCTGGATCTCTCCTCAGCATTTGACACTGTGGACCAAGTGGTGCTACTTGAGTGTCTTAGAGGGCTCTGTGGACTCACCTGGAAAGTCATCAGCTGGTTTGAGTCCTTTCTGACAGGCAGGAAGCAATGGGTAATGGTGAGAAACTTCTGCTCCTGCCGAAGCCCCTGACCTGTGGAGTCCTTCAGGGCTCGATTCTATTACCCATGTTGTTTGCGGTGTACATGCTGCCCCTGGGTGACATCATTTGGCATTACGGTTTGGGTTTTCATTGCTATGCATATGATATCCAACTGTATATGTCCTTTGCCCCAGAACATTGGATGCTGTGGATGTGCTAAACTCTGGGATCCAGGACTGGATGTCCTCTAATTGGCTGAGGCTCAATCCAGACAAGACTGAGGTACTGGTGACTGAGCTGGGTCGTCAGCGGGATCTGGACTCCAGCAGAGCAGGAACAGGGTTGTTCCTGTGTGCCACCTTATTGGTGGTGGCCAATAAGGTGCGAAATCTGGGCATTATCCTTGATGACAGACTGGCACTTGATGCCCAGGTGTCTTCCATCATCCAAAATGGTTTCTACCATTTAAGGAATGTCGCCTGGATTAAACCCTTAATCCCCACTGATGACCTGCCCTTACTGGTGCATGCTTTTGTGACATCCAGACTTGATTACTGTAATGCTCTTTACTACGGGGTCAGTGGGGGTAACCTCCGCAGGCTGCAGCTGGTGAAAAACACTCAGACAGGTTGCTAACGGTCCTTCTTAGGTCCATTCACGTGACCCCGGTTTGCGCGAACTGCACTGGCTGCTGGTCAGGTGGAGAACTGCCTTCAAGGTGGGCTTGCTCATCTATAAGGCCCTATACGGATTGGGTCCTGGTTATCTGATGGACATTCTGACACCTGTCCGCCCAGTGCTTTCACTCTGCTCCTCCACGGAGGGCTTCCTTACAGTTCCAAGGGCACAGCTCAAGTCATCTGGAGACCACGCTGTTGAGGTCACCACACCTGCTTTTGTGAACTCAAGGTTACTACCTTTAAGGGAAGCTCCTCCAGGAGAACTTCAACAAGGACTTAAAGCGCACCTGTTTAAGCAAGCTTTTAACGTTTTGCAGAATTTTAAGGAGGTTTTAGTGTTGATTTTATTATTTATAAATGTATTATTTTAACTGACTCTAATATAAATTATTGTAATTATTTAAATGTGTTTTAATGTTGCACCTCTATGTAAAGCGCCCAGAGCATCCAGGATTGGGCACTCAACAAATAAACCTTTACTTACCTACTTTTGTCTACACTGGCAACTCATCTATTAAATGGTCTAGCAGCATCCAAAGTGTGGGCGCAGTAGCAGCTGCAAAAATGCGCCACTGCATGACAAATGGGCAACTGCATCAAAAATGCACAATTGCATGAAACTGTATCAAAAAAGGTGCAACTGCATCAAAAATCATGTAAACACTGCCTGGCGTCATTTTTTTGATGACATATTTGAAATGTATTTTTATTTAAATAGTGAAGGTACGACAACTTACCATTTGAACACATGACAATCAATTATGGAGTGCTAATCATAAAGAGTTACATAGAAACATAGAAGTTGATGGCAGATAAGGACCGCAAGGCCCATCCAGTCTGTTCATTTTGTCTACCTTATGAATGTGCCATAGGCCTTTACTCTGTCAATGGCCTATCTATTCATACTCATCTGTATTGCTCCCTTATGCTTATCCCTTGCCTGTTTGAAGCCCTGCACTGTATTCATATCCACCACTTCCTGAGGTAGGCCGTTCCATGCAGCCACCACCCTTTTTGTAAAGAAAAGAACTTCCTCACATTACCCCTTAATCGGCCTCCCTCTAATCTCATGCTGTGTCCTCTTGTCCTGCTACTTTTCTTATATTGAAACATGTTAGACTCTTTCACCTTGTTAATGCCCTTAAGAATGTTTCAATCATATCACCTCTCTCCCTTCTTTGCTCTAGGGTATACATATTGAGCTCTGTTAATCTGTCCTCATGTTTTCTGATGCAGTCCCTGCACCATTTTGGTTGCCCTTCTCTGGACTGCCTACATTTTGTTAATGTCCTTGTGCAGGTGCGGTCTCCAGTACTACATGCAGTACTCCAGATGGGGCATAACCAGTGTTTTGTAAAGAGGGATTATTACCTCCCTCTTATGACTTGTGATACCCCTAGTAATACACCCCAGCATCCCTCTAGCCTTACCTACTGCTTTAGTGGTCTGCTTGGATGATTTCAGGTAATCTGTGATGATGATGCCCAAATCTCTTTCTTCCCTTGTGACTGCCAGCAACTCCCCTACCAACCTATAGGTGGCTTCAGGGTTTCTCTTCCCATGTGCATTATCTTGCATTTCTTTGCGTTAAACCCCAGTTGCCACTCTTCTGACCATTTTGCCAGTTTATCCAGATTGCTTCTCATTCTGCCCACCCCATCTGGATCATCTACTCTGTTACAGATCTTTGTGTCATCTTCCAACAGACAAACCTTACCCTCCAGTCCATCTGCAATGTCACTAATGAAGGTATTGAAGAGGACTGGCCCCAGGACTGATCCCTGAGATACCCCACTTGTGACTTGTATCTCTTCTGTTTACCGTTTACCACCACTCTCTGTTTTCTGCCCGCCAACCAGTTTGCCACCCAGTTGACCAATGTCTGACCCACCCTGAGCCTACCCAGCTTATTAATAAATCTTCTATGTGGAACAGTACCATAAGCTTTGCTGAAGTCAAGGTAGTTGACATCAACCGCACCCCCTTGGTCCACCACTCTGGTTACCCAGTCAAAGAAATCTATGAGATTTGTTTGACAGGACCTTCCTGTTGTAAATCCATGCTGTCTTGGATCCTGTGCTTCTAATGATCCCAGGTGTTGCACTATCCTTTCCTTAAGTGAGGCTCCATAATCTTGCCCACTACTGAGGTAAGACTGACTGGTCTGTAGTCTCTGCCTCCTCCCTGCTACCAACTCTTGTGGAGCGGGATCACATGAGCCCTTCTCCAGTCTTCTGGGACCTCTCCTGTGCTCAGAGACTCACTAAACACTTCTGATAATGGCTCTGCTAGTTCCACCCCTAGCTCTTTTAGTACCCTGGGATGAATGCCATCAGGTCCCATTGCCTTGTCCACTCTGAGCTTAATGAGCTCTTGTAGGATCCTTTCTTTTATGAAGGGACTTGTGCACACCTCCCTCCCCCCTGTGTCCATGGTGCTAAACTGTGGGCCCTGCCCTACCTTCTCCTTCTCCTCAGTAAATACTGGGAAAAAGTATCTATTTAGGATAGATGCTTTTTCTTGGTCCTCCTCCACACACTCACCTTATCCCCTTTGATCTTAGAATACCCTCTGACTTTCTCCTCTTCACTAATGTATCTATAGAAAGTCTTGTCCTCTTTACTGTTCGTATTTAGTGTTTCTGCATTTGGGCCTTTGCCTGCCTTACTGCTCCTTGCCTTAAGGAAGTTTGGTATGCCTCCCTATCTTCATCCCGCTGCATTCCTTTATATTTCCTGAAGGCCAACCTTTTGCTCTGATCTTTTTCTATTGTTTTTGAGAACCAAAGTGGTTTCCTCCTTCTTTTGCTCTTGTTTTTCTCTGTAACACAATGGGATGTTGCTTCAAGTACTGAATCCTTAATGCTTGCCCACTTTGCCTGTACCCCCTTATCTGTACTTCTTCTTGCCAGGGCTAGCTTAACTCTGTTGGCCATCTTATCAAAATCAGCTCCTCTGAAGTTCCATATTTTTGCCTTGGAATGGGATGATTTAGTTCTAGTGGCCAAATTGAACCATACCATGTGATGGTCACTGGCCCTCAGGTGACCTTCTATCTGGAGATCTGTGATCCTTTCCCCGTTAGTCAGTACTAGATCTAGGATAGCCCTGTCTCTTGTGGATTGTTCTACCAGTTGTTTGAGGTGCTCTCCCTGCAGGGAATCCACTATGTGTCTAGTTCTGGCAGATGTTCCTGATGGTATTGACCAATCTGTATCTGGCATGTTGAAGTCTCCCATTATCAGAACCTCCCCTTTAGCTGTCATGTTTTGTATATCTTCTAACAGTAATGTGTCTATGTCCTCCCCTGGTCTGGATGCTGTAGACAACCCCAGTTCATATGACTGTCCCATTTCCTGTTTCCAGGGTGACCCACAGTTCTTCTGGCTCCTTATGTGTATTCTGAATTTCTGCAGCTTTGATATTTTCATTGACATAAAGGCCACTCCCCCACCCCCCTTTTTTGCACCTTGGTCTCTTCTGAACAGTACACAGCCGGGTAATGAAGTCTCACGAGTGTGATTACTGGTGAACCATGTCTCGCTAATGGCTACTATGTCCAGTTTAGCCTCTGTCATTGTTGCCTGCAGGTCTGGGATCTTGTTTCCCAGACTGCGGGCATTTGTGTACATGATTTTCCATTGGCCAGATTTCAGAAGGTTGTTGAGAGGTCCGTGTTTCTGTGCATCATATGGGAGCCAGACCTTTTTCCTTACCTGGTAATGCAAATGAACTACAAACATGTTGAACTCCTGTTTGATCACTAGTTGAGGGGAGGTGTTCTTCCCATTAAATGTATCGGGTGCTGCAACCCTCTCCCCATTTGCTAGTTTAAATATTCTGCAAAGATGTCAAACTTCTGCCCCAATGCACTGACTCCCTCCTTAGTCAAATGCAGTCCATCAAATTTAAAGAACTTTCGCTCCCAAAACTGTTGCCAGTTACCTACAAATCTGTGTCCTTTTTCCTGGCACCAGCCCTTGAGCCACATGGTTAGCTCCCTTATCTCCCCTCCCCTGACCTTCCGTCCATCTGCCCCCCTCTCCCAGACTGGCAGGATCTCAGATAAGGAGATGCTGGGTGAAATGGATGACAGTTTGTCTCCCAGCCTGGGCAGGTGTTCCTTGGTCTCCACAACTGACCGGCTGGAGAGATCGTTAGTCCCTATGTGTACCAGGATGTCTATGTTTTCTCCGCTCTGCATGATTTAGTAATGCGTCACTGTTCTCCACGCTGATGTACCTGGGAGACATCTGACTGTTACCCTCGGACGGAAGTAGGTATCAACTCCCTGAATCATGGAGTCTCCTATGATCAGAAGTGTTTTGGATTTCTTTTTTGCTTTTTTTGTTTTGGTCCCTGTTTTGGGTGAGTTCTGTAGTGCTAGCTCCTGTGCTACAGTGTCCTGCTCTGCAGTGTCCTCTGCCCCTTTGTTTGATTTCGGAGTTAGAGGCAGATACCTGTTTATAGTTTTTATATGGTTTGTGGAGATGATACGTTGGTGAGCACTGAGTGATGGGGCATCCGATTTGCCCCTCCTAACCACCTGTCAACCTCCTGGACCAACTACCCTCTGTCAGGGGCGTCATTTAGGGGTAGCCAGGGGTTGCGGTTGAGACCCCTATGATTTTTTTGCAACCCCTATGATGCCCACTGCAACCCCTAAGAACCCTAAAACAAGGTTTCTAGCATTTATTTATATAGATATGGTGGTTGGGGAGTTATATACACCCCTATGATTTTGCTGAAATGGGACTTTTGCAACCCTATGATTCTACTGAAATAATGCTACTGAGTATAACCTACCTCCTTCTGCTTGCATCCCTCCCATGCAGTCCATCATCCTTTTGCTTTCCCACCACCATTGAAGAAATTGGGCCACTACTTTCAGATCATCCTGATTGATATCTCTGAGGTCCTTTCCTACTGAGGTATATGCCATGACCTCTCCTCCCGTTTTGTACTTGGCTTGGGTTTTTTGTGTCTGATGGGCATGACTTGGTACTTTTTGGCATTGAATCCCAGCTGTAAAATTCTGGACCAGTCTTCTAGTCCTTCCAGGTCCTCCTCATGGCCTCCATTCCCTTCTATTATGTCCCACTATTGCAGATCTTGGTGTCATCTGCAAATAGATAGATCTATTCCTTCATGCTTCACCCTTTGTCCTTTATGAATGTATTGAAGAGAACAGGCAAAGTACTGACTCTTGACCCCATCTCCCTGAGACATCCCTATTTATTACAACCTCTGGGTTCTATTCCTCATGCTTCAATTTATGTCCCCTATGAATCTAATATTGAAGAGAACAGTTATGAGGAAAGGCTTGAGGCCTGTAACATGGTTATGCTCAGAACCTTTCACTTTTTAGCCAAACCTCGACTGTTCTATGTACTTCTCAATGGAGCAGAACATGTTCCTTTAATAAGTTTCTCAAGTGGTGTATCGGTGAATGCTAACATACCCAGAAGTTTGCAACTGTAGAGATATATTGGTCTGTATTTAAAATAGCCTGCCAATGATTCAGTGGTCAGGGGCACAGAGGAAATTCAAATCTATGCATCCAACATTTTAGCCATTTATTCCACATTAGATTGGCAGTTTAGTAAGGTGATGGGTTTGCTTTGAGCATGTTGTATTTAATCAAGTGTTTACGCCAAGAAAGGAAATTCTTCACAGCCACAGGTGACACCTGAAATGTACTGCTAACACTCACCAGTCAGATACCAGTCCAGCTTGCCAGCAGTGTCTCCAGTCAGGTCAGCTACCAGTCTAGTTTGCTAGTAGTGTCTGCAGTCGGCTACCAGTCCAGTTTGCCTGCAGTGTCTACAGCCAGGTTTGCAAGCTACCAGTCCAATATGCCACCAATCTCTCCAGTCAGCTACCAGTTCAGCTTGCCAGCAGTGTCTCCACTCAGATACCAGTCCAGCTTGCCAGCAGTGTCTCCAGTCAGGTCAACCACCAATCCAGTTTGCCAACAGTTTCTCCACTCAGCTACCAGTCCAGTGTGCCAGTAGCATCTACAATCAGCTACCAGTTCAGTTTGCCAGCAGGATCTACACTCAGCTACCAGTCTAGCTTCTCAGCAGTGTCTCCAGTGAACTACCAATCCAGCTTTGCAAGCAATGTCTCCAGTATGATACTAGTCCAGCTTGCCAGCAGTGTCTCCAGTCAGGTCAGCTGCCAGTCCAGTTTCAGCAGTCTCCAGCAGTCTCCAGTCAGTGCCAGTCCAGCTTGCCAGCAGTGTCTCCAGTCAGGTTGCTAGCTACCAAGTCTAGTTTGCCAGCAGTGCTCCAGTCAGCCACCAGTCCAGCTTGTCAGCAGTGTCAACAGGCAGCTACCAGTGTGGCTTTCCAGCAGTGTCTGCAGTCAGCAACCAGTCCAACTTGCCAGCAGTGTTTGCAGTCAGCTATCAGTTCAGTTTTCCAGCAGTGACTACAGCCAGGTCGCTAGCAACCAGTCCAATTTGCCACCAGTCTCTTTAGTCAGCTACCAGTCTAGTTTGCCAGCAGTGTCTCCAGTCAGTTACAGTCCAGCTTGCCTGCAGTGTCACCAGTCAGCTACCAGTCCAGCTTGCCAGCAATGTTTCCAGCCAGCTACCAGTCCAGCTTGCCTGCAGTGTCTCCAGTCAGCTACCAGTCAAGCTTGCTATCAGTGTGTCCAGTCAGGTCAGCTACCAGTCCAGTTTGCCAGCTGTCTACAGTCCGGTGGCTAGTTACCAGTCAAGTTTTCCAGTAGTGTGTCTAGTCAGCTACTTGTCCAGTTTTCCAACAGTGTTTTCAGTCAGCTTGCTAGCTATCAGTCCAGTTTTCCAGCAGTGTTTCCAGTCAGCTACTTGTCCAGTTTGCCAGCAGTGTCACCAGTCAGCTTGCAGCTTCCAGTCCAGTTTGCAGGCAGTGTCTCCAGTCAGCTTTCAGTCCAGTTTGCAGGCAGTGTCTTCAGTCAGCTGCAAATCCAGTTTGCAGGCAGTGTCTTTAGTCAGCTGCCAGTCCAGTTTGCAGGCAGTATCTCTACTCAGCTTCCAAGCTAGTTTGCAAGACCCAAGCAAGGTAAAACATGTCACTAGTAAATATTTCTAAGAATAATAAAGGTAAACCCAACTTAATGGGGAGTGTCCAGTGAGCTGAGCATTAATGTTGAAAAAAAGAAATATCCAGGGACTTAAGTACTTTATGTAAGAACGGGCATCGCCATCGACTAGTCTTGGAACCCTTACGGTTTTGGTGAAACGCTATGGAGAGGGTGGCGCGGGCAATATTCTGGACTGTTGTGACTCTGGTGAGGGACAAGGGTGCAAATTACTGGGCATGGGGAGGAGGTAACAAGGTAGCAAAATTTGTTTCAAATGACCTCCAAAATGCACTTAATTTAAACCATTTTTTACGGGGGCCTAGGAGCCCCCCAGCCTACAGTTTCCCTTGCAACCCCTATGGTTTTTCTGAAATGACTCCCCTGCCCTCTGTGGTCGAGGTGCTTCAGTTGGATGTTGGAGAAATGGCTGGCGGTTCTTGTAATATATTTCCTCCTGAATATGTGATTTGAGGAGCACAATCTCTGCCCATGCTGCCTGGAGTTGAGCCCTAAGATCTCCGATGGTCCACCATGTAGGACAGCATCCTAAATCCTGTATAACTGCCCTTTTGAAAAGTGTCCCACAGTACCTGCAGTTAATAATATCCATTCCAATTGAGCTAATGAGTTTATAACCTTGTCTGAGTAATTAGAAGGAAAGTGAAAGCAAAAGTTTCATTTTTTTCGTCTTTTTTAAATATATAATTTTTTGTTTGTTTGTTTTAGTATAACTTTTTATAACAAGTTAAATTACTTGTGCCCCTGTAAGTGAGGTCACTGTATGGATACCCCTCTGATCCTCCCCTTCCTGGTTTGCTACAGGAAATGTCACGACTGTGCTACTCTATAAAAGGAGTGTAGCGTGGGTGATTGGGCCCTTCCCCTGCCGAAAAAGAAGAACCACGGGAGAAAGAAACAAGGAGGTAAGAGTAGAAACAATCAACCAACAACAAATGCAGTAGCCCTGAAAGCTTAGCCTGATGATAGATAAAACTGTACAATTAAGCACCACCTGTAACAATTTTACAGAAGATATACCCTGCAAAAAACACTTTGCTACAGAAAAAAATAAAGCAGTAACAGAAGATATACCTTGCAAAAAGCAATTTGAATCAGAGATTATAGCAGTAAACTGTAAGCACAAAAGAGTATCAAACCTGTAGACACACCCTGTAATAATGCAGCAGAAAGCACACCCATGTAACAGCAGTTTGAATCTGAGAACAATAAAGCAGTAAAATGTAAGCAAAAAACAGTAACAAAACCTGTGAGCACAAAAGAAAATAGTAACACACAGTAAATCCGCCTAGCCAAAAGAAGCCTTAATCTTTTTCCCTGCTCTGATAATGTTGTTCCTTGCTCTGTCCTTACAAGCAAACCTAAAAGAAAAGAGCTCAAGTGAAGCTAGGTGCCTTTGCCAGCAAACCCAGCCTTCCACTTTCTAAAAAATTTTCTTTAAATACATAAACTCTATTGTCATTAACACTATGGGCCCCATATTCAAAAGGTTAGCACAGCACAGACTGGGTTCAGCAATCCTTCCCTGCCCCGATCCCTTCCCCGCTACCTCTTTCACACTCCCTGGCGGTCTAGTGGTCCCTCCCTATCCCTGATCCTTTCCCCAGTTTTTTTTTTTTTTTTTATTCTTTTGGTAACCGGGTAAGGCCCACTAGGCACAGGTGCCTGTTTTCCGGGGAGACCTGGAAGCACAGGGGAGGTTAAGTGACTTGCTCAGAGTCGCACACTATGCAAGTGGAGGTTGTGGGAATCAAACTCATGTCTGACTGTTGAATGTACCAAACTCATTCACAGCTCAGTACTCTAACCTCTAGGCTACACTGCCAGCCTAGTTACTAATGTTTAATGCCTGCTGGTCCAGTGGTCCCTCCCTATTCCCGATCCCTTCTCTAGTGAACAATTTTTAATCCCTGGTGGTCCAGTGGTCCCTCCCTATCCCCGATCCCTTCCCCGGTTACTAATGTTTAATGCCTGGTGGTTCAGTGGTCCCTCCCTATTCCCGATCCCTTCTCTAGTGAACAATTTTTAATCCCTGGTGGTCCAGTGGTCCCTCCCTATCCCCGATCCCTTTCCCGGTTAATAATGTTTAATGCCTGGTGGTTCAGTGGTCCCTCTCTATCCCCAAACCCTTCCCCAGAGAACAATTTTTAATCCCTCGTGGTCCAGTGGTCCCTCCCCACTCCCCCATTCCTGGACTGCCATCCCAACTCAAATAAGTAAATTCCCTGGTAGTCTAGTGGCCCACTCGCCCCTTCTCCCACCCCAGCAGGTAATGACCCACCACCCTGCTCCCCCCCCTCCCAACCTGACCCATGCTGGTGACTGGCACAGCTCTCCTCACACTGCCACAGCCTGCCGCTAACTGAACTGTCAATGACAGTGTACAGTACATAGAACGTGCTCACTGGTTGATCGGTCACTCCTTCATCCCCTGATCACTCGTCCTGCATAGGAGAATTTCTGCCTTGGTGTCTAGTGGCACCCCCCACACACCCCTGGTCACCCATCCCGTTATAGGAAATATCTCTCTAGTGGCACGCCCAATCCCCGAGCACCCGCCCATGTTAGGGAATATATCCCTGGTGTCCAGTGGCACCCCCACCACCTGAATACTTGGCCCATGTTCTGTACACCATGTCTGGTGGCCAGTGGTTCCCCCCTCCCAACCCCTGAATGCCTGTCAACCCACGGACTGGGAAACAGTGGTGGTCCAGTTGCCCTCCACCCATCCTGCCATCTCAGTACAACACCCATCCACCCCTCCATCAGAATTTCAGGATGTTCCTCGAATCCTGATATGGCCGACTGTCAGAGCCCTCCTCTCACCTCCTCAGCCGGCTGTTGCATGATCTGACAGTGTGCGTGAATGTATCCTACAGCGGTTGGCTGAGAAGGTGCGGAGACAAGGGCTGTGCCGGTTGCCATATCAGGATTTGAGAAACATCCCCAGAGACCCTGGTGGGGGAGGCTGGGTGATGCACTGGGTGTGAGCTGGGCGGGGCCACTAGACCACCACTGTTTGCTGGTCCGTGTATTAACAGACATTCGGGGGATGGGGGCGGGGGTACCACTGGCCACAAGGCATGGTGTTTCTGGGCAACATAGCAACCTTTTTTTAAAAGCGGGGTACTGTGGTTGCCAGCTGGTGCGTTTTTGTATTTTTGATCCACAATAAATAATTCCACTTAATTTTGCACAACCTGACTTTGGAGATTCTTTATTTGCAGAAAGCATTCAGGGTATTAAATAAGCTGAAAAAATCGATTAGCAGTTTTGCACAAGAAAGTGCTTATCAGCTGTGAAAATGCATAGCACCTGGCAAAAACTGATTTGCAAAATTAAAAATGCTTAATTGTTACTGTGTTTTGACTGGGTAGACATGAATAAAAATTTCAAAAAATGTTTAGGAGTCCAGTGCTATGCAATTCAGAAAATGGTTGGCATTACCCTCGATTTGCGTAGTGTTTTGCTATGCTATACCAGCTATTGAACTCTTGCATTTTGGTCAAGATCTCCTCCAGCTGATGTCTATGCTGGGCCTGACACAGGTAGTTACCTCCTCAACCCATATAAGGGATCACGCGTTGGATCTGATCTTCCTATTAGGTATGGAGATAGCTGATTTGGGGGTGGAACCAGTCAGCTGGTTGGATCATCACACCGTAAGGTTCTGCTTCAGAGCCCCCCCAAATAGGTCTGCCCCCACGGAGATGGTCGGGTACCACCCTTTGAGGGGAGTTGTCCCCAGTGACCTGTTGGTGGTGCTGGACCTATCGGGTTTGTCGGGTGAATACTCGAGTCCAGGTGATCTCGTATTGGCTTATAATAAGGCAGTGGCAGATGCCCTGGACAAGATTGCTCCTGTTTGTGTTCGACCTCTCACCCTTCGCCCAAGGAGCCCTTGGTTTGATGGCTCTTTGAAGGAGATGCGGCGAATTGGTCGAAGGATGGAGACAGCTTGGCGTAAGTCTGGCCTAGATGCCGACAGACTTAGGTTGATGGCACATTATGATCGCTATCAATCAGAAATCACCCGTAAGAAGGCAGAATTCCTGTCCAGGGAGATTTCTTCTGCGTGGAATTGACCAGCTTAGCTTTTTTTGGACTGTTGACAGACTGTGCAATCCAGTCTATCTCCAGCCCAGAGAAGTGTTTACTCAGCTGAAATGCGAGGAGTTTGCTCGAGTCTTCGCAGATAAGGTTGCTGACATCAGGTCTGGCATCGCCTCGTTTTCTCCTGTGAGGGATTGTGGTGATCAGCAGGAGATGACATTCACTTGGTCTGTCTGGTCAGACTTCGTCCGACCGTAGTTCGTGGATATTGTTGAGATCGTCCAAACATTGCGTCTCACCAGCTGTAGTTTAGATCCGGGCCCTACACCCCTTTTAGTAGGTTGTGTAGATGTTATCTGCTCGATTCTTGCTGAGATTGTCTGGCAGTCCTTGGAAAGGGGTATCTTTCCTGATCCCCTTAAGGAGGCGGTCATTCGACCACTCCTTAAAAAAATCCTCCTTGGACCCAGACTGCCTAGTTAACTACCGACCTATCTGTAACCTGCCATTTGTTGGTAAGGTTATAGACAAGGTAGTGGCACAGCAATTGGACGATCATCTTACAACTCACAATATCTATCATACTCTCCAATCTGGTTTCAGGAAGAAGCATAGCACGGAGACTGCTCTGGTCCGGGTATTGAATAATCTCCTAATGGCCAGATATCAAAAGGCACCTACCATCTTGGTCCATCTTGATCTTTCTGCTGCATTTGACACCTGTAGACCATGGTGTCCTTTTGGATCATCTGCGGCTTCTTTGCGGACTGTCTGGTACAGTCCTCAAGTTGTTTCACTCTTACTTCATGGGCAGATTGTGGAGAGTGGCCACCGGAATTCATTCCTCTGGTGCTCAACCTCTGCTCTGTGGGGTGCCGCAGGAATCCATTTTGGCCCCCATGTTGTTTGCAGTGTATATGCTTCCATTAGGAGATTTCATCAGGCGATACAGCTTGAGTTTTCACTGCTATGCAGATGATGCTTAGCTGTATATGTCTTTTCTACCCGTACAGAATGATGTGCTCTCCTTGCTAAATAATTGCCTTGCTGAGATCAGATGTTGGATGAATATCAGTTGGTTAAGGCTGAATCCTGATAAGACTGCGATGTTGGTAGTGAACTCTGGTCGCCTCGGGGCCGGTATGAGGGTTGGACAGCTGTCGTGTTTGTTTCTTGATGATGTCCCACTCATTACTTCAGGCCAGGTGCGTAACCTGGGTATTATTTTTGACGGGGGTTTGACACTTAAGTCTCGGGTGACGACTGTCGTCAAAACCTCTTTTTACGTGCCGGCCCGCCGGCACAGCGGTTGGATTTCCGCTTGCGACGCCAGCGACCCGGGTTCGGGAACGAGCCCGGGAAGCTGGAGGGCTGGCCGGGAGAGGGCTTGAGCGTCCAGGGACTGCTCCGCCCTCCGGGGGAGGGGATCCAGGAGCCGGCGCTTGACTGTCCCCAGGTGGAGACCTGAGGCGCAGCAAGGCCGATGGCAGGAAGAAGGGGGTGACGTACAGAGCCGGGCGCTAGCGCTTGACGCTAGGGGACACGGCACGTCGCGAGTAAGAACACCGGAAAAGCACCTCGCGGTCCCCCGGTAGACGGAGCACTAGGCCCCGACCCTCAAAGCCCCTGCCTGCCCAGAGACAGCATCCCGACGAAATTCCAGTAAGTCTCGGGGTGTAGGGCCCCCACCCCGTACCCCGCCTGGGGGGTAAACCAAGGCTCCGTGGGGGATGGACTGCTCTGGTCTACAGGCAGGTGAGCGAGGGCTGAAAAGGCCGTAGAGTGTCTCCCGAAGAGAGGGGGACTGCAGGGGAGAGGAGGGGAAAAAAAAAAACAAAACCTCTTTTTACCATCTGAGGAATATTGCCCGAGTGAAACACCTGGTTCCCCCTGACGATCTTCCAACGTTAGTCCATGCCTTTGTTACTTCCCACTTGGATAACTGTAATTCCCTCTACCTAGGGCTACCTGGGGTTGATATCCACCGATTGCAGCTAGTGCAGAATGCGGTGGCCAGACTTTTGACTGGGACCTCTCGGTCTAGTTATATTACGCCTGTGCTCCGCGAACTGCACTGGCTGCCTGTTCAGTGGTGGATCACCTTTAAGGTTGGCTTACTGACCTTTAAAGCCCTACACGAACAGGGACCCGGTTATCTGCAAGACCTCCTTGTACCCTACTGCCCCATCCATCCCCTCTGATCCACCGATGAGGGATTGCAGGAGATTCCCAGGGTTCGCTTGAAGACATCTGGTGCTCGTGCTTTTTCTTTTTCTGACCCAACCCTGTGGATTTCTCTACCTCAACGGTTGAGAGAGTGCCTTACTGTGGACAGTTTTAAAACTGAATTAAAAACTTATTTATTTGACTTAGCCTTCCCTAAGTTCGGCTAATTTTACTGTAATTTTATTGTATTAATCTGTTTTAACTTTGTTTCTTATTTGATATTTGTTTATTGTCTGTTCAGTGTTTTGGTTATGAAAAGCGCTTTAAAAATAAAATTGATTTGATTTTGATTCGATTTTATACCCTGGCGCTTATTCTATATCAGCAGTCTATTCAACATCCAATTTGTGTAAGCTGTTCTTCTCTATGTTTGCTGCACTGGACTGGTTTGGCTTTTTCTGACCAGAGAGGAGACTAGGACCTGCTGTTTCAGGTCATCGGTACGCTGATACCACTGGACCCTCAGCGTCCACTGGGGTACCATCATGTGCATTCTAGCTAGAGGCACTGTGATTACAGCCACAGCCATCAGGCCCACGAGTCGGAGGAAGGTTCTGGATGAGACATATCTGCTGTTGTACAGCAGGCAGGCTTGAGCCATTATGCGGTCCACCCTGTCCTGGGGCAGAAAGGCCATACCTTGAGCCATATCCAGGACTGCCCCTATGTACTGGAGGCACTGACAAGGGGTCAAAACTGACTTGGGCACTTTGATCATGATGCTTAGCTCCTGGAACAGTTAGGTGGTACGTTCCAGAGTCTGCAACAGGAGTTCCCTGGACTGTGCTTTGAGGAGCCAGTCATCCAGGTGGGGAAAGACAGAGTCCCTTCTTCCTGAGGGCTGCAGTCACCACTGCCAAGCATTTGGCAAACACCCGAGAGGCTGAGGACAAGCCAAAATGCAAGGCCCAGAACTGGAAGCGTGCTCCCTGAAAGTGGAACCTGAGGTACTGACGGTGGAAGGCACGTACCTTGATATGTAGGTATGCATCTTTCAGGTTACACCATGTTAGGGTGCCACGGTCAGAATGCCAGTCAACTAGAGCAACAGATTCTGACAAAACTGACTTTTCTGTTTGTGAGGGGCTGTGCCCCCTGCACCTCTCTTACTAAAAATACCAACTCCAGGGGGGGTACATCGGAGATGGGGCACAGAGAGGTTAGTGCAATTCCCGTCTGGTGCTCTAATTGACAGGCACTCTGAACACGCCACCCCAATGACCGTAAATGCATCTTTCATGTCGAGGGGAGCAGATCCAATCTCCCTGGTGAAAAAGGGGCAGCAGTCCCCGAAGGGTGACCATGCGGAATTTCTTGTACTGAATGAAGAAATTTAGCTCTCTGAGGTCTAAGATGGGCTTGAGATCCCCTGTACATTTTAGGACCGCAAAGAAGTGAGAGTAGAACCCCCTGCCCCGCTGCCTTTCTGGGATGGGGTTCTATGGCCCTTTTGTGCAGCAAGGTGCAAACCTCTTCCCAGAGCACTGGAACGTGGTCTGGGTAAGGGGACTGAACTTGATGTTTTTCTGGAGGCCACTCCAGCAGCTCTAGAGTGTAGCCGGTTTGTATGAGATGCAAGACCCAGACATCTCTGGTGATCGCCCTCCACGTGTCCAGGTACAAGGAGAAGAGGCCCCTGACTACCACCTCCTGCCCAGCCAAAGGGTGGGGGCCAGGCAAGGAGTCATGCTGAGGTAGCCCCCACAGCCAGGGCCGCACCACCTCCTCTGGGGGTTTTCCCAGTGGTGGAGTAGGGTAGGTAGGGCTGTAGCTGCTGTGCGTTTACCCTGAGGTTTGGAACTGGGTTTAGGCCTATGGACAGTGTGCCAAAAGGGCACCAGCTGACCGCTTCTATGCTGGTTGGTGTGGTACATAGAATGAACTGACCGCAAGGTGCGGCCGGAGGCCTGCAGGTTTGAAAGTATGTTCTGCATGTCCTCCCCAAACAGTTTATACCCTCTAAAGGGGGCATTCAGGATGTACTATTGAACATCCTGGGCAAAGCCCAAGACCCTTAGCCAAGAATGACATCACAGGTAAATGCCTGCTGCAGCCGCCCAGGCTGAAGCATCCATGGCATCATAGTCAGAGCAAAGAAGATGCTTGCTTATGTCGGCCCCTGACTGAATGTTCTGGAGCAGCTACTGCTTCAGGGGGTCCTCTGAGACAGCTTTAGCTGCCTCCTTGATCTGAGCCCAGATTTGGTTCTGAAATTGGACCATATCGGCAATGCAGTTAGGGACTCTGATGGTCGCTGTGGCACAGGCAAAGGTCTGCTTGCCAATGAAGTCTAACCAATAGGACTCCTTGTCTGGTGGGAGGGAACTGAAGTGTTTGGGCCTCTTAGTATGGTCGTGGGCAGCACTGATAACCATGGAGTCCGCTTGAGGCCGTTCAGCAGAGAAGGGCTTCCCTGCGATGGCCTGGTACAGCTCGTCCGCTTTCCAAGGCATGGCAGGGACCAAGTTGGGCCAATGCCAGGTGGCCATGCTGGCATCCTCAAAAGGTTTTGTCAAAGAAAGAATGACAAGTGGAGGGGCATCCTGTAGGCCAAGGTAAGTGGACAGACAGTACTGGACAGGATCCTGCTTCTCAGTGTCAAACCCCATGGCCACCTGCTACTGTCTCAGATTCAGATGACTCAAGTCCAGGGTGGGCCAAAGATCCCCCATCTTTTTGGGGATGAGGAAGAAGTGGGAGTAAAACCTCCTTCCCCATTCAGCCTGAGGAACGGGCTGTATGGCTCTTTTTTGTAGAAGATCCTGAATTTCCTCCCAAACAAAAGACAGGTGTGGGGGGGGGATGTGGAGGGAACCAGAGGGTTTTCTGGTGGCCACTCCAGGAACTCCAGAGTGTGACTATGTTCTATGATCTGGAGCACCCAGTTGTCTGTGGTGACTCTCTGCAACCCTTCCAAGTGGAAGAACCGACCCCCGACTGGCTCCTTCAGATTCTCAGCCTGAGGGGAGGGGTCGGCTAAGGATTCAGGAGGTGGGGACAGCCACGGGCATGGCAGCCGCAGGGGCCCTGGAGGCTCTGGTGGCAGCAGCAACAGGGGACGCTGGGGCCTTATGTTTGTGCTGACCCCTGATAGGCTGGGTCCGAGATTGCTTGCAAGAAGACCTGTGAAAGGGCTGCAGTTGGCTCGCTTTAGGTTGGGTTTTGATAGAGCGCGTGGAAAAACTTGAGGGCCTGCCCTGACCCCTGCAAGGTAGAAATGATGTCCTGGACATCATTCCCAAAAAGGACGGCTCCCCGGAAGGGGGCATCTATGATGCTAGCCTGTATATCCAAGGCAAAGTCAGATACCTTGAGCCAAGAATGGCACTGGAGACAGACCCCAGCAGCTGCCCCATGCTTGGAGGCATCTACAGCATCATAGGCAGCTCGGAGAACATGCTTGCCAACGTCCGAGCCTGACTTCATGAGTTGGGCAAGCTATGTCTTAGTGGGGTCCTCTGGCAAAGACTGTACCAGATCCCTGACTTGGTCCCAAAGAACATTCTGGTACTGGACCATGTCAGCCAGATAATTTATGGCCTGATTAGCCAGAATAGTAGAGGCAAAAACCTGTTTGCCAAGATAATCCAGCTGCCTGGACTCTTGGTCTAGTGGAAGGGTACTAAGGTGCTTGGGCTTCTTAGTATGGTTATGTGCTGCATTAATTACCACCAAATCTGCCTTAGAGTAGCTCCCCTGAAAAGGCTTGCCAGCCGGGGCATGGTAAAGGCGGTCAGCCTTTTTAGGCAGAAGAGGGGTGGTAGACAGGGGTTCCAGGCTGCCTTAGTGACATCCTCATAGGAGTCAATTTAAAGGGGGTACCACCATTGGGAGGGCATCCCACTGTCGGAAGTAGATGGCCAAGCGGCGGCTCTCCCAGTCCTGCTCCTCCGTCTCCCAGCCCATAATGGACTAGATGTGGTGCACAACATCCCTAAAGGATGGATCAATTGGGGGGGGGGCCTGGGCACCTTTTTAGGCTTGTCCTCCCCTTCAGAAGAGTTGCCAGTAGAGGAGGAAGACCCTGAACAATCAGAGTCATCCTCTATAGTATCAGAGTCTGGAACCAATGCAGGCTGCTGGAGTTCATCCCACCTAGAACCCAAACCAATGCTGGGTTGATCCCCTAAAGACCCAAACATACAGGGGTTACTAGGACCAGCCCTGTCTGGAAGCTGGGGCTGAGAGTCCCAGGGAGGGTGGTGGGGAGAAGCTAGCAGCAGCCCTTGAGGGGCTGGGGTCTGCCACTGCATAAAGGACCACCATGCTGAAAAAGGGGCACTGTAATCCTCCTGGGGTGCAATATTATAAACCAGCAGAAAAGAGCTGGCAAAGGGTACCCCGATGAAAGGCCCTCCAGCGCCGGTTGAGGATCCAGTGTTGGCCTGACAGGCGTCGGTTGTGGTGAAGGAAGCAGCAGGGGCG
This sequence comes from Neoceratodus forsteri, assembly GCA_016271365.2. NCBI lineage: Eukaryota > Metazoa > Chordata > Ceratodontiformes > Ceratodontidae > Neoceratodus > Neoceratodus forsteri. The sequence continues at coordinate 1,312,494,381 of CM057452.1, read as the reverse complement.
ATGATGGAGTCGGGCCCACTGGCTGGAGCTTCGGCAGCACTGGCAGCAGCCTCATAGGCGATGGCCTGGAGCATTTGAGAGACTGAGCCCCATACACTGGTCCAGCTGGAGAAGCTGGCACCTGAGGGGATGTAGAGCCCTGAGGCAGAGGAGATGGTGGTGTGGTGTGCCTACTGCAGGCATTGCTTATTAAGGCTAATGGCGGTCCCAGCAGTGGGAGCCGACCAAGGCAGCGCCTTGGCCGGGTTGGTGGTAGAATCGACACCCGAGGTATCAACACCGGCCAAGCCACCTGGCTGACAGCCCGTTGAGGATATGGACTTGAGCCTCAGAGGGCTGGGGGACAGCAGATGAAGTTCCCTCTCCAGAAGAGCCACTGCCTGATATGGAAATAAGGGCGGGCGGTGGAGCCACCGGGAGCCCAGAGGAAGAGAGGGCTGGCGGGGTTGAGGAGGTCGACCCCCCATGGGAGGACAACCTGGACATGACCCAAAGCCTAAGCGGCGATTGTGAATGTGAAGCTGAGCAGTCCCGGTCCTGGTGTTTGTCCCAGTGTTTGCGCTTCCCTGACTTCTCCTTGTGGGAAGAAGAAGAAGAGGCCCCAGAGGACTGTGCCACTGAGGCCGAGAAGCTCTTGGCCTGCAGCTCCTTCTCCATCATGACTAACTTCTGCTTTAAAAAATGGCTCTCCAGCACCTTTAAACGACATCTTCGGGTGGCCTGGTTGAATTCTGGCAATGCTGGCAGGCTTCAGTGTCGTGGCTGGGGCCTAGACAGAAGAGACCCGCTGAATGGCTGTCCTTTTCAGTGATCTGTTTTCCGCAGGCACATTTCGTGGAGCGGTCAGAAGATGAGGCTGGTGGAGAAGACATAAACTCATCAAAGAAAACACAGATATTTCGATGTTTAAGCAAAATAGAACTGAAAGGAATCGAAAAATTAAAAAGTGTGGCAAGCGGGAGTAATGACGGTCGACTGTAACTGCAGTGTCTTTTAGGGTCCGAAGTGCACATGTCGATGGTGGGAAAAGAACTGGGATAGGTGTGGGGGACTGCCCACCTATATAGGCTAAGCTGACATCAGCTGACTGACTTCAGCGGTGGGCGGTCCCCCATGGTAGACTGCTAGCTAGAAGTTTCCCATGTGGTCCTGGCACCTGGCGGCTTGGTCCTATCGGTGTGGCCTACTACAACATCCTTCCTCGAAGTAAGATCTGTACTTTTTCTCCTTCGGTAACCCTGGCCCCACACATGGTAAGCAGCCTGCAAATGTTTAATATTTTATGTTTTCCAACCCCCGGTCCGTTTCTACTACCATTTATACTAGAATCCATAGCTCCATTATGAGTATGCAGCATCACAATGTGGATTTTGGGAGCAGGGCTGCTGAGCAGTGGCCACTCAGCAGATGGAAGGAAATCACGGGCACAGCATAGTTAAGTATATTTTTATGATAAGACTTAATAAAAAAAATTAACTTTGCCAATTAGCTCTTCTGGCAGGCAGTTACTGTACTTGATGTAAGTTACCTGTCTGAGGATAAAACAGCTGCCAGCAACTCTTTTCTTTTTATTTACTGTTGCTAAGAAAAATACTTTTGAGCATAATTGCTCTTTTTCAAAGGTTCTGTGTCAAGTTTGAAAAAAGAGTCAGTACAAAGCAGATAAGATGAGACCATACAAACACATATAATGCAGGAACACGCAAGTGTGTAATCAACTTACAGTATATAAAGGTACAGCAAGCTTGTTCGAGAAGTAGTGCATGTAGGGAGCCTTTGAACTGGTTCAGGTTTGTCATATTAGATAGTGTATTTGGAACATCATTCAGCCACGTTTTACTGAATATGAGTTCAGTAACAAAAATGAAAAGTCCTGAAATTCAAATGGGGAGATATTTAGAGAGGAATTCTATATTTTTTTCTTGAACCGCAAAAATCTCTTTAAGCTCTTACCAGTGTCACCATATCAGGCTTCACATTCTCATTTCCAGCTTTTATAAGAAATGAGAACCATGTCAATATTTTGTCGAAAGCTTTCAACTAACGGATTGGTCTCCTTTACTGCCTCTATCCCCTCCTGACTCGGGCCTCATGTCTAAAAAAAGCGACGTCTACTCTCCTTCCCCTGCTAGCTTATGGCGCCCTGCTACTCTTCTGAGCATGGGCATCCATTCTTTCACATATCTATCAACTCTACTTAAGGATCAGGTGTTACGCTCTCGGTTCTGACCGTCGTCTTCATCACTGCGAAGTTCTCTCCTCCCTAGGCTGGGCACACCTTCAGAACAAATTCCTGTATTACAACAACGTGCCTTATGTTTAACTTGGTTCATCATTATACCCCACCCTGCCTGAGTGATCTCATCAACCGTAAACGTACTCAACGCACCCTACGCTCCACGGCTTTCCCCCTCCTGATTACTCCCAACCCCCATCTGATGGTTGGCAGGTGGTCATTTGCCTTTACAGCCACGTCTGCCTGCAATTCACTCCTGCATGAGATTCTCTCCTCTACCTCCTTCACTTAGTTCAAGCACAAACCTTCACACTATCTTCTTGTCCCCCCTCCTTGCACCCGTTTCCGCTAACCTACTTCTCCAGATAATCTCTGCACTGCTTTGAATTTGTAATGTGCACTTAGCTTAATGGCTCGTTTGTCAAGCTGTAAGATGGTCCAACTCTAAGGTCACCTTGTAACTGTACTTGTAATTGTACAACACTGTATCAAACTGTTCACTGTGTTCGTTCTCAACTAAATGCTGTACTTATGCTGTATTGTTTCAATCCGGGTCGCCCCTGAAAAAGGGACTGCCTTGGCTCAGTGGGCTTACCCGGTTACTAAAATCCAATGAATAAATAAAGAATACACCACACCCAACTGATTATCTAATCAGTGACACACTGCCAATAAATCAATCAATAAGTGGATACTGAAATTCACTATTTTAACTGCATAGCGAACACCAGCAATATTTGTTTCAACAGCAATGCTATTTCATTTGCGTGAATCTTAGTACCAAGGAGGGCCCAGCGGGGATGCAACATGTCATTCTCGTTCAGGTTCTGCTCCTACCCAGTTTGGCAACTAGGGGGAATGGGAGCATATGGGGTGGGGTGTTCAATGAGTTGCTCAAGGCCACACAGGGATCAAGCAGCTATGGTGGGTCTCCAAACTGGAATCTCCCGTCATACTTCCTTGCCTTACAGCTTAGGGATTTAAACACTGGGTTGCACTTTCACCCCTACACAAGGAATTCTGCCGCAGGCTCCCACTGATTGCTTTTTTGGTTCTTGTCCACCTGCCCTCTACCTCCCATGCACTGCTAATGCAGACTAATGCAGAACGGCGCTTTGTAATTAAATGCAATGGCACAAGAGGTCAGAACCAGACACGTCCAGTTTTGAAATTCCAAGGTGTGGACAGTGCCCCTTTAACTAGGAACTGTAGCAACTCGGATTGTTATCAGGATTCCACAATGCCACAAGTCTTGTATACCTAGCATGATCCACAGTACTGAAATTTTAACGCCAAAACATCAGTTCTGAGCACACTCCACTTCAGCTCTTTCAGAAGTATCTGTACACCAAAATCTACCCTATCACCCACTTGTGCCATTCAGCCTAATATGGAAAAGGCAATTATACAAAGCAGACGACATGAATTGGTTTGGGTTCCAGGTCAAGCAGCAACTGAGAATGAGGCGGAGATATTAATTACAGAGAGTGGATAATTACTTCCTTAGCAGTTAATCCTTCTATTTGCCTGCCCCGAGGTCAGATCAGACAACCTCCCATTTCTCTCAAAGTACAGTAAATAGTCAGTAGTTATGGGCAGAAGCCAGAAATCGGGGCTGTGGAGTAAGATTGCAGGATCAGAGGAGCTTAGCTACACCTTAAGTCACAATTCATAGTACTACTCTGGAAATCAGGCTAGCCCAACCAAAGTCCAGCATCTTATTTTCAGTGAGGTCCCGCTTCTACACAGTTTGACTGCTGGGTAAAGTGCAGCACAGAGAAGCCAAATGACTGGCTACAGAGTGAGCTGGTGGCTGTACTGGGACTGAAACCTGGGATCTCCTGGTCCATAGTGCTATTCTCTAACTACCAGATCAGATCACACTGCTTTCCCACAGGTATGGGGCGGGGTCCATTATGAAGAGGAATGCAAAGTGTCTTACTGTCTCTCACTATGCCCCCCGTGCCTTAATGCAATTAAGAATTCTCAAACAGCTGCACACAAGAGTCTATGTACACCCTTTCTTCTTAGAATAAAAGATACAATAATGCACAGGGAAGTGTGGCTAACGAGGATTTTACGCACACCAGATGTGTGCAATGCCCCATAAACCCCGAGGGGTTTATCTGGGCATCACACACCTCTGGTGTGCATAAAATCTGAGTTTCCAGACTTCCCCATGTTTTATTTTTTATACTTACTGGTTTTCTTGTCAAAAATGTTATTTAAACAGTGCACCCAGCTTTTTCTGGTTACTTCTCCGAGAAGGCTGTTTTTCGTGCTGGCGGTTTTCTGTCAGCAGCGCGAGAACAATTTCTTGGAGAGGAGCTAAGGGACACTCGTGGCTATTTCTGAGACCCATGGTTTACGGAACTCCGTCATTCACAAGTGTGAATTACAGAGTTTGTAGGGTTCTGCCAGCAGTGATTAACTGACCCAAACCAGTACATATAATATAATTACAGATATGATGGTTCCATAATTATTTGGGAGCCATGAAAAAAAAAAAAAAATCACACACATTTAACAGTGCAGTTAAGACTTTTTTTGTCTTTCTGTCTAATTCCACCATTTTTTCTTTCCTGGAGCCATCCCAGGAGGACCTCCTTCCATCTTTGCCAATCTAGTCATATTGGAGAAGCCCTAAAATACATCTTCCTTACTTGATGGCCATCCATCCCCCCCCCAAGCCAGCTCTCTGATCATCGGGCACAGAGTGTAACTGGGTGTTGGGGAAGCGCCTGACATAATGGCTCAGCTCCACCCTGCTGCAGGCCTGCATGTCAGTTGGGGCCAAAGTACTCCTCCTCCCACTCCAGTGTTCCCCAGCTCCTCACAATAGTACAGAAAGCTAGGAAGGCCCAAAGCGGGTGGCTCTGAAATGCCAGTTCTCAGCGCAAAAACTGCAAAGCCATTTGAAACACAGAGATTGCACGGCACTCCACATCAAGAGAAAACTGCCCAACCACTCCTGAGTCATAATCTTGACAGAGTTTTATTCAGAGACACTCAGATGAGACTTCCAACAGTAGATAGCAGTGTGAAAACGAAACGCTCCCACCATTTCACTCCAGTGAGAAAGCTCACTAGAGAGAAAAGCTGGGGGTGGTTTCACGCTGCTTATTGCTATCGGAAGTTTCATCTGAGAGCGTCTCTGAATAAAACTTTGTCAAGACTACAACTCAGGAGTGAGGCTGGACAGTTTTCTTCTTGGTGGGAAGTGTTGTGCAATCTCTGCGTTTCAGTATGGAGAGCTAAGAAGGACTGAGGGACCATTTTAAAAAAATCTGCTTTTGCTTAAGACTAGCTAGAAACACTGCATTTGTCATGTACAAAAATGTAATAAACAGTTTGATGCAAAAGAAAACACAGAACTTGCATCCTGGAAAGAGGATTCAGTACACTGAAGCAGAATGTTTTATTCAAAATCTTATGTTACGTGGAGCAGGAAATCCTCTGAACAGCCATCCTGGGATTTCAACTGGACACCCCGTGTCCAGTCCAGGATCCTTCTCCAATGACCACGAAGAGCCTAATGGAAGCAGATAGAGTGTCAGGAATGTGAATGGGGCCAGTGAGCTGGGCTCGTGGAGTGGCATCAGGGATGGAGCAGTACAAACTGACAACACATGTATGCTGTCCCGTTTCTGGATCATCCCTAAATACCTCTGCTGGCTGTGCCTAGAGCACAGCAAAGTGAAGCAAACTGCTTTAATTCTTTTAATACAAAGAGATACTGGGTGTCGTGGTGTGTGTGTGTGTGTGTGTGTGTGTGTGTGTGTGTGTGTGTGTGTGTGTGTTGGGGGGCTCACCAGACAGGTTTACCATGCCGGCATCCACGGAGAGATATCCCGACAGCCGCAGTGCGAGTGTCAGCAATGCGGTGTCAGGGATGCTTCCATGTTTCCATCGGGGCTCTGTCTTTACACCCCGTCCTCTAGGATTCTAACTCAGTTGGAGTTGGACGGGGGCCGATACACCTGCGAGGGCAGTCGGTACTGCATTGCACCATCACAGCAACGTGTGGATTTTGCCTGAATCCTGTTGCTGTGATGGTCTTCTGTCGGGCGCCGCTGCAGCGCCGGTATACCCACCAGGTAGCCCTTGAATGGAGGATGAATACCACGATCTTTGTGGCTGGCAGGTAGACGGGGACCAGCATGGTTAAGGACAGCCAGGAGGACAATCGGGGAGGGGGCTAAAACAACACATTTAAAAAACAAAAGCAACAGCTTTACAGCCAGTACTATTTTTTGGGACGTGGGAAAGTGCAGTGTTATCCACTCTGAAGGAGAAATGCAACAACACAATCCAAATGACACTTATTCCAGACTTGAGACTTTTTTCTAGCACTGTGGAAGATCTGGTCAGATTGTGACTGTACGGGGGCGCTGTGGAGCCCAAGCAGAACGGCAGCATTTTACAACAACTCCTGGGTTAAACCTTAAGATTTAATAAAAATCTCCTTTTACCAGCAGGAATCGGCTTAAACTAATATCACCACTTGAAAGAGGAACCCTCTAAATATAATATGGGTAATCCTCGTAAAGATAGAGGTGGTGGCACAGGCGCTAAATTGGCAGGCTCTTCTCAACCTCTGAGTCCAGCTACTAAGGTACAGGCCACGTCCCAACAGGAGTCGGAAGAAACAATGGCATCTATAGGCCTTAAAGTGAAAAGACTGATTACATCAGTTTTCGACCTAAACAGCAAGATGGACTTATTCGGCACAAGGGTCACGATGGTCGAAAAAACGGTGGTAGGGATGCAGACCGAAGTTGAGGAAATAGAGAAACAGGCTGAATCAGCTATGGCTGCAACATCTTTAATGGTGAAAGAAAATACGCACCTGAGGGCTAGACTTGAGACCCTGGAAAACCAGGCCCGCTCCTCACATATCCACATCCTAGGCTTCCCAGAAGGGATCGAAGGGGACCATCTATTAATGTTTTTACAGGACTGGCTGGTAGATAAATTGGTCCCGGAGGGTCATGAAGTATCCTTCGGACTTCAAAAAGCATATAGAATTACCCCCCGTGGGTACCAGGAGGACTTGGAAACACTTTGTACCCTGCTGATTGTTACAGATGGCATAGGCACTAAGGACAAGATCCTCCACTACGCTCGTCAAGCAGGCTCCATTTTGCAAGATGATCACACCATCTACCTATTCCCCGATATCAGCTATGCTACCCGAACCAAACTAAAGAAATTTGACAGGGTGAGAAAACAGCTCAAGGAGGTGAAGACTGTACACACAATGGTCTTTCCAGCACGGCTGTGTATTGTCCATAACGGAAAAGTCTGAGTATTCTCAGATCCTATCAAGGCTGGCAAGTGGTCCTCTCACTTTGCTGATACTAGCCGGAGTCAGCGTTGAGACCATGGAGAAGACAGCAGCGAGTCAGAAGACCATGAAGATGGTTGAGAAGCAGTGAGGCTGAATTTAATTACACTTTATATAATAAATTTTCTAATAGCCCATCTAGTTTCTTGTTTCCTTTTGCCTTTGAGATGTGGATAATCCCCGAGACTCTAGACTTTTAAAAAACGTAGCTACTGTACCAAGTATTAACATAACAGGGCTCTTTTCTGTTTATCAAAAACCATACCCTATGTGGGTGATATATTTTTTATATAGCCCTATTTTAGTATAGTAGAGCTGCTATATCTACTCTAAGATGTCAGCTAGTACAGTTGTATCAGTACTTAATTTGACCTGGTATATGGGGGTGTATTAGCCAAATGATCGATATCTGTTGGGGTAAGTGTTGCCTTTAATGTTTTACACTTATTTACTTACAGCTATATATATAGTGTGACACCTTTAGTCCCAGTTCTGGGACGTGTTCTGGGACTTTTTTTTATTGGACTTTAAAACATTGTCTTTCAGCAAAACAATATAGTCACACTGCTCATGGGCTTGTAAACACAGCTTAAACTATTATTGCACTTGTTAGTTAAATTTTAAGTTTTCCCCTCTAGGTGGTATCAAAACATTTGGGAAGCACTAATCCTAAGATTAATGAGAGAGGTAAAATTTCTCTCTATGGTTTGTATCAGTGATATTGGTATGTCTTGAATATGGCACTTGTTAGTTAAATTTGTTAGTTAAAGTTAAATTAAAAGAACTAAGGGTAGAACTAGTGACACCACTGACTACCCTCTTTAACAAATCATGGGAGGATGGGGTGGTACCCGAGGACTGGAGGAGGGCAGATGTGATTCCCCTTCACAAAAGTGGGAGCAAGGCAGAAGCAGGAAACTACAGACCTGTTCGTTTAACCTCAGTGGTAGGGAAAATGATAGAATCATTTCTGATGAAAGAACTGTCGAGTATCTAGAGGCCAGAGGGGCACAGGACCCAAGGCAGCATGGAGTCACAGCGGGAAGGTCATGCCAGACGAATCGGATAGATTTCTTTGACTGGGTGACCAAAGTAGTAGATCAGGGAAGGGCTGTGGACATGACCTACCTAGACTTTAGCAAGGCATTTGACACAGTCCCACACAAAAGATTAATATACAAGTTAGCCAGCCTGGGAGTGGGTCCCAAGATGACAGCCTGGGTAAAGAATTGGCTGGAGAATAGGACACAGAGAGTAATAGTAAATGGAGTCCACTCTGAAGAAAGGGGGTTACTAGTGGGTACCGCAGAGGTTCAGATTAGGACCAGTCCTCTTCAATGTCTTTATAAGTGACATTGCAGAGGGACTCGAAGGAAAAGTATGTCTCTCTGCAGATGACACAAAGATCTGCAACAGAGTTGATGCACAAGGTGGGGTGGAAAGGATGAGAAGGGACTTGGCAAGGTTAGAGGAATGGTCAAATGTATGGCAGCTTAGATTCAATGCTAAGAAGTGCAAGGTAATGCACCTGGGAAACAAAAACCAGGGAAGAGTACACAATGGGGGGTGAGATACTAACAACAACAAAAATGTAAAGGGACCTGGGGGTAGTCATATCAGATGACCTAAAGGTGGGCAAGCAATGTGAGAGGGCAGCAAGGAGGGCTGGGGATACTGGGATGCACAGGGAGACATCACCAGTAGAAAACAGGAAGTTATAATCCCTCTGTACAGACAGCTGGTGAGACCCCATCTGGAGTACTGCGTGCAGTTCTGGAGACCCAATCTCCGAAAAGACATAGACAGGATGGAAGCTGTCCAGAGGAGGGCAACTAAAATGGTGCAGGGTCTGCACCGAAAGACATATGAAAAGAGACTTAAGGAGCTTAATATGTATAGCCTCGAGGAAAGGAGGGAGAGGGGGGACATGATAGAAACTTTCAAGTACCTCAAGGGAATCAACAAAGTCCAAGAGGGCAGCATCTTTCAAAAAAAGAGGTGTGCAAGAACAAGGGGGCACAATTTGAAGATAGAGGGGTGGCTCAGAGGTAATTTAAGGAAGTATTTTTTCACAGAGAGGGTTGTGATGCATGGAACAGCTCTCTCCGGAGGAGGTTGTGGAGTCAAAAACAGTGGTGGAATTCAAGCATGCATGGGACAGTCATAAGGCAATCCTAGGGGGTTGGGGTAGGAAGAAGTAGGCTGCTGGTTAACTAGGATCTGCAGCTTATCCATTAGGTAGGGAAATGGGCAGACTGGGTGGGTCAAGCAGTCCTTATCTGCTGTCAAATTCTATGTTTCTATGTTTCTATGGCAAAGTTGTCTGTATGATGATATAAGATAATTAATAAAAAATAAAGTATACAAAAAAAAAGACTGTGACTGTACATTTCACCCTTACAAAGGAGTGGAGAAAATACCATGCCATTAAAGCACAGAAATTAAAACAGGCAAATGATAACAGAGTTATCACACTTTAAAAGTACTGTAAGTATGACAGGTTATTTCTATAGGATGCTGCAGATAATTTAGACCGCGAGATAAGAAAGCCATACCACAGTCACACTGTTTTTCTTTCTGCACGTCTATATTTTCAAGAATAATGTAACAATCCACTCATTCTATGCATTAAACCGTCCGGCTTCACTGAAAATCTTCATACAGACATGGCAAAAACAATGCTGCATCCTCAGTCTTTCCCACAGTTAAATTTTCCTCAATTTTTTTCTGTACTGAACCTCCTCCCTCCATGTCATTAGAGTGGCCTAGCAGGGACAAAGGCTGACCTTTCACCTCTTTTGACAAACAGCAGGTTTCAATCATCTGCAGCCCGGCTTTTTGTTTTCCTACAGGTCAGGGCCCCTCCTGAACTCTGCAGGCTTCAACTTCCCTTCCTTGTGATCCATCAACACAAGGGCAGTGCTGACAGCCAACCAGGACTGTCCCCATTTGGAAGAGGAAAAGCCATCATACTACACACTCATGACTGAGACCCAGGGCCTAATCAACATTTTGTACAACCCAGCTCATTCAGCTCACTTTCACAGTTATTTTATTTTCATGTTTAGAAATATGCACTCCAGGATAGTCTTGTTAAGGTGCACGCCTATATTACAAGAGGGTCCTAGGGGACAGGGTAGTTGCCAGTCAGAGCCACTGACCTGATGAAGCAAGTATAATCCTCAAAAGCTAGTCTCAAACACAATTTTGTTAGTCCAGTAAATGGCATCTGCACCTGCAACACATCTGTTTTTTGTTTTGTCCTGCATCTTTGACTAGACTAACACGGCTGCCAAATTTCTATATCTCACATGAAACGAGACCGTGAGTAAATGCAAGTACTGTACACACAGTAAATGTGGATAACACATTATGTACAAACACTAAGCAAGTTCGGTGCAAGGACATCCACAAGTATAATTGAGAAAGGCTGCAGTACCGGAAGAGGGTAGTAAGACTGGGACAGCAGTGCAAGGGAGAGGTTGATAAGATAGGGAGTGTTGGTTTCCTCATGTTGTACGTAGCATGACTAACAGTTGCAGGGGCCGAGACAGTAGTTATGCATGGCCCTCTTAAAGGTTCCAATGGTTCTAGAATCTTTGAATGTTTCTGGGGGCAAGTTCCAAATTATCAGCACAGTAGTGGCAACTGCTTCATTTCCAATGGCTTTGAGCGTCCTAGGGACACTAAGTAAATGCCTGGAGAGAGACTTGAGTTGGTATGTTGCATTTGTTTTGAATAACAAGTTACTAAGGTACTCAGGACAGAGACATTAAATGCATTTTTGGATTAGGGAGATCCACTTGAGTTCCCTTCTCTTATCAGGTGGTACAATGTCAAGGGAGTTGTACAACAAGCAGCGGCAGCTCAGCCTATTGCAGCCTAAGACAAATTGACAGATGTTATTAAAAGTCACATCAGTCTTACACATGGCAGTGAGACTTGCAGTGCTGTAAACCTCACTCCCATCCTCTAGTACAGTTAGAAGCGACTGGTGGAGTACCAGCTTCTTGGTGGTAGTTACGGTAGCTACGGCTACGGAACTACAGTTTAGGTTTTTAGTACATTCTCCAGACAGATTTTGCAATGTGGTCACTGAAGCATAGTTTTTGGTCTAACCAAACTCTAAGATACTTGAAGCTAGAGACATTGTCCAGAGGGGTCCAGCTGCTGTTATAATACATAATGAGCTGCTACAGGATGGTTTACTGGTGAAAAACACTGTCTTGGTATTGGTGCCAATTAATAGTAGACCATTTGAGCACATGTACCCTTCAGCCTTTTTTGAAGATTGTCTACAAGGAGATATTTAGTTCTGCTACAGTTTTGGCCTTGGCATACATGATCATGTCATCTGTATGAGTTCACAAAGATGCAGGAGTCAATGAAAATATTTGGTAGGTTGTTGATAAACAAGCTAAATAGTAAGGGTCCCAATATAGAACCTCAGGGGACCCCAAGGCTGAGTGATTTGGGAGATAAGATAGAACAGTTAATTTTTACTATCTGGGACCTGTTGGACTGGTAGCCTTTCAACCATGACACCCCTTTGTGGGATAGCCCTAATTGATGTAACTTGTGAAATAAAGTGCTGTGGTTGATGGTACTGAATGTCTCTGCAGACTGATAAAGACTGCACCAGGGATGCAGCCATCATTCAGAGCATGTGCTAGGTAACTTCGTACCTTCAGCTGTGCTGTGCTGATTAAGTGGGTTGATCTAAACCGTGGACTTAACTTGTGAGAGTGTCTTATCAAGTAGGTGCACCATCAATTGGTCATGGGTGAGCTTTTCCAATAGTTCATGTGTCGACTGGACTGAGATATGTCAGTACTTGTTGGTGTCAGAGTGGGACCAAGCTTTGTGTAAGGAAGTTATTTTGGAAGTTTTCCAGATTGATGGGGTCTGTCCACTTTGGATGGGGGAATTGAAAAGTGCTGTGATAGGTGTTGCTGGGTAATCTACTGCACTCTTCAAAATCCTTGGCTCAACAGTATCAGAGTCTGGGTTTTTAGAGGTACTGCACCCCTTCAAGAATTTCAGCACATCTTTTTGCAAGATGTCCTTGTAACCAAATGTGATGGAGGCAAGATCATCAGAATGGGTAGAGGGATCTTCTAAGAACATGTTAGGTGTGATGGTTAAGGTTAATCTTGTGAAGCAGGTATTCACTGCATCTATAATGTTAAGGTCACCTATGACTAAGGTATTGTGGTAAAGGAGAAGTGAGATAGTATGTATTTGGTCAGTTCCCAGGAATGAGTTGAAACCCAACCATTAGTGTTTTTTGGTGATTTAGAAGAAGAGTCCCACTGGCTGGTATCATAGCTAAATCTGGCCTCCCTGGTGAGGGTCAACATGCAGTTTTAGAGGAATTTAGAGGAAGACTTCCACTGTTTGGTATTGTAGCTAAAGTTGGCCTTCCTGATGAGGGTCATCACTCAGTTTTGGACGTGTCTGTTGGACTCCCAATCTCTGTCAGCATGAGTAACTTTGAATGTGCTCCTCACTCTGTCCCTTTGCCAACAGGTGTTGAGTTCAGGAGTGATCAAATAATAGTGGCTCCCACATACTCTGACTAGCTTAGTAGGGAACAGTTTGTTGGATGCAGTTCTGAGCTCAACTGTGAAGCATGCCCAAGCCAATTTAGTTCTCTAATAAGGTTAAACTGTTGCCAGTTCATTTTGCCCAGTTCCTCGTGCAGTTTACCTGGGTCAGCTTTATTAAAGGCTTTGACTCTGATGTATTGCAGGAGAGGGATGGTGGTTTTGCACTTCCAGGTACAGAAGATAGGGTTGCAGTCACTGAGTCAGAGTATGTACCCGACTTGATCATTCTTTCCAGCCTATTTTTAAGCATCCAATCAATCCAATACAAGTCCTGCACTTGGGTCCTGTGGAGGATGTGATTAATTTTGTAAAGTGGTTTTAAACTGCCCAGTTCTTTGCTACTGGTTTTAAACTGCCCAGTCCTTTGCTACTGTATGTATTGTGCAAGTTGATACAAAAGTCTCCCAGAATCATGATTTCTGAGCTAGGACAGCAATGGGGCATGAGGTCCATGACTTGTTGAGATATGGGGGATTTCAGTATAGTGAATGGTCTATAGAGATAACAGAGATACTGGCCCTTGTTGTCCAGATTTATTTGCGTGGTTATAGTTTGCGGTTGTACAGTAATGTCCCAGCTGGTACTGATATTTTAGCATGCAAGTTAAACAAGTTTGTGTTTAGTGTAAATGGCCATACCACCATCTTTTTCTTTTGGCTGGTCCTGCCTGGTCAGTTTGTATCTGTGGATTAGGTTGCTGCTGTTGGGAGTAATAGGCTGCAACAATGTTTCTGTGATAGTGAGAATAACTGGCTTATGTAGGGTAACCCAAGTTCTGAGGAGACTGTTTTTTGGGGCGTATGCTTCTAATATTCATTACAACAATATATAAGTCCATTGTTGATCGGCTGGGTGACCGGAGACTTGGGTAGTGATAGTGGGGCCAAGATCAAACTCTATATAGCTGTAGCACCCCGAAGTTAGGAGCACCACAAAGGACTGTGGGTTCTCTCCCCTGCCCTCTTAATACAACTGTTGTCTCCCCCCCCCCCGTATCAGGAAGTAAACTTGCTTTTGTTCCCTAATTTGTATTTTCCCAGTGTATATTGTCTATTATTGGAGCCTTTATATAATGTCTGACTCAGAATGGTTCTCCCTCCTATTGACTCTCTGTAATTTCTCTTGTTTAACTGTATCTATAATCTCTGATGTGGAACCTATGTAATGAGCTTGTTCTTAAAGGTGTTAATCCAAGATCACAATAAATAAATAAAATAAATAAATAAATAAATAAAAATGTTCTTTTTCTTTTCCCTTTCTTCTCTCCTGGTTCCCCTCCCCTTACCTGCAGTCCCACTGACCCCTCCCAAGTCCCTTTGTCTAATTTTGCACCGTTCGGCGCTGAAGCAGGGGGTCGTGGCAGGAGACCCTCCCTGCAGGGCTTGTGCTGCTCAATCTCCTGGCCAGATGCCAGGACCTCCTCTGCCATACAAAAGGGCCAGGAAGTGGTTTGAGAGAGGAGTCGGCGGCTAGACCTGGAGGGTGGAGGACATGAGGAGCACAGACAAAAGGAAAGTATATGGAGTGGTCAGTGGCTCCTCCGGCGTCACTCCCCTCACCCATCTTCAGTCCGGGACCGCGTGGTGAAGTAGCAGCAGGGTCCATCGGGTGGCAGTGTGACTCTCCAGCATGATCCATTTTATTCCCCCAGAGCCCCTAGTGGCGTGGGGGAAAGCCTCTGTGGGACGGACCAGGTGGTGCACCACAGAAGTGGATCCAGGCGGAAGATGCATCCCGGACTTGTAGTTCTGCCCCAGCAGCCACAGCAGTAAAAAAACAAATGGGTGTGAGCACAGCTCCCCAGCCATGTTTTCTGTCTCCCCCAAGCAGCACTAAAGTCCCAGGCCATAGGGTGAGTGGGCCAAGTGCCCGATTTTTAATTATACCTGCGCCACGGGTGCTAGGGAAGTGGTGAGGGGAGGGAACAAAAAGCTAAAGAGACAGAGTGCCCAAGAAGAATCCTTAAAGGGCCAGCGCCCTAGTAAGAAAGGGGGGGGGGCACAGTAGGCTCCCTAGGTGAGGTGCCAGCCAGGAGTGGGGAGGGGGAAGCAACGGACAGGGGAACAAGGAAAACATGGGCCATGAACCCAATTTTCAAATTCAGAGCACCACTGGTGCTAGAAGGGCACTGTGTGGTAAAAGCCCTAGAAAGAGAAACAGGTGGGTGGCCAGTCTTTTGTTCTGTTGTGGCGCCATACTGCACCAGGGGCAGGGCCAGAGACAGAGGCTCATGGCCATCCCCGAAAAGGGAGGGGCTGGACACGAGGGCCCAGGCCTATACAAAAGTCAGTTAGTGGGCAGGGCTGAACAAGGCCCTACACAAGTGCAGTGGCACAGTTGGCATAAATAAGGGAGGCGAGTTCAGGATGGGGAGCCCCATAGGCCCTGCCACAGGGGTGGTTATGACCATTAGGGAAGGGGGCTGGTTCCACAGGAATAGCCCAAGCAAAAAAACAACCTTACAGGTGCAGCACCCTTTGGGGGGAGAGCGGTCTAGTGGCCCTGGGGGCCCACGGTAAAGGATGTTTCAGCACCACCCAAACTGATCTGTACTGTTACCTGCCTAGCGCCCCCCTTCCCCGAGAGACTGTATTTCCTGCAAAAACTGAACAGTCTGTTTAAAAATCCGAACTGTTTGCTTGTTCTGAACTGTGTTATCAAATTGTGCCTGGGTGAACTGAACATCCAGCTTTGCCTTTGTTGCCCAGACCAGCTTCGCCAAAGCCTGATGCTGACAAAGGGAGGTCCCCAGCCCATCCACCATCTGCAGCAGAACCACCTCCAGTGATGTCAGCCTGTTCTTATGTTCTGTCACAAGTGTTCCAGCATCAGTCCTGTGACAGTAAGTGGTAGAGAACCGCTAGTGAGGTATCCAGTAGTGAGTTAGCTTAGGAGCTGCCCCGGCTCAAGCGTGAGGGATCACAGTTAACGTTGAGCATGCCCTTCTTCTTATTTTGCTGGCCATCCATAAGTGTGCGCATGCCCATGTTGCACATGCCCATGTCACTCCACAGAGGCAGCCCAAATGTTGTACTGCCAGCTGTCTTCTTCTTGGGAGGTGACCTGGGTGCTGGGGACCTGCCAGTCGTCGTTGCTGTGGATCATCCAGAGAACCATTTGCCAACCAGAAGTCTTCTGCTTCTTGCCTGGAGCTGCGGAGGATCGCTAAGTTCTTCACTATCCAGCTAGCAGTGTTCCTCTTTATGTTCTGTTCATCTGGGAATGCCCCGTTATGGCCTGTTTGTAAAAAGTGCTTTGTGGGGGTCAATGCCCACCTGCTAATCAGCCAACTCATTGCAAAGCCCAAGCTTGGTTTGTCCGCTGTCTGTCATCCCAGCCAAATGCACACAGGACTTGGACAAAAAGGGGTTAACTCTCCAGTTCTGGGTTTGACCAATTTTTGGTCCTGATCGTAATGTTTGTTGTTTATTCCTTTACCCTGATTGTTGTAGAAACAATTCTCCTGTTTTTATTGTCCTTGGTAAATAAACCTCTTGCATCTTGGTCACTGAGTAAGCTTCCTGCCTCTCCTTCCAGATTCGTCTGGCCTCTCCTGAAATTGTCAGGGAACCTTTTGGCCCCCTACATAGCCAACAAGTAATAACAGGATTATGCAGGTTTTTCTTGTTTTGCTACAGTACAGGCTGCGAACTGTAGGACTTCCTAGTCCTGGTTCTACATGCTTTCAGGGAAGGATGGTGAACTTTTCTGATGACAGGGGCTACAAGGCCACAGAAGCACCAGACTGAACCCATACACTGTAATCTGTGAAGTGTGAAGTAGTGCACTACAGCAGCATACTGTGGAGGAAGGCTGAATTGTTGGAGAGCCATAGTAACACATCTTCCATTTGCTACAAGGTCCGAGACTGAACCACCAATGTTTGGGCTACAGTGAGGAGGTAGTGGATTAAGGCATGGAAGGGTGAGAGAGAGACAGAGAGCACTGAGAAGGAAGTAGAGATAAATAGGAAATCGGGACACAGTGGGAGGGAAATACAGGGACATGGCAAGTTGAGAAACAGCAGAAGTGGGATTCTTCACTGTCTAGAACATTTGAGTGCTGGCAACTTATCCACTGTATCAGATATAAGACCTTAATATGTAGGAGGCAGACAGGGCAGAGGCCATTACCTGTACGTGCTGTGCTAGTCAACTAATTCTCTGCCTCTATCACTTGCCTAAAAAACATTAAAAACAAAGGAAAAAACATCTGTCTCTGCCTATCACTATACTGACTGGAGCAAAGGACACTAAGTAGTGTAGTTTCTGCACCTCCCATAAGTGTTTCAGTTGTTGCAGAACTACCAAAAACAAGCTGGGCTGTGTCAGGGTAAATTCCTGGTTTCTAAAATGTTCCCTTTGCCCAGAAAGAGAACTTTTTAAGGAAGCAGACTTGCAGTCTGCATTTTGTTAAAGTAACAAATGCTGAAATAGCATTCTGTAGCAGTGACCCTGGGGTGGACCTCTTGAAGCACTTTCGGGTCACGACGTACAAATTTAGAGCCCCTGCAAGCCATTGGTGAAAACAGGAGGAAGTAGACAGGGCAGAGGCCATTGCCTGTACATGCTGTGGTGGTGCACTAACTTTCGCTCTCTATCTCTTGCCTAAAAAAATGTTTAAAACAAAGAAAAAAGCATCTCTCTATTTCTCCTTATCTCTAGGCTGACTGCAGCAAAGGATGATGTTTCTGAGGTACTTCAGAACTACCAAAAACAAGCTGGGCTGTGTCAGGGTAAATTGCTGGCTTTTAACATGGACCCTTTAGCCAGAAAGGGAACCTTTTAAGCAAGCAGACTTGTGGTTTACTCGATTCATAAGATAGAAGGAGGCGCTAGGCTCATGTAGACTGTCTCCCACTCCTAGTGGGCATATCAGCCCCAGACATTTTGAAGCATTAGACATTTGTATAGTTCTATTTTAAATCGCTCAAATTCTTTAATGTCAATTAGGGTATTGAGTCACTTACAGTAAAGAAATTATCTCACCTGTTAGTGTTGACCTTAGGTATTATAAGTTGTTGGTTATGGCACCAAAGGTTCACTCTCCTAATATTTTGGTCTACATTGCATTGTTTGGTAAGTTTCTGATTCTTTAGAATTTTTTAAACAACAACAGATCTTCCCTCTTTCTCCTATCCTCCAAACTAAACAGTTTCAGCTTATGGAGCCTTTTTGTGTAAGCTAACCTTTATAGTCTTGGTATTACCTTTGTTGTCTTTCTCTGGACTCCCTCCACCAATACAATATCCTTCCTGAGGTGGGGGACCAAAGTGGGGACCCGTAGTCTAGATAGGGTCTTATACATGTGCTATGTAAGGGAATCAGACATTATTGATTCTTGGAAACACGGTCTGCAGTTTATTAAAATAGCAAACACTGGAACAGCATTGTTTAGCAATATTCCTGGGGTGACCGCTTGAGGCACAGCAGGGTCACAGAATACAAATTCGGAGCCCCTACAAGTCGTTAGTAAGGTCAGAAAGGGCAGAGGCCACTGTCAGTACATGCCGTGGTGGTGAGGTCGCTCTCTATCACTTGCCTAAAAAAAGTTAAAGACAAAGAAAAAGCATCTCTCTATCGCTCTCTCTCTGGCAGTGTACTTTCTGCAAGTACCAGGTCAATATGCCGCTGCAAGAACAGCATGGCAAGACCACGCTGTGTAAAACGCGAAACAATTTAGAGCAACGGGGTATAGCAGCGGTAGTGAATTTCTGCTACCCCTGTCGCTGTCCGCAGAGTGGAGGAAGGGCTGAAGAAGCTTCAAGTGCTGTGCCTGGTCAAGCCACTCCTGTGGTGAAGTGACTAAGGCACAAGCACCTGGAGAGGTGGAGACCAGGGGAACAGGGTTTAGTTCCCTGTCTCCATATATATATATGTGTGTGTGTGTGTGTGTATATATATATATATATATATTTTTATGGCTCACAAAGTATCCCCCTTCCCGAATTTCTCCTTATCCACGAGGCCCACACCCCCTCGGAGTTAATTATAGTAATTCCAGGGGGTGTGGTGGGCAAAGCCACCCATAAAAACAAAATGTGTATATTTTTTTCCCATTAAATCTTATGGTGTGTGTGCATTTTGTATCAGTCGGTGTTTTTACCAACCTTATTTGCACACACAGCATTTTGCTTGTGGCACCGATTACCATGCTGTTTTTGCTCATGGAGTTTTAACCCCGTGCCCTTTCTGCAGCTCCTGTAAGTGTTTGAGATGTTGCAAAACTACCAAAAACAAGCTGGGCTGAGTCAGGGTAAATTCCTGGCCTTTAAAATTTACCTTTAGCCAGAAAGAGAACTTTTTAAGCAAGCAGACTTGCAGTCTGATTTTATTAAAATAACAAATGCTGAAACAGCATTTTGCAGCAGTGTTCATGGGGTGACCTCTTGGGGTACTGTAGGGTAACAGGGTGCAAATTCAGAGCCCCTGCAAACCATCGGGGAGCACAGGCAGAGGCGGGAACAGCAGAGGCAAGTGTCTACCATGTCAGCCAGAAGAGAAGGGATAGAGGGGCCAGAAACTCTGAAACAGGGAGCCAAATGAAAAAATATAATAGCGCGTGCGGCAAGCCAAAGAGAAGGGTGGGAGGAGTGTTTACGATGTAAAATGTTTCAAAGTGGAATGCACAGCAGCAAGTTTGTGTCTGATAAATATTTTATATAGAGAAACTAGAGGGGGAGATCATGAACCTTAAAAGGAAATTGGAATTCCGGGTGGAAATGTGAAAGAGTCAGCAGTTGTTCGCAACAGTAATACGTTATTATTGGATAATCAGAAAGTAGTGGCTACAATAGAAGATATATGGGGGTGTAAGGGGTCTAAGCCCTTCTCAGGTTCTTGGTGGTAATAAACCAGCAGAAGAAACAACAGACAAGTGGCATAGGTGGTAATAAACTTATTATACAAAAAGCAGACTCATGCCCTAAAATAGGTCTTACCAAATAGAAACTGGGAGCCAGAGTTTCCCAATACCTCAGGGTATAAAGATGGTCTCGGAGAGAAAAAGTAATACGGTAGCTTATATGATAATTACCATAGCATCTATTACTTTGTACTTGAGTAAGATACATAAAACAGGCCCTACAGGTCAAAAATTAGGTGGCTCCACAGTGTATCTAGAGATATATAAAAAGTGTAAAATCAGCTAAAATAAGAACAAATAACTCAAACAAAATACAGAAAAACTCAGGAAATAAGTGTAGTATTACATAAAGCCACATGATGGAAGTGTAAGCTATACAATAACCTCTCAGAAGAATAACAAAGAACACAGAAATGTATTCTCGGCACATTACCTATACATTTCCAGCAATAAGCATGGTAATAATCACAATTATATCTCTGGTAACGTACTCTTATATGGTAAGTAAAAATGCCCTAAATGTTAATACTGATTATAAGTGTAACACAATAAATATTGTCAGCAGTGCACAGTGGGTTGCCAATAAGGATGTGGGGACCAAGCCTAACATTCCCCCCCTTGTTGCCTTACTGAAAAGGCAACAACACTATTGGGAAAGTAGTGGGAACAAAAATCATCATTTATAGACCCGACGTATGAGCCTTGTAAAGGAATTTGAGTTGTTCACAGTGTTGTTTTTGTGTGCCATAAACAGCAAAGTGTTAGGATGAAAAATATAATCAAAAACAGTTGTACAATAACAAAACTTTTAAAAATTAACTCTAACCAGGTATTGGAGAGTGTGGTGCTTAAATCACAATTTCCAGCAATAAGCATGGTAATAATCACAATTATATCTCTGGTAACTTACTCTTATATGGTAAGTACCAAAGTCCTAAATGTTAGTACTGATTATAAGTGTAACATAATAAATATTGTGAGCAGTACACAGTGGGTTGCCAGTAAGGGCGTGGGGGACCAAGCCTAACAGGGGCTAGCTTAAATCATTCCACTACAGATAAAAGAAAACAAAATGATGGAGATGAGTCAGTTGGTGACCTGGGGAGCTGCAAGGGA
The DNA here is from genome assembly GCA_016271365.2 of Neoceratodus forsteri. Taxonomy (NCBI): domain Eukaryota; kingdom Metazoa; phylum Chordata; order Ceratodontiformes; family Ceratodontidae; genus Neoceratodus; species Neoceratodus forsteri. Next base: position 1,312,473,209 of record CM057452.1, on the reverse strand, counting down.
ATGAGTGCTGCCAGGTGCGGGGGGCGGTTATAATGAGAAGAAGGGAGGAATGTGTCTAACAAACTCCTCCCTCCAATAGATTCAAGGGGTTACAAATTGAGGAAATGAATGAAAGGGTGCAAGTAGTGGAAGAAATTACTGCAAACACTATCAGTCAATCCACTGCTTTGGGTAATAAAATACAGTATCCCAGTTATAGCAAAGGGAAGAGGTTAAGAATCGGCTGATACAGCAGGAAGCAGAGGTGCATTCCAGCACACAGCAGTCACACACAAAATAAGTCTGTGATGTTGTGGTTATGGGGGAATGTTAAAATTTATCGACAAGTTCACATGTAAAGGTAGGAAACAGACTACCACTGTTAATAGCTTGTCAGGAGCCGGAATAAGGTATTTGAAAAACGATATCAATGGCATTAGGTATGGATACACCAGTGGTAGTGATACACATTGGTACAGATGACATCAACAGAAAAAGAGAACTAGAGATGACTAGAGTGGGATTTAAAGAAACTGGAGAAATCCTGAAAAAATACAGTTGAAGTTTTTTGGTTTTTTTGCCAATTATTTTACCAGGTAAGACACACTAAGCTGAAAGTTTGTTTGCAGATGCAACCTGGGAGCACAAGGAAGTTAAGTGACTTGCTCAGGGTCACACAGTATGCAAGTGGGGGCTGTGGGATTCAAACCCAGGTCTCCAGATTTGCAGCTCAGAGCCTTAAACCACTGTGCCATACTGCCTCCTTTGTTGTACCAGAACAGGCAGATGGGACTTCAGCTTAACATCTCATCAGAAAGATGACACCTCAGAAGTGCAGCACCCCCCTTATGCTGCACTACAGTGTTAGTATTGGGATTTAACCCAAGTGCCTGGTGTGGGGATAGAACCCACAGCCCTCTGATCTTACAGCCTCAGAGGCAAGTGCGCTACCTGCTGAGCCACTAACACTGACTGCACTGATAATGAAAATGAAGGATATGCAAATATATGCAATAACAGAAACCTGGTGGCAGACAGATGGTTGGAGGAAGACAGTAGAAGGCTACAAAGTATTCTACAAAGACAGGAGGACTGATAGAAGGGAAAGAGGTATTGCAATGTATGTCCAAAATAATATTGAAGCCTCAGAAATAGAAACAACAAAGGAAGATGGTACAAATACTGAACAAGTTTGGGTGAAAATTATACCCTGAAATAGAAAAAAGAAACAATACTAAGGACCCATTATAGATCAGCTTCAGTAACAGAAGCACAAAATAAATAATTCATGATTAACTTCCAGACCCTAGACCTTGGACATAAAATTATACCACAAGGAGATTTCAACTTGCCCAATATAAACTGGCAGCGGGGTAAGGGAGGCACACGACTGGAAAATGAATGTATTGATACTGTTGAGACACTTAACCTGGAATAACATGGGAGAAAGTAGAAGAGGAAGTAATACCCTTGATTTAATACTTGGCAATACAGGCGAGGAAATACACTGTAAAGTAAGAAAGCCTCTTAGTAGCAGTGAGCCATAAGATGGTGCAATTGGAAACTGTGAACTGTAGGGCAGAGGAGACGGATATAACAAAAGTGAAATGATACAGAAAAGCAAACTGTGCTGCAATGAAGTACTAGCTAAATCAATGGGACTGGAAGAAGGATTTAGATGGGTGAAGTCTGGATGAAATGTGGGATAAACAGAACTCAAAGATTCAAGAATGTGTGTCAAAATACATTCCTAACCTCAAGGGGAGAATCTCGACCCGGTATACTGGGAAGAAAAAAACATTAATCAGGCAGAGGAAAAGAACACATAAAAACAGCTAAACGTATTAACACCATCAAAAAATGGGAAGTGTACTTGGATAAAGCTAAGAACTGTACGAGACATGTTAGAACAGCTAAAAGTGAGATGGAAATTAGACTGGCAACACACATACATACAACTTAGTATATTAGTATTGCATTAGTCCTCACTACTGCTATCTGTTATAGTGATGTCTCTACTGTCTTCAACTGCTTATATAATGTATGTATATTTATTATATGATGTGATTGTTATTTATTCTCCTGTACCCCACTTCCCCGAGTCACACCTGGAAACGAGCCTCGGCTCAGTGTGCCTTTCCCGGTTATCAACTTTTAAATAAATATAAAGGATAATAAAAAAAAACTTTTACAACCACATAAACAGTCTTAGAAAGGGAAGTCAGCAGACTGGGCCCATTGTAAAAGATGATGTGCAGCTAACTGATGATATGGATACGGCAGAGATATTTAATGATTTTTTTCTGCAGTGTGCATCAGGAAAGGGGTCAAATAAATAAGATAGCTGAAACAGATACGTCCAATAACACAATGAAAAAGGTTTAACGGAACTGAAAACATTTTAACCAAAACAAATCTCAAGAGCCAGATGGGCTGCACCTGAGACTACTACAAGAAGTGTTGGAGGGAACAGCAAGTCCCATAACAAACATTTTTCAAAAATAATTTGGATGAGGGGGCAATAGTGTCATCTTGGAGGGAGGCAACTGTAACACTCATTTTGCAAAAAAGGCACCAGATCTGACTATGAGAACTACAGACCAGTGAGCCTCACGTCAGTGATTAGCAAAATCCTTGAGCAGTTCATTAAAGAAGAAATTGAGGGGCATATAAAATTAATTGGGCTGGAGGACCATATACAACATGGGTTCAAGGAAGGGAGACCATGTCAGACTAATCTACTTTTTTCAGTCAATCTACTGGGCTCTAGACTGTGGCCTACTAGTGGATGTGGTCTACCTCAACTACTCTAAAGCATTTGATAGTGCACTAATATAACTGCAATTAATAAGAACACTGGAGGGTGGGTGGCTTCCTGGCTGACTGAAAGGAAGCAAAGGGTGAGTATAAGGGGATCAATGTCTAAATGGAGTAGGGTGAGCAGTGGTGTGCCACAAGGGCCGGTGCTGGGTCCAGCGCTCTTTAACATCTATATATCATCCATGCAGTGCAGTGGGAACGCCTGGGTATGTGAATTTGCAGATGACGCAAAAATCGCAATCATACGGAAAATGAAGAGGCCATTATGAAATTCTAGCAGGAACTGGCAAAACTGGAAATTTGGTCCAACAATAGCAAATTGTTTTTTCTTGCCAAAAAATGCAGGGTAATACATTTCAGAACAAAGAATTAAAGGGCAAGTTGTTACTTGATGGGCAAGGAAATACAGAAAACTGAAGTAGAACAAGACCTGGGAGTCCTAACCAGTAATGATTTGACTTTTGACAATCATTGTAATGAACTTACAAAAAGATACAATGAAGTCTTGGGCTGCATACGATGTAACATGTCAAGTAGGTCTAGCGAGGTGATCATGTCCCTATATAGTGCCTTGGTCAGGCCTCACCTGGAGTTGTGAGCAGCTTTGGGCCCCTTATAAAAAGGGAGGCACTGAAAGGTTAGAGGGTGTACAGAAAAGAGCTACCAGGCTAGTCAAATGGAGTTAACCTATGATCAAAGAAGGGAAAGACTTAACATCTATTCCCTAGAATATAGGAGATTAAGTGGGGATTTATGTCTAGCACACAAAGCACACATAGACAATGATCTATGGGAATGTATTGTCTTAGAAACTAAGGAAACGCCAAGGGACAGTAGATTCCACAAGGAACAACTAAAAGAGGAATTATACAAGACTAAGAAGAGGGGAGCATGGTTAAACCAAGGGGTAGTATCAGTATGAAATGTTAGCCCAGAAGATGTGGCTGAATGCAAGACAGTTGACGCTTTTGAAGAAAATCTGGGTTAAGCATTTAAAACAAAAGGGCATACTTGGACACATCCACTGAGAAATGGCAAGTCTCGAAGCGCATTTGCTCACTGACTTGTGGCCTGCATACCATTCCTATGAAGTAAACATTATCTAGTGTAATTAATAGCCACCTAGGATGTAGTCCTAAACATTAGTGACAGAACTAAGGTGAGGAGCTAAAGTTACATGTCAAAATTGCAGTCATTGTTTAGCACAGGTTAGTCCTCTATCCTTCTATCAGCAGCTCCAAGTTCTCAGAGGGCTACTGATTTCCATAATCACGTTAAAGAACACTGCCCAACACAAACAGCAGCAGGCTTGCAAAAGAACTTGAAATCCCACCAGATATTAGTTTCAAAAGTTGGTGGGCTTATGTTAGGTCAGTTTGAATAAGCATAATAAGGTACATATCGGGCCGGCCGTGGCGCTGAGGGTTGAGGCGCTGGACGCCATGCCTCATCCCATGCCGGCGACCCGAGTTCGAAAGCGAGCTCGGGCGCCGGGGGTCGGCAGGGAAGGAATTGGATTGAGCACCTATAGGCTGCTCTCCTCTCCCAGGGGAGGGTATGGTGGATGCCTGGTGCTCCAGCGCCCCCTGGTGAAGACTGGGGGCACTGCAGAGCATTGGACTGCACATTCTCAGCGTGGCCCAATACTGGCAGGGTTGCTGTGTGCCGAGAAATCCAGGGGGTGCACCACACACAGGGGGGGAGGGCATGTAAAAGGGGAAAAGCCCCCACCTACCGGATAGGCAATGGCTCCTCCAGTGCCCAATGCTGGTTCCCTGTCACTGCCCTTCAATCTCCCAGGGCCTGTAGGAGCCCCATCCCGAGAGAATCATAACGTCTTTGAAGATGACGGGGAACACAGCGGGCGGTAGAGCAGTCAGGTGAGTGGGGTAGCCAGAGAGAGTTCTGGATATGTGGGAGAGAAAAAGAATCTACAAAAAAAAAAAGGTACACATCAAAATAAAGCTAATGCTCTGCTAATTCTGCCCCTGCAACATTCCTAGTTAATTACTGGTCCACAAAACTTTGCTTTCAGTATCTCTGAATTGACCATGTCACTTTACAAAGGGTCTCTGGTCACCAGAAAACAAATGACAGCACTAGCAGACAACACAGTTAAAAAATACTCCAAAACAAAATTTTAAGCTATTATTTAAAACACAAGTCAGGTTCATTTTAGTCCAGTTGTCCTACTCCTGTTCAAGAGCCGATGTCATAGTCCTCTGCTTGTGATCTCACAGTCTGTGGCTACGGAACCAGTTTGTGCTGTTGTAAGAAGAAGATTACAATTTCAGCTTGTGAACAGCATCAGGGCAGGGCAAAATGACTATCAAAGGGCAAGGATCATGTTTTGATGCACTCACTCATTTTTAATCTTCTTTTATCCCCCACATTAGACTGTAACAATTCATTCCCTTGATCAACCAGTGTTCCTTCCCACCAGCCTCTCAATGTCCATTCATCCTGATCCCAACCCAGGAGATGCCATGTGCTCTACCTCCATGCAGAAAAGACACCCCGTGGCAAAATCCAGGTGATCATGCATGATTGGGCTTGAATCCACATGATTCGTGGTGCATTGCGGAGGACTCCAGAATAGACAAACTGAAGCAGATGACATGGAGAGCCGACATCTTTCACCAGTCTGGGTGTTTCCCCCCTCGTAATATCCCACTCCCCACCCGGTCACTAGAGATGCCATCGACACCACGCCTCACCTGGAGGAGGGGTGAGACACTGCGTCATCTACCACAGCATCAACGGCCGCACCACATCCCTGCAGGAGGTGCTATTAAGTAGCCATTAATTAGTAGTCAGAACACGTTAGGCAAACTGGATGGACCTCAGGTCTTTTTTCTGCATGTATCTTTTTATGTTTCTATTGTAGTGCAAAGGTACCATCCCTGCAGAGTCTGAGATGTCACTGCATGCAGCCAAGGCCACTAGACAGCTCTGCCCATGACAAGGAAAGGAATCAAGGGGTTAATAGCATACACCACCTTTGTGACAGCCTTGAGGACCGAAAGGCAACAGGGGTGATAAGCCTGATCAAGGTATAGCCCTGTGACAAGCATAGCTAGGGGAGAAAAAGCAACTGAAATGGCTCACAAAACGATGTTGGGCAGAATGGGACTTGTTAGAGAAAAATCCTCAGAGTTCAGTTAGAGAAACAATACAGACTAGAAGTTTAAATGTCAGAATGGTGGGCCTTCCACAAGGGGATGAAGGATCTAACCCTGTAGTCTTTGCTGTCACGTGGCTCATCAGGTGACTTAAATTTATTCAAATAAATCAATATTTATTGTAAATGTAATCAATTGTCTCATTTTCTTTCTATTTTACTGTTAGATGCCCATTTCATAAGTGCAATAAGATACTCCGCGGGTGTACACTAGACATTTCTAGTGTATACCCCGTTATGTCTTATTGCTTACGTACAAATCATTGGTGAGACCACACGTGGAGTACTGTGTACAGTGCTGGAGGCCACATCTCAGAAAATACATGCATAGGGTAGAGTCAGCCCAGAGGACGGCAACTAAAATGGTGCACGCGTTGCATGAGAAACCGTATGGGAGACACTGAGGGATCTCAATATATGCGCCCTGGAGGAGAGGAGAGAGAGAGTGGACATGACAGAGACCTACAAGTACATCATGGGAGTGAACAGGGTACTGGTGGGGGACCTGTTTCAAATGAAGAACCACAACAGAACAAGAGGGCATGCAATGAAGGTGGGAAGAGGAAATTTAGGAGGGATTACTTCACTGAAAGAGTGGCTGATGTCAGGAATAGCCTGCCACCAGAGGTATTGGGGGCAAAAACTCTGGAGGGTTTCAAACATGCATGGCATAAATAAAGGGGAATACTAGAAAATAAGAAGTGGGAAGGGTCGCCGGAGACCAATTAGGTTATTCTCAACGAACAACTGGGCAGACTGGGTGAGCCAGCAGTACTTTTCTGCTGACAAATTCGATGTTTCTATGTAACACATGAAAAACTTGTGTCTTAAAGATACAGTCAGTACTGCTACCAGACTTCAGGAAACCTTTTACATATGCAGAAATAGAGCAAAGGCTAATATCTGTAGCAAAATCCATTGTCCAAAGCTGAAAAGGATTTTTTTTTTTGAAAATTGGAGACCAGTAAATGCACACTGAGCCAAGGTTCGTTTCCAGGTGCAACCCCGGGGAAGGGAACAGGGCAGGCAAATACATAACTTGGACACAGTACACAGTTAAATGCAAATACATAGCACTGACGCAGTTCACAGTTTCAATAAAGTGGAATAGAGTACACGATTAAAACAGCAATAACAGCAACAAGAGCAAGTAGCAAAAATCAGGTAATTCAGCCACACCTACACAGGGGTAGAAGGCAAGTGTAAGGGGACAGTTAGGTAAGGAGGAAAACAGGTGCAGAGGCGGAGGGAATGAATTTTGTGGTACTTGAGGGAAACAAGGGGGGGGTAGTCAAACAAAGGGAGTGTGGCAGTCGGTTCCAGAATGAAGGGAGATGATGGGAAAAGGCTTATTGCCCAGCAGAGCAGCAGGGATGAGGAATGGCAAAAGTGTGAGGATCCCTGGAGCGAAGGAAGCAGGAGGCAAAGGATATGGAGGAGAGTAATAGGGAAGGGACCCAAACCAGTATTTGGATATGAATGAGGCACAGTGGTCCTGTTAGTTGGGGGGGGGTATATCTCTCCTCTCCCATGTCCTACAGTACCATCTCCTCCTGCAATCCTCCTGTGCAAGCCTATTCAGGTGAAGGTAAGGGTTTTGCATACTTGGGGGAGGGTAAAAAAAAAAAAAGAAATTGCTTGCTTTCCCAAATTGCAATTGCCATCCCAGAACATTTTTTTTCTGATGCAGATAACGGAATCTCTCTCCCTCCCCCTCTCTCTCACATTATTTTGGAAAAGAATCTGGATTATCCAGAGAATATATCTGTTATTTGGAGCTAGGTGGTAGGGTGCAGTGTCTGTGGAACAGCTATGATCCTAAATTGGGCTTGGAGGATGGGGGGATGTATGATGTGTAAGCAGCTCACTCAGCTGAGTGAAGAAGTGGACAGGCTAAGATGGGGGTTAAAGAGTGGGAGCTGGGAAACGGGGTAGAGAGACAGGGACGATCCACTGAAGGATCAGCTACACTGTCCCGGAAGTCAAGGGCTTGGGAGGGAGAGGATGAATGGTGATCCAGCGGGTATAGACCAGAGATAGCAACAGACAGCAGCAAGTCCAGAGTTAGGACAGGGACACCCGAGACTGGAGGAAAGGGGTCAGCAGGAACAGACAGCAAGAAGCCTAGAGGCACAATAATGACACCTGTAGGAAAGAGGTCAGCAGGAATGGACAGCAGGAAGCCTAGAGGCACAATAATGACACCTGTAGCTAGAGAAAATGGGTCAGCCGGGGAGCAGGAGGAGTGGAAGACAGTAGGCTCAGGAAAGGACAGATGGATGCCCAGAATGAGGAATGACACAGGCATAGATGAAATGGGCCAGTGGGCGGAAGTAACAAATAGTTTTGCCCCCCTAGGTAGCCTGGGCGAGGACATTGGGGAGGGGAGGACATAGGGGGAAGGATCTCAGGTGCAAGGGAAGGGGGGCAGAGGGGGTAGGCACATCACATGCAGAGAAAGAGGTGGTGGAGTGGACGGGCACATTAGGGACACACCAGAAGGTGGCACTAGGGGAACTGAGGCATAAGAAAAGGGGCAGGAAGGAAGCACTGGAAGGGCTGGAGTTGAGCTCCTGGGAGGCTGAAAATCAATGGGAGGAAACCCTGCTGGGCAGGAGCTGCAGTAGGAGGCTGGGGCATGCGCCGGGCAGGGTGCAGAAGAGGGGAAATATACAGTCAGGACAGGTGGTGAGGAGGAAGACTTTCCCAAGTGGGGTACGGTGCTCAAAATCTTCTGTAAAGATGGACAGGACAGGAACAGTGGGAGGGAGATCAAGCACAGTTGGCACAATCTCATGCAGTGAAGAAGACGGGAGAAGGCCAGGAACAGATAGAGTGGAGTCAGATGAAGTTGGCTCATGCTCAAGAAGTGATGCAAGAGGGGTTTGCAGGGATGAAGGAAGCCAGGTGGAAGTGCAAGGGATGAAGAGGTACGGGAAGGAGAGGTCGGAGGAAAGGCAAAAGGGAGTCGGTAAGGAGGGAAAGGTACTGGGGGAGGGTAAGCATCAGGACAGGTTAAGTGATAGGGAACAAATGACAAGCAGGGGCAGAAACCAGGTCAGGATGGAGCATGAGGAGGGGGCACAAGAGAGCCAAGCCCCGTGGCACAGGGCTAGAGGTCAAAAGGACACCCAGGAAGCAGGGGGCAGTAGGGTAGTACTTTTGGGGGGCTCAATAATTAGGTGGCTAAAATGGGGAAGGGAAGGAGCAAAAAACAATGCAGTATGGGTCCAGTGCATGCCAGGGGTGACTGCGCTGGAGGTGAGGCATCACATTCCTTCCTGGGGTAAGCAGTAGGATGAAAGGACACATCTGGTGTTTCACCTGGGCACAAATGACTTGGAGGGGAAAGTCTGATGGAAGTACAGTCAAGGTTTGAGGAACTCGCTAGGTTCTGTAGAAGCAACACTGTTTTTCCTACCATCTCCTTCTCCAAGGTGTTGCCAGTACCAAGAGTGAGCACACCCAAAAAGGAAAAGATAAGGGCTTTCAACAATTGGCTGCAAAGTTGGTGCAGTCAGATGGGGTTTGGCTGGACAGGTGAATGGGGCTCTACATGGGAGGAGGAGGGGCTGTATGCCCAAGACAGGCTGCACCTGAGCTCTTCAGGGGCAGCTTCACTAAAGAGTAAACTGGGGGACTTCTTGGTAAGGGAGTTCAATTTAAACTAAATTGGGGGGGGGCAAAGATTGGGGCCATCCTTACGGAAGGCAGTGCAGAGAGGTGAACAGCCTCCCTCCAAGTCACAACACCCATCAAGGGAACAGTTAGCAGCAGGGAAGCACGGTATGGGGCTACATGTTGGAGGGCTTTGGTTGCAAATGTTAGGAGCCTGGGGAACAAAATGGGAGAACTGGAGGCCACCATGATGGAGGAGAATCTAGACACTGTAGCAGTGAGTGAGACTTGGTGGAACGAGCACCACACCTGGGAGACGGTGATCCCAGAGTATCGTTTGTTTAGGAAGGATTGGGAGGGGAAGGGGGGGTGGCATTATATGTCAGGGAAGGGATTGGGGACATGGAAGGGCGGGACAAGAAGGAGAAACAGAGATAATGTGGGTCACCCGAGACAGGGGACAAGGGGAAAACCTGCACGTTGGGGTAGTCTATAGGCTTCCTATGCAGGGGGAGGAAGGGGACAGACACTTCATAAAATCCGTAGAGAGAATGGCAAGGAAAGGGGAAAGTTGGAGACTTAAACCTTCCGGATATAAACTGGGAGGCCCAGACAACAATCTCCGCAAGGAGCAGGGGCATCTTAGAGGCTCTGAAGGGCATATTCCTGCAGCTTAGTGTGCCCACTAGGGGTGTAAACCTGTTGGATGTGGTCCTCACAAATGGGGACAAAGTGGAGGCGGTGGAGGTGGGGGAAGAGCTTGGTACCACTGACCACAGGGCTATCAGGCTCAGGGTGAGAGCGGGCAGGGAGAGGGTTAGGACGAGGACCAAGGTACTGGATTTAAGGAAGGCTGACTTTCCTGGAATGAGAAAGGTAGTTGGGGAAGAAATGTTGAGGATAGGGGATGTGCAAGGGATGGAGGAATTATGGGCAGCTATCAAGGGAGGGGTATATAAAGCCATGGACTCATGTATAAGAAGGGTAAGGATGAACAGAAGGCGAAAAAGACCTCTATGGTCCACTAGAGAGGTGGCATTGGGGTAAAGGAGAAGACTAGAGCATTCAAGAGGTACAGGAGGACACAAAAAGATGAGGACAGGGAAACTTACAAGGAAAAAAGAAAGCAGGCAGGGCAAAAGATAAGGAGAGCTAAGGAAGCCACTGAGGAGAGGATAGCGAAGCAGGCAAAGAGGGGGAACAAAACTTTTTTTAGGTATGTTGGAGAAAGAAGGAGGGCACAGCATGGGATTGTAAGGATAAGGGGAGAAAGTGGAACAATACTGGAAGGGGATTTCGAAAAAGCAGAGGCACTGAATAGCTATTTCGTCTCAATCATCATGGAGAAAAGGGAGGGCAGGAGACCAGGACGGGGTGGAGAGGATGACAGCCACAGGCACGTGGGTGTGGCAGAGTTCACAGCTGAAGGAGTAAGGGAAGAGCTGGGTAGACTTAGGGTGGGCAAGGCAATTGGGCCTGATAGAATACACCCAAGGGTTCTCAAGGAGGTGAAGGATGAACTGGTGCCGCATCTGGCGAGGATATTTAACTTGTCCTTGGTCACAGGGGTGATGCCAACAGACTGGAAGAGGGCAGAGGTGGTCACACTACATAAGAGCAGGGAGGAAGGACGAGGTCGAAAACTACCATCCCGTTAGTCTTACCTCGGAGGTGGGGAAGGTAATGGAAGCACTACTTAAGATCAGGTTGATAGAATACTTGGAGATGAATGGCATGCAGGATGACAGGCAGCATGGCTTCACCAACGGAAGGTCCTGTCAGACAAACTAGAGTTTTTCGATGGGGTGACACAGATAGTGGTTCAGGGAAGAGCGGTGGATGTGGCCTATCTGGATTTCAGTAAGGCCTTTGACACCGTTCTGCATGACAGAATGGTGCATAAGCTGGACAGACTGGGGTGGACCACAGGATCACCAGGTGGGTGGAAAATTGGTTGAAGGGAAGGAGTCAGACGGTGGTGGTAAATGGGACACATTCCCGGGAAAGGGCAGTGACCCAGTGGGGTGCCACTGGGGTCAGTGCTAGGGCCAATACTCTTTTAACATCTATGTTAGTGACCTAGCGGAGGGTCTGGAGGGATGGGTGTGCCTGTTCGCAGATGATACAAAGGTCTACAATAGTGTGGATTCACCTAGTGTGGTGCAAGCCATGAGGCAGGACCTGGAGAGGCTAGAGAGATGGTCTGACACCTGGAAATTGAAGTTTAATGCACAAAAGTGCTCGGTGATGCACCTGGGGAGGAGGAATAGAAGGGAACCTTACTCCCTTGGGGGGGTGGAGATTAAGGAGAAGGAAACAGAAAGAGACCTGGGGATTATGGTATCACGGGACCTCAAGGTGGGCAGACAATGTAGCAGGGCAGTGGGAAAGGCAAATGGAATGCTGGCCTGCATTGCGAGGGGTTTTAATAGCAGGAAGAGGGAGGTGCTAATGCCGTTATACAGAACGATGGTGAGGCCACATCTGGAGTATGGGGTGCAGTTCTGGAGGCCTCACCTATGCAGAGATGTTGAGTTGATGGAGAGGGTACAGAGAAGGGCAACTAAAATGGTAAGAGGGATGCAGGATGTACCCTATGAGAGAAGATTGAGAGGGCTAAAATTGTACCCTCTGAAGACTAGGAGGGAGAGGGGGGACATGATTGAGACCTTTAAATATCCAAAGGGAATAAACAAGGTGGAGGGTGATAGCTTGTTTAAGTTGAAGAAGAAAGCGCACACAAGGGGACATAGCCTCAAGCTGGAAGGTGAGCAATACAGAGGTAATGTCAGAGGGCAGTTTTTCACGGAGAGGGTGGTGGAGGCCTGGACTTGGCTGCCGGAGGACATAGTGGCAGCTAAAATGGTGGAGGGGTTCAAGAAGGCTTGGGGTAGATTTAAGGGGTTGGGAAAAGAGGGTGGAAGCATAACAGAAGGGGGGGGTAGGGAGTTGGGCAGACTACATGGGCCGTGGGGCCTTTGTCTGCCGTCACATTTCTGTGTTTATCTGTGTGTGTGGATACAGATACTTGTACTATTGTTAACTGAGATCTACAGCGGATAATGCATAATCAAAGCTGAATCTTTATTCCTTACCCCAGGGGGCACTGATCTTGTCCAGCCTTGCTAGAGACCACCAGCAGTGGCGCTGACTGACAATGTGGCACAAAGTGCCAAGACACAGAAACACAACTGAGTTTGTAAGAACTGCTGTCTTTCTATGTACTGATTGTAAACATCATTGCCACAATAGAAACTTGGCACTGTTACAATGCCAAAGATTAGTGCACTAAGCGTAACAAAAGCACACAGTAATTATATGCAGTGTAAGTTCCTAAGAACCAAATAAACCAAAGCACTGTATCAACATGATGTGGGATGCATATAAAATGGGATTACATTAAATTAAGATATACATTTCTTTGAACCTTTTTGTAAATACCTAATTAAAGCGGACAAGATTAAACCTAAACACAAGGTTTCCTACTAAATGACTGGGAGAAAATGCCTCTTTAAAGGGGACAGGAAATCCATACTAATTCGTAGCAGTTAGTAATGTTCCTAGTAATAGAAATGAAAGACTTACCTCCAAATGAATCATATTTAACTGCACCCGGAAAAAAACACTGCTGTGATAAACTGTGTTTTCAATTGTTTGCTTTTTATGGACAACATTCTGCACAGCTCCCTTCATGGGATCAGTAACTGAGAGTTTTTACTGTGTCATGGTTTGTGTTCAGAATACTAAGCAAGAGCTGTTGTCCCATCAGAACCAATTCTGTGCCAAAGCCATGGGTTCTATGAACAGAACTGTAACAGAAAAACAGGTTCTAAATGATCTCCTGATAGCGAGAGATCGAAAGGCTCGTACTATTCTGGTCCTTCTTGATCTCTCTGCAGCATTCGACACTGTGGACCATGGTGTGCTTCTGGAACGCCTGCGGTTCTATTGCGGACTGTCTGGCACGGTTCTGCAATGGTTTCAATCTTTTCTCACGGGGCGGAGACAGAGGGTTATCACCGGAATTTATTCCTCTGATACAGTCCTCCTGCCCTGTGGGGTTCCGCAGGGCTCCATTCTAGCACCCATGTTGTTCGCTGTCTATATGCTGCCATTGGGAGACATTATTAGGCAATACAGCTTGGGTTTTCACTGCTATGCAGATGACACCCAGCTGTATTTGTCTTTTTTAGTCCCGGACAGGAAGATGCAGTCTCTATACTTAACAGCTGTCTATCCGAGATCAAGGATTGGATGAGTGCCAGCTGGCTAAGGTTAAACCCGGATAAGACTGAGGTGTTGGTGGTGGACCCAGGTCACCTTGAGGCGGGTTGTAGGGCTGGGCTTCCTTCGGGCTTATGGAGCGATGGTGCCCAGCTCTCAACCTCAGACCGGGTGCGTAACCTGGGCGTTATTATTGACGATGGTTTGACCCTGAAATCTCAGGTGTCATCCGCTGTCAAATCCTCCTTTTACCATCTTAGGAATATCGCTCGGGTGAAACACCTAGTTCCTCTGGCTGACCTTCCAACATTGGTCCATGCCTTTATTACTTCTCGCCTTGATTACTGCAATGCCCTGTACCTAGGGCTACCAGGGGGTTGATATCCGCCGCTTGCAGCTGGTGCAGAACGCAGCAGCCCGGCTTTTGACTGGGACATCTATGAGAAGTCATATTACGCCTGTGCTGCACGAACTGCACTGGCTGCCGGTTCAGTGGCGGATCACCTTTAAGGTCGGGTTACTGACCTATAAAGCCCTACACGAACAGGGACCGCAGTATCTTCAAGATCTCCTTATTCCCTACTGTCCCTCTCGCTCGCTCCGCTCCGCCGACGAGGGATTGCTAGAGGTTCCCAGGGTTCATTTAAAAACTTCTGGAGCACGGGCATTTTCTTACGCTGCCCCTACCCTGTGGAATTCTCTACCTCATCGGATACGAAGCTGCCTGACCGTTGAGAGTTTTAAGTTAGAATTAAAAACTTATCTATTTCAAAAGGCTTATGGAGAGTGATGTTATTGTGATCTTATTGTGATTATATTGTTATTGTTGTTGTTTGTGTTATATGTATGTATTTTAATTGCTTCTGTTTGTACAGTGCTTTGGCACTGAAAAGCGCTTAAAAAATAAATTTTAACTTACTTACTAGAATGCTGCCCATAAAAACAAAACAATGCAAAATACGTCACTTTTAATTCAGGTACAGTAACATATGGAAACTTCAGGCTCATCATGGGTATCATTTCTGTAAATGGGAACATTATTAACAGCTGCCAATTAAGAATCATTTCCTGTCTTTGTTAACTGGCCAAGTGTGGCTACCATTTTGTAGATAGTAGCTCTAGTCAAAGATTTGGTTTCTAAAGGACTTCAGATCCCTTTTTAACCGGAGGGCAGGCAAGTCACACCAGAGTGCTACATGCCTCAGGATCGGAATAAGCAGTTTACAAATAAATGTCGTAAGAGTAATTAATTACATAAAAAGATTTGTATGGCTGGCTTGTATTCAGTAGGCTTATACAGACCCTGAGACAGGCAGCACACTAAGAGGACATACCTGCCCCAGTCATTAAATTCCGACACCAGAATACAGGCTAATGGGACACCGTGCCAGCTTTTCTTGACTATTTTGTCTGTTTTCAAGGCTGACCCACTCCAAAGGCTAAGCTGCTGCCCCTAAAATGAATCTGCAGCCATGTGAGTACCTGCTACTAGGAACAGCTGTTGCTCACAGAACTCGACTCCACAGTCTGTGAGAGGGCACTGAGACTTAGGAATGCAAGGGTGTGATTTCAGAGTGGACTGTTAGAAACACCATTTATTAAGAAACAATAAACATGTAGGAAGAAGACTGTGCATCCCAAAGGACAGTCAGATGTCTACTCATACACTGGGGGCACAAACAAGTCCCATGTATGCCAGCCTGTGTGTAACTCCCCACAAATGAGAGGGTTACTGAAAGTCTTCCTTGAGCTTGCCTACATGCTCACTGTCCAGCTGGTGTCCTGAGTTTTAACAGTTTAAATCTATTGCCAGAGAATGCCTGTATAGCCTCTGTGTACTGTCTCTTTAAGGGCTGCCTGGATTGCAGTCATAATTAATCTTGGTCCTGGACTGCTGAAATGGGCCAATCAGTACTTTTGGGGACTCTAAAATGGAGCCTATCCCCAGGGGCTTTGTGGGAGCAAAATTCTGTAGGAATTGTAGTTTTTGCATTTTGGCACCAAAACAAACCTGGAGGGGGAGCCCTTGAACTAACTGACAGAGTAATCAACCAACCGAACCTTTTGGATCCTGGGGAAAGTCCCAGATGGCTTGCAGTTTCAGTCAGTCTGAATTGGGAAGTGAAAGTGGTAACAGTTTGAGTATTCAAGCAGCAGCCACTGAGTAATTCGCACAGGAGAACTGTGAAAGGGCTGACTTTTGGTCTGCCTGTCTGACTGCTGACCTGAGAGGGAAACTGAAGTTTGTTCGGACAGAATCCGAATTTTAAGGATGACTAAAGTCACAGAACTGTAATCAGGCTTTAACCTGAAGAAGACCGAAGATTTGCTGAATGCGATCGGTCTGTCAGGATTTCCAGCCGCCTTTGAACTCCCAGTTTGTGCAGAGACTCTGTAATTGCGACCGGATAGTAATCTGCCTGGTACAGTAGAATATCTTACATGTAAATATGCTGTGTGCTGTTAGGCGGTCGTGATTTGGTTCCCCACTGTGTGCTGAACTATGTTCTGCTTGCTGGAGGCTGCATCCAGCTCCCACAGACTGAATCCGTAGTCATCTCCATTGGGCCTGGGCTTTGCCACACTGGCCCATCCAGACGACCCGATGCACAAAGAAAGCCATCGATGAAAGACCTGCCTGGGGATCAGCCCCCTGCTCACACTTTTGAACAGGAACAATGCCTCGGTGATTCGTGTGGGCCCTGCTTCTCCTGGCACTCCAGTTCAACAACCTGTCTCGATTTCGTCCTGCCTGTGTTCCGTATGGGTATCGTGAGTAAACATCAGGGTAGCTCCCTGCAACAACAGTTAAATCTAAAGTGTTGTCATCTGATTGCTTTGTTGTCTTTTCTGTCATGAACTGAGCCCTCCGGCTCCGGATTACAAATAGTGTGTGTTGTGCATGTTGTTTTCTTCCATCACAGGGCCCCAACCAGCTGCAGCGCAGGCCTACCACGGGCAACGTTCCTGGCTAGCCCACTGTCTTCCTACCTGGGTACCCAGAGTGTGTGACTGTGTAGGGACTCTGAAGTGCATGCATAACTGATTGATATAGCCTTTAAGCAAATCAACCTGATTACGCCCCTCCCTTGTTCAATTCCCCTGAATAAATCAGATCTAACTCTTTTTGCATTTAACCTGACTGTGGTTCCAGTTTGTGCCAAGAGTACTGTACTGTTGCTGTTTGCTGTTAGCACTTTCACTTCCCAATTCAGACTGACTGAAACTGCAAGCCGTCTGGGACTTTTCCCAGGATCCAAACGGTTCGGTTGGCTGATTCCTCTGTCAGTAAGTTCAAGGGCTCCCCCTCCAGGTTTGTTTTGGCGCCAAAATGCAAAAACTACAATTCCTACAGAATTTTGCTTCCACAAATCCCCTGGGGACAGGCTCCATTTTAGAGTCCCCAAAGGTACTGATTGGCATATTTCAGCAGTCCAGGACCAAGATTAATTATGACTGCAATCCAGGCAGCCCTTAAAGAGACAGTACACAGAGGCAGTACAGGCCCTCTCTGGCAATACATTTAAACTGCAAAAACGCAAAACACCAGCCTGACAGTGAGCATGTAGGCAAGCTCAAGGAAGACTTTTCAGGAACCCCCTTTTGTAAGGGGGTTACACCCTTCCCTTTCTGGTAAACAGGAGATCCTGGGTTCAAATCCCAGTGATGCCTCCAAAATGTAACCCCTAGGTGGCACTATCCCAAGGGCTACTACCACTGCCTGCTTGGCTAGTAGCAAGTTAAGGGGCCTGGGTACTGAAACAGGTGCCTCCACCCGGAGTTCAGAGTTGTTAGTGGTCAAGCAAACCTGGGCACAGACCTCCGGGACACTGTAACCCCCCTCTTTCCCTTCTAGTGGTCTGAACAATATACAATAATCACTTTCACAATGACCCTTATTCACCATGCAATTACCCACACTGTTTGCACTTACCATCAGGGCTGGTTCCTCTAGCCCAACCTGGGGATCCCCTGTAAAACAAGGTCATGCACAGCAAATAGCAACAGTATAATACTCTTGGCACAAACTGGAACCACAGTCAGGTTAAATGCAAAAAGAGTTAGATCTGATTTATTTTATTTTTTATTTATTTTATTTTATTTCGTTTTTGTTGACCGGGTAAGTGCACTAGACAAATCCTGCCTATTTTCATGCACGACCCGGGGGAGGGAGATACAGATGAATGCCAACTGACCTTGAACCAGATTAAGCTGTTGGTGGTATTTTTAGTGAATGAGGGAAATTTGGCCAGGACACCGGGGAAATTCCCCTACTCTTTTCGATAAGTGCCATGGGATCTTTAACATCCACCTGAACTACCACCAATCCAGGAAGACGGGACCTCGGTTTAACGTCTCATCTGAAAGACGGCACCTCAGAAGTGCAGCACCCCTCTCGTGCTGCACTACAGTGTCAGTACTGGGATATTAACCCAAGTGCCAGGTGTGGGAACTGAACCCATGGCCCTCTGATCTTCTGGCCTCAGAGGCGAGTGTGCGACCTACTGAGCCACTGACACTGACCATTTATTCAGGGGACTTAAAGAAGGGAGAGGCATAATCAGGTTGATTTGCTTAAAGGCTATATCAATCAGGCAGTTATGCATGCACGTCAGAGTCCCTACACAGTCATACACTCTGGGCACCCAGGTAGGAAGACGGTGGGCTAGCCAGGAACATTGCCCGGGGTAGGCCGGCTCACAGCTGGTTGGGGCCCCGTGATGGAAGAAAGCAACATGCACAACACACACTACTTGTAATTTGGAGATGGAGGGCTCAGTTTGTGACAGAAAAGACAACAAAGCAATCAGATGACAACACTTTCAATTTAGTTGTTGTAGCAGGGAGCTACCATGATGTTTACTCATGATACCCAATACAGAACACAGGCAGGATGAAATCAAGACAGCAGGTTGTTGAACTGGGGTGCCAGGGGAAGCAGGGCCCACACGAATCACCGAGGCGTCATTCCTAGTCAAAGCATGAGCAGGGGGCTGATCCTTAGGCAGGACTCTCTTCAATGGCTTTCTCTGTGCATCGGGTAGTCTGGCTGGGTCAGTGTGGCAAAGCCCAGGCCCAATGGAGATGAATACGGATTTAGTCCGAGGGAGCTGGATGCAGCCTCCAGCAAGCAGAACACAGTTCAGCACACAGTAGGGAACCAAATCACAACCCACTAACAGCACACAGCACATTTACATGTAAGAAATTCTACTGTACTAGGCAGATTGCTATCCGGTTGCAATTACAGAGTCTCTGCACAAACCAGGAGTTCAAAGGCGGCTGGAAATCCTGACAGGCTGATCACATTCAATAAATCTTCAGTCTTCTTCAGGTTAAAGCCTAGTCACAGTTCTGTGGCTTAAATCATCCTCACAATTTGGATTCAGTCCGAATAAACTTCAGTTTCCCTCTCAGGGACAGCAGGCAGACAGGCAGGCCAAAACTCAGCCCTTCACAGTTCTCCCACACGAATCTATGCAGGATTACCGCTCAACTGTCTCGAGCTGTAATCCCCTGGGGATAGGCTCCATTTTAGAATCCCCAAAGGTACTGATTGGCCCATTTCAGCAGTCCAGGACCAAGATGGTGGAGACAAACAGAAATGTCCATGCTGCAAAAAAGGCAGATTAGACAAACTGCAATATTGTTGCTATTCTAATAAATGATCAGCAAACAAGTACATCTTCTAACAGAACTCCCTCCCAGATTAATTATGACTGCAATCCAGGCAGCTCTTAAAGAGACAGTACACAGAGGCAATACAGGCACTCTCTGGCAATACATTTAAACTGCTAAAATGCAGGACACCAGCCTGGCAGTGAGCATTTAGGCAAGCTCAAGGAAGACTTTTCAGGAACCCCCATTTGTAGGGGGGTTACACATGCATGCACTTGGGACCAGTAGCACTGCACCTCTGGGGATGGAAGCGATCAGACACAGTTAAAACTGATAGGACTAAGGATTAAGTCTAAAACCGTTGGGCCCCATCCCACCACCTGATCCAGGAAAGAGTGCTGGATGTATTTACCCTGAGGGGACAGTGTCCTGAAGACCCTGGCACAAGGGAACAGCCATGAGAGTCAGCTGTGGTAGGGTAGGTACAATTAGGTATTTTGGGGCTGGAAGATGGCAGCAGACTAAAACATTAGGTCAATGGAAACAGATGGTAAAGAATAAATTAAAAAAAGTAGTGAAATATTGCCAGTCTGGTGGCACGGTGGTAGTGTTACCACCTGCTAACTGCTATGCCGGGGAACCAGGTTCTACAGCGAACTCAAGTCACCAGGGTTAACTGGGTTGGGAGGGGATAGGATCAAGCATCCAGGGGACTGTTCTCCTCTGCTGGAGTGGTGGAGGGGGCTGCTGCCCACAGACTGTGCACATGACAAGTGAAGGCTGAAAGTCAAGGCAAGGCAAGTCCCATGGTGGGATGAAGGATGCCACCCCCCCCACACTGGCCTAACACCACAGACTGAGTGAGCACTCATGTGGATCCTCTGCCCCCACCATGAGGGGTAAGTCATGGAGGAAAAGGGCTAAGTCTCAGGGAGGGTGTGGGACAGACCTGGGGTGCTATCCACATGGGGAAGGTAAGAGCAAAGGTGGAAGACTAACAAGTGAAAAAAAAATTAAACTATTAAAGACACTGAACCTCCTTTACAACCTTTATGCCAGGAAAGTGCCTAGTCTATTTTTATGTTGGCTTGCACGCATGCGCAAGCAACATCTTGTGGTAGTAGCACATTTCAGAGGTGTGTCAGTGTTGTGGTGAATGCAGGCAATGCTTTAGTGGGTGCACCCCTCAGCCGCCAACCAGTGAGCATGCTGCCGATGACAGCAGTTTCAGAGAGCCACGGAGTTGAAATAAATCTGCCGCTGCAATCAGAGACTCATCATTGCAGCGACAGATGACACACCTCCATTAGGTGCCATTCCTGGTGAAACATTTCAATAGATATGATGGCTCCTGCCGTGCGCCACACAATCCCTAGAAAGTCGACATCGGGATGCCCAATGCCCATATTGGCATGTACCTGCCCCCAACATTATGTGGCACACCCTAACATGGCAACTCCTGCCACCAGCCACAAACACCTCAAAAGTCGACATCGGGGTGCCCAATCCCCAGGCTGGCATTCCCCCTCTTAGTGTGTCTTTCCTGGTTAAACAGTTTCCCCTTTCCTTTCCGAAACTAGGTTGCCCACTCCCGGTGTCAGATGCATCCCTCCCGGTCTATCCCTGTGTTGGCTCCCCTCCCCCCCCAGAATTGTGGCACGCTGGGAACCCACCCCAATGTGGGTATTTTTTTTCCCCTGCAAACAAGAAAACAGTCCACCATTGTCTCCCTCATCCCCCACCACCATCCCCAGCCTCTCTGCGACTCATCTCCCGCACCCCCCCCACCCATACTTACCCTCCGGAGGCTGGAGCCACGATCTTCTCTAAACCAGAACATGTCTACACTCTTCAAAGTCAAACTGCGAACTGAAGAAATGATGGTAAGCTTTATAATGGGAGGCAATGGGGGGGGCTCAACTTAGGTTGATATCTCAGCCATTTTTTGGAATTTTGGCCCCAAATTTTCAACATGGGGTTCTTGGGACCCCACCTCATGAACATGTCACTGTCATTTAGTTTCTTGGTCCCAAAAGGTGACTTCATGGTCACTGCATGGAATCACCTTTTGGGACCGAGTAACAAAACAACAGTGCCACTGTTCATGAGGGGAGGTCCCAAAAAGCCCATGCTGCAAATCAGGTGAAAAAATTCCCCAAAATGACTGTATTACAAGCGTGCATTGCACAGTTTCTACGCACGCTCATAACTTCGCTGATTTTTAATATTTTCTCTCCAGATTTTCAACATTGCCATTTTTTCACATCTCCTTATGAACAGTATAGTTCATTTTCACATCCTTCCTGAAATGGGTTTTCACACCTGTGGCGCAGAATGGCACTGTCGCTGTGGGAAATCAACTTTTGGGACAGATCAACAAAATCACAGTGCCACTGTTCAAGAGGAGAGGTTCAAAAATGCCCATGTTGAACATCTGGTGAAAAAATTCCAAAATATGATTGCGTTACAGGCGTGTGTTGCGTAGTGTCTACACACATTCGTAACTTCAATTTTTCATATTTTCACTCCAGATTTTCAACACTGCCATTTTTTCACACCACCTCACGAACAGTACAGCTGTCATTTTTCACATCCTGCCATAAATGTGTTTTCACACCTGTGGTGCCAAATGGCGCAGTCGCTGTGCAAAACCACCTTACGAGATTGAGCAACAAAATGATAGTGCCACTGTTCATGAGATGGGGTCACAAAAATCTAATTTTGAAAATCTGGACTGAAAATGCCAACAAGCGGCCAGGGCATTAGGGTTTCCAACCATAACGCCCTAATCTGTAGAGCCGGACAGGTGTCGGGGGTGTGAATTGGGATTGTCGGCCATAATGCTCATGCCATTCCACCCCCACCCTGCAGCCAGTGACAGGCATTAAGGTGTGACTTGGGGTCTTTGTCCCCAACGATCACCCCATTCTCCTATACCACACCCACCTCAGTGTATTTCCTTATGGAATGGGGTGAGTATAAGGCCCGAAGACCCCAAAGCACTGCGACACCTGTCAGTGTCTGCAGGGTAGGGTGAGGTGAAATGGAATGAGCGTTATGGCTGATGACCCAAAGACACACCCCCAACGTATGTCAGTCTCTGCAAGGTGGGACTGGCGTCAGTTCAATACTTCACTGCCATTCCTATTATGCATCTCTTTAACTCCTGCACTACCAATGCCAATGCCAGCAAGCCAACATTTGGCATCGCCAAATGCTTGTTAATATTTAACAGTGTAAACACAGAACTATTCAAGAACCTCTGGATACTGTTGGGGAAAAATAAACAGAAGTGGAGTCCGTTCACAGAAGTACAGAATAAAGTAGTCAAGAAAAACACCAGTACACGAACTCTACTCATCCAGATAATAAGTTTTTCCCTTGTTAGCATATAAATCAGCCACCTAACTGCTGAAGCTCACCAATGTTTTATGACTTTTTAAGTCACTTCTTGAGGGTGGTTGGCTGCAATTTCAAAATTCTGCTTCTCTTTTAGTAATACTGGGTGCCAAGGCAAAAAATGGACAGGCTTTTGCATCTTGCCTGCCTGCCGAGAAAGGAAGTCATCACTGTGGAGTAATGTAAGGAGCTGAATCAGTTTTTCAAGGCCAAGACTGTCAGTATCCAGGACCAGATTTCTGCCACAGCTCTTTGGTGGTGGGGGGTTATATGGAAACATTGGCAACGATGGCAGAAAAAGACCAGAGGTCCATCCAGTTATACTGTATTTATTTTAAATTTCTTGGGGCTCAGTTCCATTTAATAATGCTCATTTACAGTCAGATTCTGAATAGGACCATCAAGTTACAGCAATAAATACAGAAATATATATATATAAGAGGGAAAAACTCCATTTAATGCATCAGTTAGGGTTGTTCCACAGTGACAAAAGCGAAGAAATTCTATGTTAGGGTTGAAACCCCCCTTGCACCCCCTCCAGCCCACCCCTCCAACCGGTATCGGGGTGCGCGTTGGGGTCGTCGGCTCTAACTCTTACCCCATCACATGTGGAAAGAAGCTGAGGAATAGGAGAATGGGGTGAGAGTTAGGACCGACGAACCCAACGCACACCCCGAAGCGGGTTGGGGGGGTGGGCTGGAGGGGATCAAGGGGGGTTTCAACCCTAACATAGAATTTCCTCACTTTTGTCGCTGTGGAGCAAACCCAACTGATGCATTAAACTGAGTTTTTTGCCTCTAATTTCCCATCTTTTTGAGAATGATAATGAGAAATAGTGAATGTAATGCGGCGGCGGGAGCGCGGGGCCCAACATAGTAACACGGTGCCCGCAAACGCAAAGGTAATGCGCATGGTGACACAAAGTGAAACAGAAAGAGAAACAGTACTGTAGACACAAATGGTAAAAATAACGTAAATGCAAGCGCAAATGAAAACGCAAAGGGTAACACACATGGTGGCGTAGACGGGAACGGTAAGTGACACGGGTACGGAACCACAAGCAGAAGTGGTAAGGGTAACAGTAATGTAAGCGCTCAGGCTGGTTTTTCCCAAAAGCTGCAAGGAGAAAGACAGTGAGTACAAAGAATGTATGCATAATAATGGGTCTCAAAGCAGAAAATGAGGAGTTGGAATACTAAATTGCTTATATCTCAAGAACCGTACGACATAGAAAAAAAATGTAAAAGTCATATGATTTACGACTTTCCTGGCTAGTTTTGTACTTAGTGCCCATTAGGGGGCTATGCATTTTTTGGACAAAAAGTCCGTATCTCGCACTGTTTCCGATATACGAGCCCTGAAAGGCGCGGTGAATGCCGTAATGTTATCCTATGGGAAAAAAAGAGAAGTTTGGAGTGCCATAACTTTGCCACCCTGTAATATTTTTTCACCAAACCACCAAAAGGCACATCTATGGGATGTTGGCTTTCTCCCCTTCAAATTTCAGTGTAAAAGACCAAACCGTTATTTTGCTGCAGGGTGGCAAAGAATTCCTGTTATTTTGGGCATAGTGTCGCAAAGCAGTGTTGTGATTTGCGAAAGCTTTCGCAAAAATTTGTGACACTTTCGTGAGTGTGACACTACTTTTTCCAGAAATTGGTAAAACATATTTCTAGGGTGCTTAACCTCAAAATAAAGACATGCCTAGCATCCTCAGGGTCCGACTAGGTAAACACAAAACGAATTGTGTTGCTAGAGGGTCCCAAATTTAAATGCCAAGCATTTTTCTGATCACCAACTGAAAACAAAATGGTGGATTTGCGACACTACTAGGGACATTTGTGACACTGAAAAGTGCATTTGCGACACTATCGAACTTTCTGTTAACTTTTCCCATTGACTTATAATGGAAAATTGTTTTTTGAATAACTTTTGAACCGTTTAATATTTTTTCATGAAATCTTCAAAAGGCACATCGAGGACCCCGGCCGCACGTTCCCTGAAGTTTTAGGACGGGTCGCACAAACCCATGACCTGTAGGGATGATAAAGAATTCAAAAAAGCTGTGAAATGCACAGATCACATACTCAACAACCCAAGTCAAGATATCCGAACAGTACAAAGTTGGCAGATCCCAAGATGTATGGTTCTTGATCATGTATTCCAAATTTCAGGCAAATCTATTGAATGGTTACAAAGTTATTAAAGTGCAAACCTTTAGGTTTAACATGTAAATGGCTCCTCAACCCTAACTATGGTAGCACTACCGTGCTACCATAATATAAAGGCAGAGTTAGAAGAATAACGATTAGAATAGAAAAATAGTTAACTAACAGCCAGTTTCATTGGGACCACCATCAAAATCAGAGTCAGAAATATGATGCAAAAACTACACGAGCAGAAAAGCGGATTCTTGCCAATCCATAACTTAAAGGCAGAAAATGGTAGCACAGTGGAAAATTCAGACCATGGGCCTGTTCTTGCAGCTGTTAATGACAGCTGTCTATACAGTGGCTATCAAGTAATGATTTAAAGACTTTGTAGCAAACTAATTTTTCTGACCCAAATGTGCTCTGTAACTTATTCCAGATAGCAGGAGCAGGACTGCTGAATGCTGATTATCTGTAAGAGGTACAATAACTTGAGGCGTCAACATGAATTACGTTATTGCTCCTCAGGACATGCAAGCAAGAGGTTCACTGAAAGAAAACTGCAACATATGATGTAAGTCATTCAGCAATGCCTTGGAAAACCACAAGTGGAAAATGTTTTAACCTAGTACTTAGGGAAAATCCAGACTAAGACAGAATGGAGAGTACAATGGTGCAGTGCAATTTCCACAAGTTATAAAGCAGAGAGCCCTGTGATATAGTGACTATCCCAGGGGCTGCTCTCTCACTGAGAGTCCGACTAGTAACATATTGTGGTCAACCATACTGAATGCTTCACTGAGGCCTAGAAAGATGGTGCCACAGAACAGCTTTTAGTCTAGAGAAGTCAGCCAATCATTTGGTGCAGAATGACGCACCCCCTATGGATTAGATACCACAATTTAGTAGTGGAAAGAAAGCCACTTGTACTAGCCTTTTTCGTGCATCAGCTACAAAATGTGTTTGTTCCTAAGTAACCCCACACACACACACACATCTCAAGCTCAGCTTTCGCATAGCATTTCAAGTGTACTGGTAAAGGACAGCTTTCTATAAACTTACAGCGCTAAGAACTTAATGCATTCATTAATTACAGTTTATTGCCCATCACAGTGGAGATGGCAAGTCCAAGGGGTTCACTGGGCACTTGTCATTTAGGGTGAACAGCATAACTTTAGTTTTAGTACCACACTGAGTAACAATTTAGATCTTAGTAAACTGAGTTGCAAGGTATCAAAAACAGCCAGCAAATCACATTCTGTAATGTCAATTAATGTGGAGCTAGCTACATACATATCAATATCATCGGCATAGACATGTAAACTGGCCCCCTCTATGTTTGCACCAAGATCTTTTATGTAGATTATGAGGGGGGGGGGCAATACAGAGCCCCGAGGCCCTCTGCTTAACAGTGAACATGGGGAGGTGAGATCTTCAATTTCTAACTGCTTCTGTCAGCCAGTAAGATAATTTGTGAACAGGTAAGATCCCAGGGGCTGATATTTCTCACTGAGAGTCTGACTATACTCAGGGTTATACTGTGGGTTTAGGACAGTAGAAGGCTAAAACCCATAACTGCCCCACTACTCAGTGGATACAAGTACTAGAGTTGCTATATAGTAACACACTGTGGTCGACCATATTGAGTACTTCACTGAGGCCTAGAAAGATGGCGCCACAGAAGAGCTTTTAGTCCAGTGAAGTCAGCCAATCATTTGTGACCTAAACTAGTGCTGTGCAGGTACAATGATTTGCACTAAAGCCTAATTGTACGGGAGTAATAACATTATTTTGATTTGGATAGTCTCACAGCTGCTCACTGAGCACCTTTTCCAGTAAATTGGATAAGACCAGGATAGATATTGGCTTGTAATTATTTAGAAAACACTTTAAGAGGAGCAATAGGGGGCAGAGGAGTGAGGAGTTTGGATAGTCCATACACATGGAGTGAGTTCCGCCAATTGGATGAGGAAGGCATTATCTGGGTAGTAGCAAACCTGAGCTGCACCACATCTTGGCTCGATCCAGCTCCATCTCCGCTGATCAAAGATGAGGTAGTACAAGTAGCCCTCAACCAATGCAGAGATTGCTATCTGAGGTAAGGATTATACTGATAGCTTTGAAAAAAGGTTGTCATTAGACCTGTGGTCACGAAGAAGTCGTTAGATCCTGACAGCCATGTAAAGTATCAGTCTCATCTCAAACCTGCCATTTTCAGCTAATGTTGAGAAAGTGGTGGCAGTAAAGTTCGGTAAACACCTGGAGACGTATGTCATCTTTGAGTCCTACCAGTCTTTTTTTTTTTCCAACACCACAGCACAGAGACTGCCCTACTCAAGGCGTGTGATGATCTCCTCCAAACGATGGCTCAAAGGGAAGTATCACTGGTGTTTCTTATTGATTTCTCTCTCTCTTCAGATACTGATACAGTTGACAATGGGGTCTTCACGGACAGACTCCAGGATTACACAGACTTGTCTGGAGCTGAGCTTGTGTAGTTCTGGTTATTCCTGCCAGGATGGGAATGGATGGTGGCTAATCATTCTTAATTGTCGCAACCAATTAGTATCTACTGTAGTGTTCTCCAAGGGTCTGCCCTCTCCAATTTTTATTGCTGTATACATGCTGTCCCTAAGAAAGCTTACCATGAAATAGAAAATTGGGTCTCACTGCTATGCTACTGATTTCCAGCTGTACCTCTCATCTGCTCCTGAGCAAAGTTAGATTGCTCAAAGTTGCTTCTCAAAATGGTGTCTGACTGAGACGAAGGCACGGCTAGCCTCCGAACTGCTGTCTTTAAATCTTTAAACAGATGTGTACCAAAATTGGGCAAACAATTTGACCCAGCTTTTTTTCATGATAAAAGAGTCCAGGCTTCTTCCAGCTTTATTTGGTGTTAAAATATTCTAGTTCTACCAAATTCTGAGTATTTTTTAAATATTTTATTTTAGTTTTTTCTCAAGAAAAAAAGATGTCCACCACTTTGGCTTACAAATAGCACTGTAGACCTGTCAAGAGTCAGGATCGAGAAAATAAATAAAAGTCATGGTTCGTAGCATAAGAGGTACCTAGAAAAGTACTGTAGATTTGACAGGCATGCAAATAGTTTTAATAACTGCAGCTGAAACTTGCTTTTTGGAAAAACATTTTTGTTGCACTTCTGCTTTAATGAGAATTGATTTTTTTATTTAAAATTTAGAGACTGGGGTACGTACACTGAGCTGGGGGTCATTTCCAGGTGAGACCTGAGGAAAGGGATAACAGCAGAGTGAAACAGCAATAATGAAAGTGACAACAACAGCTGCATGTACATGAACAATAAAGTCACAGTACAAGTAATAAATTCCAGAGGAGAAAAAAACAATGTAAAAAATATATAAGTACAGTACACTGGTTATGGTATAGCCAGGATGAGACCTAAGAAAGCATGCCACCAACATATAGCAAGATAATTGTACAGAATCATTGTGGTCTTGTAAAATTTAAATTACAGCATACACTATGTTTTATGCTTTACAATAAAGAGACAAAATGGAGAAAACTGGTAAAAATAATGAAGGGGGGGGGGGGAACAGTGCATGCATTGTTATAAGGTGGAGTGGAGAGAAGAGGAAGAAGCCTAGCTGCAAGTGCCTGCTTTTGAGAACTGTGTCAGTAAGAGTGATTTTAGAAAGTGCAAGGAGCAAGAGAGATGGATAGGGAAGGGGAACCTGTTCCAATGTTGGAAGGCAGACAGAGAAAGCGGACTGGCCTGCTACACAAATTCCTCTGATGAAAGTGCAAAGTAATGCGCCTGGGAAACAAAAACCCAGGAGAAGAGTACACAATAGCAGGAGAGGTATTAAAAACAACAAAAATGGAACGGGACTTGGGGTTTGTCATATCAGATGATCTAAAGGTGGCTAAGCAATGTAGTCAGTAAGGAGAGCCAGGGGGATATTGGGATGCATAGGAAGAGGCATCACAAGTAGAAAAAGGGAAGTAGTTATCCCTCTGTACAGACAGTTGGTGAGACCCCATCTGGAGTACTGTGTACAGTTTTGGAGACCTCATCTCATAAGGACATAGACAGGATGGAAGCAGTCCAGAGGAGGGTAACTAAAATGGTGCAGGGTCTGCATCAGAAATCATATGAAGAGAGACTGAGAGCTTAATATGTATACCCTTGATGAAAGGAGGGACAGGGGACATGATAGAAACGTTCAAGTACCTCAAGGAATCAACAAAGTCCAGGAGGGTAGCATCTTTCAGAAAATGAGATGTAAGAACAAGGGGACACAATTTAAAGATAGAGGGTGACGGCTCAGGAGTAATGTGAGGAATTTTTTTCATGGAAGAGTGGTGGATGCATGGAACTGCCTTCCTGGGGAGGTTGTTGGGGCTAAAACAGTGGGGGAATTCAAACATGCATGGGACAGACACAAGGCAATTGTAGTGGGGGGTGGCAGGAAATAGGCTGTTGGTTAACTAGAATCTGCAGCTTATCCAGTAGGTAGGGAAATGGGCAGACTGGGTGGGCCAAGTGGTCTTTATCTGCCATCAAAGTCTATGTTTCTATGAAAGGAATGAGCAGCAAATGATCAGACAGATTAGGAGGAGGGGATGGCAGGGTTAAGGAGAGAGGAGAGGTAAGTGAGAACAGTGGCAAGCCATTATTTGACAATGCAGGAAGAGGGGTGTGAGAGATGCCAGGCCTCAAGGGAGAGGAAAGAGAAATTAGCATATACAAAGCAGTGAGGGGTTAGGGATGGCACACTAAGGGCAAAGCAGCAGAAGGGACGAATAAAGGGGTCCAGCATGACAAGTGTAGACTTTGAGGTAATGCTATATGTTACATCTGCACAGCCAAACACCAGCAAGATCATCTTAAGAATGACCTCTCAACGCACCAGAAGAGGAGGGTAGGGTTTGTTTTAGCACAGCTGACCAAGCTAAGGGCGAAGTTTCTTATGCATTGCATCAATGTGGGTGGAAAAGCTGAGATTCTGATCCAGCCACACTCCTAAATACCTGGAACAGTGGCACATGTTCAAGCAGGTTACCATTGAGAGTTTTGAAGGCAGGTTTACGTTGGAGCCTTGCTAATTTCTATGTAGTGCCAAATGTCAGACAGACTGTTTGGCATTTAGTGCAAACTGATTTGAGCGGAACCAAGGTTGGACACTGTCAAAGTCACACTAGAATGACGATTCCAGCTTAGAGAATGAAACACCTGCAGCAAAAAGAATTGAGGCATCTGCATACATGCATATGTGGAAGGAAACACAGGTGGGGGGGAGGTTTTTAAGAGGATGGAGAAAAGGACTGGGCCAAGGTTGGAGCCCTGGAGGACACTAGACTTGATGGGCAAGGAAGTAGATAGGGCATCATCAACTTAGACCAATTAAAACCGATCCAAGTGGTTTGGAGAGGGAAAGGCCTTTGTAGGTCTATGGAAACTGCCACAGTAGAAAGGCCCTGGTCAATGAGCCTTTTAGCACAAAGACAGTGATCCAGAGGAGGGAGGGAGGAGATGGTGGAGTGGTGCTTGCAGATGCCAATCTGAAACGGGGAGAGGAAAGAAGAAGAGCTGGTTGGCTCAAACTGTCAGGCTCCTGCTTTTAAAAGTAGCCTCAAGCTGCTGTCTTTTGATGGTTTTCAGCTTGGGGGCAGTAATGAAAGCTAGCAGTTTAAGAGCAGTTCTTGATGAAAGGCTGACCTTGGAATCCCAGGTGTCAGCTGTAGTACAGAACTGCTTTTACCACCTCAGGAATACTGTATCATGAAGCTGGGAACCCTTTCTAGAACCTGAAGATCAGAAAACACTGTGCAAGCCTTCTTCACCTCATGCCTTGATTACTACAGTGTGCTTCACAAGGGCCTACCTTGTTGTGAGGTCTGATATTGGAGTAATTGTCTCTCCGAAACATAAGCAAGTTCACAACAGCAGCTACCCCAGGAGAGGTGAGTGTTTTTTGATTTTGGCCAACCACAACAATGTGTAAGAGTATACCTCTTCCAGCAGCCTTTTGGGTCAACCAAGCAGCTTTGGAAAAGTGCTCTAAATGGAGTAAATGGAGTAAATACCAGGACCAACTGACCTCTGGATTTAGGCAACTGAGCCAGAAGAAAATGGATGAACTCTTGTAGCATTCAACGGTGTTTTACCAAAGTTTGGGTCGCAGTAAGAAATGAGGTTTGCACAACATTGTTTGCACAATTAGGTTTTTTGCACACACATGATTTGCACTGTGATGTGTTGAAATTGCTGATTTTGCACTGGCATGATTCTTTAGAAAGAACTGCAACTGCCCTAGGTACTTTCTCTTTTTTTAAATAAATAAAATAATTCAGCCCAGTGGCGCTGAGGGTTTAGGCGCTGGATGCCACACCTCACACCATGCCGGCGACCCGGGTTCGGGAATGAGCCTGGGTCATTGGGGATCGGCAGGGAGGATAAGGATCGGCGTCCATGGGACTATTGTCCTTCTCTGGGGCGGGATGCCTCAGTGGCCTCTAGTGGTGGCTGGGGTTGACGGCAGGCCATGGGCAGACTTGCGGGATGTGCTGTGGCAGACGTCGGGAAGGGACACGTGTGGTAGCGTGCGCGCTCCTATCCCTTGGTGTCATTGCACGCCACAGACGTCCACGGGGGAGAAAACGGAAAATATGGGCAGCAGTCGCGGCGGCTTGATGGCCATCTCTGTAGGGGACTCGCTCGGCGCCAAGGGTGCGCAGCTGTACTGGATCCAGTCCTGGTGTGAGAGTGCAAGGGGAGCTCTCCACCTCCCCACTGCAGGGTGCAAGCCATGCGGGTATGCCGCAAGCCTGAATATGGAGCCGGAGGTCCTTGGTACGGTGGCCATAAACCTCAGGAGGATGCCTGGAAGTGTGAGGTAAGCAGACTGGTGGCCAGGGGAAAAAGTACCAACACAAAAAATAAATAAATAAATACATAAAGGAATAGAACTCAGCAGTAGTAGTGTGGCTTTTTTAGTAGAGTGCGGATGAATAAATCCATTGGATTCCCCTTCTCTTACTTTACAAGATCTGATCTTATTACTTCAACACTAAGCAAGTTATGTTGGCTGCTTTATTTAGAAGATTGACCAAGGATGATTATTTTGCTGTTCAAGACACTAAACCATTTGGGTCCCACCTACATTCGTCAGCTCCAGACCCCTGACTGCCCTGGTAGAGCCCTTTGATCCACAGACCTGGGGCTTTTTGTGGTCCTCCTTAAGATTAAAAATCCCTGAGGACAACCAGCCTAGTGGCGTGGAGGGTGAGGTGTTGAGCCCTCTTCTCCTACCACACCCGTGACCTGGGTTTGGGAACGGATGCAGGTCACTTCGAGGTCAGCCAGGGGAGAGAAGATTGAGTATCCATAGGACAGCTCTCCTCCCTCCAGGGAGAGGGTTGTTGTGGCTTGCTGTTGACTGCCATCTGGAGGAATCCATGCAGTAGTGTGTGCAAGTCACACTCTGTGTGGGAAGGGATCCCACGTTCAAAGCACCGGGGGCGTCTTCAAAGAGGCAGAGCTTGCACATCATGCTCTCTGCACATCCCTTGGCCCAGAGGAGAAAAGGAGAAAACAACAGAGGATGGGCTCTGTGCAGCCCTGCCCACCGTGTTGTATACCCACCCTGCTGCTCCAGCCTGTGCAGATCTGGAGTGTATCTCCTGGTAGGGGACAACCATCCCTCTCTGGCTCCACCGCCATTGGATATCAGCAGGGATAATGACCCCGACTAGGAGGAAGTAGGTGACACGGCTGAGTAGCCGCCCATCCTGCCAAGGAGGATAAAATCCTTTATAAAAAAAATTAAAAATCCCTGCAGCCTGGGCGTTTTCAGTGGTAGTCCTGGTCTTATGGCATCCCCTTCCAACAGGCATTCGAAATGTTCAAAACATGGGCTGTTTCAAAAAGGGGGTTTGGAGGTGGCTTTTTTGTTTCACCTACTTACCTGCAGTTACTGAGCCTCTTTGTGAATTGCTTATAATCGACACTTTAGGAAAATAATAAATTATTTTATTGTGTATTCTTTTGTTGACTGCATTCGTATGTTACTTTGGTATGTACTGCACTCTGAGTGTTTCAGAAGGGCACTAAATAAACGCAGCTGTATCACATCCCCTTCATGGAGTTTGTTGGACCAGTACTTTAAGATGAGAGAAGTACTGTGTCCAAGCTTTCTGTCCTCCAGTGAAGGCCAACCCAAGATGCTGTAAAAGTTGCACTGGTGCGTCCATGTGGGCAGCACAAAGCAATATGGCAGAAGCTGTAGCAGGGCTTCCCTTGGGTGTCATCAGGCATACTCAGTGTACTTTGCTGAGCGGAGTAAAATCTGAAAATCCAGGGGCAACGTGAGCCTCAGGAAAGAGCAACCAACACAGACCGCACCTGATGTACTAAAGAACTGTTTTCCCATCCTTGGATGCTTTAGTGCGAGTTTGTGAATGATCTTTAGAAGATGTGTGGGTGCTAAACTGAGAGGCCATGACTATATGAGTGACCCGATCACGGATGTACAGTATGCATGAGTGCAGGTGTGAACTGACTTCTGTAAGGCTGGCTACTGTACCGTGATGTGGTGCAGAGGCTCGTCACAGTGTACCCTAAACACTGCAACTAAAAGCCAGCCAACTTCTGTCTGATTGGTAGTCTGTGTGTTAGATAAAATATTGTTAACCTGTTAAGACCATTGTCGTGCTACATACTGTTGACTGAAAGGGTGATGGGATAATGTTCATATGGTGAGGCAGCACATATTATGGTTTGTGTTTACAGAGACGGGCAACAGTTCGGTCAACTCTCAAGTACAAGTCTAAATTCCTGGCTACACCCCCTGCTCTATTCTGACAAGGGGAGAGCTGGGGCAGAGGCATAAACCACATCCATATAGTCAGAGAATGGTGGAGGGATTACTTTGCCAGTTACTATTGCAACCCCGTCTTCTTTTCTGTATTCCCTACCCAGGCTGCACCTGGAAATGAGCCCCAGCTCACTGTGCCTTTCTCACCAATTTTCAAATAATGAAAATAAATCAATTTCAAATTTACCTGCCAGTCTGAGGCAGACTTTGTACCTGTGGCAGACTCCAGGTTTGCCAACTAGTTTGGCACTGAAGAGAGTAGGCTGTGAGAAAAGTCCAGGTGTCTGCCAAGCCAGACATCAAGGTACTTAAAAGCAGGAAGCTGATACAGTTGACAGTTATCAAATGTCCAAAGGCAGAGAGGAGAGGGAGTCTGGAGTCCATGTTGACTTTATTCTAAATGACACAGCGACAGTCAATTTAATGTTCCGAACAGGTTCTACCAGAACCAGTTCTGAACACTGTCAAAATCCTGAGGGACTGTTCCCTCAAGAACAGCGACATTAGGTCCACTGGCAAAAAACACTGTCATCTGCACATGTATGAATGTGTGCAGAGACACACACAAAGGAAAGTCATTCAGGAAGATGGAGCACAGGACTGGCCCATGGACCACGCATTAAGGCACTCCTGTCTGTAACCAAGGGCACAGCATTAAATAAGCCGAAAAAAATGATTAGCAGTTTTAAACGTGAAAGTGCTAATCAGCTGTAAAAATGCATAGCACTTGGCACAGAATGGTTAGCAAAATTTTAAAATACACAATTTTATTAATATTGTCTACTGTGCTACAGACTCACTAAAAAATGGTTAGCAGTCTGCTGCTACGCATTTTTGGAAATGGTTAGAATTACCACGTTTTGCATAGCATTTTGCTATGCTATAGTAGCTATTTAAAACCGTAAAGGGCATCACTAACATGAATCAAAAGGGCAAAAGTTGCAACCTGCCCAAACTTGCCCCCCCCCCCCATCTCCTTGCCAGTGGGTCCAGTCATGCATTTGCTCTGTAACAATTTCTGAAGAAAGGAAAAGTGAACCTGAGATATTTTTTCCAACAATTGTTAGCTACAGAGCTTTGGAAATAGAAACCTAGACAATGATGGCAGAAAAAGACCAGAAGTCCATCCAGTCTGCCCAAGTTCCCTATAATCCCTGGAACCTACTGTTCCTCCAGGGTACTAACCCTCTCTGTCCTCTCTCTATTCTCCTCCTTGGCCCTGTCACCCCCAGTAACCACTATTTCCTTCATTATGTCCCAGACCTGCTTGAATCCCCTGACTGTTTTCGCACTCACCACTTCAGCCAACAGACTGTTCCAAGGTTCCACCATCCTTTCCATAAAGAAGTACTTCCTCATATCTATCCTGAAACTACCTCCTGTTAATTTCCATTCGTGTCCGCGAGACTGTGAATTGATATCCAGGCTAAATAGTTCCCCGCAGTTCACTTTGTTAATTCCTTTAAGGAACTTGAAGATCTCTATCATATCTCCCCTCTCACTTCTGGTCTCCAGTGAGTATATGTTGAGTTCCTTGAGGTGCTCCTCATAAGATCTGCCCTGCTGGTCCTGAATAATTTTTGTTACTTTGTGTTGCACTGTCTCTAGCCTATCCTTATCCTTTCTGAGGTGAGGACTCCAGAACTGGGTGCAGTACTCTAGGTGAGGCCTCACCAGGGATTTGAAGAGGGAAAGTATTACCTCTTTTCTTCTGCTATCAATACCCCTCCTGATACATCCCAGCATCTTGTTAGCCTTGCTACTACCCTTGTTGCACTGACTCGATTGCTTAAGTGAGTTGCTAATGATAATTTCCAGATCCCTTTCCTCAGCTGTAGTGGTAAGTCTCTCTCCTCCCATCCAGTACTCTGTCTTGGGGTTCTTTTTCCCTAGGTGCATTACCTTACACTTTCTAGCACTGAATTTCAACTGCCAGGGCTTTGACCTCCCCTCTAGCTTTTGTAGGTCTCTCTGAATTTCCCTTATGCCCTCGTCACTATCCACCCTCCCACATAGTTCTGTATCACCTGCGAAGAGACACGACCTGCCCTGGATTCCTTCTCCAATGTCACTAATGAATATGTTGAAGAGGACCGGACCTAGGACCGACCTCTGCTCCAGCTCAGACCCCAGCGCTCCGACTCTTGTGAGTCTTCTTCAGTGGGTGACAGTTGAAGCGCTGGGGTCTGAGCTGGAGCAGCAGGTACTTGCTGTTAGACACACGGTTTTGGCTTTTTCATTTGTTTGCATTCAGCAATAAATAACATTTCTGCTTGAACACATAATGGTGTACATCATTTGTCTCGAGTGCCACTACAACATAACTGGTTTCTCTGGTCATTGTTAGGGGCAGAGCGCCTCACCTGTAGTGTGCACCAACCGGCCCTGCATTGCACATTGCAGCCGTAGCCTGAAGGACATTGTTCACACAGCATCCAGGTCTGCTGGGTCTCCAGCTTCACAGTACTGTGCTCCAACCACTAGATCATACTGCTTCCCAGTTGTAAGTGTGTATTGAGTGTATTCTAAGTGCAAGGAACTTTATCACAAGAGAGGCTAAGACTTGCTAGGGATAGTCTGAAATCACTCCAAGGCAGGGCTTCAGAGCAGATTTATGACTGACACCATGCCCTAATGCTATCAGCCTGACCATATCGAGTCAAACAGCAGAGCCCTGGAGTTTGTCTACATTCTGCCATTCTGGTTTGAGATAACAGTTCCCTCCTGCAAGCCCCATTAAGAGTGTCTGACCCTCAGAGCAGATTTATGACTAAAACAAATGTGACATAGGTGAATTCTCAAAGCAAGAAAAACAAACAACAAGCTGGCCATAAAACCATCAACCACTCCAGGACTTCCTGTCTACCCAGGACTGTTTATCCGGTGCAGAAAACCTGAACAGTACAGCGTGGGATACCAACATTTGATACAAAAGAAGAAAAAAAACAGATGTCAGGTAGAGAACATCAAGTGTGTACTGACAGGTACGATGTGTCCACTGTGACTCAGACATCTCTGCATAGATAGCCACCCTCCAAACTCTAGTGAAAAGTGATATAAACAGATGTCAGGTAGAGAACATCAAGTGTGTACTGACAGGTACGATGTGTCCACTGTGACTCAGGCATCTCTGCAAAGATAGCCACCCTCCAAACTCTAGTGAAAAGTGATATAAACAGATGTCAGGTACAGAACATCAAGTGTGTACTGACAGGTACGATGTGTCCACTGTGACTCAGGCATCTCTGCATAGTTAGACACCCCCCAAACTCTAGTGAAAAGTGATATAAACAGATGTCAGGTAGAGAACATCAAGTGTGTACTGACAGGTACGATGTGTCCACTGTGACTCAGGCATCTCTGCATAGCGAGCCACCCTCCAAACTCTAGTGAAAAGTGATATAAACAGATGTCAGGTAGAGAACATCAAGTGTGTACTGACAGGTACGATGTGTCCACTGTGACTCAGGCATCTCTGCATAGAGAGCCACCCTCCAAACTCTAGTTAAAAGTGATATAAACAGATGTCACACCTGGACACACAGATATCCTTTCTGAAAAGGTAATATCGCAAGTTAAGAGTACATTGTCAAACACATATATTCACTCATATACATGAAAGCACAGACTAAGGGATAGATTTTCAAAGACTTGGGACACATTTTTGCCACAACTGAGGCTACTAATACCATGACTGTTAAGACCACAAAAAAGGTAATCTAACTTCTTGTCACAAATAGAGATAGATGGATAGACAGATAGATAGATAGATAAATCATTTATTAAGCACCCATTTCTGCAGACTCTGGGTGCTGTATAAACAACAACAATAAAATAAACAAGTTAATAAAATCAATCAATATACAACATGCCCTGTGCTTCGGCTAATTTCACAGCTGGCATAGCATTGCTGGCTCAGTTTTACCTCCAGCTACCTACTACATAACAATGGGCACCATCGCTCTTCTACTAGGCCTGCTCCGTTTGCCCTTCTGGCTCAGACCGCCCCCGTCCTGTGCCCTGCCCTCCACCCGAGCATTTCTCCCCTAAACCACCCCAAACAGCTTGGCCCCTCCCACCTTAGCACACCCCCAACTCCTCTGCATCCACCACCTACCAACACCCCTGCTCCCTCTGCCCTCCCAGGCCCATCCTGGACCCACCTCTTCCTTGCCATACCTACCCACCATGCCTTACCCATCCCCTGCACCCCTACTATCAGGACCTCACATCGGCACCACACTAAGGGTTCTTGTCACCACCATCCCCTAATTAGATTAATTACTCTGCTCTTACTGCTCTCCAGGAATATACACCCAAACCCTGGACCTATGCCAACTAGCCCTCCCATACCCCACTCTGGAGCCAGTCTCTGCATTGCATCACTGAACATATGCAACCTTCTAAAGAAATCTGCCGCACTCCTGTGTTGGGTTGCGTTAGGAGAGACCTGGCTCTCCAAAACAACCCCAGACTCCATTATTTCCCTCCCTGGATACACTCTGTTCAGGGAAGACCACGTTGGTAAATGCGGCGGTGGGTGTGCAATCTACATGTGGGACACCCTTATAAGCCATGCGCTCCCTGCTTCCAAGCTTGACTATGGCGCCCAAGCCCTCACTCTAAAAGTTACCCCTGACCCAGCCAGGGGAGCACTCTTCCTCACGGTCTCCTACATACCCCCGAGGAACCAGAACTCAGCGGTCCAGTCTCTCATCGACTACCTCACCTCCCTACCACACAAAGCTAAGCAACTCATCCTAGGTGACCTTAGCGTCAATTGGCTTGGTACCACTGCCTCCCATACCAGGGACTCCTTCGATGCCCTGGACATGTCCCAGTTAGTCACACAGCCCACTAGATTCAACCGGACAAGTGGCTCCAGCACCCTCCTAGACGTAATACTATCGAACCACCCTCATAAAATCCGGGATATCAATGTCCTCCCCAACTCACTTAGTGATCACTCACCCGTCCTCTTTCTCTGGCCATTCTCCATACCGAAACCTGTGTCCCAGGCCACCTTGCACTGGCGCCTATGCCCCGGGGGTCTCAGAAAGCTAAAACTGCATCTAGCATAGCTGGATTGGTCCCCCATCTGTCACGCCCCTGATATTGATTCTGCCCTAGACCTCTTCACCAATGCCTCCAGCAAGGCCTGTGACCTTTTCACCCCCCACACCAGAATCCGTACTAAAAAACAAAATGCTGCATTGATCTCCCCATCCCTTATCCAAAAACTTAAGCATAAGGATAATCTCTGGCACATCGCTATTGAATCAGGCAAGTTGGCTGATAGACAAGCCTACAACGCGGCATGTATTCAGTGTACCTGGACAATTACACGGGCCAAGGCAGAGCACTATCAGACCACCCTCGCATCCACCTGGGGTTCTGCTCGGACTTTCTGGGACAGCATGAAAGAGCTTAATGGGAAGACCCACTCCCCCCCCCCACCGTCCCAGCTCTCCATCGATGGCACCGTCACTACAGACCCAACTCACATAGCTGATTGCCTCAATACTACCTTCTCTGACCTAAGCTCTGTCCTCCCAAAAAACTCTTTTGACCCAATCCCTTCCTCTATCCCCCCTGACTTGGATCACCCTCCTTTCTACCTGCACACTATATCCCCCCAAGTAGCCAGGCCGCACCTGCTAAAAGCCCTTCGTAGCAACAACCCCAGCTGTGACCCCCTAGACTCCAGGATCCTCCACCTGGTCTTGGATGTCGTCCTAGTCCCCCTTACAGACCTACTAAACCGGTCTTTATGCCTCGGTCAGTTTCCCAGTGCTTGGAAATCAGCCGAAATCACCCCTATACATAAGAGTGGAGATCAGTCTGCACCTAACTACCAGCCAATATCTATCCTCCCCCCGCTCTATAAAGCCCTAGAAAAAATAGTGTCTATTCAACTCTCTGAGTACCTGGCCAAATATGACACAATGTGACCAGAACAACATGGTTTCCGCCCAGGACGTAGTACCACTACTGCTCTCCTGGAGTTCTCTCAATACCTGCACTCTGCTCTTGACTCCGGCAACCTTGCCGGCGCAGTGTTCATAGACCTCTCCAAGGCTTTTGACACCGTTTGTCACCCCCTTCTGCTTGACTCCCTCCACCAACTCGGCTTTTCCATTGGTCCCCTTGCCTGGTTCTCCAGCTACCTCTCTGCTAGATCCCAGCATGTGAAGATAAACGGCTCCCTGTCCAATACCCGACCCGTTCGTTCCGGGATACCACAGGGCTCCATTCTGGGCCCTGTACTTTTCAGCCTCTACCTCAACACTCTCCCCCAGCTCCTGCTCAGGAAAAATGCTCCTCTATGCCGATAATGCGGTTCTCTTTGCATCCCACCCTGACCCCACTTCCCTCCACATATCCCTTCAGCACACTTACAACCAAGCTGAAAAGTGGTTCCTTGACCACCGACTTGTCATTAACCTAAAGAAGACTAAGTCAATCCTCTTCTCCCATCACCAAAACAAGGCCAAGAATGCCCCCCTCTTTATTCTCCCCAGCACTCTGCACCCGCTGTAGCAAGTGACCTCTTACAAATATCTAGGCATCACTTTCATCTCGGCTCTCACCTTCCACATCCACATCAATGCCCTATCCTCAGCTATAAATTCTCGGATAGGCCTATTATACCGTCATAGAGATTGCCTCCCCCAAGTTGCCCTCCAGCTGGCCATCACCTCTTCCGTCCTGTCGCTAGTGGACTATGGCTTGCCCATTTATACTGCGGTGGATAATACCACCTTGACTAAAATCCAGCTCTCAATCAATAAGGCCTGCAGGCTCCTGACCGGAGCCCCTAGCTGCACTCACACTTGCCTGCTCTACTCCACCACCAACCTGCTCACCTTTGAGGAGCATCTGTGCTACCAGACCTGCCTACTCACCAAAAAATCTCTTCTAGGGCTCTCCCCACCAGGGGTCTCTGCTTCCCTATGGCATGTGTCCTTGTCTGTTGCCACCCGTAGCTCTGTCAAGGCCACCTTTCTGGTGCCCAGAACCAAGACCTTGCTAGCCCAGAGGTCCTTCCATTACTGAGCCCCTGCTTGGTTCAACTCCCTCCCCCCTGCATTACAAACATTGCCAAAATTGGTCCCTTCAAAATCACCCTCCGGAACCATCTCTTGGCGCTTGTTGCTGTAGATGCACCTAATTAATCCCACTGTGGGATCCTCTGTCAGGCCTCCCTGACTTGACAACGTCCTCCGGACAGCCTATCCTCTTCCCTCCCTCCACCCTCCCCCATCCCTACCTCCACCCTCTCCAGATATTATTTGGTATGTCCAGGGCTGTACCCCCAATGTAACCCTTGGGTACCTTATATTTGATCGTAACCTATGATAAGTAACATTATTATGTAACCTATGTGTACTCTATGTTTTTTAATGTTCTGCACCTGTACTGTTCTCACTGTTGTAACCATACTACATAACTCTGTCTACCCCAGCACCCCCCCGCGACGAGGTGTCTTTGAAAATGAGTCCATAACTCAAAGGTTGTAAATCCGACAAGCCTACAACGTGGCGCATAATCAGTGCATCTGGGCCATTAGATGGGCCAAGGCAGAGCACTATCAGACCACCCTCGCATCCACCTGGGGTTCCGCCCGGACATTCTGGGACAGCATGAAAGAGCTTAATGGGAAGACCTGCCCCCCCCAACCGTCCCAGCTCTCCATCGATGGCACCGTCACTACAGACCCAACTTGCATAGCTGATTGCCTCAATACTACCTTCTCTGACTTAAGCATTGTCCTCCCAAACAACTTTTTTGACCCAATCCCTGCCTCTATCCCCTCTGCCTTGGATCGCCCTCTTTTCTACCTGCACACTATATCCCCCCACATAGCCAGGCCGCAGCTGCTAAAAGCCCTTGGTAGCATCGACCCCAGCTGTGACCCCCTAGACTCCAGTATCCTCCACCTGGTCTTGGATGTCGTCCTAGTCCCCCTTACAGACCTACTAAACCGGTCTCTATGCCTCAGTTAGTTTCCCAGTGCTTGGAAATCAGCCAAAATCACCCCTATACATAAGAGTGGAGATCGGTCCGCACCTAACTACCAGCCAATCTCTATCCTCCCCCCCCCCCCGCTCTCTAAGGC
The DNA here is from genome assembly GCA_016271365.2 of Neoceratodus forsteri. Taxonomy (NCBI): domain Eukaryota; kingdom Metazoa; phylum Chordata; order Ceratodontiformes; family Ceratodontidae; genus Neoceratodus; species Neoceratodus forsteri. The sequence goes on along the minus strand of CM057452.1, from coordinate 1,312,431,245 downwards.
CCTAGAAAAAAATAGTGTCTATTCAATTCTCTGAGTACCTGGCCAAATATGACATAATGTGCCCAGAACAACATGGTTTCTGCCCAGGACACAGTACCACTACTGCTCTCCTGGAGTTCTCTCAATACCTGCACTCTGCTCTTGACTCCAGCAACCTTGCCAGCGCAGTGTTCATAGACCTTTCCAAGGCTTTTGACACTGTTTGTCACCCCCTCCTGCTCGACTCCCTCCACCAACTCGGCTTTTCTGCTGGTCCCCTTGCCTGGTTCTCCAGCTACCTCTCTGCTAGATCCCAACGTGTGAAGATAAATGGCTCCCTGTCCAATACCTGGCCCATTCATTCCGGGGTACCCCAGGACTCCATTCTGTGCCTTGTACTTTTCAGACTCTACCTCAACACTCTCCCCAGCTCCTGGACAGGAAAAATGCTCCTGTATGCCGACGATGCTGTTCTCTTTGCATCCCACCCCGAAACCTCTTCTCTCCACGTATCCCTCCAGCACACCTACAACCAAGTTGAAAAGTGGTTCCTTGATCACCAACTTGTCATTAACCTAAAGAAGACTAAGTCAGTGCTCTTCTCCCATCACCAAAACAAGGCCAAGAAAGCCCCCCTCTTCATTCTCCCAGAACTCTGCACCCGCTGGCATATCTAGGCATCACTTTCATCTCGGCTCTCACCTTCCACACCCACATCAATGCTCTATCCTCTGCCATAAATTCTCAGATAGGCCTACTATACCATCATAGAGATTGTCTCCCCCAAGTTGCCCTCTGGCTGGCCATCACCTATTCCATCCTGTCGCTAGTGGACTATGGCTTGCCCATTTATGCTGAGTGGGACAATACCGCCTTGACTAAAATCCAGCTCTCAATTAATAAGGCCTACAGGCTCCTGACTGGAGCCCCTAGCCACTCTCACACTTGCCTGCTCTACTCCACTGCCAAACTGCTCAACTTTGAGAAGCGTCTGTGCTACCAGACCTACCTACCTACTCACCAAAAAATCTCTTCTAGGGCTCTCCCCCCCAGGGGTCTCTGCTTCCCTATGGTGTGCGTCCTCATCTGTTACCACCCGTAGCTCTGTTAAGGCCACCTTTCTGGTGCCCAGAACCAAGACCTCGCTAGCCCAGAGGTCCTTCCATTACCGAGCCCCTGCTTGGTTCAACTCCCTCCCACCCTGCATCAAAACATTGCCAAAATGGGTCCCTTCAAAATCGCCCTCCAGAACCATCTCTTCGACGCTCGTTGCTGTAGGTGCACCTAATTAATCCCACTGTGGGATCCTCCTGTCAGGCCTCCCTGACTTGACAATGTCCTCCAGACAGCCTATCCTCTCCCCCTCCCTCCTACCCCACTCCCCATCTCTACCTCCACCCTCTCCAGGTATTATCTAGGTATGTCCAGGGCTTTACCCCAGTGTAACCCTTGGGTACCTTGTATTTGACTGTAACCTATTATAAGTAACATTATTATGTAATCTATGTGAACTCTATGTTTAATGTTCTGCACCTGTACTGTTCCCACTGCTGTAACCACACTATGTAACTCTGTCTACTCCCCCCCCCAACCCGAGGTGTCTTTGTAAATGAGTCCATGACTCAAAGGTCGTAAATCCGACTTTTGTAATCAAAAAAAAAAAAACAACATATGACATAATTAAAATATCATAACAGTTCCAATTCCATTCAGCAGTTAACAGATTAGTCATAAAAGGCCAGCCAGAATAAATATGTTTTGAGGCCCTACTTAAAGGCTTCTACCGAGGGAGCCCTCCTCAGACTCTCAGGTAAAGAGTTCCACAATGGCCACAGCAACTGAGAATGCCCTATCTCTGGAACATTACAGCCTCACCCTGTGAACCTCAAGGAAGGCTCCCCCAGCAGATCGAAGTGCCCGGAAAGGGCGATAGGGGACAAGGAGATCTTGCAGATAAGCAGACTCCCCATTGTGTAGGGTTTTGTAGGTCAGAAGCCCTACCCTAAAGACAATCCTCCACCTGACCAGCAGCCAGTGCAGTTCGCGGAGGACAGGAGTAATATGCACAGATCTCCTAGCTCCCATCAGTAATCCCGCTGCTGCGTTCTGCACTAGCTGCAGTCTGCGGAGGTTGCCTCCAGATAACCCTAGGTACAGGGCATTACAGTAGTCCAGTCTGGAGGTGATGAATGCATGTACTAGTGTGGGCAATTCATCAGGCGGAATCAGGGATTGGATTCGGGCGATATTTCGAAGATGGTAAAAACCACTCCTGATGAAGGCTAACACTTGGACATCCATGGTCAGTCCGTCATCCAGGATCACGCCCAAATCCTTCACCTGTCTGGAGGGGACAAGAAGAAAACCACCTAACAATAGGTTGAAGGGTACCCCCGCACCCCCTCCTCCCTCCCGATTACCTGTATCCAGCAATCAGTCTTCTCTGGGTTTAGTCTAAGCCAATTGAGTCATCCACAACTGGATCTCCTAAAGGAAGTTGTTAAACGCGGCAACCGAAACCTGGTTCTTGGGTGCACAGGACAAATACAGCTGGGTGTCATCTGTGTAACAGTGAAAACCCAGTCCGTATCACTTGATGATGTCCCCTAGTAGCAACATGTATACAATAAACAACAAGGGAGATAGGACAGAACCTTACTGACATACTAAAATACTAATTGCTAGCAGATTAGGCCTTATGGTCTATCGAGTCTGCTCGAACCTTAGATCCCCTGTTGGGAACTGAGCCCCCGTGTTCCGTTGCACCTTTCTGTATCTGTCCCACCCTCTCTTGAAGCCCTCCACATTGGAAATCTGGACCAGCTCGCCAAGCAGTGCATTCCAAGGATCCACCACCCTCTCCGTGAAAAACCTCCTCCTCTTTCCCCCCGATCCTTCCTCCTTCCAACTTCAAACCATGCCCTCTGGTGATACCTCCCTCCTTTAGTCTAAAGATCCCCTCCATGTTTACCCTATTTATTCCCTTGAGGTACTTGAAGACCTTGATCATGTCCCCCCATCTCTCCTCTCCTCTCCTCCAAAGTATACAGACTGAGCTCCTCAAGTCTGTCCTTGTACGTCAACTCCCCCAGTCCTCGAATCATCCTGGTAGCCCTCCTCTGTACCCTCTCCAGGAGCTGTATGTCCCTCTTTAAGTGTGGTCTCCAGTACTGTACACAGTACTCGAGGTGTGGCCTCACCAACCCATTGTATAGTGGCAGAATCACTTCCCTGCTCCTAGAGGTGACCTTGCGGAACTCCACAGCACAGACGCTTCGGGGCAGATGAGGCAAGCCCTGTCTTTACCCTTTGCACTCTGCCTGTTAGGTATGACCTAAATCAGCAGATGGCCTTGCCAGACAGGCCACAACAGAACCGCAAGCGGTCAAGCAGCACCTTGTGATCCACAGTGTCAAACACCGCGGAGAGGTCAAGGAGGACTAACATGGTACAGTCTCTCCCATCCCTCACCATCAGGAGGGCATTCAACACCCTCACCAGGGTGGTCTCCATGCTATGCCTCCATTGGAAACCAGACTGAAATGGCTCATATGAAGATGAAGAGGTGAGGTGTCTCTCAAGCTGAACCGCAGCCACTTTTTTTAATAACCTTCCCTAAAAAATGGGAGGTTCGACACCGGCCTAAAGTTGCTAAGGCAGTCCAGGTCCAGACAAGACTTTTTCAAAAGAGGTCTAACAAGGGCCTCTTTCAAAGCCTGTGGAAAGATCCCCACTCCTCAAGGAACTCCAGACAATCTCAACAACTAGAGGTCCCAACAGGTCCAAACATCCGACCAGAAGCCGGGTTGGTCCTGGGTCGAGATCACATTGGGTAGGTCATAGCTCAGAGATTATCCCCACCACCTCCTCCACCCCAACTACCTCAAACTCCTCCCAGACAGGAGGAGAGTCTCTACACCTCTCAGACAGACCACCGACATTCTTTCAAGAGACACTCCAGGAGACCTCAGCCCTGATGGGGGACACCGTGTCGGCGAAGAATAGGGCCAGCTCCTCACACCTAACCACTGAACCCGCTCCCTCCACATGTAGACAGTCAGGATGTAACAACCTGTCCACCATGCGGAATAGCTGAGCTGGTCTATTCCTTGCCATAGCAATCTCTGTAGACAGGAATTCCGCCTTCTTCCAAGAGATTGCCCCCCTGATAGTCAGCATAATATGACTTCAGGGCCAATCTGTCCCCCTCCAGTCGAGATCCCCTCCAGCACCTCTCTAACCTCCGCTCCTTTGTCTTTATGCCACGTAGATCTTCATCAAACCACAAGGGCCTGCAGCATGTAGACAAAGGGCGGACACAAATGGGTGAGATGGAGTCAAAGGTGGCAGAGACGGCCCTATTATAGGCTGCCACTGCCTCCTCCATCCCCACTGTACAAGCCCCTTCCACATTCAATAGGTCAAGTACCGCCACCAGTCCCGTATACCGCAAGTTGCACAGCAAAAATGACATATGTGTCAAAATAACAACACATGCCTGATTATTTTTTTTTGCTGTAAAGTGTGAAAAATGTCAGAAATGCATCTGAATGTTTGAGAATAGCCTGCAAACATTTCTAAAGCATTTGTAGTGACCAAGACTGCACTCACAATCAGGAAATGTGCCTGTGTCACTTCCTTTGAAAATCCATACCTATATATTTATACCTGCTCCGTTGAAACTGCTACGATTGTAAGAACGGTCTCACGCACATTCATAGGATGTGAGGCAGTTCTGACACTCTAAGAATGTAAATGAGAGCACACTTACAATCATAAGAATGCCAGCAGAAGACATAAGGCTTGTTTACGCAGCCGCATTTGCACCACAGCAACCTGAGCACACGGCTTGCTGTAGGGCAAATGCAGTCGTGTGGACACTTACCCAATCAAGGTAAGGCATTCGTTGATCCTCTCCCTGAGCCGCTGCATTTGTGGGGATGCCTTCAGAAGCAAGCAATGTAAGCAGTCATGTGAACAGGCTGCACTGCTCACTCTGAGACAAGGGATGCTCCTAGCATTCTCCTCTGTCCTCCCAGCATCCTCCTCTGCCATCCCATGATCACTTTGCCCACAACACTGTATTACTTTATTACAAACCCAGCAGTCGATTTCACTGGTCATTGCAGCCAGGCAGAGTCTGTTGCCAAATGGCGAACCCCATCTACGAACCCCCAACAGAGCATTTACTGTATAAGAAACTTGCAAAGCTGCCAGCAAGATGTTACCTTGCACAACCCCTTGCCACAGCCTCCCCGTACTGCAATATTTGCTTATGCCTGAGTGAAGGCAAAAGCTTAGTGTACACAGAAATATTTTTTTCTAGTTCTGCGTTAGCGTAACATTGCAAGCATTTCCGGTTTTGCCAAAAGGCATGGCAACAGGATGAAGTAACATCAGCAGTCTGAGAACATGGGTGTGGGCAGGACAGTAGTGTGGTGGGTAGGTAACTGGCTGGGCGGCAGGACACAGAGGGTGGTGGTAAATGGCTGTCACTCCACAGAGGGAAGAGTGACCAGTGGGGTACCACAGGGATCAGTGCTGGGACCGGTCCTATTCAACATCTTCATCAGTGACATTGCGCAGGACCTAGAAGGCAGAATTTCACTGTTCACTGATGACACACAGCTCTGTAACAGAGTAGACACACCAGAGGGTGTAGACAGAATGAGAAGGGACCTGCAGAAACTTGAAGAATGATCAGGAGTTTGGCAGTTGAAATTCAATGCAAAGAAGTGCAAGATAATGCATATGGGGCACAAAAACCCTGGCACAATATATCAGTTGGGGGGATGAGGATATAGCATGCACCAAGCATGAAAGGGATCTTGGGGTTATCATCTCTGATGACCTCAAGGTAGGGAAACAGTGTGACAAGGCAGCAGGTAAAGCAAATAGGATGCTGGGATGCATAGGCAGGGGCATCAACAGCAGGAAAAGGGAGGTCATGATTCCACTATACAAGACACTAGTGAGGCCCCACCTGGAGTACAGTGTACAGTTCTGGAGACCTTACCTAGTAAGGACATAGACAGGGTAGAGAAGGTTCAGAGGAGGGCAACAAAGATGGTACATGGATTGCATCACAAGTCCTACGAGGACAGGTTGAAGGAACTAAATATGTACTCCCTGGAGGAGAGGCGGGAGAGAGGGGACATGATAGAGACATACCAGTATCTTACAGGAAGGAACAGGGTGCAGGAATACACTATTTTTAAGTGAAAAGGATGTTTCAGGACTAGAGGGCATGGGATGAAGTTGGAGGGAGGACGATTCAGAGGAAACGTGAGGAAGAATTTCTTCACAGAACGGCTGGTGGACAAGTGGAACACCTTGTCAGAGGAAGTGGTGGGGGCTGAAACAATCACGGGATTTAAGAATGCATGGGATAGACATAAAGGAATTCTGGAGGTCAGGGGTAAGGGGCAACAGACTTCTAGGAAAACATAAACTGAACTTACAAGCTCAAATGGGCAGACTAGGTGGGCCATAGGCCATTATCTGCCGACACTGTCTATGTATCACCAGACACATCTCCACTGATGTCCTCAGGCCACTGACCGCACCTGGACTTGCAGTACCTCTCCAGCACAGTTTGTATCAGCACTGAGAGGAGCCGTATGGACACGCTCACACATTGGCTTAGGCAGTTGGGAGAGCACTGAAACGGACTGCAACGAAGAACGAGTGGCCACGTAAACATGCCTACTATATATACCTTACTATTCAAGAGTTATAACATCTTCTAAAAACCAAGCCTAATTTCAGGGCGACAGCAAATGAGATACTCTTTATAGAATAAGAGTGTCTCACACACAGGGAAAGGAGTGCTCCAATTGGTCAGGAGCACTCCCTCAACTTATTATCAATATATAAGTTAATGGGGCAATGAAACGTGTTTCGTATTGCAAAACAGAGTTTAATTCATGAAAACGTGGGCATAAGAACCGTATCGTGAATCTCACCGATTCTGGCTGCCCAAACATTTGCAAGGTGATGCTCGCTATTACTGTATATCACAAGAGATGCATCTCAGAGTCCCTGTGAACTCATTTTAAATTACAAAAAAGTATAAGACAGGGATTTATTTAACTCTAAAAATTGATTAGCGTTTTGCTCATAAAAGTGCTAAATCTTTGTGAAAATGCATAGCTTTTGCCTCACTGTGTTTAACAAACACAGCACTTCTAGAAAATCTATATAAATACTTTCTGTACAGTTAGTATAGTCCCAAGAAAAAAACTGCTAATCAATTATTTAAAACCCTGTAAGACAGGAATAAACCTCTGGTGTCCGTCTGAGATACCTCCTGCCTGAGGGAGGGCACACCTTCCGCTGCATGACTGCCCTCTGGTGGAGGAAGGTGTGTCGTGTTAAAGAAATAAGCAGTCTGTCTGGAGTGGCTTTATGTTGGCACCCACTTGCTTTTTTGGTGGTGAGTGGACCAGAGGTATCACACACCCACAGTAGAGCAGCAGAGAAGTTCAGAAGGCCATTTTTAGTTGTTTTTTTGTTTGTCTGTAGTTTTGTTTTTTTACAGTTTTTTTCTTTGAAAGGATCACTGAGCCAAAGGTCGTTTTCAGGTGCATCCCGGGAGCACAGGGAAGTTAACTGTCTTACAAAGGATTGCACAGTATGCAAGTGGAAGTTGTGGAAATCAAACCAAAATCTGTTGGATGCAGCAATCCTGCTAATTTCCCTCTCTCACCATACTTTTTCACTTTGTGGCAGTCATGCATGCTGCATCTACCAATCTGTCATCACCTAAATGTGGGATACTACCACAAAAATATGGAAAAAAAAGGAAAAGGGACAGATTTTCAAAGTCCTGAATCGAATTTCAGCATACAGACTACATACCAATATAGTAATTTAAGGTCAGATTGGACTCTCTAGGTCCATCACGTCAGCCTCAATTCATTAGCAGGGATGAAAATAAGTATGCTGTGCGAAGATGTACCAGTTGGTATACTCCCTGTACAGTGACACCAACACAGCAACCCACATCGCTGTTGACGAAATCAACAGCTCGCCAACAGGTCGCTGTGTTGGTGTGCCTGAGACAGGGGCACACTGACTCCCAGTACTGCGCCCTCTCCTCAAATCAACTCCGACTCGGAGACTCGACTCTAGAAACAAGGACCGGGAGACAAACGGGAATTATGTCAACTGTATCTTGCGGTCAACATAATTCCAGTCTCTGTGATGCCGGTCGACAAAAGTGTTGTTGAACCAGCATTGTAGAGCCGTACCAGTTTATAGGAATTCCCTACCCACTCTGCTAACCAGGGTCCCGGGCGATTCCCATGGTAAACACTTGCAGACATTTGTCCAGGCTCACCTCTGAGCCCTGAACTGTCGTCATGCCTACTGTCTACACTGTAGGCTGTTTTTATAGGTTCACTACATTCTGGGAGGAAAAGTGGCGCCTAATGTTACCCTGAGTTTACCATTCCTGAGCTTCAGAATGTGTCATGTTGGAGGGCACCACATCATCAAACATCTCTGTTCAATCTTCTTGATGCCACTGAGTATGCAGAAGACTGAGATTATGTCCCCTCTTGGCCTTCTTTTTTTTTGGGTGAATATAAGGGCCTCCAGCCTCTCCTCACTACTTTTGTCCCCCGTACTGCTGAGTATTTTGGAGACATGATCTCCATCTTCCACATTCTCAAGGGTACTGACAAGACTGAACATTTGGAGATGTTTGGGCTGGTGTCCTCCCGCAGGACCCGTGGAGATGGGACACACCCTGAAGATCCAAGGTGGTAAATTCAGTGGTAGCATTAGAAGTTGCTTTACCTCCCAGAGCTGAGTGAACCTGTGGAATAGCCAACCAGTGGAGACACTGGATATGAATACAGCACAGGCTTTCAAGGTAAGTCAGAACAAATGTCTGCGTTCCAAAGGAAGCAATGGCTACCCTGTATGCACAGTAGAGCGTGTAGGATATCTCTATGAATTAGTACATGTGTGCACAGAATACTTCTTTTTCATCCCTCCTTATGAAGCTGGGGATGGGCATGATGGAACTAGTGTCCTTCCAACCTTAAATTGCTCTAAACTCGCACTAAAGTGTGACGTGATAAACCCTCTAATTTTATTATTGTATAATATTTGTATTATAAACAAATGTGAATGTCTGCTAGATACAAACAGGCTAGCTGCTTTAGTGAGTGACCTTTGAACCAAGGTTTCAGTGGTGCTGAAAACAACAGGATGTTATAAACAGACCAGGGGAACCTAATTTAAAAAAGCCTTCCTTCCAGAGGGACATTTTATTACCTTTTATAACCTGCTCATGCTTTTGAAGTTGGTTTCTATGTATGCATTTATGACGTAGCAGGAAGGGAAGTAATTTGGCTGGTTCCTCTTGGTTTCTCACATAGCCGAGAATTAGTGACATGAGTGTGAGATTGTGAAGCATCAAAAAGAAAACATTTGATCAAAGGCTGTCATGTTTTGGGAAATGGCTAGTGCTGATTTTCATTGAATAAACATACTTCCTTGTAGATAATAACTATGTTAAGAAATTGAATCTGTGGGGGATCTAACTGTGACCTCAGAAAAGGGGTGGGGAGATTGTGACCTGGGTTCGGAAGTGAGCTCGGGTCACCAGGGGTCAGCCAGGAGGAGAGGATTGAGCGTCCGAGGGACTGCTCTCCTCTCCTGGGAGGGGGGACCTGGATCCGTGGTGGTGGCTCCTAGTGATGGCTGGGAGCACAACAAGCAGATCCTTCGGCTCTGAGGGAGGCACTGGCGGACGTCTTCTGGGTGGGTGCGGGAGCGCACTCACAATGGGCTGGATGTCATTGCACATCCAAGCCTCAGGAGAGGGACCAGAAAAAGGAAATACCCTGGCACGCAGTGAAGATGACGGCAGCCCCAAGAACCAAGCCACACACCCACTGCTGGACTTTTCTGACCAGCTCTCTGCCCCCGAGGATCCTGGCAGTCTAACTTCTGAGGAAGGGCACCCCGGTAAGGAGCGCAGGGTGGTCCCACCCCAAGGGATGTGGAAGCCGGGGGGGGGGTTCTGTCCCCGATTCCCTGGTCGAGTGGTCTCAGGCTGGGTGGTAGGCCCTGGATCGGAGGAGTTCCCTTCAGGGAGATCCTGCAGGATGGTGACTGGAGGGAAACAGAGTTAAAAAATAAATAAATAAATAAAATGATGGAAACTGATTAACCTGTTTGTTGATTGTACCGTTGTTCAATATAAAAGTGTACTTATTTGTCCTACCCTATGACTTTTCATTGTGGGATGGTTCCCCTGAATAAATGTCTAGTGATTAACCTGGTAATCCTTATTATTGTTGTAGGAAATTTTGGTCTTATGTAAAAACTTTCCTTGGCTGTAAACAATCACAGCCATCAAATGATATGATCCTGCTACCATCGCAAACTCCTTTAACCTGCACTTCTCTGACCTATCCAAATACACTCTCTTTCTCATCTTCACTGCCTACTAACCATTGCTCCACCCCCAGCTTCAATGGTAGGACCCCACCCTTTCATTTCAAAGCCATTATTAGGCTTGAGGTACTGAAACTCCTTAACACTGTCTCTGATAGCACTAGCATTGGCATTTTTTGCAGATGACACAAAGATCTGCAACAGGGTTGATACACAAGGAGGCGTGGAAAGGATGAAAAGGGACTTGGCAAGGTTGGAGGAATGCTCAGAAGTATGGCAGCTAGGATTCAATGCAAAGAAGTGCAAAATAATGCACCTGGGAAACAAGAACCCAAGGGAAGAATACACAATGGGTGGGGAGGTAGTAACAACAACAAAAAGGAAAGGGACCTGGGGGTAATCATATCAGATGACCTTAAGGTTAGCAAGCAATGTGGAGAAGGCAGTAGGGAGGGCTGGGGGTATACTGGGATGTATAGGAGAGGCATCATCAGCAGAAAACAGGAAGTTGTTATTCCTCTGTACAGACAGTTGGTGAGACCCCATCTGGAGTACTGTGTCCAGTTCTGGAGACCCCATCTCCGCAAAAGACATAGACAGGATAGAGGGAGTCCAGAGGAGGCAACTAAAATGGTGCAGGGTCTGCAAAAGAAGCAGATGAGGAGAGACTAAAGGAGCTTAATATGTATACCCTTGAGGAAAGGGAAGGAGGGGGACATGATAGAAACTTTTAAGTACCTCAGTGGAATCAACAAAGTCCAAGAGGGTAGCATCTTTCAGAAAAAGAGACTTGCAAGAACAAGGGGACACAATTTAAAGATAGAAGGAGATGCTCAGGGCAATGTGAGGAAGTATTATTTCACAGAGAGGGTAGTGGATGCATGGAACAGCCTTCCTGAGGAGGTTGTGGGGTCTAAAACTGTGGGAGAATTCAAGAATGCATGGGACAGACATAAGGCAATTCTTGTGGGGGGTAGGAAGAAATAGGCTGTTGGTTAACTAGGATCTTCGGCCTATCCTGTAGGTAGGGAAATGGGCAGACTAGATGGGCATAGCAGTCCTTATCTGCCATCAAAGTCTATGTTTCTATGTCTATGTTTCTATGTTTCTATGGCCCTGATGGTATTGAACCTAGGGTCTTAAAACTTGCTGCTCCTTTTATTGCCTCTCCCCTGACAAGAATCTTTCTCTGTGTCATAACCAAGTCCCCGACATTTGGAAAATCACCAGAGTTATCCCAGTCTTCAAAAAACGTGATCCTAAAAATATTTCTAACTACCGGCCCATCGCCATTCTCTCTGTCCCGAGTAAAATCCTCGAAAAGCTGGTTGCTTCACAAACAATTGACTTTCTACTTAAATACAACCTTCTCTCTGACAAACAAGATGGTTTCCGCAAGGGTCACAGCACTTCCACAGCCTTACTTAAATTCACCAATGATGCTCTCTCTGCTATGTATTCCTGCCTTCTTACAGGTGCGGTCTTTATTGATCTTACGAAGGCTTTTGATCTTGTAGACCTCCCACTGCTCCTTTCCATGCTTCAATCTATGGGGTTTTCCCCTCCTGTAGTTGCATAGTTCAATTGCTACTTATCAAATAGAATGCAGGTTGTCAAATGTAACTGCCCTCTCTGGCCCTGCAACCATTAACACTGGTGTCCCCCAGGGTTCTATTCTGGGCCCCCTCCTCTTCACTATCTTTATCAATAACATCACTAGTGACATCACCTCCTGCTCATCTCTCATCTCTCCTCTACGCTGACAATCTCGTCCTGTATACCAGCTCCAAAAATCTGTCAGATATAAATCATCTCTCCTCTGCTTTCTTAAATATTCAGGCCTGGTTCTCTGCGCATAAGCTTGTTTTGAATGAGGATAAAACGCTAGCTATGCTCTTTGGCTCTGCATCCAAACTTAAATCCTGCCAAGATCGGCTCAAGGTATCCTGCTCAGATGGTTCCCTAATAGTTACTGTGAATTCTTTTAAATACCTTTGCGTTCTACTGGGCGAGTCCCTTGATTCTGATTCCCATATCCAGGCCTCCTGCAAATCTGTCAACTCGAAATTAGAAATTGCCTACTAAACAAGTTACAACCTAACCCCTTCCGCCAGAATGGCTACCGCCAAAGGCATTCTGATACCGGCACTCAACTACGGTGTTGCTACCTATGCTAATGTGTCATTGGCTCAAAAGGTAGCATACTCGCCTCTGAGGCTGGGAGATCAGAGGGCTGTGGGTTCAGTTCCCACATCTGACACTTCGGTTAATATCCCACTATTGACACCGTAGTGCAGCAAGAGAGAGGTGCTGCACTTCTGAGGTGCCGTCTTTCCGATGAGACGTTAAACCGAGGTCCCATCTGCCTGGATTGGTGGTAGTTCAGGTGGATGTTAAAGATCCCATGGCATTTATCGAAAAGAGCAGGGGAATTTCCCCAATGTCCTGGCCAAATTTTCCTCATTCACTAAAAATACCACCAACAGCTTAATCTGGTTCAAGGTCAGTTGGCATTCATCTGTATCCCCCTCTCCCAGGTCGTGCCTGAAAATAGGCAGGATTTGTCTAGTGCACTTACCCGGTCAACAAAAACTAAATAAATAAATAATGTGCCGAAGTCTACTCCTTGCATGTGGGATGCTACTTACAGCGATATTTGTCGATATGCCTCTTCATCCTCTCGGCGCAAACATCACTGCCAACTTTATGCTGATCTAAACTGGCTCTCCCCCTCCACAATCAGACACTACTCCCTTGGCTCCCTGATGGATAACATTATTAACTCATAAACCCCTCTGTCTCTAGCCTCAGTGTTCCTCCCCAAATCCTCCTCCTATGGGCTTCGCTCTGTCGACAAATCTCTTCTATGAGTGCCTAGGTGTAAAACTGCCAAGTGTTCCTGTCCTTTCTTCCATGTTGCCCCTAAACACTGGCACTCTGTCCCCCTTGCCATCCATCATTCATCGACTCGCGCGCGCTTTAAAATGGAATATCTGAAATTTCTGGCCAAATCATCCACCTGCGTGTGCTTTAATCTTCCTTAGCTCACTCTTTGCTTTCTGACTTTTCTCCTCTTCCTACTCATAACTTTCACACTAGTCTGTTCCCTGCCCTTCCCGCTCTGATTACTTTGTTGACTTGGCCAGTACTACTGTCATCTGCCTCTCTCCCTTTTAGCCTATCTTCTTCCTTAGCTGCACTTATCCTGTACTGCTTCCTCCGTGCCTTTTAAACTGTTCTCTGTTGCTTTGTCCCCTAATGTGTTCCTCCCCTTCTACTGACAATGTTACTTCCGTTTATTTTCCTTAGCTTACTTTTATGTCTGTTATTGAACTGTTCCATATAGATTTTATTTTTGGACTAGCCTTGTTTCTCATTTGATGTTTTTTCATTTCTAAATGTTTTCCCCTTGCCTCTTTTTCTCTCTTTTTTAATTGTTGTACCTAGTACTTGTATTTTGCCTTATAACTCTTTGCACAACAGTGGCCTTCACCGATTGTTGGTGATTTGATATTGTTTTTGTAATTCATTGTGTATTATGTATTGTGTTGTCTGTATATCCATGGCACTTCCCATCCATTACCTTAGGGTTATGTACACCTCATAGGCTGCTTTATGCACATGTGACCTAAGTTTCGGATTTCGGTCTCCCACCAAGCCCCTTCCCCCCTCCTTGGGGTCTTCAGTTTTTTTATGTGCATCAATTAGGCTAGCAGCACCTCACCAAGCCCCAGTGCAGACATCAACAAACAGATCAAGGTAAATGCTTACTTTACGGCATCAGAATGATTGGGCACAGACAGTTAAGCCCTGGCTATTATAATGAAATGACTAGCTGATTTTGTATTATTGCACTGTTCTATTGTAACCTCCTAGGTCATGCCTGAAATTAGTCATTCTTATGGCTACAGCACTTGTCCGGTAAACAAAAATAAATAAATAATAAAATATGTTGTGCCCTCCTATTTTACCTATTGTGTAACCACTTTGCTTGACTTGATGTCCTGCTTAAGTCTGATCCTTTATATGTATCTTTTACAGAACTAATTCCAGGTTGCCCCTGGAAAATCGGCTCTTTTGCTTCAGTGGGTCTACCTAGTTACTAAAAATCAATAAATAAATAAAATTCTGAGGGCTACAATGAGGGGCATCCCTCTTGCTGTGGGATGTTTGAGTGGTATGTCACACAGTGGAATCGTAGCATGATTTTTGAGTTTCCTGAAGAAAAAATAAAATACTGTTGGCACCTTAAAGCAATACAAAAAAGTTTGGATTTCACAACAATTTTTTTTATTACTTAAGATGTTTGCATGAAGACAGGCTCTTTTCCCCTTAGACTTCACTCCTTCTGCTCTTCCTGCCCTGAAGTCATACTCCTCTACTTGAGACATCAGAATCGCTTTCGTAGCAATAGGCTGTGATGTCATAAACTGAGAACTGCAACTTTAAGGAAGGTATAAGCAATGTGAACAAATGAAGACCTGCAAAAAAAAAAGAAATACTGTTGAATGAAAATGTCTTCACGTCATGAAATTGAAATGTGTTTGGAATCTGGAGTAACTGACATCAGAAAAGACCAAAGGTCCATCTAGGCTGCCCAGAGCTCCCTAACCGTAGCGGGACCTACTGTCCATATGGGGTTTAACCCTTCCAGTTCACCCCCTGCTCCCTTCCCTACTGCTATGGACCTGAGCAACCACCATACCCTTCACTCTGTCCCAGCCATGCCTGAAACTATTTACCATCCTGGCACCCACCATCTCCGCCTGCAGTCTGTTCCATGGCTCCACCACCCTTTACGTAAAACAGAACTTCCTCACATCTCTCTTAAACCTTCCCCCACCAGTTTCCGCTTGTGACCTCAGGGTTCTCGACTCTGTACTCCTGCTAAGTAGTTCCCTGCAAGTCATCTTGTTTCTTTCCCGTCAGGAACTTTAAGGTCTCCATCATATGCCCCACACCCCTCACCTGGTCTCCAGTGCCTTTATACAAGCTCCGTAACATCTACCCTGTTGGCCCAAATTGTTCTGATCTCCATGTACTGCACCATCTCCAGCCTGTCCCTGCCCTTCCTTAGGTAAGGACTTCAGAAATGAGCACAGTATACCAGTCAGCTATATAGAGGTAGGAGTACCTCCTTTTTCCTGCTTTCAGTACCCCTTCCGATGCATCCCAGCATCCTATTAGTCTTACTGTAGGCCTTGTTGTACAGGCTTGATTGTTTGCGGGAGTCACTAGTGATGACTCCCAGGTCCCTTTCCTCTGCCGTAGTGCTCAGCTGGTATCCAGTGATAATAGCGACTGAAAACGAGCGACTACAAAAATAACGACTCATTTTCAGTGCTATCATTCTGGGCTACCCTGCAAACTATTGACCATATGGGTAAGTGACCATGGGGAAGGGCGACCGGAAGGGAGGAATAGCGAGGGGAAGGAGAGGGACAGGGAAGGGGTTTTAGGGGACTGGTGTACCTGTTGCCACCAAAGCTAGCCATGTGGCATGGTGGTGTGTGTGGCTAGCTCTGGCACAGCAGGTGCGGGTTGGGGCTGGACAGGGGCAGTAAATTTGCCGCTGCCTGCAGAACTGATTTTTTAAGGAAATCCAGATTTTGTCCCCTCACCAACACGCATCCCCTGAGTTGAGAATCCTAATTCAGGAGGGTATTGGGGTGCCCCCATTAGGAAGGTGCAGGAGGCACAGCCCCAACAAAACACTTTTAATATTCCAGATGTTGGTCGCCTTTGAAGTGTATATCACCAACTTGCTTTTCGGTGATATACACGCGCCATAATAATGATCACTGTTTTGTGATCCCTATTATGACATGGAACCTGCTCAGTTTAATCCCTCCCATCCAGGACCCTATCATGTGTGTTTTCCCCTAGGTGCATAACTTTGCATTTTTTGGTGTTGAATTTGCCTTTGTAGATCCCTCTGCATCTCCCAGATCCCTTTACCACTATCTAACCTACTGCAGAACTTCACATCATCTGCAGAGAGACACAACTTGCCCTGGTTACCCTCTCCAATACTGCTGATGAACATACTGAAGAAGACAGGATCCAGGACAGATCCTTGTGGCATGTCACTCGTGACCTCCATCTCTTCCAATTTGACCCCATTTATCACCACCCTCTGCTGTCACTCCTTCAGCCAGTGTCCTACCCATCTATGTCACTAGTCATGCTCAGCTCCTTCAGCTTCTTCAGCAATCTTCTGTGTGGCACCGCATTGAAAGCCTTGCTGAAATCAAAGTAGAGTAAATCCACAGCAAGGTGATTAGCTACTAACTTTGTTACCCAGTAAAAGAAAACTATCTAGTTGGTCTGACAAGCTCTCTCTTCCCCAAACCCATATTGTTTACTATTATTTAGAAAACTGCATTCTATGTAGTCTACAAGGTTCTGTTTGATAAGTGACTCCATCGGTTTACCCACTCCACAGTTAAGGCTGAAAGGTCTGTAATTCCCCAGCTGCTCCTTGCCCCCGTGGTGGGACTACATCCATTACCCTCCAGTCTTTCAGAACTATCCTGTCTGTACTGTGCTACTGAATAACCCTCCTGGGGGTACAGCCAGTTCTGCAGCCAATTCCTTGAACACCCTCGGTTGCATCCGATCCAGCCCTGAGATTTTATCTACCTTTAGGGACTCCCGCCCTTTCTGGACCCTTTCTCTGGTAAATACAGGATGCCTCACTTCTGAAATGCTCTTGACAGCTGCCTTGATATCACTTTCAGGTAGGGGCCTGCTGTCTTCCCTTGTGATGAAGACAGAGCAGAAGTAATCATTAAGAATGGCTGCTTTTTTGTTCATCTTCCTCTAGTACCCCCCCATGCAGCTTAACAATACCCTCACCCTGCTTACCTGTTCCTTAATATACCTGAAAATCCCCTCCCCAGCCCCCTCCACAATACACAGCTCTGTGTCTGCCTTTATACCCTGGACTGTCCTCTTTGCATCCCTAGTTTTTATTTGGCACGCTCCCCATTCCTCCTTCCTTGCTTATGTCAACTACAGTCCTATTTCACTGGCCATTTCTACACTACTGAAGGTGCTTTGGAGAGCCACACTGGTGTACATTTACATGTGTAAACTGCGCTGCCATTAGCTGAACTGGTGTAGGTGGTTCTAAGTGCTGTGTAAACAGCTGACACTTTTCACCTCACTGCGTGAGGATAATTTATCATCACAACACACAGGGAACTTCTTGCAGGATGGGTCCCAAAATGCAGTTTCCAAGACACCAGTGTGACACCAGTGTGGAAGCCAGCAACCTTTAAGTGGTGTACATCACTGGCTCTGTAAACAACCAGGTGCAAACTGACACTGGAGTGAGCCATGTAACAGCTTGGTCAGTGTAAATGGAGCTTATGATTATTTATTTATTTATTGTGGGGCAAAGTGTAAGAAGCATTGTCTTACTGTCATATCTGTAATTCTACTGTCTGTCGATGGTTTACTCACCCATGGTATCCACAAATGTATTGCTTGGAATACCAGCTGTTCATTACTGTTGTATAGCGTAAAGTGTAAGATGCCTTGTATTACTGTCATGTGTATAAATTTATTGTGTTAAATGTATTTAATTCCAGAATGCTCCTGAAAAGGGACTGTAAAAGCCTCAGTGGGCCTTCCCTTTTACCAAAATTAAAATAAATAAATAGACTCCAGAAAATGAATTCAGCAGAAGGCAGACTCGGTGAAGCTGCTTTACAGCTCTCTTTCACACCAGCAGGATGTGTTAGAGCCACAACAGTTAGCAAAGTTCACACTTCTATTAGCAGGAATATACTGTAAGTAACAATATACATGGCATGCTGTCACATGGAAGTGTGAAACCTGCTTGATATGATAACATTTCCATGACAGCAAATGTTGTTCTTTCATACTCTATAAATCAGGTACTAAACCACAGACAGAAGGAACCACACCAGTTCTCAACAAGCCCTACTTCTAGGGAGGCATGGGTGCATTTTGGCAGCTTATCCTATTTAAGTAACAGCCAGGTATGATCTGGTTTCAAAGTCAGTGCTACAGTAACAGCACTTGTGTAACAATCTGAATTAAGTGAACTCCAATCAGAGAAGTGTACAGGCTGGGATTGCCTGTAGACTTGCACATTGCCGGAATCAGCTCAGTTATATGGTTTCAGCCTCAGTAGATCTAGCATTTTTAAAAAGGGAGTCGTAATTTTGTCAAGCAGGGTAGCCCTTTCTTCAGAGAAGTGTAGTGATTAGACTAAAACAGCTACTGTTTCCTGGCCTAAAGGGTTAGTACCTGCTCCAGTATTTCAACACATAACTGAATCCACCAATGATTTCAGACATCTGGATCTCAGTGTATTATACACCGGGACATGAGGTGATAGCAGCTAGGGACTCTCAACCCCTTAATCCCACAGTCATTCCCATTTTGCTTAGTGGCAGGTGAAGTATGCTTGCTCTCCCTGTTTACTGCGCTGTCAGTAACTTTTGCTGTGCAATGGTGAGGACAGAAGGGGTTCCACTACTTTGGGGGCTCGGGATCCACCTAGAAAGATAATGGCCTTTATAGGAGTGATGGCCAGCATCCACCGGGGAGGGGAAATGCAGTCCTCAGTGGATGGTTTAGATGTACTTTGGTAAACACTTAAACTAGCTAAGGGGGTGCGGAATAAATCGGGGAGGCAGTAAATGCCCCCCCCCCCACAAGCTGAAGTTGAAAATAGGGAGAACCCGAGGGAAATGGAATCCCCCAGGGTGGACATTAATTAAGAAAACAGGATGCTAGAAATGAAGGAGAATGGGAACAGAAGCATTACAAAGAGCAGAGGGCAGGAGAGGGGGCCAAAAGGAAAGATGGGGGTACCAAGCAGAGTGGTAACAAAATCTGGAAGGCCATATATGCGATTGCTGGAAGTCTAGGAAATAAGATTCTGGACCTAGAGGCCACAATGGCAGAGGCCGACCTGCATACTGTGGCCAGTATCAAGTCATGGTGCACTGAAAACCATAAATGGGACATGGCCATGCCAGGCTATACTCTGTTCAGGAGGGACAGGGTGGGAAGAAAAGAAGGGGGTGTGATGCTTTATGTGAGGCAAGGCATAAAAGCAATGGACATACAGGGAATATGGAGGGAGAAGAAGTACTGTGGGTCACCATAGAGATGGGGAATGGAGCCTCTATTTGCACTGACGTAATCTACAGACCTCCAGTGCAGGGGGAGAAGTTAGATAAGATACTGGTGGAAGCTATTAGGAAGATGGCAGAAAAGACGGAGGTGCTGCTAGTGGGGAACTTCAATCTGCCAAATCCTGGACTCCCTGCAGGGGGCATTCCTCAGGCAACTAGTTAGTGAACCCATTCATGATGGGGCAATACTGGATCTGGTACTCACAAACAGGGACAGTGTTGCAGATGGCAAGGTAGAAACCCACCTGGGGAACAGTAATCACCATACAATACAGCATACAGTACACCATACAGATCACGTACACACCACTGTGATCTCTACACTGCTCTCTCCTTCACCCCTCTTGGAGCTAGATGCCTTGCCCACAGTGCCTCTTTAATTGGGATGTCCTGGCTTGGCTCCCTGCCACTCTACCTCAATGACTTCTTCTCTATCCCCCCTACCCCCACATACGCCCTCTGTAACACCCCCTTTAGGACCCTCTCCCTTCCTTCCCGTACTTCCACTTCAGGTAGAGCAGCCTTCTCCTATCATTTCCCTAACATTTGGAACTCCCTCCCCTTATATATCCATTCTGCTCCACCTGCTCACTCATTGTCATCTTCTACGACACTGCATCTCCCCTTCCTGCAACTGCATCTCACCCTCCTCCCCTTCATTACTCCTCTATGCCCCTTCTTCTGTTCTGTTTCCTCTGCTTTACCCCTTTCCACCCCTCCTTAGGCATGCCATTAGCCTACAGCACTAGCTGGGTTTACATCGAGTAGTGCTCATATCCTTGGGGTTCCGCTCCTGTGGGTAAGGCTTGTCTACCCCCCCCCCATCTCCTTATTCCTCCTCAATTCTTCTCTTTTCAAAATTTCATTCCACCCCCTCCTTCCATACTCCACCACCTTTTCTTCAATTTAACCTACCCACCTCCCATGTGCCTATTCTGTCCACTACTCTATCCGTCTTCTCTCCCTCCACTTCTGGCAAATTCCCTTGCAGGGTGTGCATCCCGGAGCGGTGAAGGCTTATTCTTACTCTTAAACCACTCCTACTCCCCACCTTCCCTATTCCTACAAAGTTCTCACTTGCTATTCTGTGCCCTACTCTATCCCTCCTTGCTCCCCCCTCTTCCTATCTAATCCCCTTGCTGGGCATGCATCCCAGAGGGGTTAAGACCCTTTCCTACTCTCTAATTACTCCTACTCCCCTTCCCTCTTTTCCTACAAAGTTTTCACTACTAACTTCCCCAATTGTAAAAATCCCATGTATTTTAAGTGTGTGTACATGTTTTTGTATGTGGGTATTAGATAAGTGAATATATATATACACACACACACACACACAATTAATAATTAACATAAATCTATGTTTATGTGTAGGGATGTTTGTGTATAGACTATTATCTGATGGCAAGTGCCGCTTGTTTAGCCCACAAATTATCTGGTTACAGCCTAAATGTTTTTGGTTTATGTAACATAGAAACATAGACTTTGACAGCAGATAAGGACCGCTAGGCCCATCTAGTCTGCCCATTTCCCTACCTACAGGATAGGCCGCAGATCCTAGTTAACCAACAGCCTATTTCTTCCTACCCCCCACAAGAATTGCCTTATGTCTGTCCCATGCATTCTTGAAATCTCCCACAGTTTTAGACCCCACAACCTCCTCAGGAAGGCTGTTCCATGCATCCACTACCCTCTCTGTGAAATAATACTTCCTCACATTGCCCTAGAACCGCCCTCCTTCTATCTTTAAATTGTGTCCCTTGTTCTTGTAAGTCTCTTTTCTGAAAGATGCTACCCTCTTGGACTTTGTTGATTCCACTGAGGTACTTAAAGTTTCTATCATGTCCCCCTCTCCCTTCTTTCCTCAAGGGTATACATATTAAGCTCCTTTAGTCTCTCCTCATCGGCTTCTCTTGCAGACCCTGCACCATTTTAGTTGCCCTCCTCTGGACTACCTCTATCCTGTCTATGTCCTCTTGCGGAGATGAGGTCTCCAGAACTGGACACAGTACTCCAGATGGGGTCTCACCAACTGTCTGTACAGAGGGATAACAACTTCCTGTTTTCTGCTGCTGATGCCTCTCCTATACATCCCAGTATACCCCAGCCTCCCTACTGCCTTCTCACATTGATTGCTAACCTTAAGGTCATCTGATATGATTACCTCCAGGTCCCTTTCCTTTTTGTTGTTGTTACTACCTCCCCACCCATTGTGTATTCTTCCCTGGGTTCTTGTTTCCCAGGTGCATTATTTTGCACTTCTTTGCATTGAATCCTAGCTGCCATACTTCTGACCATTACTCCAACTGCCAAGTCCCTTTTCATCCTTTCCACTCCTTGTGTATCAACCCTGTTGCAGATCTTTGTGTCATCTGCAAAAGACATACTTTTCCTTCCAGTCCCTCTGCAATGTCACTGATGAAGACATTAAAAGGACTGGACCCAGTACTGAACCCTCACGGTACCCCTAGTAACCCTCTTTCTTCGAGTGGACTCCATTTACAATTACCTTCTGTGTCCTGTTGTCAGCCAATGTTTTGCGGCACCACCCTGGGACCCACTCCCAGGCTGGTTAATTTGACTATTAATCTTTGTGTGGGACTGTGTCAAATGCCTTGCTAAATCTAGGTAGGCCATGTCCACAGCCCCTCCTGGTCTACTACTTTGGTCACCCAGTCAAAGAAATCTATTAGATTTGTCTGACATGACCTTCCGCTGTGAACCCATGCTGCTGGGTCCTGTGCTCCACTGGCCTCTAGGTACTCAACTATTCTTTCCTTCAAAGTGACTCCATCACTTTCCCTACCACAGAGGTCAGACTGTCAGGTCTGTAGTTTCCTGCCTCTGTCTTGGTCCCACTTTTGTGAAGAGGAATCATCCGCCTTCCTCCAGTCCTCGGGTACCACCATCCTCCCATGATTTATTAAAAAGAGTAGCCAGTGGTTTCACTAGTTCCTCCCTTAATTCTTTTAGAATTCTTGGGTGAATTCCATCAGGACCCATTGCTTTGTCCACCTTCAGTTTTAGGGTTCTTGCAGAACCCTTTCTTCTGTGAAAGGATGGGATCGACCCCCTATCAAAGAGTGCTTCTGTTAATTGGATTAGGCACTTCCCCTCTCTCTTTTGTGAATACTGAGCAAAATATTCGTTCAGTATTCCTGCTTTTCACTGTCCCCTCTGCCCACCCACCGTTCATTCTATTCAGCCTCACTATCCCTCCCTTTGTCTTTCTACGCCGCTGATGTACCTATAAAGGTTTTATCCCCTTCTTAACTGAGTTGGCGATCTTTTCCTCAGTTTGGGCCTTTGCTATTCTGACTTCCCTCCTGCTTCCTTCTGCCTTAACTGGTACAGCTCTCTGTCCTGTTCCTTCTGTGTTTCCTTATACTTCCGAGAATGCTATCTTTTCTTCCTGACTTTCACAGCCACCTCTTTTGAGAACCATAGTGGCTTTTTCTTTCGTTTTGATTTGTTTATTTGCTTCACACAAAGGCTTGTTGCCTCTGTGATGGCAGTTTGATGAGTCCCCATTGTTGCTCCACACCTCCTTCTAGCCTGTTTGCTAGTGCTTTTCTGAGGCAGTCTCCCATCTTGCCAAAGTCAGCCCTCCTAAAGTCCAGTACCCTCACTTTTGTATGGCTTGACTCTGTAGCTGAGTTTAATGTGAACCACACTGTTTGATGGTCACTTGTCCCCAAATGGCAACCCACTTCTAGAGCTGAGATCCTCTCACTGCCCCCGTTTGAGAGTACGAGGTCTAAGATTGCTCCCTCACGAGTGGGTTCTGAAACTAGCTGTCTAATGCCTGCCACCTGTAGGGCATCAAGAATGGCCCTGCTCTTGGATGTGGCTGCAGCAAATGTGCTCCAGTTAACATCTGGCATATTCAGGTCTCCCATCAACAGTATCTCCCCTTTCTCTGCCATTCTAAGAATGCCTTCTATCATATCCTTGTCCATTCCCTCCCTGACATGGGGATCTGTACACAACCCCTGTGCGGATTATGGTGCCCTTTCCAGTCTCCAAGGTGACCACAGTGCCTCCTCTCCTCCTGTTTACTCTTTTGTTCAGTTGCTTTTATCCCTTCCTTTACATAAGAGCTACTCCTCCCCTCTTCTCCCCTGCCTGTCTCTCCTGAGGTTATGTACCATGGTATGTTAACATCAGTGATGGTTCTCTGTGTACCATGTTTCTGTGACTGCTTCGATATCAGGCATCCCTCTTCCATCAAAGCCACCAGCTCAGGGCTTGTTGCCAGACTACGGGCATTGGTACTCATTACCCTCCATTTCCTGATGGCCTTACTCCTTTTGCCCCATCCCTGTCCTTCTTGCCTTTGTCACTTTCTCCATTTACCCTGCCCTTCTCCTATCGACACCTCTATGTTGGTGTTTGCGCACTTACTACCGTGATTATTTGGGGGCTAAGTTTTCCTGCTCCTTTCCAGTGCCTCCCCCTTGGCTAGTTTAAAAGCTTGCCAATGAAGCATTTAAACCTATCACCTAGGATCCTGGTTTCCCTCCTGACAGATGCAGCCCATCGTGCCAATATAGGCTTGCATCTCCAGGTGGACCCCCAGTCCCAATGAAGCCAAATTCCTGAGCTCCACGCAGTTTTTCAACCACTGATTGAATCCCATGGTGCGGGAACACCCTAGCCTCTCCTATGCCATAGATGGGCAGTACCTCCGAGAAAGGTTACGTGCGTGCTACTTGACTAAGGCCCTCCCCAATTCCATAAACTCTTCCTGCACTTCTCTAATCCCTCTCTAGCCAGGTCATTTGTCCCTAGGTGGACAATGACATCCAGCTCCCTCCCTGTGCAGCTGCTCTGGCAATCCTGAGGATTCGCTCCCTGTCCTCCAAGCCATGGCGCCAGGCAGGCACTCACTCACTCTCCCTTCCTCCCCAGTTCTACCTTCCTAACAATGGAGTCCCCCACCAGGGTTGTTTCCTTCCCCTGCAGGGTCCCCTGCCACCCTCCTGTGGGTCTCCTTTGTGGAGGTTCCCAACATCCTCCTTGGTCTCCACTGCGGGTGCCTCCATAGAGGATCACACTTTGGCAGAATGGCATAGGAATTGTGGAGGTACAACTGGAGGGATGTGCCTCTGTTCCACCACCCTCACCTCCCTGAGCCCACTGTGGTCCAGCAGCTCCTCTTTCTTGGCAACCTCTGAGGCAACGGCAGAGGCACTGGTGGTCCCTGGATGGAAGAGGTCCCACAAATCCTGGCCAACTCAGCCTGTAGATGAGCAACCTCCTCCCTCAGCCCAGAGAGGTGCCTGCAGATGGGACAACACCGCATCCTCCAGAACGTCTCCCGGAAGACTGCTGCTCCACAGCCACTGCACTGCACCACTCCAATCATGTCTTATTTCTGGCCCCTTAACTGTGTGCAATCCTTACTCTTTCCTCTGTATTTTTCTCTCTCTCCTTACTTTCTGCCTGTACAGACTAAACTCTTTGTATATTTTTGTTTTGCATCTGTTTTCTATGCCCTGTATTGTATTCCCTTTTCCCAGGACACATCTGGAAACAAGTTACCGTAGCTCAGTGTACCTTTCCTGGTGAAACATTACAAAATAAATTAAAAAAAGATAATTCAGTGGGGTTCAATATAAGGAGAGCTGTGGAACTGAACCACATAAGGATAAAGGTTCCAGACTTTAGGAGAGAAGATTTTAAAAAGATGGTAGAAACCCTCAGGTATGACCTGGCAAGACAGGATGATCTGGGTGGGTGAAAGAACACTGGGGAAGCTAAAAAGGACCATAAGGAAGGCAACAAACCTCTGCATTAAGTAAGTGAGCGAAAGCAAGAGCAAAAAAGAGACTGCTACAGTTCTTGAAAGAGGTGGTGGAAAATAGACAAGGTCATACCTGCTAGGACCAAACTCAGGGGCACCCACCCAGAAAATCAGGGACTGAAGACCAAAGCCAGGGAAACCATTTTTCATCAGTGTGGCAGCGGGCGCCAGCCTCGCGTGTGAACTGCATATGACATGTTAGTCAAAATACTGAAGAACTCTGAAGGCATATGCATGCATCTGTAAAACTTTATTGAACAACACTAACAGTAAAGCCATCTTTAAAAACTCCAATTATAAATTCATGGAATTGTGATCAATCTATAATCCAGCACACATATCTATATTCCATTACTGCAAACAGTACAAAAAACTACTATACTTTTATCCCCACCCCACACATCCCAATGTTAAACACCTATACCTATCCTGAAACATAGAAACATAGAACATAGACTTTGACGGCAGATAAGGACCGCTAGGCCCATCTAGTCTGCCCATTTCCCTACCTACAGGATAGGCCGCAGATCCTAGTTAACCAACAGCCTTTATCTTCCTGCCCCCCACAAGAATTGTCTTATGTCTGTCCCATGCATTCTTGAATTCTCCACAGTTTTAGACCCACTAACTTCCTCAGGAAGGCTGTTGCATCCACTACCCTCTCTGTGAAATAAAACTTCCTCACATTGCCCTGAACCGCCCTCCTTCTATCTTTAAATTGTGTCCCTTGTTCTTGCAGTCTCTTTTTCTGAAAGATGCTACCCTCTTGGACTTTGTTGATTCCTTGAGGTACTTGAAAGTTTCTATCATGTCCCCTCTCCCTTCTTTCCTCAGGGTATACATATTAAGCTCCTTTAGTCTCTCCTCATATGGCTTCTCTTGCAGACCCTGCACCATTTTAGTTGCCCTCCTCTGGACTGCCTCTATCCTGTCTATGTCCTTGCGGAGATGGGGTCTCAGAACTGGACACAGTATTCCAGATGGGGTCTCACCAACTGTCTGTACAGAGGATAACAACTTCCTGTTTTCTGCTGCTGATGCCTCTCCCTATACATCCCAGTATACCCCAGCCCTCCCTACTGCCTTCTCATATTGCTTGCTAACCTTAAGGTCATCTGATATGATCACCCCAGGTCCCTTTCCTGTTTTGTTGTTGTTACTACCCCACCCATTGTTATTCTTCCCTGGGTTCTTGTTTCCCAGGTGCATTATTATACACTTTTGCATTGAATCCTAGCTGCCATATGTCTGACCATTCCTCCAACCTTGCCAAGTCCGTTTCATCCTTTCCGCCTCCTTGTGTATCAACCCTGTTGCAGATCTTTGTGTCATCTGCAAAAAGGCATACTTTTCCTTCCAGTCCCTCTGCAATGTCACTGATGAAGACATTAAAAAGGACTGGACCCAATACTGAACCCTGCGGTACCCCACTAGTAACCGCCCTTTCTTCAGAGTGGACTCCATTTACAATTACCTTCTGTGTCCTGTTGTGCAGCCAATGTTTTACCCAGGCTACCACCCTGGGACCCACTCCCAGGCTGGTTAATTTGACTATCAATCTTTTGTGTGGGACTGTGTCAAATGCCTTGCTAAAGTCTAGGTAGGCCATGTCCACAGCCCCTCCCTGGTCTACTACTTTGGTCACCCAGTCAAAGAAATCTATTAGATTTGTCTGACATGACCTTCCGCTGTGAACCCATGCTGCCTTGGATCCTGTGCTCCACTGACCTCTAGGTACTCAACTATTCTTTCCTTCAAAGTGACTCCATCACTTTCCCTACCACAGAGGTCAGACTGACAGGTCTGTAGTTTCCTGCCTCTGTCTTGGTCCCACTTTTGTGAAGGGAATCACATCCGCCTTCCTCCAGTCCTCGGTACACCATCCTCCATGATTTATTAAAACAGTAGCCAGTGGTTTCACTAGTTCCTTCCTTAATTCTTTTAGAATTCTGGGGTGAATTCCATCAGGACCCATTGCTTTGTCCACCTTCAGTTTAGGAGTTCTTGCAGGAACCCTTTCTTCTGTGAAAGGACTGGGATCGACCCCTATCAAGAGTGCTTCTGTTAATTGGATTAAGCACTTCCCCTCCTCTTTTGTGAATACTGAGCAGAAATATTCGTTCAGTATTCCTGCTTTTCACTGTCCCCTCTGCCCACCACGTTCATTCTATTCAGCCTCACTATCCCTCCTTTGTCTTTCTCGCTCGCTAATGTACCTATAAAGGTTTTATCCCCTTCTTAACTGAGTTGGCTATCTTTTCCTCAGTTTGGGCCTTTGCTATTCTGACTTCCCTCCCTGCTTCTTTCTGCCTTAACTGGTACAGCTCTCTATCCTGCTCCTTCTGTGTTCTCCTTATACTTCGGATGCTATCTTTTCTTCCTGACTTTCACAGCCACCTCTCTGAGAACCATAGTGGCTTTTCTTTCGTTTTGATTTGTTTATTTGCTTCACACAAGGCTTGTTACGTCTGTGATGGCAGTTTGATAATTCCCCATTGTTGCTCCACCCTTCTAGCCTGTTTGCAGTGCTTTCTGAGGCACTCTCCCATCTTGCCAAAGTCAGCCCTCCTAAAGTCCAGTACCCTCACTTTTGTTGGCTTGACTCTGTAGCTGAGTTTAACGTGAACCACACTGTTTGATGGTCACTTGTCCCCAGATGGCAACCTACTTCTAGATCTGAGATCCTCTCACTGCCCCGTTTGAGATCCGAGGTCTAAGATTGCTCCTCACAGTGGGTTCTGAAACTAGCTGTCTAATGCCTGCCACCTGTGGGCGTCAAGAATGGCCCTGCTCTTGGATGTGGCTGCAGCAAATGTGCTCAGTTAACATCTGGCATATTCAGGTCTCCCATCAACAGTATCTCCCTTTCTCTGCCATTCTAAGAATGCCTTCCATCATATCCTTGTCCATTCCTTCTCCCTGACATGGGGGTCTGTACACAACCCCTGTGCGGATTGTGGTGCCCTTTCCAGTCTCCAAGGTGACCCACAGTGCCTCCTCTCCTCCCTGTTTACTCTTTTGTTCAGTTGCTTTTATCCCTTCCTTTACATAGAGAGCTACTCCTGCCCCTCTTCTCCTGCTCTAAGGAGGTGTTTCTCTTGGAAATTACTTATTATCATCAAAGAATGCAGAATGCACAAAAATAAAACAGCATCACATCTTCTGACTGAGCTGAACTGACTGACACAAAGGAGAGCACTGACTACTGTCTGCATTACTTTAAAATAAAATAAAAAGTCCCAGTAACTAGAGGAATGCTTTAAATAATTGTACAGTGCTGGTTTGTATTAATAAATAAGCCAGTCACACTATCTTTGATAACAAACATCTTGGAAATCAGATGATTTAGGAACCGAATTTGGGAGGTGTTCCCTTGGAAAATACTTAACACCAAAGAATGCAGAATGCATATGATATGCAACATAAAAAATATAATCAGCAACTCAAGCAGCACATCATCAGACTGAAGTGGTAGACTGACTGACACACAAAGGAAAGAAGCACTGATGGCTGCACAGTTAACTGGACTCCACTGACTGAACTAATGAAGGCACGGAGTGAGCACTGAGTTACTACTGTCTCTGTCTGCAATCATTATTTAAAATACAGTCTTTTTTGCTTACCTCAGACAAAAAGTACACACTCAGGGTAACTGGCTCCCGTTTTCTCCATTCTCACGTTTGTTTGATTACTGACTGGCTTACTGCTGGCACTCCACTTACTCACTGCTGTTCCGACCGTTGCCATGCTAGCCAAGGCTGAGATTGTGTTTTTTTTTTATTATTAATTAAAACTAGCTCTGCTAGCTGTGGCTCAGTGGAATGGGTCAGAATAAAGTCAGGCAGCAGGCAGAACTCAGGAGTCGAACTCTCGGTCGGCAATGCAGAATGATGCTGGCAGCGGCTTCTACCGTGATTTTCTCTCTGGCACTCTGGAACTCTCCCTTGGCTGTATGAGTTCCAAGAGCACTGGAGGGGCAACTTTAATCCAGTGCCCACGGACCTGAGGGGGAACAGAAAACTTCAGGTCCGAATAGCCGGAGGTGGCAAAAACATGAACAGACTAAGCGTGCATCCATGATTGGTAGCTGGGTTGTTTACGTCAGCACATCTGACATATGCACACTCGGTCTGTACAGCATAGTAATGAACAAGCAAAAAAAGCACAGCACCAACACTTCGATAATAACAAAAGAATTTTACTAACAGATATACAAAGCAGAGTAAAACACAGTGGCGCCATGCAAGGTAACAACAGCTCCCAAACACATAAAACGTCCGACCAGTTTCACGCTGAAGTGCCTCCTCAGTGACTAATGTGGTAATCACAATCAACCATTCAAATAGAAAAATCCTTAAAGTGACGGTACAGCATCTATACGAATAATATATATAGAATTGTTATAAAAGTAAATAAATTTAGTACAATAATACACTACTCAACAAAATAAATAAACAATTTATGTAAGAGTGCAATGACTTAACAAGCAGTATAAGTGTGCATAACCTAAATTTAATAATGGTAATTGGACATATTACTAACAGTCAAAGTACTAAAATACTAATGACAAGTAACTTAACACAGGAAAAATAATATAGAAAATGCAGGTACATTATGTATATATCAGGGCTGCTGAAGTAAATTCATTACAACAATCGGTAAGAATTCAGTGGAAATTAAAAACGTTATAGAGAAACATTGGTCCACAGCTGCTCCTGTGATCCTGAGGATTAGCTTTCTGTCCCTCCAAGCCATGGTGCCGGGCAGATACCTTACCTCACTCTCCGCTCCCCTTCCTCCTCCAGTTCTAACCCTCCTAACAATCGAGTCCCCCAACAGGAGCTGTTTCCTTCCCCTATGGAGTCCCATGCACTCTCCTGTGGGTCTCCCTTGTGGAGGTTCCCAGCATCCTCCTTGGTCTCCATTGCAGGTGCCTCCATAGGGGAACCACGCTCTGCCAGAACGGCGCACAAATTGTGGAGAGGTACAACTGGAGGGATGCACCTCTGTTCCACCACCCTCACCCTCCCTAAGCCCAGCATGGTCCAATCGCTCCTCTTTCTTGACAATCTCTGAGGCAGCGGCGGCGGCCCTGGTGGTCCCTGGGTGGGGGAGGAGGTTTCCCTACTCCATGCCAGGTCGGCCTGGAGATAAGCAACCTCCTCCCTCAGAGCAGAGAGGTGCCTGCAAATAGGGCCGCATAGCAGCCTCCAGAATGACTCCTGGAAGACTGCTGCCCCACAGCCAGTGCATTTCACCACTCCCCACATGTCTCTCTCCCTTTCTGTCTAAAATTTGTTTTTTTCTCTTTTTTATTAGTGTGTGCATACGTTTACCCCCTATGAAGTGTGTTTGGCTGTTAAGGATACATAACGAAGTGTATGCCTTGCCCTTTTGGAGGTAATCAGAACCCCGGTATAAAGGAAATGATGCCCTTGGGGTGGGCGGGGTGAGAGACAGGGTGGGTGAGACCAAGTCCGTGCCCTCCAGAAACAATCAGCTATAACTCTGACCCTCCACCCCAGTGAGTGCTTTCCTTCCTTTCTGCCAACCTGCTCAACAATTTAACAGAAAATATAACCTGCAAACGACAATTTCAACCAGAGAAAAATAAAGCAGCTGAGCCCAATACCTATGATGTAAGCATCCCCTGACCCAGCCTTACACAACCTGGTGGTTTGTGCTTTGAAGACAATCAGAGCAAACCAGTTTCAACCACCTGAGGCAGTGTCTGGGTCAAATACAGAACAACTCCACTAACCTGCACTAAACTGCAAAAGCTACAATGAAAAATCCTCAGCCACCAGTGATTCTTCACTGTATCAAAAATAGTTTAATGCAACATGTCACTAAAACACTAGTAAACAACAAGCCAGCTGTCCACAAAGGGACATTAAATAAAATCCAATGAAACATTAAATGAAATCTAATCTTATTTAGTTATTTATTTATTTAGTGGAAATTCAGAATAACAGCTTTGAGCTAAAAGCTTATTTACAGAGTTTCCTTGTCAGATAAAAGGTGATGGGGGGGGGTGTACAAACCTAGCTAAAATTACTAGAATGGAGGCAGAAACAGTT
Source organism: Neoceratodus forsteri (assembly GCA_016271365.2). Taxonomy (NCBI): domain Eukaryota; kingdom Metazoa; phylum Chordata; order Ceratodontiformes; family Ceratodontidae; genus Neoceratodus; species Neoceratodus forsteri. Next base: position 1,312,399,794 of record CM057452.1, on the reverse strand, counting down.
GCAGCTAACAAGCACTGTCTGGTATATATACAAATACATTCACAGCTGACACTAGGCAAACAGGTTAATACAGAACACCCACAGGTATGTCAGATGCACACTCACGCAGTATGCGAGTATACCTCCGGTTGACAGAAGGCACTCAGTTGACCTTCCAGGGAGGGTAGGTACCAATGGTAGGTCGGTAAACTAAAACTGGGGAAGGTGGAGAGGGTTTGACAGTCCAATCTATGCAACTTACACCTGCATATTTCAAGCGAGGTGGCTACCATTCAAACAGGTATGTTGACATAAACTACACTGACATGGACTGCTGTTTTCAAGTAATACTTCATGGAAATAAATGCATCAGACAGTCTGAAATGTTGTCACACCAACAATGTGTAAAGTATACATTTGGTTGGTATCTCTGTCAGCTAAGAAAAAACATCAATCTAAAATAAAAGGTAAATTGTGTTGTACAGTGTTTAGTGGAGAGGGTTGCCCTGATCATAACCTGCTTTCAATTGGCCAGAAAAGCCTCCATTTTGGGTCATACAACAGTGGGGGGACCACACAGTACAATACAATACAACTTCATTTACTACAGCATCTCTCATACAAAATGCTTCACAGATGTCAATTAAGGGTGTAGAACAGAAAAAGTACAGAAACAAACTATCAGTAACATAGTACACATTGTGGAGTATATCATTATGAACATGAGAAAAGGAGATATAAAAAAGGTGTCAACAACAAACAGGGGTGCTTAGGAAAATGTTCCTACCAAACTCCCCCTGATCAGCTGTGGCAACTGAACGTATAGCTCTCCAACGTGTATACACGTGCATGTATGTGCACATGTGCTTACACACAGGTCGGGAAAGCTGATAACTGTCCTCTCAGTCTTCACATAGGAGTAAGTCTTAGAAAGTATATGAGGGGAGAGGGCAGGCACTGGACATCCTGAGGAGTGGGTATGGTCAGTAGTGACCACTCCGGTCCTTTTAGAATACAAGACTTGGGAAACAGGCAGTAGGATAGCCTGGCCAACTGGGTAAGGAGAAAGAAAACAACAGTAAACAACAAAATGGTGCTTGGTTTCCAACCCACCCTGCACTGTTAGGAAATGAATGGATGCCATAAGATTTCAAGCATCAATGACTTAGCAGCATGCAGCCAGGCAAAGGGCCGAGCAGTGAGAAGCCAATTATTTTGTTTCGGGCTGTAGCCTTCCTGTAAAAACTGAAAGGGAAATCATGTTGAACACAAGATTCTGTCAAACATGGACTTGTCTGTCCCCTGAAAACAAAGGTTTCTGGCATGGAGCCGCAAAAGGAATGGCAATTCTGCTTTTGAGAGAGACAAAACTATCCAAAGAAAGCTGAATAAATGCCTGAAGACTTTTGCATTAACAATGCCAATGTTTACGCTCCATTGCAGTGTGAATAATAGACAGAAAGAGAGACAGCTACAACAGGGTCTGCAGTTTAATTTGGTGTGTTATGCATACCAAAGATTTTAGACAGATAACCAGTTTACCGCTGCAGGTCCGTTTGGAATAGCAGGTTTTTAAAAACAATTTTAAAGGATACCTAACCCTTTTTATATGCTGCCTAAAATCAGTAAACTGGCTGACAAGTAATACAGGTATTTGGCGCCAATTAGTATGCTGAAGGACATTACAGAACTGAAATACAAAGACTTTTTACAGAGTCCCCATAGAAATTAAATATATGCTCACCGACGATCTTGCTTCAATGACGTCAGTCCATATGACGTCTTGGCCATTTCCAGCGCTATTGCTGGTGCCAGCTTCTGCACTTAGGGAGGGGTTTGTTTCCAACTTTTAAAAGCTACAAAAACATGTTAATCTACAAATTTAGAAGCAAGCAGCAGAATTATTTAAGATGTGTCCTTCTAACAGACCTATGGAGCTGATTTTCTGATTTAGGTAGCATAAAATAAGGGGTTAGGTATCCTTTAATTGCATAAGCATACTAAAACTCATTATACTATATTTAACCTGAGGTGGTATACCAGATTTTTAGAAGGGATACCAAAATTCAAATGTTATTATGTTATGGGATCGAAACATCAGCTTCTGCAAATCCCGCATTGCCGCACAACACAAGGCCAAAGATCTTTTGCTTACCGGGCCGCTAGTTGGTACAACAGTCTTCCTAGCGACATCTCATCCTCACTATCGCTCAGCACTTTTAAGACTCGGCTCCGCCTAACACTCACTGCCTCCAAGCTCTGTGACTGTTGTGGCTAAACATGTCTTTTGGTTCCATAGCTGAAGATGCCCTTTTGGATCCACATCTACTCCTGCTCTTTGCCAGCACCCCCCCCCATCTTCACCTCCCCTGCTGGCCCATGACAAATGCCACCTGGCTGCACTACCTCTATTCTCACCTGCCTTCCACCTCTCCTCTCTCTGTCCCTCCCTCACCTACCTCCCCTTTTCTCCCATCCACCTAGTCTCCCTGATTTCACCCTCCTCCTTTCCCCGCCCCAAAGTTTCTCTTTATTGTTCTTTTTTCCTCTATAAGACTACGTGTGTTTTTTTTATTTTATAAACTGTTATCTTTGCTTATGTTTGTCTCAATTGTACCAATGACGTGGAACTTTTGTAAAAGAGCCTCGGCTCAAAGGTATTTGTAATCCTAGAACAAATAAATAAATAAAAATTATTCTGCAGGGCTCTCAGGGATGCAGGGCCCTGCATTCCTGATTTGCTGTCAGACAACTGAATCACCCCTTTATCAGGGCGGGTGGTCCCCAAGATGCACTGCTGGCATATCAGGACACACAAGCTGCTGCTTGGTGCCCACTTGAATGGTAGCAGAATATGCCAAAGTGGCTCCAACAGAACAGTTATGGGCATTCAGAGTTTGGTCCAGGACCCCCAATGTTTTATTCTGGGAATCCCACCCCTTCAACAGGTAAAAACTACCATGATCTCTGGCCTAAAATGCCAAATTTAAATTAAAATCTATAGCCCTATATTAACAAGCTAAAAGACAAGGAACCTCAGTGCAAAAGCAATGCGGCAAGGTTACTCCAAAGGACATTGGCAATAAAGTCAAGTTTCAAAGAAATACAAAATCACACATACCTCTATAATGCAAAGCATCATGGGATGTATATCCAAATCACCATGAAATTTGAGCCCGCCCAAAAAAAACCAAGCTAAAACACAAAGAACCTCTGTGCAAAAGCACTGAGGCAAGGGTTACCCCAAAGGGCATTGGCAATAAAGCCAAGTTTCAAAGAAATTCAAAATCGCACATACCCCCATAATGCAAAGCATCAAGGGAGGTAAATGTTTGTTTTTTGGGGGCTCACCGTGACCCAAACCCAGAAGACCAACTCAGTGCTAGTTCAATTGCTCAGGGGTATGATACAGATGAGACACACTGATGAGTCCTAGGTAGTATGAACACATGTCTGTGTCTTCTGTTTGCACCCTTTACAGATTGTATGAGAGGCCATCTGGCACCATGCATTCCTGCTTAAAACTGAACTAGCCTAAAATTTCGTGTTGATTTGCATATACATCCCATGATGCTCTGCATTATGGGGGTATGTGTGATTTTGTATTTCTTTCAAACTATCTTTATTGACAATGCTAACAAGAGTTACCCTGCCTTGGTGATTACATTAGGTTGTTTGTCTTTTAACTATTTTTAGGGGGTTCACCATGACCCAAACCCATAAGACCAACTTAGAACTGATTCATTTCCTGTGGGGTGTGATACAGATGAGGCACACTGATTAGTCCTGTGTAGGACAAAACATTGTGGGTGTTTTCTGTTTGCACCCTTTTCAGATTGTATGAGAGGACTTCTGGCACCATGCATTTCTGCTTAAAGCTGAACCAGTCTAAAGTGTCATGGTGATTTGCATATAAATCCTATAATGCTTTACATTATGTGGGGTATGTGTGATTTTGTAGTTCTATATTAACAAGTGCAACTAATTTACATGCATTGACAGGGGGATAACCTCAAGGAGTCAAGAGGTGCTCCTTCTGCTGTACCATTGCCTGGTTAGACCACACCTTGAATACTGCATGCAGTTTTGGTGTCCCTACTTAAAGAGGGACATTGCTCTTCTGGAGAGGATCCAGAGGAGGGTGACCAGAATAATACTGGGACTAGGGGAAAGTCCCTATGAGGAGAGACAGGAGGAGCTCAACCTGTACTCGCTGGAAGAGAGAACGAACAGAGGGGATATGATAGAGGTCTTCAAATATCTCAAAGGAATAAACAGGGTAAGCCTTGAGGTGGTGCTTCAGCTGAGGGAGGTGGAGCCACCAGGGGTCACTCAATGAAGCTGGACGGGAGGAGACTGAGGGGGGGAAACAAGTAGATGCTACTTCACTGAGAGGGTGGTGGAGCCCTGGAATGCACTGCCCAGGGAGTTCGTGGCTGCTGCAACTGTGGAGAGGTTCAAGAAAGGCTGGGATAGGTATAGGGGTAGGGTGCATCCCAGAGCCCCGCTGGGGATGAGGGACCTTGTAGGGAGGGAGGGAGAGGAGCAAATAATGGTGCCCTGGGTAGGCACTGATTATCAGGCAAACTTGATAGACCATAGGGCCTAATCCACTGGTTTCATAGTATGTTAGTATGTTAATGACCAAAAGAAAGTCCTCAGAACACAATGCACAGTACCATCTATCTGGCATTATGTCTTTCAAACAACTACTGTATATCTCAAACCGCATCATGGTTAATATAGAAACAAAAATGTTAAAAAAAAAAAAGACCACTGAAGAACAGAATTATTTATAAAATAGGACAAAATGGCCACAACAAGTACTGCACTCTCATTGGACCAACCAGGTCCACTGTCCCAATGTAAATGAGATACTATATCTCAGTCAGGCTTCCCCAAGTCCCCTATAAACAAGATATGGTGTCTCTGTCAGCCATGCATGATCCCCTTGTAAAAGAGATACTGCATCTCTGTCAGGTTATCCAGCATCCAACTGTAAATTGTGATATTATGTCTCAGTCAGGATATCTACCATCCCACTGGAAATGAAATACTGCATCATGGGAGGATGGTGTGGTACCTGAGGACCGGAGGAAGGCGGATGTGATTCCTCTTCACAAAAGTGGGAGCAAGACAGAGGCAGGAAACTACAGACCTGTCAGTTTGACCTCTGTGGTAGGGAAAGTGATGGAATCACTTCTGAAGGAAAGAATCGTTCAGTACCTAGAGGCCAGTGGGGCATAGGACCCAAGGCAGCAAGGGTTCACAATGGGAAGGTTATGTCAGACAAATCTAATTGATTTCTTTGACTGGGTGACCAAAGTAGTAAACCAGGGAGGGGCTGTGGGCATGGCCTACCTAGACTTTAGCAAGGCATTTGACACAGTCCCACACAAAAGATTAATATATAGAATAAAGTATGGGGTGGTGTGTGTAACGAGAAGTTTACATACACCCGAGGGGTTAGATGCTGAATAAACCCTGAGGCAAGCTCGAGGGGTTTGTACATGCATCTAACCCCGAGGTAGTCTTTCGTTACTCACCACCATATTTACTTTTATATAATGCTGAGTCTCCCTTTTGGCCACAGCAATTATATAAAATAGTAGCTTCAGTGCGGTCGCGCTCCAGTTCGGTTTTCCTCCAGTTCTTACATTTACATTTTCGGAGGTTTCAGGTGTGTGTGCGCATTTTTTTTTTATTATTAAAACTTGTATACCGTAGAAAATAACTGTTTTTTTTTAAATGTGACTTACCGCCGTGCCCGTGATTCTTTGGCGGCTAGGTTGGGGTTGAGCAGAGAGTGACGAGCCAGGAAGGAAAAGACTACAGCGGACGCATGCGCAGAGGTAGGAGAACCGTGCACGTGTTTGCCGTTATAAACGCTCCTTTATAACTGACAGAATTACGCCACGGTCTCCCTATGGCAAAAAGGGGAGACCCGTTAATTATACTCAAATTAACCAGCCTGGGAGTGGGTCCCAGGGTGGTAGCCTGGGTAAAACATTGGCTGGACAACAGGACACAGAAGGTAATTGTAAATGGAGTCCACTCTGAAGAAGGAGGGGTTGCTAGTGGGGTACCGCAGGGTTCAATACTGGGTCCAGTCCTTTTTAATGTCTTTATAAGTGACTGGAAGGAAAAGTATGCCTCTTTGCAGATGACACAAAGATCTGCAATAGGGTTGATACACAAGGAGGCATGGAAAGGATGAGAAGGGACTTGGCAAGGTTGGAGGAATGGTCAGAAGTATGGCAGCTTGGATTCAATGCAAAGAAGTGCAAAATAATGCAACTGGGAAACAGAAACCCAGGGAAGATTATGCAATTGGGGGGGGGGGAGGTAGTAACAACAACAAAATGGAAAGGGACCTGGAGGTAATCATATCATATGACCTTAAGGTTAGCAGGCAATGTGAGAAGGCAGTAGGGAGGGCTGAGGGGATACTGGGATGTATAGGGAGAGGCATCACCAGCAGAAAACAGGAAGTTGTTATTCCTCTGTACAGACAGTAAGTGAGACCCCATCTGGAGTACTGCATCCAGTTCTGGAGACCCCATCTCCACAAGGACATAGGCAGGATGGAGGCAGTCCAGAGGAGGACAACTAAAATGGTGCAGGGTCTACAAGAGAAGCCATACGAGGAGAGACTAAAGGAGCTTAATATGTATACCCTTGAGGAAAGGGGGGGGGACATGATAGCAACTTTTAAGTACCTCAGTGGAATCAACAAAGTCCAAGAGGGTAGCATCTTTCAGAAAAAGAGATGTGCAAGAACAAGGGGACACAATTTGAAGATAGAGGGGGGATGGCTTAGGGGCAATGTGAGGAAGTATTTTGGAACAGCCTTCCTGAGGACGTTGTGGGGTCTAAAACTGTGGAAGAATTCAAGAATGCATGGGACAGACATAAGGCAATTTTTGTGGGGGGTAGGAAGAAATGGGCTGTTGGTTAAATGGGATCTGCAGCTTATCCTGTAGGTAGGGAAATGGGCAGACTAGGTGGGCCAAGTGGTCCTTATCTGCCGTCAAAGTCTATGTTTCTATGTCTCTGTTTGGCAGTAAAGCATCCCACTGTAAATACAGCCACCCCACTTAAATGAGATACTGCATCTCAGTCAGGCTATCACTAATGCCCCAGAGCAAATGAGAAACTGTGCCTCAGTCAGGCTATTCACATCTTATTGTAAATGAGATACTATGCCTCAGTCAGGCTATCCCCCATATCCCTGTAATTGAAATACTGCATCTCATTCAGGTTATCCCTGATCCCTCTGTAAGTGAGATACTTTGTCTCAGTGAGGCTATCCCTGATCCCCCTGTAAATGAGATACTGCATCTCAGTCAGGTTATCCCTGATCCCACTGTCTGAGATACTATGTCTCAGACAGGTTATCCCTGATCCCACTGTAATTGAGATACTGCATCTCAGGCAGGTTATCCACCATCCCACTGTAAATGAGATACCGTGTCTCAGTCAGGCTACCCCCGATTCCCCAGTAAATGAGATACTGCATCTCAGTCAGGCTGCCCCCGATCCCCCTGTAAATGAGATAATGCATCTCAATCAGGCTATCTGCGATCCTACAGTAAATGTGATACTGCCTCTAAGTCAGGTTATCCACTGTCCCACTGTAAATGAGATACTGTGTCTCGGTCTTTGCTGTCTTAGTTTAATAAATTATGAAAGAAGATATAAACGTGCTCATCACTCTTTCTCTAAATGCTCTGTATCTCCCATGCAGCATCTGACAGCAGTCGATCAATACAAGGTGGAAAATGTTAATTCCATTTGCGGAGCAAAGCCTCTCGTTATAAGCAGTAGAAAGGAATGTTCATTTAGGTATAGAACAAAGGCATGTCAGGGCCTGCTGGGGTCACAGGGAGGACCTGCAGCTAATCCTTCGTTATTACTCTACAAATGAGACCAATTCCCATTACCTCATGACACAAGCAGGATGCACATGCAGGTGACACTGACCCGGTGCTCCTATCTGCACAGAGGTATAGCAGGGGTTTAGTTAACTCCTGTTTTGGAAGTGTTAGACTTAATTAAAATGCAACCTGAACTTGGTGGCCAACTGCAAACTTTGTGAAGGCAAGTCACGTCAAACAAATCTCGCTGCATTTTTTAAAAATGTCACCAAGGAACTAAATGTGGGAAAGCATTTGTATTTATGTTATTTTACCGGGCAAAGGCTGCACTGAGCAATGTTCATTTACAAGGAGGTCCTGGCTAAGACAGTAGACAAAACAAGTCTAAAAGAACACTCGAGGAACATACATGATACACGATAATACAGTAGTATGAACAACAGAATAAAACAGCCCGAGCTTACGTAACAGAAACTGGAGACTAGGAAACTTTACATAGGATGCATAAGGAATGATAAAAATACATACACAGAGTAGACAATATATAGGGAATACATGACGGGGTTGCAGTGGAATAACATTCATCTCCACTAGTGAGTGGTAAAACCCATAACTCACAAGTGGCAAAGCCACAAGTTAGTTATAAAGGTCTTGCCACTCTCATGTGTGGAGATAAATGTGTTCTTCTACTGCAACCCATTATGTATTTGATATATACAGTACGACACCATTTGTAATGTTTTTACTGGGGTTTTACCTTGTTTTGGATTAAAACTGCATTTCTTTCTATTGTAAGTTCTGTATTTGGCCCATTATTCTCTGTTCTATTTCCAGATTCTAAACATTCTAAGTTATATAAAGTGTGTTCTAATTGAAATAAATGGTGTTCAAAGTGAAAATAAATATTTATCCCAAAATAACATGATTTACTGTATTTACCCAATTTATTCAACACTGGTGTGGCATATAATTGCATACATATGGTATGTGGTGCAAACACATACAGTAGCATGGTGTAGAAGGTTAAGGATATAAGATACAGAGGATCACGGTTTAGCCACAGTTACAAACATCAGTACAACGGTCATCAAGAAGAGCTTTAAACGCATCAGGACTGACCAGAGACCACAGCTTAAGGCTGGACTGCATTCGTGTCACAAAGCAGGGACAGAGCAGCTGAGTGCAGCTTTACCAAATTGTGTGAGGTGTCTGAGAATTTCAAGCAGAATTATATTTCTCCTCAAAGTATAGGGACTGGTATTTTTTTTTTTCCGCCACCAGCCAGGTAGCTCCACCGAGTCAAAGACCTCCACTTCTGCTCCCATATTGGCCGCAGCCCTCCAATACCCCCCAGGGCGGTGTTGCGGCACCAGACCCCCTACAGTGCTGCAGACGATGGGTTAGGTCGAGGGGCCGGCCTGGGAGCTAATAGAAGCCCAGGTAGGCTTCATCAATGGCGGCCGGCAGCATTTCTAGCTCCAGTATACCGGGGCGGGGATGTGCAATGATGTCCCACATCCACCCTGCCCCCCTGAACTACTTGGTGCCGGAGTGATCGGTACACCCAGCCTCCACTAGGTGTCCGTATCGTACCAAGCACTCTATCCCCTGCCCCCTGGAGAAGGAGAGCAGTCATCGGATGCTCAGTTCTTCTCCCCTGGCTGACCCTCCGATGTCCCGGGTCTGTTCCTGAACCCGGGTCACTGGCATCGCAGGTAGGCGCCCTGCCCCTGCACCAGTGGATCGGCATGGGACTGATATTTCTATCGAAGAGTGCTGTGATGTAGGGTCGCAGACTCGCGGGTCAGTTTGTAGCAGTGTATAACTCCATGTATAAAGATTTTTTAGCCGCCTTGTTGTCAGAAAGGATGAACCAACCAAAGCGTACAGAGAACAGGTGAGTCCAAGGGGTTAGGCTGCTAATAAATCTGAGTGTCCTAAGATACAGCACATTCAATTTGGCTAAGTTTGTGACAGAACAACATTTATAGATCACATCAGCATAGTCTATAACTGGGAGAAATGTGGCCTGAACCCATCTTTTCCTTGTGTCAGCACTGAAACAGCATTTATTTCTGTAGTATAAACCTGATCTGGCATGGAATTTCTTACCTAGGGTCTCAATGTGAGTGGTGAAAGTCAGCTTTCTATCTCTCCATAGACCCAAGTACTTATTATAGCTGTCCACCAGCCCCAGATAGTCCTTAGCAATGTGCGAAAAGTGAAAAAGGGAGTACAAGGAGGGAGGGACCTGTTTGTTGTGATAAGCATTGCCTTACTTTCAGAAGCACTGGGTAGCAATTTCAAATGGAAAATGTCAAGCTCTAATCTATTAAATGAGGCTTGGCAATCAGATTTAATGCCTTAATGGTGGGTCTTGAGATGTACAAAGCAGAATTGTCTGTGTAAAACTGCAAATTGGCTTCACCGATATTTGAATCCAGATCATTTATATAAATCATAATGAGGAACGGCCCCAAAACCGACCTCTGCGGGGCTCCCTTATGTCGGAGAGCACATGAAGAGGGGAGGCCTTCTATTTTCACCTGTTGCTGTCGCACAGATAAATAGTTGGAGAACCAAGGCAAGGAACAATGGCTTCTACAAGAGGATGTCGTAATCAACAGGGTCAAATGCTTTGCTGAGGTTAAGGAAGACAGCACCCGTGAGACATTTGTGATCTAGGACACAGAGCCCATCATTGGTAACTTATTCTGTGATCTAGGGCACAGAGCCAATCATTGGTAACTGGAGACTGGAGAGATGTGGTGCTATGCTTGGGTCTGAATCCAGACTGTAGTGGTGTAATTATATTTGTATGTTCAAGACAGTCACACAGTTACTTATTTACCAGTTTTTCAAGCATTTTCTCTATAATGGAAAGACCTGCTCCCACACATTTTCCCCCCAGTACCTTGGCCCAGACTCGGGTATTTGGCATGGGAGACCCATAGCCTCTCTTGAAGGGGGCTAAGCCCTTCCCACTCACATGTTCCCTTACCATTGGTCTGCTCACTGTGCTATGCCTCCCTCCTGTGGGGGGCCCCGGGTCACACCTGGTAAGCTCGAGGAGCCAGACTTCACCTTCTCCAACCTAATAGCCTGTGACAGACAGCCCCCGATCTATTTGCTGTCTTGATCGCAGGTGCTTCCTGGGTCCTGTTATAATGGTCCAGCGACATGGTCGCAAGCCACCTGTTAGGGATGGCTCCCCCCCTCTAAGGCATCTCCTTTGGTTCTTATTGGTGACTCTAGCCCTCACAGGAGACACTGAACTCAACCCTGGTCCTCACTATCAAGCCTCCTCCTCACCTGTGGGATGGCTGTTTGGCAAAGGGCTGAAAATAGCCCACCTCAGTATCCATAGCCTCCTGCCCAACCTGGCTGAACTCCTTGCTTGGGCCACTCACCACAAGCCTGACATCCTTGGTATAACTGAAACTTGGCTGAAGCCTTCAACCCCTGACTTGGCATGTGCGCTTCCTGGCTTAGATCTCGTCAGGCAGGACCGCCCGGGAAAAAAGCGGGGGAACGGCATCTTGGTCTACTACAGCAGCCACCTCAACCTGTCGGTTCTGTCCTGCCAACAGCCCTTGCAGTCTCCCTGTGAACTGCTGCACACAGTACTGTTACTCGGGAATACCAAAGAGCTACATACTATATATATAGATACCTATAATCCCCCAATGGGGGGCATATCGGGGTTGTCCTACCTCCTTAATACTGGTGGATCAATGACTGGGCATAATGAGCTAATGATCCTGGGTGATCTTAACTTAAACTGGCTTGGTGGAAATACTAAGATGTATGAGCCTCTGCTTGCTGGTCTCTCATTGTCACATCTCATCAAGGAAGCAATTAGGTGGTCTTCCACTGGTGGTACGAGCTCCCTCCTGGATTGGGTCCTGTTCAATAGACCTGAGAGGATTAGCTCTTCTTGTACTCTTCCTGACTCCATCTCCGACCACTCCCCTGTGTACTGCATATGGAAGATCCCCTTCCTGAAAATTCCTCATAAAATCATCCAAGTTAGGGACTTCTCCAGGTTCGACCTGGGTTTATTCCATAACGATCTTCAGCTTACTGACTGGTCAGCGGTGTGGAATGCCCAGGACTCCTCCACTGCAGTCAGTCATTTTGTCAGCCTCTTTGGGGCTCTGCAGAATAAACATGCCCCTCTCATTAGGCGGCGGGTTAGGGGGTCTGCTACCAAGTGGCTACATGGGAGCCTCCTTGCCCTCATGAGGAATAGAGACAAATGCTGTGCCAAATTCAAGGTCACGATAGGCCAGGCCATATTTCAGCAATATAGGAGGCTCAGCAATTAGAGTAAAAAAGCAATTAGGGCTGCCAAAAGTGAATTCTGCAAAGCTGCACTGCTGAATTCAGCTAAGGACCCTAGGAGTTTCTGGAGGAACATTAGAAACATAGTAAGTGGTTCCTCCAATTGTGAGGCCACCGACATGCTCATTGATGGTTCTAGCTGCAACAATCCACTAACCACCGCCAATGCATTTAACTTGCATTTCTCGGACCTGTCTGCCTTTACCTCCCTATTCCCCTCTAGTGGATGTGATAGTTGTGTCCAGGTCCTTGCTACACAAGTGATCCCTATCTCCCACCTGCTATTCTACTTTAAGGATGTGACAGCACAAGAGATGCAGATATTGCTCTCTGGTCTCACCCCCCTTTTCCAGCGCTGGCCATGATGGTATGGAACCTAAGCTCCTCCATCTTGGTGCCTTTTATATTGCCTCCCCGGTGGCCCACATCTTCAACTTGTTCCTAGCTTCTGGGATTATCCCTGACATATGGAAGGTAGCCAGGGTTGTCCCTGTTCTCAAACAGGGCAACCCTAAGATTCTTGACAACTACCGTCCGATAGCCATATTGTCTGCAGTCAGTAAACTTCTCGAGAAAGTTGTGGCCGGGCAACTCTCGGAGTGTATCCAGTCCCGTGAGCTGCTGTCTCCCATGCAGCATGGCTTTTGGAAAGGGCACAGTACATCCTCTACCCGTGTCACTGTCTCCTCCGGGATCAGAACAGCTACGGACTGGGGTAAACTCTCAGATGCCATCTTCATAGACCTATCCAAGGCCTTTGACCTTGTTGACCATGCCCTACTTTGCTCTCAGTTCAGGTCATTTGGCCTGTCCCCTCCTGTGCTCAGTTGGTTCTCCAATTTCCTACAGGGCAGACAGCAGCTTATCAAATACAGTAAGGTGCTCTCAGACACCACTACTGTGTCCTCAGGAGTCCCCAGGGTTCAGTCCTGGGGCCTCTGCTCTTCTCCATTTTTGTCAACAATCTACCCTCTATCTCTTCCTACTGCAGATCCATCCTGTATGCTAATGATCTGGTCATCCTCACTCATTCTAGGGACATTGGGGTCATAAACCACCAATTGAGGGAGGATTTTAAGAGTATCCAATCCTGGATTACGTCCCACAAACTGGTCCTCAACCTTAAAAAAACTCAGGCCATGCTCTTTGGGTCCCTGGCCAAGATTAAGGCCTCCCCTGCCCCTTTCTGAATCGCTGGTCTTGATGGTGCTCCTGTCCTCGTCACTGACTCCATCAAACACCTTGGGGTGACACTTGACCCTCAGTTTGACCTTGGACGCCATATCCAGAATGTATGCAAAACTGTTAACTGCAAACTGGGTCTGGCTTATAGAGCAAAGAGCAACCTCACTTCAGTTGCTCACCTTGCACTGGCTAGAGGTGTGTTTCTCCCCTCTCTCTGCTACGGGCTCCTTCTGTTTGCTCATACCTCCAAAGCTCACCTTTCTAGGCGGACCATAGCCTACTACAAGATTTGCCGTTTTGCTCTTGCTGCCCCTCGTCTCACCCACCATTGTGACCTGTATAACAAGCTTAACTGGCTCTCTCTGTCCAATTAGTACTTACATTTTGTCCTGGGGTGTTTCACGGGCAAGGTCCTTGGCACTGGCACCCCTCTGGACTGGCGGAGCTCCTCATACTGGCTGTCTCCTCTTCTTACTCCCTTAGGTCTCTGGGCCTGGCTGTTCTTAAGATTCCAGCCACTCGCACTCAAATGGGGGGACAGAGATTTTGCCTTGTGTGCCCCCAGATTATGGAACTCCCTTCCTGTCCAAGTCCGCTCCTCCCCCTCCTATGCATGCCTCCGAACCTCCCTGTGGAATCTCCTGAAGCTCTCCTCAGTGTGTGGTTGTCTCAAACCTCCATAATCTCACTTGCTCCCCAGCACTGTACCCTACTTTCTTAAGGTGTTGTCGGCCTGTTTGGGGTTTGGCTCTGCATATAATGTCTCCATCCTATGTATCAGGCGTGGCCCAGACTGTGGCTCCACTTTTTGGGGGTCCGAAACTGTATATATTTGTATATATTGCACCTATAATTGTATATATTGCACTGCTCACAGCCTTGGTGTTTCTATGCATATATTCTACTGTGTGTACCTACTGAATGTGTTATGCTTTCCCTGACTCTGTGGAACTACCTGAATTTGTATCTTGTTGTCCAATGTATTTGAACTTGTAATTCCTGTACTCTCCCGGGTCGTACCTGAAAATAGGCAAACGTCTTGTCTAGTGTACTTACCTGGTTAACAAAAGCTAAATAAATACACATGTGGGTCTATATATTATATTCCTCATGAACAAAGACTCTTGTGCTGCAGAAATATACCGTCAGCTAAGTGATGCTACTAGTTATCGCCAGCTACCTGGAGATTCCACTGCACATTACAAACAAATAATTCATGAATTCTTACATCAATCTTTCGAGAATAATGACATCAACATTACAGAGAAGGACTACATGATAGTGGAACATCCTGTTATGCCACTGGTTTACAGTACATGCTGCCTACGAGGTGCACAAGAACCACACCAACCCCAGGCAGTCCGATAATTTCAGCTCAAGGTTCTCAAAGAGAAAAATTACCCATTTTTGTTGATTACTTTTTACAGCAACTTGTTGTTAAAAATCATATCAGAGATACAATGCATGTTTTGGAGAGGCTTGAGGGGTTGATCTCGTCTGATGTAGTATCCCTACATACATCAATTCGTCATGACTTAGGGATTGCAGCATTCTGAAATGTTTAATTTGGAAAATGTTTTTCCTTGTGATTTATTGCTATGAGCAGTTCAACTTATTCTCTATGCAAATTGTTTCTGCTTCAGCAAAAAGTACCACTTCTTCAAACCTGTGGTATGGCCATGGGAACCAACATGACCACGTCGAGGCGGGGGACCATGGTGTTCAACTTGATCCATAACCAGTACCTGCCCTACACTGTTTTCTGGGGCAAGTACACTGACGATATACTCGTCATTTGGGATGGGGATGTCACTTCTGCTATGAATTTTGTAGAGTCCCTGAATGACAATACCATTAATCTCAGATTCATTTATTCATTAAGTGCCACACAGTTACATTTTTGGGGATTTTATTTTAGCTCACAGCCAGGTGATAGGGTCATATCCGAATGCTATAGGAAACCGGCCTCTGGCAATACACTTTTGCAAATCCGAAGTGCCCATCCAAAACATTTAAAACCGGCTAATCCTGCTGGTCAGTTTATTTGCTTAAGGTGAACTGTTCAACACTCGACACTTTGATAAACTTGCTGAGGACCTTAAGGAACAATTCCTAGCTAGAGGTTAGTTAGCACAAGGGAGCTATTGAAAATTTGTAACATGGCTAAATTAAGTACCACACAAAACAGAAAACTGATTAGCTAAGAGTAGTCACATGGTAGTAGCTCAACACGGCATTATTGAACCAATAATGCCGTGTTGAAACTGAAATACCACAAGCCACACAAGGTAAAAAGCACTGTTTGTAAAACACAAGCTTAGGACAGTAAAGAAATCTTGTGCTTCCCACGCACCAACCCAAATACTCATAACACTGGAAACCATACCACAAAAGACCACAGTACATGCTGTACAGCAAATATCAGGTGACAACTGAGAAGTAGGATTGTCTCACAAACAAACAGTAACAGCTGGAACCAGCACCAAACCGTTATAAACAGCATCGTTAGATAAAGACAGTGATACCAGCACCTAGCAGTATCCCAACAGAGAACAGTAGTGCAGACCCAAAACTCCTTCCATAGTATATCGTGCGTGCACACGTACGTCATGTGCAAATGGCTAATCCTTTCAACTATCAATCCATTCGTTCACTGAACCGTTCATGTCAATTATCACGGTGCAGAAAACACGGCGCAGGGAAATCAATAGGTGCATAAAACTAGTGGCAAAATGAAACAAGCACATTGAAAGAAGCAGAACAGGAATGCGACATAGCACACATACCGAACAGCGCAACAGAAGATCAGAATTTATGCAAATGAGTAGCACATTTGAATGCCAAAACACAGAAAGCAGCATACAGTAGTCCTCCTAAGCACGCTATGAAAATTATAGCCGTACAGATTCACACAATGCAGTACACTTTCATTTAAATACCCGTTTCTCTTACTATATGGAAAATGTCATTTTGGCAACATCTGTATGTAAATAACCAATTAGCTGTAGTTTTCAAAAGTACAGTAAACATGTGTCTCAACAGGAAAAAACGTCTGTGTAGCAGTTCTTAAATACTGAGATATGTATTGCTAATATAGTAAGCTACCAAAAAAACATGTTACAAGTGCACTGAGCCACTCTGAAGGTGGCATCTAATGGGGAATTAATGCATGGGTGGGCCATTGTAGGCACTCGGCCTTCGGCCGCATTAATTCAAGGCAGAAATTCTGCCAATTAACAGCTGCTAGATAATCCAATTTATAGAAGCATCTTTTTAGTACAAATTTGGGTTGAAATCCAGATTTTTTTATCCCCTTGACACAAATAACAGCACTGTGATCTGTTAAAAACAGCAGCGGAAGTGATTCCCTGAGATTTGTTTGTTAGAATAAGGTCGAGAATAGTGGAGTTGGCAGGATTTTTTCAGTTTGGCCTCGTGGGTTTGGCTACCAGCTGAGTAAGGCTGAGGTCATCACTAATCTTTTTTTTTCCCCAAATACAGTTTGTTGAATTTTAAAAACTTCCAAGAAAACACTTACATTATATGAGGTCAGTACAATATAACAGTACTCTGGTATTTGATTGAAACTTCGACATCTAGGGTTACCACCTGTCCTGATTTTCACAGGATAGTCCTGATTTGGACAGCTGTGTCCTGCAAAAAAACATGAAAAACACTGCATGTCCTGACTTTGTAGTAGAAAAAATATTTTCTAACTTTCCACTAAACATTGCAAAAAACTATAATTACTTAACTAAAATACCTTAAAATGATAAGAAACAATAGAAGCCACTAATGAACTACAATACTTGGCCTTAATTCGGGTTATTTAGAGAAAACAAGTCTGTTGCATTGGTCAAGGTTGCGCACTGTCCCGAGAAAAATCATGTTTTAGTAAGAAATGTCCCACTTCAGGCTTCTTAAAAGGCGGTAACCCTATCAACATCACAATACAAACAAGAAAAAAGAGACATGAATAGCAATATTCCACCAGAAAAGCAAACCTGTAGACACCTCTACGCCCAGCATGACAATTTTCTGCCTTTAAGCCAAATTTAATGGTAACTCAGGAGCCACTATTTATTATTAAGGGGCTGGGGGGGGGAGGCAGGTGAGCACCAAAGAAGAAAACGAGCAGATTCTACCTATCCTTTTGGCTAGGACAGAGACCACTCGCTATGGCACTTATTGGATAGTTTGTTACATACTGTTCAAACGGGGCCATGTTTACTCATAGATGTCCATCTTATCTTTCACCTTGTACACTAATTTTTCTAAGGTCGTATTCTCCTGCATGGCCCTTCTCCAGTAAGTAAAGGTGGGTGAATTCACTGATCTCCAATTAAAACAAATACCCAGCTAACCACAGATATAACTAAAAATAATAACTTTCTATGACTAAAGGGCAAATCCTCTGTCTCCATTATATCTCCTAACTATACCAGTCTAGTGGTAACCCTAATCCAACTAGCAAAAATTTGATTTAAAGTCAACTCTATACTGTGTAGATAATTAGCCAAGATGTGACAGGCAAACATCATATGAACCAGATTTGCATCAGCTGCCTTATAATATGGACATACACCCTCGGAAAAAGGAGTGAATTTGGTCAGCCTCGCTGGGGTAAAATAAGCCCGTTGTAAAGTCATAAACTGCATAACTTTGTGTTTTGCCTGTATAGGGATACACCAGCCCTGCTCCACAATGTCTTCCCAATTCTCTGGCTCTATAACTAAACCCAGGTCATGATATCAGATAGCATAAGTCTGATCACTTCTAAGTGCTCTGAATACTTATGCGGGGCTCAACCCCACTCAAGCACTTCAAATAACTAAAATACCCCCTTATAGTGTCTAGTCCGTATGCATCTTGTCCTGTTTGACTTAAGTTGTCTACCTATGAATGTATCTTTGCATGATCTCTGCTTACTGTATGCACTGTCTGATGCTTATATGTAACTAACTCCGGGTCGCCCCTGAAAAAGGGATCCTCGGATCCCAGTGGGCCTACCCAGTCAACAAAATTGAATAAATAAATAAATAATATTTTCCACATAGTTCATCAGATTCCCATACATCTGCGAGACTAACCCTTTCAAGCCCTATAGCCTGTCTAAAAGGGGAGCAATGCCAGAGGGTTCTGACATCTTAAAATGTGTGCCTAACACAGTCCCCAAGAAATGCCATAATTGTATCTAAAAAAATGTGCCTTAGGAATGTTATGAGCTGAAGTTAAGTCCTGAAAAGATTTCAAATTCCCCTCTGAATGAAGATGCCCCAGGAGTTTAATGCCTTGATCTGGCCATAGTTTATACCCAGGATCCCCTACAAAAAGTCAGGAAGAAGAGGGTTATCCCATAAAGTGGTAAGAGCCATAAACTGGGCTGTATGCTGTTGGCAGTTATGAGTACTGTGCCAAATATGAAGCAAGTGTACAAGAATTGGATTCCCTTTGGCTGTACTCATGTTTTGGAGTAAGGTACTATATATGAGATCAGTCGGTCTAGGAGTCTGGACCCACTCCCTTTCTAGCTGAATATAAATGCTGTGGCAATGAGAATCAAACCAAGGTGTAGACTAGCTAACTGTGCTGCCCAACAGTAGTTTAGGAAGTGTGGAGTATCAATACTCCCTCATGCTCAGAATTAACTGGGCCATTTTCACCCTAGGGGTTTTGTTATGCCATAACCAAGAAGATGCACAGGCTCTTAGCTTTTTTAAAAAGGCCTCTGGAATTGGAACAGGTAACACTTCAAATAAATAAAGTAACTATGGTAGAATGGTCATCTTAAGAATGCTGGAGCAGCCTACAAAGGACAGTGGCAAATCCTGCCATTTTTTTACATAGAAGAATAACTTTCTCCAGTACCAGGGGTACTTTGCCCCAAATATGTTCTGTACTTGCCGTGTCACTCTGACAGCTAAATACCTGAATCCATCTCTAGTCCATTGCAGGGGAATGTTATCTTGTAGACCAGAGTGAAGGCAATCACAGAGGGGCATGAACACTGTTTTCTGTAGGTCCACCTAATACCCTGCCAGGGCACCAGAGGCCTGTAGCTGCTGTAAGGGCGCAGGAAGAGACCTGTTAGGATCTGTGATATATGTCAGTAAATCATCCATGTACAAGGAAACCTTCACCTCTGCCCATCCCAGTGAGACCCCCTTAATGTCCAGACAATCCCAGAGTGTCTGAGCTAACAGGTCCAAGGCCAGGTCAAAAAGAAGGAGAGACAAAGGGCACCTCTGCCAGGCCCCCCTGTTCAATTGAAATGGCTCGGACACTCAAACATTAATCTGAATAGTGGCCCTGGAATTCATATATATATATATATATATATATATATATATATATATATATATATATATATACTATATATACATATATATATACACATATATATATATATATATATATATATATATATACCTGAACCCATGAAATAAACTGATACACGAAGCCCATAGTCCGCATCGTGCACCAGAGATGGTCCCACTCAGTCCTATCAGATGCTTTCTCTGCATCAAGTGAGACCACCCCTGGGCAGTCCACAGAGTCTACATCTATGATAGCAAGCACCTGAAAAGCATTCTCAAATTAGAAGTTGCCCCCCCACCCAAGCCCTTAAAACCCCACTTGATCTGCATGGAGAAACTTGGATAATACCTTTTCTAATCTAATAGCCAAAATGTTAGCATACATTTTAAAATCAGAATTAGGCAGCAAAATAGGTCTATAGGACCCCACTAAATCTCTGGGTTTATTGGGTTTTGGCAGTACATAAATCCTGGCCTGCGAGAAAGAATCAAGGAGCTTCCCATCCCGAAAAGTAAACTACAGGTGTCAAAAAGAGGACCAATAATAGCAGGTGCGAACCTTTTTTTTCTACTGTTAACTGCCCCAGAGCCCTTAATATCTCCTGTTTCATTACCAGTGACTCAAATTCCTGCACTTTTTCTGCTGAAAGAGCTTTCAATTTGAAATAACAACTCTATGGATCATTCTGAGGAACCAGGTCTGGGTTATCCACTCCCGAGTTCTAAAAATGAATAAAAAAAGAAACAAATTCTTCATTAATTTCTCTGGGCTTCACTTTTATGCCAGTCATCCAGTCATCTAGGACAGCTCTGCTATAATCTGTTCAGTACTCTCCTCCACTTTGCCACTTCTGTAGCTACCCTAAACATGGACACTCACGATTGATCAGCTAGTATACGCTGCACTCTCCTCCTCCTCTGCCCCAATTTATTGTGGGGTAATTGTAGTTATAACCTAATTGCAGCCACCATTAATTGTTGAGTTTATAGTTAGCATTCTCAAGCAATAAAACATGGCCAAATTGGCCACAGTGTACATCCCTGTCAGCTTATTGCTTTTACATAGCTGACTATATCATTGCCCAGTCCCTTACTCACCCTCACCTGCACAATGCTAGTTTTCCCCACCCCTCTGGACCTCTGATACCCTATGTGGGTATTGTTTTGCTCCCCATCTCCCTAGGCGAAGTGTAGTATATCTTGGTCATCTGATCCACAGAAGGCTCCGTAGGTCTCCTGCTACTGTTAATTTCTTGAGGCATCCTCTCATGTCCACAATCAGGCCTTTCCTCCTCCTCCTCCTTCTTAGCCCTAGCGGGTGATGTTGAGCCCAATCCTGGCCCGGCAACTCCAGCCCTCACTCCTCACCCCCTGTCCCCATCTCATCACCTACCTAAGGGATTGCAAACTGCACATTTAAATGTATGCAATCTCACACACCAAAATGCCTGAGCTTGAAGCCTGGTTTTAATCAACATACCCCCGACATTCTGGGTATTTCTGAAACTTGGCTAAAGGCAAGCATCAGGCAGCATGAGGTTGCTTTATCTGGGTACAAGTGTTTTAGGAAGGACAGGCTGTGTAAGAGAGGGGGTGGTGTCCTAATTTATGCCAGGAATAATTTAGATGTTTCCAAAGTCCCTGTTCCATGCCCGGAACCATCAGCGGTTGAATCATTATTCCTCTCTCTCACACTTGGTGCCATTAAAAAAACTCCTATTGGGATGTGTATACCTCCCCCCCCACCCCAAGGAAGCCTCCCCAAGCCTCCCTTCCTTCATTTCCTCCCTTGCTAACCTACCACGCCATGATCTGATACTCTGCGGAGACTTTAACATTGACTGGCTGAGTCCTAACTCTAATAAGGTGCATGCACCCCTTGCTGATTCGAACCTGGTCCAACTCACAGTCAACCCAACCCCGTCTAACACCAAGTCAGGAAACCACACCTTACTTGATTGGGTGGTCACTAACTGTGCTGCTAAAACCAAGTCAGTGAGAGTACTCTCTGACAGTATAAGTGATCACTCTCCGACACTCTGTGTGTGGTGCAACAATTTCCCAAACCCCTTCCTAAGGTCATCCAGGTTCGGGATATGTCCAGATTTGATCCCAATGTTTTTATTACCTCTATACATGATACTGACTGGGGGTCAATAAATACCCTTCCGGATGTCAACAAAGCTCTGACTTTTCTGTGGCCAAGTTTATGGATATTGTTGACAGTCATGCTCCTATGAAGAAATGCTGGACAAAAGGAACTAAAGCACCTTGGCTCTCCAAGGAACAGCAGAAAACTCATTTCCACTCGTGATAGAGCTTGAGGACTTAGAAGAATAGTGGGCTACCCTCTGATTGGCAAACCTATAAGCAGTTAAGGAATAGTTGCAAGAACTCCATCCTGAAAGCTAAATGGCAGCATTTCAAGTGACTCCAGACAGAGCATCTCAGCAATCCAAAGAATTTCTGGAAACAGGTTAATTTCCTCTGAAAACAAAATTCCTCTGAGATCCCTAACTCCCTAGATTCCCAAGCAGCAGTACTCAATAACCTCCCTGCCATCGCTACTGGCTTTAATGAATTCTTTGCCGATCTCCATCAGTACACATCTCTCTTCTCCAGCTCGCCTTCTTACTGCCATCCTAATCCCTCTGGCATCTGAAGCTTCTTTTGACCACCCCTCATTTCACCTGAAACTGGCAACCCTCTCTGAAGTATATCGACTTTTCAAAAATCTGAAGGCTGACAGCTCCCCAGGTCATGACACCCTTGAACCAAAATTTATAAAGCTGGTGGCGGCTGCCCTTGCCCAGCCAGTTCGTGACCTGATCAATTGCTCCTTACTTACCTGTACTGTCCTGGAGAAATGGAAGGTCTCAGTAGTTGTACCTGTCCGCAAGGGTGGTCCTAACTCCACCGTTGAAAACTACCAGCCTATCTCGATGCTTTGCACACTAATTAAAATCCAAGAGCGCATCATCTATGACCAGTTGCAGGATTACTTGAACCACCACCATCTACTCTCTACCTTCCAGCATGGGTTCAGGAAAAACTACAGCACCCTGACAGCACTGATAAAAGTTACCTCCGATATAGTCCATGCAATGGACCATGGCCATGCCACTGGAGCAATATTCATTGACCTCACCAAAGCCTTTGACTTGGTCAATCATGGCCTCCTATTTCAGCAACTGCACCTCCTTGGCCTTGATTCCAATGCCCTAGTGTGGACCCAGAGCTACCTCCATGGCCACACTCAAAGTGTTAAGTGGGCAGGTTCCCTATCAGTCCCTAGACCCATAACCCATGGTGTTCCCCAGGGTTCTGTCCTGGGCCCATTACTGTTCTGACTCTATCAATAAGCTACCGCATAACCGCGGTGGAGCCTCCATTCATTTCTACGCAGACAATGCTATCATTTACCATTCTTCTTCTGACGTAGGGTGGATTAACTCAATATTAGCCTCTGACTTCCATACTCTTGAAGACTGTTTTTTACAGAAGCAGCTAGTCCTTAATACTAAAAAAACAAAGTGCATGCTGTTCTCAAACCTAGCTTCACAAACCCTCCCCCTGCTGGTAGTAACATCTCGCACGGGAGCTGTCCTTGAATCTGTCAAGGACTTCAAATACTTAGGAATTACCTTGGATTCCTATCTTTCCCTGGGCACGCATGTCTCAGACCTGACCAAAACCCTTAATCAAAAGCTTTGTGTCCTGTATCATATCCATCCCTTCCTCACATCTACCTCCTGCTGCAACCCTCCTGCCACTCTGCACATATGGTGCCCCCTTACTACCTTGAACAACCTCAACCACGCTTTCTTGCCTAGTGCATGTCTACCATAGGGTGAGTAGATTTGCTTTGGGGGTTAATGCTCGACATCACCACTGTGACGTCCTTTCCTCCCTGGGTTGGCTCCCCTATGAGTCGAAGTTACGTTATGCTACTTTGAGCTTCATACATAAACTGGTCCACTGCTAAACTCCTCCTTGCCTTGCTGACATTGTTCGATAGCTACACCCATGGTGTACTCTTAGATCTGCCTCCCTACCCCTTCTCCAACTGCCAAACCCCCAGCTCGCCATGGCCCAGAGATCCTTTGCCTCTTCTGTTTTGTCTTGCTGGTACTCGCTGCCTCCCTCAATCCTGGCCTGTACCGCACTCCCTCTTTTTCAAAGCTCACTGCTTCCTCATCTTGCTGCCGCACCTTGCTCCTGTTTTTGATGAGTCTTGCTTCCCTCTACCTTCCCACAAGAGTTTTTCTCTGCAAATCTGTGCTTCCTCTTGTGCTTTACTATTGTCAAAATGTATATAAATTAATGTTTGTTCTAATGTAAGTTGTTTTACCTCTGTCAAAATGTATACATGATAATGTTTGATAATAACGTAAGATATTGTTTACCTTTGATTCCGACCCTTTGGTGTATCTGTATCAGTTGTTTACTACAGCTGAATATGTACTTGATCCATGTACCAACCTTATTATCTACAGTATGTCTTACACTGCCAATGTAATGCACTTTCCGGGTTGCCCCTGAAAATGGGACTGTTTTATCTCAGTGGGCTCACCCGGTTACCAAAATTCAATAAATAAATAAATAATGCACCCTCCAGGAGTACAGATACAAGTAATGTGATGCTGTGCTCTCTCATGCTTTAACTGATAAGCCAGCAGCTTACCATATTTATCTTCTAACTCAGGGCTTGACAAATCCTATAACCCGATGTCCTGGGCTATCATTTTTAAACTCTGGGGCAAGCTCTTTCATGAGAGTTACTTGTCCGCGGACAAGTATGGTTTAAAAAAAAAAAAAAGGCGCAGAGGGGTAAGCAGGTAGGAGTTCCCAAGGGGAGGGTGGTTTAGGGCCAGGGGGAAGAGCACAGCCCATAAAAGGGGCTGCACCTGAGAGGATCCCTCTCTTGCTCCTCTCCTTCAGGTCAGAAGAAGAAGCTACAGGATCTACAGGCTGATTTGGACTATAACCACTGAATGATGGTACTAAATACATGTCTGTTGCCATTTTCTCCAAAGTTCATTGTCTGTCTCAGTCTGTCCAGCTGGAACTAAGGGATATGCCCTATAAGACAATACTCCACTTCTATCAAGTAAGCTCATGATACAGGGCCAGAGACCTGCTCACTTTAATGGCTGCCTCTACGTTCTTGACCCTCACTTCCATAGATACATAGAATCTGATGGCAGATGAGGACCGCTTGGCCCATTCAGTCTGCCCACCTACTCTGCCCCCCTCAAGTGACCCTTATTACCACCAATGTCTCCCAATTTAATTTTATCGTCCTTATGAATTTTACTAGTAAAGGCAATGGTCTTCTACTAATATAAGCTTTTAGAGAATCCCAGGCAATCCTTACATCCTGCACCAAGTTTTATTAAAGTCCCCAAATTCCTTTATTTCTAAACTAATTTGCTCCCAAAAAATCTTTTCTATGCAATAAAATGGGGTCCAGCCACCACACTTCCCCATTTGTAGGCAACTGCTGCTCCACCATGTCAATGTCAAGGCAGCATGATTCAAAATCAAACATTGATAAATACTCACAGTGCATAACTTCCTTGAATACTTCCCCTGAAGCTATAAACAGATCTGTTCTAATATGGGATAAGTGCACGGGGCAGTATAATGAATAGTTCCGTACCTTAAGGTTGAGGATTCACCAGACATCATATAAACCCAAACCCGAAAGACTGGAATTCAGTAACTGAGCAGCTGTTGTCAACTGATAAGGTGGTTTTGAAGACCTATGTGTGCATCTAACGCTAAATTAAAGTCATCACTAACCTTTTTTTTTTAACATTTATTGTCAAACAGAAAGCAGAATTCAACGTATCTCAAAAAAGCAGCAATGTTAGCACAGCCAAAGAACCCAGAAAACTAACTAGATAGATTCCATCATGTGAATCCACACTATGTAGATTAACTATACTGACTACCATAAAGACAAAATAAGACATAATACAATTGCTGGTGACCCCCTTTAATACATGGACTAGTGCCATGTTTCAAACATCATAACAACTGATAGAACCGGTTATTACAGCGTCTTGTGTCATTCATAGGCTCTTACTGCGTACGTGAGCAGGCAGGAGACCTAAGCAAACATGGTGGCTTCCATTTTCCACTACGGATGACCCACATTGATCTTTCGCCTGTCACTGTAATGACAGGTAATGTTTTAATGTTTTTCAATAATTATCTGGTTGATCCTGCATTTAAAATGTAAAAATATCTATCTGTTGATCCTGCCGTTCGTACCCTTCGTGTGGGGCTTTGGTAGACAGTGGCTGCGTAGTGTACTGATTCTGGCTGATTTGTGGCTCGTACTGTAATGTAAAAAAAAAAAAAAAGAAAGAAAAAATAGAAGAATGCCTGTATTGGAAAGGAGGAAAGTGTGTGTCCGGGTGTGTGTGTCCATCTGTCTGTGTGTGAATGACAGTGACAGAACTGCTGCAGTACCCTTAGCATTCACTCCCTCGCACCAGTAATTATAAAAAATAATGCCTGTGCAAGGTTTGTGTTATGTGGATTTTTCACACATCCTCGGTGTGGGAAAAGTCCTCATAACACACACCTGCACAGGCATTATTCTCTATATAATTCATGGGGGGGGGGTCATCAAAAACTAATGGTGTTTATCTTTAAGATGGAATGAAGGGAGTGGGGAACATTTGTATATCTGATAAATCTAGAAAAACATTATTTAGGAGTTAGTATGACCACAACCATGCCTTAATTCGATTTTATCGATAATTATCATAAACCTTAATTCAGCACCCTCAATACTTCAGTTGAACTTATTACCTTCCCAAAAGGTGACCAGATTTTCTCATATAGGGCCGTATGCACTAACAGGCAATAATTACGCTTGAAACCTGCATGCACAGCACCCCCACACAGGCTTGCGCTGGCCAGTATTCATGTCCACCGGCTGCCTGTCCACACCCCCACCCCCTTGGCGTGCAACCGCACGGTGGAGGATTGTGGCAGTGTGGGGGTGTAACACAGGATGCTGGATGCCCAGGTCCCATAGTTGATCCCTGTCCATGCGCAGGTAGTGGGTCCTGGGACGGCACGCACCGTACAATGCATACACAACAGGCCATTCCCTGAACAGCCACCCCCAGCCCTCCCAGGCAGCCCTGTGTACTGTACCAGCAGTGTGCTGGGGAATCTCGGTGCTGCCGTGCCCTGCTGATGACTTGTGGGTAGGCACTTAACTACTGTAGATACGCCCCCTGACATACTTTGCCTGTGCCAGCCTGGCACACAAGTGCATGTACACAGCTTGGGCAACCCCCCCAATCCCACCCCGGCACAGCACCGCACGGCCAGGTGGAGAATCCAGAGTGCAATGCACTACTGCACTGGTGGTGAATGCTGCCAGGAGTGCACAGATCACTGCTGTGCAGCATTCAGGTGTAGGAAAGCCCATGCACTTCCCTTGCACGGTGCGTAGGCATTCGTGCATAGGCCCTGTAATGTCAGTTTATCATCCAGTGTATAAATAGTGAACCTTTTCCAGTCTATGTATCGAAATCATGTAATTCAACCAAGTGAGAAAGTCATGGGGGGTAGCATCCTCCTTTTTTTTTTTGTACTTTCTTTTTATTGATTTAATAAAGAGACATTACAGCTTTTTTTTCCCTCATGCAAGAGGATTCATTCAGTTACAATAGCAAAATATGGAATATCACTTTGTTCTAGCTCTTACATAGTATGCAGCAGGAGTGGGGGATACAATAAAATAATTGGCAGATTTCACCAACTGTCCCATAAGAAAGTCCAAGTTGCCAGCCACTTCATGGCTAAGGTGATGGTCTGTTTATTAGGTAGAATATCCCAAACTTTGAACTGCACTAACCAGTAGTGCTGTGACCTTTCAAAGAGAAAATATATTAAAGGTAGACATAGTTCCCATGCACTCCGCTGTCTCCTGCTCCTACCCACCCTCCATACAACAATTAGCTTAGAACAGATCTCAGTATACAATTCGAGCAATTGAAATAACATGAACAAAATTTGAAACTTGGTCAGTATAACTATGAGAAGGGATTAAACAACACTACCCCCTCTCCCAAAGTATCACTTCACCCTCAGTATCCCAGTCTCTAACTTTTAACTATTAGGCAAAGTAAAATGAGTGACTAAAGAAAAAGTCAGAGTTAGTACTCAGCCTTCCTGTGAATCAGAGCTGACCACCACATTTTCCAGTCCTGGTTTACTGTTGAATTCAGTAGCTCCTTTTTCGGCCCAGCGACCCGCATCCTTCGGGTCTGTAAATTGCCAACTCCAACACCCATGTGTGACTCTTAGACGGGCTGGTAGCAAGAAGGAGTGTGCTATCCCCAACGAACGAAGCTTCTGGCGAACTGCATCGAATTGTTTCCTCCTCGAGCGTGTCTGGTAGGAGAGATCAGGAAATAGCTTGATTTTGTGGTTCTGGATCTCCAAGGGAGAAGCTGCATGAGCTGCCCCTATCAGAATGTCCCGGACCTCCGGATCCATCGTCTTCAGGATCACCGTCCTCGGTTGACCCATGTCTGCAGGCCGTACCCTTGGTGTTGCTCGGTATGCCTGCCGCAGAGCTGTCCATTCGAAATCCTCAGGGATTGATAGAGTCTCAGCCAGCCACTGCCGCATAAAGGACAAAAGGCCCTTCCATACCTTCAGGTAGGCCAACTACTCTGACGTTCCCCGGCCGAATCAAATTCTCCACTCCCTCCAGGCGATATCTTAGTTACTGGTTTTCTTTCACCAGGATAGTTGCTGTAGTCTGAGCAGCTAGAGATCGCTTGTCTGTGTCAGCGACAGTTGAGCTCAGTGCTGTTATCGCTGCATCATGGGTCTCCAATTTAGAAAGTGTTTTTTCAAGTTTTGAGTCCATCGCTCTGACAGATTCTATGAGTGCTTGCCATGGAGGGTCCTTAGAAGTAGCAGGCCCCACCACATGGTCTTGATCAGAACTAGGAGGCTAAGGTTGAGATGCAGTAGAAGGCCTCAAATTTGCAGCCGAATGAGGCTGATTTTGCTTAGTACACCCCATCACAAGTCTGGTATAGTCAGAGAGCTGAGAATCTGCAGAATTCACTGAGTTCAGTTGAAATAAAAGTTTCAGCTAAAATGATATGTTTTAGTTGGTAAATTAGGAGCAAGAAGTGCAGAGCTGCAGAAAACACTTCCTGCCTGGAAGCTGGCTCTCTGGCGCCCCCCCCCAGCATCCTCCCATTTCAGCAAAATACATTAAAACGCTGTGATCAAACCTAATCAGATAAACCTTTGTTGGATCACAAGAACTGCAGCTAGGGGGCCTCCATGGCCTAGCATAATCCAATCAGTCCGCTTTTTTAAACTCACCCCCCCAGGGCTATTGAAGTACAGTAGTATGTAACACCTTATGCCAGAATATGTCCAGTACTGGACACATCAGAGTCATGTGTTCCAACATGTCCACTGCTGCAGTACACCTTGGACACAGATTTGAAATATTTTGGTTCATCAAGTTCAGACGATGAGGCGTGTAATAAATTCTATGAATAATATTAAAGTTAATTTGTTACAGTTTAGTAGACATTATACCTTGTTTAGAAAAATGTATTATATATTGCCAATCACGCCCAGATATTTTACAGCCCATTCTTTCTTCCAATTTGGCTTTAAGGTTTCTTATATTTGTCCCTAAATGCCTTACAAGAAAAGCATAGATTTTTTTATATTAATTTGCTATAGTTGGGGCTCATAAGTATATACGAACATACGAAATGCCAGCAGAAACGGGCCTCATGGTCTATTGAGTCTGCTCGATTGTGCAGCTAGCCCCTCAACTTGCAGTTGCCCAACCCTCCCCTCCTCATAACCACCCACTCCATTCTATCCCACCTTCTCTTAAATCCTCCCACTGTTGTACACAATACCACCTCCTCGGGCAGAGTGTTCCACTTGTCTACCACCCTTTCCATGAAAAAGGGCCTCCTGATTTCCCTCCTGAATCTCCCCCCCAATCTCATACCATGCCCTCTCGTGTCCCTCTCCCTTCCAATCTGAAGAATCCCTTCTATATTAACTCTGTTAATACCCTTTAGATACTTACAGGTTTCGATCATATCCCCCCTTTCCATTTTCCAAAACATCATATTTTAGGCCTGATGGGACATCCAAACTTCTCGAGATGTAGTCTCTTATTTGTAGATATCTTAAACAATGGGAGTTAAACAATCTGTAAATGTTTTTCAAGGCATTAAAATCCAGGAGCCAGATTCACAAAAAAATGCAAATGGCAACGCCAAATTTTACATTGTGATTTGAGATTGCCCAGTTGTAAAAATGTGCTAAATCACAGTCGGATAGCGCATTGCTATCCGACTTTGAATAGGGCTTGGTAGTGTTGGCGGTAACCCCTGTACCGCTTGTGCCACCCCACTAGCACCAACCCAACTTTTAGCCAAGTGAATGGCCCCACAACTGATAGAGCCCATGCGCTATTCCTGATTCACTAAAGCAGCTATGCATATGAGCCCATTGAGCTTGTAAGGCACTAGGTGTCCATTTGCATGCCAATTATGGGCCCATTTGCATAGGCTGCGGATGACGTAGCAAGTCCCCTCCCCAGCCCATGGCTGACATGCAGCCACGGTCCACAGTGGCAAGTGCCCCCCCCCATCGCAGATAGCTGGCCAGAGAAAAAAGGGTGTCTCCCTGGTGGTCTAGTGGTCCCTTCCCACCCCCAATCACCATCCCTGTCATAAGAATCTCTGTCATAAGAAAAATGATGTCCCTGGTGGTCTAGCGGTCCCTTCCTCCACCTGATCCCTTACCCGTTACACTAAAACAAGAGAACCTGGTAGTCTAGTGGTCACCCCCCCACCGATCACTTGCCCATTATAACACTGAATGTCCCCTGGGTTCCAGTGTTTCTTCCCCCATCCCGATCCACTGTATAGTCAAGTAAAACATTGCCCTGGTGGACTAGTGGACCCCCCCTTCCCCGATCACTGAGCGCCGTCCCCATAAGAATACTACAAATACCTCTATTTAGGTAGTACATTCATCTTAATTATATTTACCCAGCCCATAAGGGTCAAAGGTAAGGATTCCCAGTGGTCCAAGTCTTTTTTAGTGATTAAGGTGTCGAAGTTTATTTCAAATATTTTTGTAAGGTCCAGATCTAATACTATACCCAAATATTTTAGCAATGTAACTTTATAAAAGGGGTCTGAATGTAATTTTATTTCTGAAAGTTGAATTTTATCCTAATTTATTTTACATACGGACACTGTTTAAAGAGAACTTATTTAACACTTAGAAATAATTATTTAAATTTTCTGTATAAATTAATTCATTGTCTGCATACTGGCTAATCTTATGTTCAATGCCCTTACATTTTATGCCTTTTATGGCTTTGTTATCATGAATAGCTATAGCCAGCAGCTCAGTAGCTAAAGTGAATTTAAGAGGGGAACGCAGGCAACCTTGTCGGGTACCTTTTTGTAACCGAAAGGTCTATGTTGGTCTTAACCCTGGTTGTAAGGTTAGAATATAATGGGCCCAATTCCAAGATGCATGTCGCAACTCACAGGCATATGCGAGTTGCGACATGTGCCACTACGCCAGGGACCCTGCATCCTATTCTACGACAGATAGGGTCCCCGGCACTTACACCCTGCAACTTGCAGCAGCCGCAGGGTTGCACCATGGGAATGGTGCAATGGACCTGGGTGCTGCAAGCCACCAGCCACAATGAACAGCCCCTGAACCTCCCCAGCCATGGAAAAAGCCTGCGAGTGTGGCAGAGGTGCAAGGGTGGCACCGTAGTAAACGGACCCGAGTGCCGGCGGGTGGCACCCCGGAATTGTGGGGGGGGCATCTATGTGATGGGGAGACCACTGGACATGTCTGTGTGCATGCTGCGGCACTGCGGGGGAGGGCAACCACCGATTGGCATGGATGGATGCCCTTTAGACCAGCTAACTGCTGGTCTAACCCCGCAGTGCTGTAATGTGTCTCAGAATCGTGTAAGTGGGTTACGGCAGCCACCCTTTCAGAATAGGGCACAGTTGCTGCAGGCGGAAGGCCCCTTGGACGCAGGCCGCCCGTGCCATGGCGCAGGCCCCCTCTCGGAATCACAAACAGCATAACGCATATAACAAGGTGCGACTTGGCATCAAAATTAATTAATGATATTGGTCAATATGAACTTGGGTTTAACGGATCATTACCCTTTTTCTTAAAAAGTAGGATAACAGCCTCACAAAATGAGGGAGGGAGCTTATGGTAACTCAAAATATAGTCAAATAATATTTTAAGGTATAGAGAGATTATAAGAGAACATTTTACAGAAATCAATTGGGAGACCATCCAATTCCAGAGCCTTACCCACTGCTAGTGATTTAATAATTAATTCAATTTCCGCCACAGCAATTCTCTAGCAATAGACACTGATCCTGATCCAGGGAAGGAGTTACTATTTTTTGACAAGAATAATTCTCCTGATCCAGGGAAGGAGTTACTATTCTTGACAAGAATAATTCTATATCAGGCTTATCCTTACTATGCTCAGATGTATATAAATACCTTAAAGTATTCAAAGAACACCTTATTAATATCGGGGATTAGTTATTTTTAAGTTGCCAGGCCAGAATCTTGTCCGGTTTGTCTCCATCGCACAGTATTTACTGTGGGTCAGTAATAGCTGCCTTCCGCTTCTTCTGTTGCCATCTCATTTTACCTATTTTGTAAGCTCACTGATTCTTGTAAAACACTCAGATCCCATGAGTTATAATGAATATTTTCCTTTTGGTATTTTAATTCCTCTATTTCTGCCATCTTACGTTGTCTAATTTTTTTGCGTTTTGAATTATATGCTATCACATAGCCTCATATATAAGCTTTAAATGTATCCCAGAATTTTGTTAATGCAATTTTTTTATTATTCTCATGAGAAAAATAAGAGGATTTCTGTCTTTTTTTTTTCCCATATACATTTTTTTTTTTGGCTAGGCACTGCAGCTGCTAGCTCAGCCCTGTCCCTACCTGCCTTGTTCGTCTGCTGTCCTTTGGCCTCACCAAGCCCCATTCCCCCAAGTATTGCCCTCCATGGGAAGGCCAGAAAGCAGAGGGCAATCCTCCCCCCACCCAGTAATCCTGTGTCCAGATTGGGAGTCCAGCTGACCGGTGACAGAGCGGGATGAAGGCAAGTAGGCAGGGCTTCATGAAGCCCACAACCACCATTTTCCTCCAGATTTTTCCCCTGCCACAGCCGCCATAAGTGCGAGTGCATGGAGGCGCACACACACACTATGTAAATACGGCCCCCATCATGCGCTATTCAACTGTGGCACTGCCACCCGACCTTCACCAGATGTCAGACATGGAGCAAGCCAGCGAATCCCCCCACCCCAGGAGTGGACAGCAGTCCGTCAGATGCTCAATCCTCTCCCTCCATGCCGACACGTGGAAACCAGTGCTTGGTCCTGAACATGGGTCACTGGCGTGGCAGTAGCTGAAGCACTGAATGCCTCAGCCCTCCACGCCACTGGGCTGGACACGAGATTTCTGTCTTAACTGTGCTACAGTATGTTTCTTTTTTTCTACTTTCTGTTTATCCACCTTCACACCCCAGAGCTACGCTTCTTCGGGAGACACCAACCACCATCCCCGCGACTTGCCTTACCTGATTCCCCAGGA
Source organism: Neoceratodus forsteri (assembly GCA_016271365.2). NCBI lineage: Eukaryota > Metazoa > Chordata > Ceratodontiformes > Ceratodontidae > Neoceratodus > Neoceratodus forsteri. Next base: position 1,312,366,388 of record CM057452.1, on the reverse strand, counting down.
GTTCCCCTCATGGAGCCGTGGCTATACCCCCCCAGGTGGGTAAGGGACGGGACCCGAATGTCCTGATGCTTTAATGTCTCATCGGGGTTCCCCGGTGGTCAGGCAGGCAGTCGCCATTAGGATCAGTGTTCTTGGTGCTCTGTCTACCTGTGCTCCGGTGGTGTTTTTTCCCCCTTTCTGAGGAAGTGGCCGGCGCCCTGACATCAAGGCATTACGCCAACGACTGCCACTCCCAGCCCTCTCATGTACGTGCTTCTGCACTTGCTGTTCCTCTGGCCTCCGCCAGAGGCCAAGCGAGCACCAGGTGAATGCCCTCTCTCCCGGGAGAGGAGAGCTGTCCCTGATGCTCAATCCTTCCTCCCTGCCGATCCCTCTACGTACCCAGGCTTGTTCCCTAACCCGGCCTCACGTATGGATGAAGTTACAGTATGTTTCATCTCTTAGTAATATGGGGTCTAATCAAAATGTAAATGGTTTCTGTATTTATCTTTGTGTGATCTCTAATTGCATAATAACTGGGAAATGATCCAATATTATTATATCTTTATATACAGTCTCATTTATTAAATTAAGTGAAGAGTCTGATACCAAAAAGAAGTCTATTCTTGAATAATTCTGATGCCATCAATAATCTTTTTTAAGTCTCTTGATTTATTTGAAAGCCAGTCCATATTCAAGTCCCCAGGTAAGAAGGTTTCATTGAAATGGAAACTTACAACATTTGATAGGTGTCCCAGGAGTTCGGTGCCACCCTTAAGGGTGTCTATAAAATGATCCAACCATATTAATGGTTTCATTGCAGGAAAGGTTGATTTTAGCTGTTACACACTCAAATTTATTAGGGAAGGAGAGAGAGTTGATGAGGCAGAACAGAGTCTGTCCAAGCAATATAGGATAAAATCGGGTACAGAAATCTCTTGAGAGCATACACAGCCACTGAGCCATATTTCAGTAAGGAGGAGGATATCTGGGCTAGTATGGGCTACCCAGCCTTTTATGTCATCCGATTTCTTTATCAGGATGCACATGTTTATAGTCATGAACTTTAGAGCTTTCAAGATTGCAAAATCTGTGGGGGTGAGATCAGATGAGATGGGGCTAGGACTGACCTCCACATTGCCAGAACAAAATAACAGGATACATTATCGCCTTCTTACTAATGTGAAGTTTGCTATGGATCTTTCTGTTTCAATACTTCAACTTGTTTGTAGGGTAGATGGCAGTACAAATGGCACCATAGTGTGCTCTTATAGGTGAGGGGCAAACGTCAGGTAGAGAGCTAAAAGAAGGGCTTGGCAGAGGTTAGCGCAAAACCAGCAGAAAGGTATTTAGGTCCCAAAGCAAGGCAGGAACTAGTGTGGAAGTCTGCCAAGTAGTTGGGGGGGGGGGGGCAGCATGTGCTGCTAAAAAGACTGAGTGCTACACAAGTCGCTGAGGAGAGTCAGTAGCCCCAAGGGCCACGTTCTAGCAAGATACTACTCAGAATATAGGGAAAGGGAGGGTCTAATGATTACAGGACCACTTTGGAGGTGTGCATAAAGTGCCTTTGAGTAGGCCTAGAAATAATATGGCCACCCTGGAACTATAGCACAATAGAAAAGGGCTATACTAACTGTAGTTGCTAATAAGTTAGTCACCAGTTAGAGTTTGATGCATGAAACTGCTAATCATTTGTGAAAATACATAGCACTTGGCACAGACTGATTAGCAATTTTTTTTTTTTAATCACACAGAAACATAGACTTTGACGGCAGATAAGGACCACTTGGCCCACCCAGTCTGCCCATTTCCCTACCTACTGGATAAGCTGCAGATTCTAGTTAACCAACAGCCTACTTCCTGCCACCCCCCACTACAATTGCCTTGTGTCTGTCCCATGCATGTTTGAATTCCCCCACTGTTTTAGCCCCAACAACCTCCCCAGGAAGGCAGTTCCACGCATCCACCACTCTCACCGTGAAAAAAGATTTCCTCACATTACCCCTGAGCGGTCCCCCCTCTATCTTTAAATTGTGTCCCTTGTTCTTACACATTTCTTTTTCTGAAAGATGCTACCCTCCTGGACTTTGTTGATTCCCTTGAGGTACTTGAACGTTTCTATCATGCCCCCCCTGTCCCTCCTTTCATCAAGGGTATACATATTAAGCTCTCGGTCTCTCTTCATATGATTTCTGATGCAGACCCTGCACCATTTTAGTTGCCTTCCTCTGGACTGCTTCCATCCTGTCTATGTCCCTGCGTAGATGAGGTCTCCAAAACTGCACACAGTACTCCAGATGGGGTCTCACCAACTGTCTGCACAGAGGGATAACCACTTCCCTTTTTCTACTTGTGATGCCCCTTCCTATGCATCCCAGTATCACATCACTATTTTCTACTCCTACTTGTAGAGCGGTCCCAGAGATCGTTCAGCTGATGGTCCCTGCACCCCCCGGACCAGATCTGGTGCGAATTTATACACCCAACCCCACAGTAAGTATGCCAGTAAGCAGGATCCCCCCTCCCCCACAGGGACCCGCAGCACAGACACCTGAAGGATGCGCCCCTTGTATTCGGGGGCGCAAGGCACAGCCATCAGCCACCACAATCGCCCCACAATTTTTCCACCATTACTTTCCCCTGGAGCTGGACGTGCAATGGCATCAGCGCACAGTCATGCAGACACCCGCCGCGCTCCACCCCTAGATTATGCACGCAACCTGCAATGCGTCTGGCCTCCATCAGCTGCTGCTGAAGAGAGACGCAGCTTACCCCACCCACCCCAGAGGGAGGAAAGCAGTCATGGGATGCTCAATCCTCCCTCTCCCCTGCCAACCCCCGGTGGCCCAAGTTCGTTCCCGAAACCGGATCGCCGGCGTGGCACAAGGTGTGGCGTCCAGTGCCTCAACCCTCAGTGCCACCGGGCCAGCGATTAGCAAAAATTTTAACAATTATGTAGTTTTATTAATGTTGTGTACTGTGTCATGGACTCACTCAAAAAAATGGTTAGCAGTCTAGTGCTAAGCGTTTTTGAAAATGGTTAGCATTACCTCCTGTTTTGCCTAGTCTTTTGCTGTGTTATACCAGCTATTTAAAACCCAGTAAATTTGGACTTCAGTAAAGTGTTTGATACTGTACCAAACAGGAGGATAGTTCATAAACTAGAGAACCTAGGTATACACTGGGTTGGGATGAAATGGGTTAAAAACTGATTGCAAGTATCAAAATGGAAACAAAGTGTATTAATAATGGTAGCCTAGCAACATGGAAACAAGTTCCTACTGGAGTCCCACAGGGGTCTGTACCAGAACCTACACTGTTCAATATACTATCTTAGAAAATGGGCTTGGAAAATAAATGAATCTGATTGGCTGAGACACTGAGAAGAGATTAATTCATTTTCCGATAGAGCCCACAGTAAAATTAGAGCCGCTTCAGGGTGCCCCAATTCTTAGTGAATCCTTTAGCACCACGAATGTTCATATTAGCCAGCCAACATTTCTGCCCTGCTTGCCAAGTTAGCCAAAAAATACTGGCTGGGCCGCTCAGCTCCTCCCATGCAAGGCAACCAAAATAAGCTACATTTTTTAAAACCAGATGCAGTGTGCACTGTAACATGCATTCCGGTCAATGAAGTGCACACTTTCTGCAGTGAGAGAAAGAGAGACATAGCTGGGCCTCAGCCACCAAGACCTGGGACTTCAGAAAGGTGTACTTCACCAAGATGAAGGACTATGTGTCCAAGGGTTGGGGGCAGCTGCATGAGGTTGGTAATATACAGCAAATGCTGGGTTCACTGAAGTACTTGAAGCAGCAGCATAAGTCTGCATAATTGTAAGCAACAAGGGAAAAAGGACCAAGAAGTGTCCCTTGTGGCTCGATAGGGACCTAAGGTAACTAACTGATCCTGAACAAAAAGCAGGTCTACAACCACTGGAAAACAGACAGGTTGCCTCCAGACCAGAGGAAGAGAGAGAAAACAGAAGGGCAACAGTGTACAAAACTTGGAGCAAAAGCAAACAACTTGTAGCTGAAGCAGTGTTTATTCTGCCACGTTAAAACAAAACAAACAAACAAAAAAAAGAATGCCAAAACACACCCCAACACTTAAAACCCAAATGGTTCTTCCTCAGGGGGGCTGATACATGAAAGTAAAACTTTTTTTAATTCTTGCTGTGGTTGGGAGATCTTGAAACCATGGCACAGGTAAACTGCTTTGAACTGTACTTTGGTTGCGATTCCTTGAAAGAGTACTGAGTTGTGGCACTGGTGAAGTGCATTAAAAGTGTACTGTGGTACTGTTTCAATTAACCCCAACCAATCTGTGGGGTTGTGCCGAGGAAAACATATTTTTCCACATCAGGCACTGACAGCCAATAAGACTGCTGTATGTTGATCAACAAATACCTTTTCATCACAGTGTACTCAGTTACTTTGGGTCGTGCTTCATCACACACCTTCAGCATCACAATAAACAACCTCCCATCCACCTCCACGCTGGCACTCAATACTCTCCCGTGCTGGCCACCCCCCAACCCATTGAAGCTGCAACAGAACCCCAATATCCAGCTCAAGCAACTCCAGCAGCTTTCCAACTTTGCTTCCCAAACTGGCCTTTTCTGCTTCTCCTGCTCTGTCTCCTCCGTGCAGCCCAAATGTTTGCTTTCTACAGACTGAGAGTCCGATGTTCAAAAGATAGCCCAGGGGTGCGAAATTTTGCTACTCATGCAACTTCGATGTGTAGCAGGTTAACTCAGCCACCCTGACGTTTACAGTATACGTGTAGGTGATGGGAAGGTATCCACATCTCCCAATCTGCTGCTGTACATGTGCAAGATAATGAGGTTCACCAACTGTGTTCCCGCAAAAACTCCCAGTTTCACAAAGTACCGGGGATCATCATTTAAAGGATGCATGCACCAGGAATCCATCCATCATAACAGACTGGCTTTATAACTTTGTTTTTGGCTGCACACAAGTTCAGACATTAATGTTACTCACCTCGAATCACTCACCACCACACCTAGGAATACCCCATCCATCCTGCTGTCCTTTTACAGTATTTCCTCTTCTTCTTTATCAAAGTGAGTTCCTGGTTTCCTACACTATTTATTTCCCCTGCTGTCTAGTAGTTGCATGGAATGTACGTCCTTTTTCCACACAGCACCCCTAATGCCCACCACGCCACAGCCTGGACATTAGCTACCTGCCACACTGCCACATTCAATGTGGCCTGCTCATGCAGACAGCTGAGCTGCCCAGCCCTCCCCTGTAGCAGCAGGGCAGCATGAACAGTTCATGTTGCTTGTGCCAGAGGGTTTGTTGTAACCCATGTTAAAAAAAATGTGTGCTTCAGCAATGTTTTTTTTTTTTTTGAAGCCCACAAAAAAACTGAGTGCAAGTGTTTCAAGCACTGGACCACAAGTCTTTAGTGAGGAAGCTGCAGTCTGCACAGGCAGTAAGCAAACATAAGCATATGAAACAATATGCACCCTCTCTTTAACTCTCTCCCTGACACCTTTAATGATCAGTAAAAGTAACCCCTGCAAACACTGTGACATTGGGACCTGTGGGAATGCATCATCTTGGATCTGATGTCAAACAAGCTGGCAGGCCGAAGGGGACAGTTTCACTGGATAGCAACTATCTTAGCACATCCTTTTCTAACGGGGAAGCCATGAAGCCTAGAGGTTAGAGCTCCAAGCTGTGAACCTGGAAATACTTTAGATCTGGGTTTGAAACTTACAGTCGCCACTTGCATATTGTGTGACCCTGAGCAAGTTACTTAACCTTCTTGTGCTCCCAGGACATGCTGTACCTGGAAATCAGCTTCAGCTCAGTGTATCTTTCTCGCCCAAAAATTCTAAAATAAATAAATCGGGTTGGAAATAAAGGGAATATGAGTATCCCCTGGATGGATAGCTGGCTGGCTGAATGATGGAGATATACATACATGCGTACATACATACTTATAATCAGATCATGGGATCACTAACAAAGTCCATTTTTGCCTTGCCCTACTCATCCGTTTGTAGGAGTACACTCTTAAAATGTTCAGGTTCTGTTCTAAAACTGCTATTTTTCTCACTTTTCCAACAAAAAAGTCAGACCCAATTTTCTCAAAGTCACAAGGAGTTACGTTTTGAAAACTGACAGTTTATTAGATTTAGTCCAAATTGGGTACCTTTTGTGTTTGTTCTGTTTTAAACAAAAGTTTCCAAATTTAAATTAGTGTTCAAAGCTGGCACATGATCAAATGCACAAAATATGGAAAATGAGGTTAATATGATGAGAATGCAAGGGCAGCAGATTATCCACTTACTAGCAAATTTACACTCATGTAAATCTGGTCAGATTTCAGATTCCTAGGACAAAACTAAATCTCATTTGTCTACTCATATTAGCCCACTTTGCATACTAAGGCCCAGATATTCAGAGTCGCGGGCAGTGACACAAGCCTGGGCGCATCGCAACTGGGATGCGCCGGGGCCAGGACCAGGTGATATTCAACGGTGATGCACCATGGCGCAGTACCGTTGAATATGGTATGGTCGGTGCACAGACTGCGCATAGCGCAGTGGCACTGCACCGGTGCAAGCCACAGATAGGGAACACGGGGATGTGAGAGCGCAAATGCAGTTACACTAAGTGCATCACCCGCGATATTCAGCCGGGGGCATGCAAATGAGGTCACAATACATGCAAGGCACAAATGGGGCCATTTGCATGTCATTATGGCCCAATTTTGCATGCCTTGCACAGGGCCTGGTGCTCTGCACAGCATGACGTGGGCAGTGGTGATCCTGGGGCATCCCCTGCCGCATAGCCGCGATCACACGGTATATGATGAAAGATATATCCCTGATAGTCTAGTCGCCCTCCCGCGTCCCCGATATATAAAAGACATGACTATCCCTGGTGGTCTAGTGGTCCCCCCTTCCACCCGAGTCCTCGAATCCCCGATCTATGTCATTATGACTGTCCCTGGTGGTCTAGTGGAATCTCCCCGTCTGTTGCCGCGATCGCGGTAAAACTCCGTAATGGCATGCCCTTGTGATCTAGTGGCACCCCCACCCCCCACCCACACAGAACCCCTTGCCCACCTGCGCCCCCGTCATCGGCAGGTGGCAGCATCCCACCCAAGATACCGCCGGCTGCCCACGAATGACAGGTACAGTATGGGCCAGTGTGGACCAATAGGTTTGCAGGGCATACGGTATGAGACAGTTCAAATATGTTCACATGCCGAGCAGTATGTGGGCGGGATGCTGCCACCCGTCGATGACGGGGAATGATTATATCCAACATTTGTAGCTGAACTGCCCCCCCATGCCTAATTTTAGGGGGCATTAACACAAGTTTATGACAGTCTCATTGTGTAGGAGTCATTTTTGTGTTCTGGTATTAACCCTTAGACTGCTGACAGAATTAGAATGTATAGGAAATTTGGACAGATAAATTGGGCAACGGCAGTCTTAGGACTCATTTGGTTACTTTTCTTTGAATTTTCTCCATTTGATCTATGTCACACCCTTTGTTAGGACACCAGAACTGGGTGGCATAGTCAAGCTGGGGACAGACATATGCACTATACAAAGGAAGAAGGATACTTTTGTCCCTGGATTGTGTGTTTCTCATAATTCTCCAGAGTATCTTGTTGGCTTTCGAGATAGCGTTGTTGCACTGTTTGTTTTCTAGGTTGTGATTTACAGTAATACCCACGTCCTTTTCCTGCAATGACTTGGGTGCATGGTGGAGGCAGCGAGGCTAGGAGATGGTACTGTTAACTGGCAGCACTTCTCAGCCTTGGAGGGACGGCATCACTCTCTGGCACCACATGGGTCAGGTTACCAGATGGATCTGCTGTAGCATTTGAGGTCAGTGCTCACCTGTATGGTGCCATCACGAAGGTGGAGAGCAGAGGGAGAAAACATGGATATAAAACCCTGCCCACCTTTTAAACAATGGCCTCAGTACACTCACACTCCATGCCATGGAGCTCACTGCTGTTCTGAATCCCGTGAGATATCCAGATTACCCACTATGGCAGGACCTTTGGAGTGGGACAGTCATCTTCAGTGTCCAAATCCTAATCCAGCAAGGATAGAGTGCCAAGTTGGTAAATGCAAAGCCTTGAGAGAATTATGCTTAATCCTGGCACCAGCCATTCTCTTTCCTCTGTTCTCCATCCATATGCCGATGCCACAGCAACAATTTTACAGCGATCTCGTTGATACCAACAAGATCAACAGATCGCTGTAAAGTCCGTTCGAGACCCTGACACTGCTTCCTGTGGTCTTGCACCCCCTCCCTGAACCAGCTCCAACTTGGAGTTGATTATAATAAATTGTAGGGGGTGCGGGAATGGGGCAAGCCCCCCAGAAAAAATGTATTTGATTTTTGATGGCACAAGGCCAACCACACAATTGCGGTAAGCACAGTGCCGTCACTGTTATGTAGGATCGACATATTTTTGTCGAACTGGTGACATAGATCCTTCTCTATCCTGCAAGACCACAATATCAAATGTGCATCACAAATGCACACAATAGTCATGTGCAGAGCGGAACAGTGCATCTCCCTTTCCTCTGCTGTTCCGCCTTGATGCTCCACCTGTGGCACCCCAGGTGGCGCTAGCATGGTGGCATCAGGTGACCCTAACACTCCAGATGAGGTGAGGATCCTCTGAGACTCTCATACTTTCTGCACTGGACTTTAAGCGTGACATAGAATTCCCCAATTTTAAGGATTATTATTCAATGAAAAGTACCAACTTTCTACAAATTTCCTGATGCTTTCCACTCTTGCTTGGTCTTGAAGTCCCTCCCTCACACTTAATCTCTGATGTCACCAATGATATCACATGGTATGTTAGCCAACAGATGGACAGACATCCACCACAGTAGTAAACAGTTTATCCCATAGTATGGAAACAAACCCACCACAGCAGCACTGTAGAAGCCCTTCGACTGAAGCTAGGACAGATGTGCTGCACAGCACAAGGGGCTCTAGCTCTACCATACAGGACAATGTACCCCGCATGCAACCAGAAAAAGGAAGATGAAATAGTGACACAGGGCAGGATCTCTCAACTCTGTCCCAGTCACCCCCCACCCCACACACACATCAAGCATCATGAACATCAACCATCTCCACAGCCTTGTTGGCAAACAAGGCCCACGTGTGGCAACAAGTTGAAAATCTCACTCCATTTCAGTATGACTAAAGGGGGAAGCTGTCCTCCCAAAGACTTGCAATGACAAAAGACCTCAATGGAGGAGAAGTCAGAGGCTGTCTTGGAAACTGGATCAGCTTGGCCCTTGCAAACAAAGTCTCAAATGAACTTTCCAGTCTGTTACTCGTTCAAAAAAGATAGGCAAGCCTTGGGGTTTGAAAGACTCAGACGGGAAGCTTTGGAATAACACTGGCAGTAATCTTCTGCATAGCAACTCACAGCTTTTGCAGACTAGTGGCTGGAGGTTCCCAAGAACCTTCACTCAAAAGTCTGAGCACTTAACTGAAGCAAAGGGTACAGTGAGGTTCTTCCTGATCCTAAAAAAACAGTGGAGTGAGAAAACCAAAAAATAATAATAGAACTGATATAAATGCTGCAATTACAGTGTGCAGTTTTAGCCTGTAATTACAGTTACTTCTGTGTAATGCTGCTGTCCGTACAAGAGCTGAGGTCGTACAACTCATTTAAACAACCATCCTCCCACCCACCCACTCCCCAAATTATGACCTTAGACATCATCCTAATTAGAATGTAATTACTGGCTTGGGTGGAGTGAACAAAGAACTGCTTAAATGAGGAATTTTAAATAACAGTCTTTTCATAATCTGATTGTTGCTGTGCAACATACACCATGTATTCTGTTCCCTTTCTAAGGTTATTTCAGTAGGTAACATATTCCAGGGATTGACCAGTGATTTGCAGTGGATGGCCCCTGGTTTCACTGTGAGTTTGAAATCGAAGATTTAGTTCATCAAAAAGAAATGGATCCTTGATTATGTCAAACATTTGTAGCAGATACTCCCCTTCCCCCAATGCCTAATTTTGAGGGGCATTAACACATCATTCGTTTACTGGATAGCAAATTTGAGAAAAGTATTCTCATTTACAATTGCGTCCAAACAAAATACATTATTACAAAAACATACAATTTCTATTGTTTAAAAGTACATACATTAAAATCACTAAAACTCATGTAGATTTGGGCAAAGCTTATTTATCCAAAACAGTTACAGTGTCTATTAAATATACTTCCTAAAGAAGCTCTGAAACATGCCAATCTAGGTAATACATGCATTTCCATTCTTTTTTGGATAGTTGTCCAGGTTCGTGGTACTGCAATAGCTTACATCTTATCCTCATATCTTGATCTGCTCCTTGGAGTTTGAAAAGAGTACTGGGAAGTGGAATGCAAAATGTATTTTTAGTTAATTCTGGCCTGCAGTTTGCATAGTAAAAATAAGGACACTATCCCTAATATAAATTTATACACAAACGTATACCAGTGTGAGTCCCTTCGGTCTGCTAAGCAGGTCTGACCTATCTCACTGTACAAGGGGCATCTGTGGGTTCTATATGATAATTTTAGTACAAACCTTATTGCACTATTACATAATGAATCTAAAGTACTCAAAAGTGTGCCAGATGTCTTGTTGTAAATAAAGTCACCATAATCTAAAACCGGTAAGAACAATGAAGTTACCAGTAATTTTCTTAATGAAAAATTAAATAAAGCTCGATTCCTATAAAAAACTAACAACTACGGTCTTGTAATCTATGGAGCAGCCCCCGTGTCTTCATTGTTCAGGATATCCATTGCTCTGAACAAGGCATGCAGACTACTCACGGGGTCCACACATTTCATTCACACCTGTGATCTTTACGCTGAGACTGACTGGCTACAGCTCTCCGGGAGAATCCAATACCAAACCTGTCTTTTAGCCAGAAAAGCACTTCTTGGCCTCCTGCCACCAGGCACTTAAGAGCTGCTAAGCCCCAACTGTAGTTCACAGCATATGTGAAGCTCAAACAGCCATCATCTCCATGTTCCTAGATGCCGGACATTCCAGGGGCAACGCTCATTTGCCTACAGAGCACCTCACTGGTTTAATACTCTTCATAGTGATATAACTACCCTACCTAAATTGGGAGCACTCAAACTGAAGTTAGGCCAACATCTCACAGCCAACAGTTCTTGTGACTGCTTCACCTGAAACTCCCATCTACTAGCATTCAGTCTTCTCCTCACAACTGGATAACCCTGTATCTCTGCTGTTACCTCTATAATTCCAAGGCAGCCCCTTCACCCCCCAGCCCCTACTCCTCCCACCAGCTTGACAAGGCCTATGGCTGCCACTTCCTATCTTTCTTACCACCCCGTCCACCTCACCCCCGCCCCTCACCCCTCCCACACCAGCTTGACAAGGCCATGGCTGCCACTTCCTACCTTTCTACCCCCTGTCCACTTCATCCCTGTCCCTCAACCCCCACCGGCTTGACAAGGCCTATGGCTGCCACTTCCTACCTTTCTTTTTCTCCCATCTTTATCCTTCCCCCTCATCTATGCTTTCCTCCTATTAGGACGATAAAACTGCGTATAGATACATATATATTTGTTCACTTTATTTTATCGGTGTGGAAACATTGTACTTTTACCCCTTTGTATGGTTTGTCTCCCCTCCCCACTGACATGGAACCTTTGTAAATGAGCTGTCTGTGCTCAGAGGTATTGTAATCCAAGAATGAATAAATAAAATAAATAAACTGTCTTCGTTTTTTAGATATATGGTTTATGCGAGACTCGAAAGTTAAATTGGCTGGCAGTGTAGCCTAGAGGTTAGAGTAATGAGCTGCAATCGAGCTTGGTACATCCAGCAGACCAGACCTAAAATAAAATATTATCTAAAATTAGACCCAGGTATTTGTAATGATAAACCCTACTAATTATTACACCAGTTTTCCCAAGATTTATAGTAAACTATAAATATACATATATATATATATATATAAATATACACGCACATATATACTCACATACTGTATTGCAAAAAAACTATTAATGCACACATTAGAAATGAAGAACACAAAGCAGACAAAGAAAGGAAATTTTATTTATTTATTTAGTTTTTGTTAACCGGGTAAGTGCGCTAGTCAGCAAGTGACTGTTTTCAGGCACGACCCGGGAGGTACAATTTGAAAAACATTACACAGTAACATAGTAATTGACAGCAGATAAAGACCTCTAAGCCCACCTAGTCTGCCCAAATTCTCTGCCTGTATCAGAGGCCGCTGACCATGCTTGGTCATTGGCTATCTCCACTGTTACCCATCTCTAGTGTTCCCTTATGCCTATCCCATGCATGCTTGAATTCCACCCCCCACTGTTCTAGCTCCCACCACCTCCAGGAGTAGGCTGTTCCATGCATCCACCACCCCTTCCATGCAGAAAAACTTCCTCACATTCCCCTTATCCTGCCCCTGCAATCTCATATCATGCCCCCTAGTCCTTGTACATCTCTTATACTGTTCAAGCCCTTAACATACTTGAATGTATCAATCATGTCTCCCCTCTCCCGCCTCTCCTCCAGTGTATACATACTGAGGTCCCTCAGTCTCTGATTTGGGGAGGGGGTACAAGCCCTGAATCATCTTTGTTGCCCTTCTATTGATTGCCTCCACCCTGTCTATGTCCTTTCGAAGATGCGGTCTCCAGATCTGTACCCCGTACTACAGATCCGGCCTCACTAGCATTCTGTACAGTGGCATTACCATCTCCCTTCCTCTGTTAGTGATATCCCTCCCATGCACCTCAACATGCCACTTGCCCTCCCCACAGCATTGGTACACTGTTTGTCTACCTTTATGTTATCTGAGACGATTATCCCCAAATCCCTTTCTTCCCTGGTAACCATCAACAACTCCCACCCCCCCAATCATGTAACTCTCAGCGGGGTTTCTGCACCCCAGGTGCATGATTTTGCACTTCTTTGCATTGAATTTCAGTTGCCACACTTTGGACCATCTTTCCAGCTTATGTAGGTCCCTCCTCATTCTTTCTACCCCCTCTGGAATGTCTACCCTACTGCAGATCTTGGTGTCATCTGCAAACAGGCAAACCTTCCGCTCCAGTCTTTCTGAAATGTCACTAATGAAAACACTGAAAAGGACTGGCACCAGGACTGATCCCTGAGGCACCCCACTGGACACCCCCTCTCTCTGGATTTAATCCCATTTACTACCACCCTTTGCTTCCTATCCATCAACCAATTTCTAACCCAGTTCTCCACTTTGTGGCCCATCCCCAGACTGCCCAACTTGCTTACCAGCCTTCTGTGTGGAACAGTGTTGAAGGCCTTACTGAAATCTAGGTAGGCTATGTCCACCGCTCCCCCTTGATCCACCTCCTTCGTCACCCAGTCAAAAAAGTCTGTCTGGTTTGTTTGACATGACCTTCCTGCTGCGAATCAATGCTGCCTCGGATCCTGTTCTCCACTGAATTCCAAGTGTTCCACAATCCTTCCCTTAAGCAGTGCTTCCATGATCTTGCCCACCACTGAGGTGAGGCTAACTGGCCTGTAGTTACCCACTTCCTTCCTGCTTCCACTCTTGTGAAGAGTGACTACATGTGCCCTCCTCCAATCTTCCAGAACCTCTCCTGTATTAAGTGAATCACTAAACAGGGCTACCAATGGAGCTGCAAGCTCCTTCCAAAGTTCCTTTAGCATCCTGGGGTGTATACCATCAGGTCCCATTGCTTTGTCCACCCTTAGTTTTGTGAGTTCCTCCAGGACTCACTCCTCCGAAAATGGACTGGTGTTAACTTCCCTCCCCCCAGTGTTTCTGTTATCCAATTGTGGACCCTTTCCCTCCTCCTCCTCAGTGAATACTGAGCAAAAGTATTCATTCAGTATAGATGCGTTTTCTAGGTCCCCCTCCACAAACACACACCATCCTCCCCTCTGAGTCTTACAATTCCTTCCATGGCCTATAGAACATTTTGTCCCCTTTCTTAATCGTCCATGTTAACCTTTCTTCTGTTTTCCCCTTCGTACTCCTTACCACCTTTCCTACCTCCTGCTTCTCTAGGTACACCGTCCTATCCTCATCCCTCTGGACTCCTTGTATTTTCTTGAAAACCACCTTTTTGTCCCTAATGTTTTCTGCCACCTCCCTTGAGAACCACAGCAGTTTGCTCCTTCTTTTTCCCTTCTTTCTCTGCCTAATACACTGATATGTCACTTCCACAAGGCTCCTTTTAGGTGTGCCCACTGTTCCTCAACCCCCCACCCCCTTTCTCGACAGGACTTCTTTTATCTCCCTCCCCATCCTTTCAAAATTCACTCTCCTGAAGTCCAGGATCCTTGCCTTTGTGTAGCTTGCCTGTGTTCTTGTTGTACCAATGTTAAACCACATCGTATGATGGTCACTGGACCCTAGGTGACCATCTAACCAAACTTCCGTAATCATGTCCCCGTTGGTCAGTACAAGGTCCAGAAATGCCTAGTCCCTTGTGGGCTCCTGCACCAACTGTCTGAATCCTGCCCCCTGCAGGCCTTCTATGATATCTCAGTTCCTGGCTGAGGCTGCTGCCGAGATGGATCAGTCCATATCTGGCATGTTAAAATCACCCAGCAGCAGTACCTCCCCCTTAGCTGCCATCCTGTGTATGTCCTCCCTCCTCCCCCTGTGCTGGAGGCCTGTAGGTCACACCAGTGTGGATTGCTGTGCCATTGCCTGGCTCAAGGGTGACACACAGTGCCTCGGCCTCCCCCTTCCTACAATGAATCTCGGTCGCTTTAATACCTTCCCTGACGTAAAGGGCCACCCCCCTTCCCTTTTTTCCCTCCCTATCCCTCCTGTACAGAGCATACCCTGGTATGTTCACCTCCTAGCCATGGATTCCCGTATATCATGTCTCCGTTAGTGCCACCACGTCCAGGTTTGCCTCTGCCATCATGGCCATCAGGTCTGGGATTTTATATCCCAGACTCCATGCATTTGTTGACATGGCCGACCATGCTTTGCTGCCTGCCTCCCTTTGTACTTCTGCCGTTGTCTTCCTGTCCCCTCTTTCCAAGTCCAGAGGATTTCTGTTCCTGCCTCCCTACCTCCTCTCTACTCCATTTATCCAGCTCAGGTGTAATTGTCAACAGCTTTTTCTCTCTTTCCTTCCTGCTAGTTTCTCTACTCTGTGGTGGTGGGCTACCTGAGTCTCCCTGCTCCCAACAATTAAGGTTTGGAGTCTTGGCAAATCGGTGGTGTGGTATTCCTTGGGATTGTCAACCCTAATGCCCACTCCCTGCCCCCAGCCCACAGCCTCCTGTCTGAAGCACAAGGTACAGCTCCAGGCCAGTGCCTCATAGGCAGATACTCTCTGGATGCAGAGAAGTATGTCTTGCCACATGGCACCAACTGAATCAGTTGAGGCTTTCTTCACAAGTTTGCTCAGGGGAGGGGGTGGGCATTAGCCAGCCAGCTGATGAAAGCAATTTGCAGGAAATTACTTTCACTCACTAACACAAAAGCCAGCTATCCACAGCATGTTCATTTTTTTTTTACTCGAGCAGTCTCAGAAAATGGCACAATTTGTAACTTATCTTTTAAAAACATAAGTTAAACATTTCAAACTTGTGAAACCATGCACCTTGGCCCTCACCTGTAAGTTTCAGGTTTTAAGAAAACAAAATTTAGTTACAGGTGAACAAAAAAAGTCTTAATTTGGGTGAATTATAGCATTTGAGAACATCTGTTATCTTGTTCCCCACCCCCCGAACTGACTGACAAAAATTTTCAGGATCCAGAGATCCCAGCCCAGATTCCATGCCTATCAAATTTCAGGCAAATTGACTGAATGGGGTATCCCGTGATAAGGGCTTTTGTTTGTGGGCTACTTGCACAAGGGCAATGACAGAAGGGTGCTTGGGGGGTTGGCGATGTGGAGGTAACAGAGCTATGCCTGCGGCTGAATGCCATTGATTGCAGGCATCATAATCACGACTGGCAAGTACGATGACTGGCAGTATGGTGACTGTCAATCACAGCGACCACTATTCCAGTGAAGGAGTCAACGGCAAGTGCAATAACGGCAAGGGAGGAAAAAAGCCAGTGGAAGAAATGGCGACTGTACTCAACGAGAGTACAAGAGCAGAGTTGTACACCGGTGGCAGTGGAGGTGCATGGTGCGCCCCCCCCCCACGAGCAGTACACTGTGCAGGTAATCCAATCTCCCCACCCCTGGCAGCAGCACATGGGCGCACACATGCCCTCCACTGCACCACCTAGTGCCTGAGGCATGCCCCCCCCGATACAGTGAAGATGCACAGTGGTGAGACCAACCTCCGATCCACCGCTGTAGCACATAATGAGGACACATGCCTCCGACGCACTTGAGTGCCTG